>VDFB02047230.1:253996825-254684915 GCA_007258455.2 Sequoia sempervirens | reverse complement strand
GGAAGAGCAGAATATATTCTGTTATTGCATCTAGAGTTGATGCTGGTTATTGGCCTTGTATTGGCCTCATTGTAAAGAGAATTACTGCCATTACTTTATATATAAAAGAGAGATCTTTGTTGCTGGGTTTTTCTCCCTCAAGAGGAGGGTTTTCCCAGGGTATATGCTGTGTTTCTATGTCTGATTTTTGATTTAATTTTCTGTGCACTTATCTGATCATAAAAACAACATGGTATCAGAGCGGGTTTGAGTAGATCGTGATCAGATTTGTCTGTACAGCGGTACTCTCTTCTCTTCATCCTAATTCTTGGTCTATCTCTACTTCATTCAAGATGGTGAACGGATTGAAGATCGAAGATAGACTTGAGGGAGCGTCAAACTATACTTCATGGAGGTTCAGAATTATGCTCTCTTTGGAAGAAAGTGAATTGGCTGAGTTCGTGGAGAGCAAAGTTTCGGAGCCTGCAGATGAGGAAGTGAAAGTTCAATGGAAAAAGAAAGATATCAAGGCAAAGAAGATGTTGGTTGATTCCGTAAAGGATCACATTGTCCCTATCATCTCTAAGATGAAGACTGCAAGGGAGATGTTCAAGTCTTTGGAAGAAATGTATGAAATCAACAACACCAGCCGGGCTCTTGCGCTGAAGCAACAACTTCATCATGTGAAGATGGCAGAAGGAGAATCTATCATCGTTTACTTCATGAAGATTTCCGAATTGAGAGATCAACTCTCTACCATTGGTCATTTTGTTGATGACAAAGATTTGACCATGCTTGCCCTCAATGGTCTTCCCTCATCTTGGGAGTCTTTCATTCAAGGAATTAGCGCGAGATCAAAAATTCCCAAGTTTGATCGTTTGAGGGCGGACTGCATTCAAGAGGAGTCTAGGTTGGCTGCGAGAGGTATTGGTCGAAGCTCTACAAATGAAGACATTCATGTTCTTTCTGCTCAATCCTCGAAGAAGGAAGGAAAGGGAGGAAAGAAAAGATATTTTAAGAGGAATAGAGATAAGGGGTCAGATGGTGCTCCTGCATTCAAGAAGAAGTGGGACCTCTCCAAAGTCCAATGCTTTCGCTGTGACGAGTTTGGTCACTATGCAAAGGATTGCCCAACCAGGCCTAATCAGCATGCTTCATTTGCGGATATGAATAAGTTTTCTCCTCAGAAGGATTCTAGGGAATTTCTATTCTAAGTCATGGGCCTGTGTTCAAGCCGTAAAGGTTGTGTGTTGATCTGTGCTCAAGAGCAGCGTATCTTGCATCCTTTAGAATATTTAAAGAGATAAGTATTCTTTGTTTGTTAAGTTAAATCTTTTAGTTGGATCTTATAATTAAAGAGAGATTTGGATCTTGTAATTAAAAGAGAGATAGTGGTTTCTCTTGAATTGTATTCTCTAGCATAGAGATCCTTTGAAATTATTGTTTCATGCTAATTATGTAGATCTCTGAGTGTGACATTGAGATGGAAAAGAGAATTGCATTTTCGTTGTGATAGGTTGATCACGTCGATATCATTCTCTAATGCATGAACTGTGATTAGAGCCTTGACTCTTGGAGAGAGTTGGTTCTACTTGCTAATTGCATAATGCATTCAAGAAATTTGCAGTTGTTCAAATTGTCTTTTGTTGAGAGGAGTAAAAGTTGGAAGGAAGAGTTATATCAAAATCATATAAAGATAAGTTCTTTATTCCTTCATCTCTTTGATATATTTATTTGATTCACTTATTCATGTTGTATAACCTGAGATAGTAAACTTTGTATGATTCTACCCTTGATATTTCTTTGGATAGTTACAAACTGTAAGTAATCTTTCTCTAAATGCTTGCAGTTCACTGTTCTAGGAGCAAGAAGGTGATGAGAGACTGCTTAGTAATGAAAAGCTTGAGGCATCTTGTGAGGAAGTCATGCTGACCAAAGAAATGATCAAGCAGCCATGGGACTGAGCTGGTGGCCAGAGGGAGTTCACTTATAGAAGTCTTCTTTGCAAACTCTGAAGCAAGGATCAAGAGGGAGTTTTGTAACTCACTGAAAAGAAGTGAAGATTGTTGTATTGAAAGGCTAGGTGCTAAAACCCTTAGAGGATCCCTTCAGTTGCTGAGATCAGAATTGCTCAAGATTGTCTTCTGGATTTTGTCATTGGTGGTTCCGCAAACCTATTCAGAATAGAGTAATCTGGGAAGAGGTCGAGGAGGACTATCCTGAACTCTCTACAGTACCAGAAGTGTGCGTTGGAAAACTTTTATCTAAGTCAAAGTGTTGCAAGCAATCTTGGATGAAGAGGTCGGAAGATTGATGCATGTGCTTGAAGATTCAGAGGGAGTCTGCTGAACCTGAAGAAGATGGTAATCTTGTTGTAGCAAAGCATATCCTGAGATACTTGAGTGGCACAGTTGGATATGGATTGAGATATTCTTCAGTTTGGGTTCTGCTATGATTTCCTAGTGTAGCAGGAAGCAGTCATCTGTAGCATTGAGTACAACCGAGGCTAAGTACATTGCAGCTTGTATGGCAACTCGGGAAGCAGTGTGGCTTCGCAAGCTCCTTTCAGGATTGTTTGGACAATCAATGGAGCCTACCATCATCCATTGTGATAATCAGAGTTGCGTGAAGCCTTCTGTCAATCCTGTGTTTCATGACAGAACGAAGCATGTTGAGATCAAGTACCACTATATCAGAGATATGGTACTACGAAAGGCTGTACAGTTGAAGTACATCAGCACTGATGAGCAGACGGCAGATATTCTCACCAAGCCTCTCTCCAGGATAAAGTTTGCATACTTTCGAGATAAACTTGGTATGGTGGAGAATCCAGCCTTGACTGAGAAAGAGTCTCAGTATCAGTGAGCTTTGCTATCTTTTACCATAGTATGGTTGTAGCCATTATGGTAGATATCGTGTTGAGGCGATATCCAGTATCACGTTGAGGTGATATATATCTTTTACCATAGTATGGTTGTAGCCATTATGGTAGATATCGTGTTGAGGCGATATCCAATATCACGTTGAGGTGATATATATCTTTTACCATAGTATGGTTGTAGCCATTATGGTAGATATCGTGTTGAGGCGATATCCAATATCACGTTGAGGTGATATATATCTTTACCATAGTTTGGTTGTAGCCATTATGGTAGATATCGTGTTGAGGCGATATCCAATATCACGTTGAGGTGATATATATCTTTTACCATAGTATGGTTGTAGCCATTATGGTAGATATCGTGTTGAGGCGATATCCAATATCACGTTGAGGTGATATTCCTTCACTCACCATAGTATGGTTGTAGCCATTATGGTAGATGTCGTGTTGAGGCGATATCCAATATCACGTTGAGGTGATATTCCCTTGTTCACCATAGCATGGTTGTAGCCATTATGGTTGATATTGCATTGAGACAATATTTGTCATCACGATGAAGTGATATGTCTTGAGCAGCTGGAAGTTCTCTCCCTAGCTGAGAGGGAGTGTTAATGAGATGCAGCTTCAGGTTCGTCCTTCCAGCCTCGAATCAAGACATAATTTAATTCGGCTACTTATCTTATATATGAGATATTTAATGGCATCAATGTAATTTCTAAAAGGGCCGACCTTCCTTGTAATTTGCATCTTTTATTTGTAATTATATTTTTGTAAAGTGGCCGACCTTGTACATGAAGAGGTGCAACCTCTCTCACATTTGGTATTTATACAAGGTCATTTCCATCCATTCAATCATCAAGCAAGTTTGAATTATTCCTTCATTTTCAAGTGCGAATTCCTTCAAGAGCAGATTGCGAATTTCTCTAAGTGCAGATTCAGTTTACAAGGAAGAGCAGAATATATTCTGTTATTGCATCTAGAGTTGATGCTGGTTATTGGCCTTGTATTGGCCTCATTGTAAAGAGAATTACTGCCATTACTTTATATATAAAAGAGAGATCTTTGTTGCTGGGTTTTTCTCCCTCAAGAGGAGGGTTTTCCCAGGGTATATGCTGTGTTTCTGTGTCTGATTTTTGATTTAATTTTCTGTGCACTTATCTGATCATAAAAACAACACCCAAGGCTCTTATTTATAGAACTCAAAGGAGTAGGCAACCCTAAAATCTCGAGTTAACAATGAGTTCTTGCCAGTCAATTAGCAAGATTTATTCCTATGAAAGGGGAACAAATAGTTAACTGGAAATCTACTTTAGTTAACTAAAAGTAAACAAAGAGTCAACTAGAAACTACCTCAGTTGACTGAAAGTAAACTAAAGGTGAACTTTAATACAAAGTATGCCTCCAAAATAGACATCCACGTTAGTGGAGATCTAAGATCCACAAATTATGGAAGTCAATTAGACATCCTCACTTAGTGGGATCTGACAATGCATGATTTGTGGGGTGTGGAGTTAACTTGGAAAGGGGCATCAAGTTAACTCCAAATACACTTAATGTCTTTCTTGAGTTGACTTGGAAAGAGGCATCAAGTCAACTTCAAGTATCATAAATGCCATTTGGAGTGTAGGACATCCTTCTTTGAGGTGTCTAACACCTCATCATCTTGAGTCAACAACTCCTTTGACCATTCATTGACTTTTTCTGCCTCTTGCAAACTACTTTTGATATTTGATCTTCTTTGCAACTGCGTCGTCCAACCTTGTTGACATGGAATGTGGAAGGTAGTGTGGTACTAACCGGTGGCGGCTCTGTGTTTGGAATGACTACCTTTCGTATTTGGCTATGGTGTGAACAGTGATGTCATTAATGCCTTCCAAGGCGTCCAATCTTGACTACAGACTTCTCTTGACGCATGTTCGTGTCAAGTGTTTTCAAAAATTTGTGAAGTAAGACCATTTTAGTCTTAATTTCAACTTGAGAGTACTATATTCTGAAAAACTTGATCATTGACTATAAACACAGATATGTTTAGACAACTTCTGAAAATCCCTAAAAATGGCCACCCGCTGAGAAGTATTTTTTCGGAAAAAATCTGGCACATGGGTTTTGTTCGTGCTTCAATGCTGAACAAACCTAGTTCCTTAGATTTTTGATTTTGAGACTTTTTGGAAAAAACCCCTAAAAATAGGTGCAACAAGTTTGCTGATTCTGGAAAATTTGAAGAGATGGGTTTCACTAGAAAATTATGTTGATCATACCCAGTTGGCCAAATCTGTGATGGCTTGTTGTTTTTTGTGACATGCAAGAAATTTAAGATAGAAGAGAGGAAGTAGACAAGAGGAAGATTGGAAGTTATTGCTGCCTTCTTGGAAAAAATATTCTGTTGGATGCAACCTCTGTGAAGACAAACTTTCCTTGTCACTGATCTTCGAATAATCACGAAGAATGATTGAAAAACCTTCTTCAGATCTTGAAAAACGTCCTTGGAGAGCTTATTGCTATTTAAACCCTCAACTTGCAAAAATAAATGAGCATAATGGAAACCTAGGCTTGATCATATAGATTCAAGCTTGAATCTTTCAAATGTGGATGTCAACTTATGTGTCAAGCCTGATTTGGAGTGATCTGGAGTTCAAAAAGTAGGTCTTCACTGATCGTGGGATGATTTGGCCAAGTTTGCCTCCAAAATATCTTATTTGAAGTCAACAAACTTGCTTTTGACCTTTTTGGGCGCCCCTTTTGAGTTTGAGTCCTTTTTCATCATTTTTCATGTTGAATGACCTCTGTTTGATCCTCAGTCCAGGTTGGTCAGACAATCCTGAGCCGGTGCTGATAGATTCATTGTTGAGCTGGATCCATGCTAAGAAAACATGTCTGCGAGGTATTAAGTTGAAAATCTGAGTTTAAGGCCCCAAAAGGCTTGGCGCCTTTCTCTAGGAAGGGCGCTTTCGGCCTTGCCTTAGCCAATTTTTGATATTTGCTCTTCAACTTCTCCATTCAGACCTTCCGTGCTCTGATTTGATATCCCTATTGACTGATAAGTCGCACAGTCTCGCTTGACAATTCATCACGTGGCCAGCTTGATCTTGGAAAGGATGGTTGGTGTCTCAGCTCCTGAAAGTCAGTTTAAGGTCTCGATGAGCAAGGGTGCCTTTCTTCAATAGGGGCGCTTTTGCTCTTTTTGATCAGTTATTTCTTGTTGAAAACTGCTTTGGTTTGATCTTCACTCCAGGTTGATTGCCTCGTCAGATTCCCATGCTAACAACTTTGTTGTTGAGATTGACCCAAACGGTGAAGGTCATCTTGGAGAACCTTATGCCATCTGACAGCATTTAAGGGCCCAAAAGAAAGGGCACCTTTCTCTGGAAAGGGTTCCTTTTTCCCATGCCTTAGCACGTTTTACTGTGTTTTACATTCAGTCTCTTTTTGGGATGTTTTCCACTTGATTGCTTCCACCGGTTGCCTAGCAGGTCCAATGAAAGTGCTTTTGATTTGATCGAGAGGCTGGCTAATAGCTGAACAAGTTCATTATACACCGTGACTGCTGACGGGGTCATCAGGTACCTCAAAAAATGGGCGCCCCTGGCCAGCAGGGGCACTTTTAGCTTGTATCTTATTGATTTATCCTTCAATTGGCATGTTCAATTGATCCATTACTGCAATCGTTTGACTCGTCTCACATGCTTGCTGACAGATTCGTTGTCGAGCTGAAACGGGATCGAAGAGGTCTCTCGAAGGCGACATTTCTCAACGGGTTACATCTTGACCACCTCATTCAAGGGCGCTTTGCTTGACAAGGGGGATTTTTCTCATGTTGAACAGTCATCTTTGATGTCTTTGTCAACTGCCTCTTCTCACTGTGTTGATATTTGCCGACGATCACTTCATCAAATGATCTTGCTAATTGTTACATTGTCGAGCCAGCAGGAGAATGCAGAGGATGACTGCCTTGGATGAATTAAGTGACTGCATTTGGCCCCTGAGAATCAAGGGCGCCCCTCTCTAAAAAGGGCTCTTTTTGCATCATGGACTGATTTCTCCTTCGTAACATTTCCAGAGTTAGTCAAATTTCGACCTTTTTTAGTTTTAGAAATCCCCTTCGTCAAAGATCACCATTTTGTCCTTTTCCGCCATGGTTGCGTCGTTGAAGCTTTTGAAGCTTAAGCTTTCAACCCCTGGTATTGGCCAATTTGCCATTAGTGGCTGCGGATCTCCTAACTTTGTTCTTGAAAAATAGAAATAGACCCACCAGAGAAAAACATGTCTTTTGATGATTCTGACTTGATCAATGTGATTGTGAAGTCGATTAATCCTATCAAAATCATTTTCAATCATTTCTGGGAAGGTCCTATTTTAGGGGGTTTCACTAAAATAGGGGCGTAAAACCCTAATTTTCAAATTTTCAAAATTTTGCACAAGTGTTCCTTGACAGAAACCCACAAAGACCTCATGTTTTGTTTGACCTAAAACAGACTTTTGACGGCATTTTTATCTGGTTTAGCTCAATTTAAGCAGAATGCCAAAAATTTATTCTGGGTACAACAAGTTTGATGAGTATTCTATTGATGCTGATTTAAAGCAAACTTCTAAGTTGGAAAGTACAGAGTTGGAACGACAAGATGATCAATTGGATCAAGTAAATAGAAACTCATTTCAATTTACCAACAATCCTTTTTTTGAGTGGGATGCAAAGAACACTTTTGATAATCCACTCTTTGCAATGGTGAATGAAATTCTTGCTAATGTTAGTGATATGGTTGATGATGGATACAAGATATGGGATCCAGGTAAAACTCAAGATTGGGTTAGTAAACTTTTAAGACCTATTTTATGGATGGGCTTTAGGCAAAATTGCAGATTTGAAGCTGCTGTCCACTTCCCAATCAACCGTCACAAGATGTTTATTACTTGCATACAGATGGTTTGGTCTTTATTTTCAGTCGATGAATTGATTATTTATCAATGGAGGTTTAATATTGATGATAACTTTGACATTGGGGAGGTCTCTTCAATCAATCGATGGCTCACAATACCTATGCATCAAGAATTGTTCTTCATTGTAGTTGCTGCTCCAATATCATAATTCTGATTTTTTACAGATTTGGCTAATGAGTTGACCAATTTCAGTAATTGCAGATTATGTGGCAGTGAAGTGTGGAAGAATTTTGAGATATGATTGAGATATTCTGTATTTCCATGTTTCCATGTTAAGTAATGGTTGTGGCAATCCTTTGAGTTTGCTGGTCCATATATCTCTTGATGTTATATTGTTGATTGTAGCCATTTGGCTAGTTTGGTGTGTGCAAGTAAGCTATTTTGGCATTTGGAAATTGAATGCTTTTGAGATGCTATTAGTTGGTCTCAAAATTGTTTATGTCGTCTTTTATCCAACCAACAGCTTATTGGGAAATTATTCTCATTATTTATGGTACTTCATGAGGATTGTAGAGAACCATTCTTTCCTATTGATCAGAGTGTTTGTCCTATTGCCCATGATCGTGATAGGTAGTAGAATTGTAGATTTGAACCTCGTTGAGGTACGTTGGTAGGTGAATTCTTATGGTGCAAATTTCATATTTCAGAGTTATTTCAGTTTGGGATTAGAGGTTGATTGTTTTGTGGAGTCATAGGAGAGACGAGTTCAAACTTGGTATGATAAGTTGATGGTTTTTATCATAGTGTCGCAGCAGCAGCTTGGTGGGTTTTTTCGAAGATTGGTTTGGGATCCTATAATCACAGTTGGTTTCAGATTGTCAAGTTACATGTTTCTCAAAGCTTGCATTGAATTGTCCAATGGAGTATGGTTGTGGGTGAGCTGTTGGTGGCAAGTTCAATGTTTGAATGGCTTTTGGGGAAATTTGGTTCTTTTGACTTCCATTGCCAACTATGAAATGGACTTGTTATCCATTGATCCACATTTGATAGTGAAACAATCTTTTGCTTCCACAATGTTTGCAAGGGAAGTAGAGATTTTTGCGTTACCTACCATGGCACTAGGCTCATCTCTATGACTGCTTACCTTTGTCCTATGTTGCAATAGTGTTGGAACAAGCGTTGGAATTTTGAACTATTCACCACTTGCTAGTCTTGGATTGGTTATGGTTCAGATCATTTTGTAGTTGCTGCTTCTTTTGTGGATGGTGTTGAGGAAATAGGTTCTAGTAGGAATCTAATGATATGGTAATAAAAGACATAAGTGGAATTTTTTATTCGAATGAAGATTAAATTCCATCTATTGAGGAATGGAAAATCACAAGTATCATTGATTTGTTGGTACCTACATATTAAAGTAATATGAATATAAATATTTTTTTTATAAACTCAAGAAGCTGATTTACTTTATTTTGAAGTTGATTTTGCTATATCTCAAGTGGATGATCTTAATTATGAAGATTCATCTTGTATTCCTCTTGAGGTCATTATTTCTCTTTTGTGTTTTATTGTTGTGTATCATGACAATACAAAGGGTTATGATAGAGGATGGGGAGGTACCATGACATAAATAGATGTTTCACAAAATAGAGGGAAGAGGTAGGAGACCACAAATAATACACAATTTATTTTTATTTAGTGATGAAGGGGATTTTGGAGGAAATGAATATTTATTCAATTAGTGATGAGGGGGATTTTAGAGGAAATAAATATTGTGTATTTACTCAACTAGTAATCATAGACAAAGTTATTCATGCAATTGATGACCATTTTATATTTATTCAACTAGTGGCCAAGAAGGATGTTATTCCATATAACATCCTTCTTGGTCACCCATGGATACATGCCTTAATAAATATTATTAAGTAGAGTATATTGGGAATTGCCAAATACCAATCTAGTCTACTTAATTATGATTTTTAGCAAAAGGGTTCATAAACATAAAATCAAGAGGGTCATGATAGATAGTGGAGTAGGATTAAATATTTGTACCCTTCAATTGGTAAAAAAATTGGGATAGTCTGATGGTGTCATTGACTCAAAAAAACGTATCAGTGTCAAGACATATGATGATGTTGAGCATGAGTACAAAAGAACAACAAAATTCCCAATTCAAGTTGGTCCCGCTATAGTAGACACTATTTGTCAAGTCTTGGACCTTGATATTCCATATAGCATCCTTCTTGGCCACCCATGGATACATGCCTCAATAAATATTCTTAAGTAGACTTTATTACTAGTTATCATACGTTTGTTGTTATTTCTTATGTATTTCTCTGATGGTTGCATGTGACTTTGTAACCCATATAACACACCATTCTTGAAGAAAAATTCCTTGGTTTGGAATTTTTCGTTGAGGCTTAGATTGCAACTTGTTATGAGACTGACAAACTTTTGTCGTGCTCTTGAATTTCGCCTTGGCTTTGAATTTGCAAGCAAATTTGTAGGCCTCTCTAGTGGAAGAGATCTATAGGAAATCCATATAAGATAGAATATGGGGTCTCAAGACTGATTAGCACTTGAAAACAAGGTTTTGTTCTACATCTTGGATACCTAGTTTAGACATCAAAGTGTATATATTCTTGCACTGTTTGATCTTGGCCTTGGTGCAATTGAGAAAACTTGATGTACAAGTCATCATAGTTTCCTACATGGTAGAAGGTTTATTTTGAGGGCCGCAATAGAATCATTCCATGTGTCTATAGATACGTCTATATCATCTTCATGTGTTGTACAATAGTTATTCCACTATTTCTTCATTGAGAGAGACTTTTAGAAGAGCAAATTCATTTTTTTCTTTATCATAAGATTGGTTTGCTGCATAGTATGCACATATTTGGTTAGGCCAGTTATCTAGGGCATCCACATCTATCTTTCATAGAAATATGGTGATGCCTAGATTGACTTTCTATCTTATATGGCACATGATCATCAAATGGTTGACAAGGATTGGTAGGGTTTTGAAGTTGTCTAAAAATTTGCAATAACTGATCAACCATGCCTGCTCTTTCATGTGCATGTTGCTCCTCAATTCTTCTTGTTGTCTTTGCAAGGCATCCTCTATTGTCTTTTGGAACATCTCTGGTGGCGACATGGTTCACGTTTTGTCTCCCATTTGAGGATGTGAAGGAAGATATGAAGTGTCATGTGTATTGAGCCTTTACTTGTATTCAAACCTTGTGTGAGTGGGTATACAAATAAAGACAATTATTTAGTTATCACCCCAATATCACTCAAAAATGGGATGAAGTGAGTGCTCTGATTCAGGTTATTCAAGGCCTAGGAGTAGAGCTTGGTCAATCAAAGAGATTCAATCAAGTTATGGCTGTGGAAAATTTGAGTTATGATAGGAATTAAGCATATGTGAAGAAAATTATTGAGCAACAAAAACAAAGAACAAACAATTAGGACTATAAAAAGGTTATTTTATGCTTAGTTTTGTACAAGATTTGTGAGAACAAATGTGTTGCCCTTCTCCTTACTTTTCATTCAACTATCTAGCATCCAACTTTACAAAGAATGGCTATGTACATATTTATACAAGAGCAAGAGAGATATGGAGCACCAAATGGGACATGACAGTTTATATTCTTGTTACAATTGTCACAATCATAGTTCAAAAAATTGTACTGGACAACCCAAAATTTTGATTTGGACTCGGGACTTGAAAAAATAAAAAACATAATTATACAAAAAAAATTAGACACTAATTTATTTAGAGAACACAAAACTCTATTTTGATCATCAGTCTTTTATAATTCAAATATTACACATGTCATATGACCCTCAAACCAATAAATGACATAGTTCCATGGAGTCTCAGCATTGTGCAACCAAGGGCTTGGATTTGGGGGCTGCTGTAATGTCCCCTCTCTAGCCAGTGGTTTAGGAGTTAGGGTTAGCCTATTACTGCGGTCCCCGTAGGCTAACGAGATGTTCAAGAGGCTCCTATGGAGAGGATTTAGGGTCTTCAGTAGGCTTGCGGTTTCATCCTTGCACATTTAGCTTAGTTTCAGTTGGTTGGTAGGCCTTTTGAAGGCAATTCAGGATTCATCATTCATACTTGCTATTTATAGCAGGTTATACCAGGTTCAGTGGTTTCACGCCTACAGAGAGGATTTGTGTCGGAGGCACTCTCAGGGGATTATTGTCAGTTTTGGTCATGAGTGGGCACTTTAATTAAATTACTAAAGTCAAATTACTTTAATAATGTTATATTATTAAAGTGACTTTGTATTTAATGTTATAAAGTAACTTTTAATAAAGTACTTTATAATTTGGCGTTATAAGGGGATAAAGTAATTTTAATTTAAAAGATATATTTTTAAGTTACTTTATGATTTTAATTAAAAGGCACATCTTTCGAAAAGCAAATATTAATTTTAATGTGCAAAAGGCCAAAAGTGGCGTTGGGTTTTGTGAAGGCATTATTTGATATTTTATTTAAAAGTGAAATGCCAAGTTGGGGTGTGAGGTTTTGGAGAAGGATAAAAGTAAAGAGGAAGATCATTTTCAATATCCAAGTTTATTATTTGCAAAACATGAGAGCTGAGCAACAAGGGTTTGCAAGCATGGAGTTGGATGAAAACCCTCAAATAGGAGAGGATCTACAAGTGTGAAAGATCGCCCAAGGATTCTTAATTGAATGGTCTCAATCAGAGATCATTATCAGAGATTTTTACAGGGATTTAAAAGAAGAATAAATCAGGTTAATTGAATTGTTGTTGCAGATCAGAAATAAAGGTTTGAATTAAATAAAGTGGATAGCACCTCTTCCAGATTTGCACGTGGTAATTGAGTTTCATTATCTCCTTCACCCAGCATGTGTGAGATCACCTTGCAGGCCGTACCAGGGACAAATCTGCTCATTCAAACAGGCTGTAGAATCTGTCATTGAAATTGGACTCTTCAAACATCAAGAAATCAGCTTGCCAGTGGCACTAGGGACAGGCCGTACAGTCTTCGGATCTGTGCATGGGAAGGAAAGAGCAGATCATTTTGTATTGACAGCAGATTTCATTCAGTTTTTGGGCATCCAGAATCTGTCCTTCAAGTTGAAGCAATTACCAGGTGTTATACAAACCAATTTGAAGAGGGGTGGTTAGGGTTTGTGAGCTCAGATTTTCTGTTCTTCAAATCAGATCTGTGTCCAGCAAATGGGTATGTTATTATTTTTTTAGGAATCAATAAAGAACAACTGGGTTACCTTCATTTACACAAATTCCTTTGTGTTTTCACTTTCCTTCAATTATTTCTATTTACAGCATCATTATTGTCAAAAAACAAAAGATCAGGTTTGAAACCCTAGAGGGTTATCACAGCTGCACGGACCTTCATGGTGAATGCTATTTTTCATTAATTTTATCACTATATTTTCAACTTTTCTCACAGCATTTTTTGTCACGTGGATGCTGCAGACATCTTCTGCTGGGTGAAATAAAACCATAAAATGTCGACAAAACAAGTGAAACAAATTTCTTTCTTTCTGTTTTCTTTTGCTTTAATTAATACATTATACATTTCCTCTCCCATATGGCTATAAC
The DNA here is from genome assembly GCA_007258455.2 of Sequoia sempervirens. Lineage (NCBI taxonomy): Eukaryota > Viridiplantae > Streptophyta > Pinopsida > Cupressales > Cupressaceae > Sequoia > Sequoia sempervirens. The sequence continues at coordinate 254,671,580 of VDFB02047230.1, read as the reverse complement.
TTACTTGCAGTTTAAATTCTGATTCTAGGCAGTCTTGGAGGCCTTTACAAGTTGTGTAGTGACCTTGTGCATAGTCTTTTCACCAATCTAGTGATAAGAAAGCAATATAGTTCCAAACTGAAGGACTGGAGTTCACGACAATAAAAAGATACAGCTTTAGAATAACCAAAGGATTCCAGCATTTGAAGAATATAAAAGTGGAAAGGGAATTTCCTATTGGGTTTTCACAAGGGAAGCTCAAATGTCAATTTTGAGTGTGTTGGCTTGGCTTTGACCTTGAAAAATCACCCTCATTTACAGTGACATTATTTTTTGGCATTTCTATATTCATTACCTTCAAATCTTCAATGCGCTTCAATATCTCTCAATGATTTGTATGTTAGAATTCCAAATTGTTCTTTATGCATTATACTGTCTAGAGGAATCTTTGTTTCCATATATTAAAGTCAACAGGTTTGGGCTTACAATTTTGTTGAATTCTCTTCTATATTAGCAGTCCAAATTGTTATGTAGACATTATACAGTCTAGAGGTATCTCATTTTCTATATATTCAACTTAAACAGCTTTGAGCTTACAATTTTGTGTAATTATCTTCTGGTGTTCCTATCCAACTGACTTCTTCTGGGCTTCCTACACATGCTTTGGTATGGAAGGAAGGCTTGTTCTACTGTTCTTATTTTGAGTCATCTATCCTTCAGTCTTTTGCAGTTTGCATCGCTTCCTCATCTTGTAGAATCTGTTGAAGTTTGTTTTTAATCTCTCTTGTTGACCTCAACATTTCCATTGCCTTGCTTCTCTATCATATTGATCTAATCAATCATTGCATGCTATCTGTTTTAGTTTACATTGTCAAAGTTACCAAGTTGTCCTAGACACATTTAAACTTCACATTCTCCTTTCTACACAAGTGGCTTCTATAATATTCTAAGGAAATAAAGCTGAATCTTTGCACATGCCTTGAAGACAAGTATTTAATGGTTGTGAATTCAGTTGACTTCATAGCTGTTTCAGACACAGCCATGCTTTACATTCTATGATCAGAAGATTCCTTACGCCTTTTCTGTGATGTATTTCACCTGATTTCTCTCTCTTGTTTTATAGACCCCTTCAAAGTTTGCAGTCACTGACTCACTAGTATGTTATGCATATTTTCTTTGTTCTAGAACTTAGGAGGAGAGTTCTATTCATGATTTTAAAGCTTGATTGATACAATAATGCCTTCGCTGTTTGGTTTTCTAATGAAGTCAGATATCCAAACATGTTTACCAAGCAATCTATTTTGACCTGTTCGAGTTTGCATCATTTTATTTGGATCAGGTATGAAAGTAATAATGATACCCTTATTTTGCAGATATACATACTGATGTACAAGGAGGTTGCTCTTGCATTAAAGATTAACAGTGTCTATAGCAAACGCCGTCTTCTTAGCATTCACGAGAATGTGAAGGTGCTACGTTACCCTGATCATTTCTCATCTGGTGTCTATTTCTGGTATGTTATGGATTTAGTCATGATGATTTGTGGTGATGGTGTTTAAATTTACCTTCACTGAGTTTTGGTCTATGTGCATATAGCATTCATAATATTAGGATTTTCACTGTTTGTATCTTTGCCCTGGGTGTAAAGGGTCTCTTATCTTTTAAGTAGATGCATCTGTTCTCAGAACAAACACTAAAATAGTAAAATGCAATTATCCATTTACAGAGAATTTAATTAGTGGCAGAGAGTATTGGGCATCCCATGAGATCAATAGTTCCTCTTATATAGAACTGACCCTATAGAACCTTACACTTTTAGGTAGTTGTATAAACTTGAGGAATTGCTTAAAATATTCAACTGATCATTGATGTTATAGTTATCTTCATGTATGAAACTGGTTGGGGCATCATTATGTTAAATTGTCTTAAGACTGTTCTAAATTACTGGTTTTCTGCTGTAAATGTTTGTATACAGGTCCCACCATGAGAAGATAGTGATTATTGACTATCAGGTCTGTTTTCTAGGAGGTCTTGATTTGTGTTTTGGCCGATATGACACCCCTGATCATACGCTGGCTGACTTTCCTTCTACTATATGGCCTGGAAAAGACTACTATAATCCTAGGTACTAGTTTTTTCTTTTGTATCTTGAATAGAAATATTATGCAGTTTTTAAGGTGATTCACAATATGCGCCAAATCTATTAGAGATTTGGAAGAGACAAGTATTTATTGAGTTTAGAGTCTTGTGATATAGCATTATCTTTTGTTTTTTTTTAAATTAGGGAATCAGAACCTAACTCTTGGGAAGAAACAATGAAAGACGAGTTAGATCGTCAAAAATTTCCCCGCATGCCCTGGCATGATGTGAACTGTGCATTATGGGGCCCGCCATGCCGTGATGTAGCAAGGCACTTTGTTCAGCGCTGGAACCATGCAAAGGTCATTTTTTATTTTCAAGTGATGATGTCATATTATAGCTGTAAGGTCTTTTACCATGATTATGCTCCTACATTTTGTATAATTTTTATCAATACTGCAGAGAAACAAGGCACCATATGAGCAATCCATTCCATTGCTTATGCCTCATCATTTCATGGTTATTCCACACTATTTGAAGGGGGATGAGAAAACAGAAATACTGAGGGAGCATCAGGAAGAATTGCAGCTAGAGATCAAGAAACAAACATCGATTTCTGCAGACTCATCATTCCAAGACATTCCATTGCTTCTTTCCAAAGCTGATGATGAACATGATAGGCCTGGATGTCACCTGACATTGAATGGACTAGATAAGATCAGTGCTCAAGCAGATCATTCCAGAAGAACTGGAGCTGTTCTACCTTTTCTATATCCAAAGCCAAATGGTGAAACTTTCTCCCTTGACACACAGATGACAGGTTTTGTAGATGATCAAGATTTAGAACATCGTCAGCAGAGAAAACCTCAAAGTAGGATAACAGGATTGAAAGAGAGTCTATCTGATAAAGCATGGTGGGAGATGCAAGAGAGGGATGGACAGGTAACCAGTGAAGATGAAGTTGGTCAAGTTGGACCGCGCACTCCTTGCCGTTGCCAGGTTTGTTTTTACTCTCTGAGATGTGAAATGTTTTTTAAGTTACTTATTTTGTCAGATTGCTTTTGATACGTATTCTGACTATAATTAAATTAAGACAATTTAATAACAATGCAAATTGCTTTATCTTTTTTATTTTAGATTCATGCTGGACCAAACTGATAATATTCTTCAATTTAAGAATATCAATGCTGTAACAAAACTTTCAAATTTTTGTTAGCAAGAACCATAGTTCAAAAACTCTTGACTTGCCAAAATTTGGCAGCTCCAATTTTGATTCAGACTTGGTGACTTGCAACTTAAAATAATACTTAAATTGGTTAAAAGAAAACAAATTTCATGCAAAATGCAATTACACAGCATATCAAATGTGTCTGTAAAATGTTGGGGAATTGTTTTCTATTATATTTGAATACAAAAAGAGTACAGTATTGTATCAACATGCAAATATAACAAACAATGAATATGATGTTGTATTATGAATCATGATGAACAAAAATCATCATAAAAATTACCTAAGTTACCAGGTTGTTCTGTTCTGGGCACTGTTGTCTTGCTGGACGGGACAGGTTGGGTCTTGGTTCACCCAGGCCATGTCTCTGTCGTCCTGGGTAATGAAAATAAAAAGTAGTTTTGAACGTAAACAAAAAAAGAAAGTTGAAACTGAAAGCATAGTGTGAAGGAGATGGAGAAGGCACTGCTCACTCTATGACATTAATGGCTAATTGTGGGTGCCCAAGATAGTGTGTTCTCTGTCAAAACCTGCAGATGATTGGGAGTGGCCAACTTCTAAATGATGAGAAACTAAGTGGGGAAACCTTCTTATAATATTTGGGAGAGGGCACTTTGGTTCAGATGCTTTTCCAGTTTTTAAAACCAAAGTCGTTGTCTAGTGCAACCAATGGATCACTTGGCAGTGGCTAGTATTCATTTGTTTTTAACTTTTTATCTAAGTTGCTAGGTTTTAACTTTTTGTTTATACAAATAATCATATATTTATTTTATATTTAATATTGATTAATTTAATAAATAAATACATTTATAAAATCTTATATTTATTATTAATTAATTCATTACATATAAAATCATAAATATTTATTTATATATCTATACATATGTTTTCACTGAATCATGATTTAGGGAGCCACACCCTAGAGTAAATATATAACTAAATTAAAATGTTTGTGCTTGCTCATATAACTAAAATAAAATGTTTGTGATGAGAAACTAAATGGGGAAACCTTCTTATAATATTTGGGAGGGGGCACTTTGGTTCAGATGCTTTTCCAGTTTTTAAAACCAAAGTCATTGTCTAGTGCAACCAATCGATCACTTGGCAGTGGCCAGTATTCATTTGTTTTTAACTTTTTATCTAAGTTGCTAGGTTTTAACTTTCTGTTTATACAAATAATCATATATTTATTTTATATTTAAATCGATTAATTTAATAAATAAATACATTCACAAAATCTTATATTTATTATTAATTAATTCATTACATATAAAATCATAAATATTTTTTTAATATCTATACATATATTTTCACTGAATCATGATTTAGGGAGCCACACCCTTTGAGTAAATATATAACTAAAATAAAATGTTTTTGCATGCCCTGTAAGTAGGGGTGCATAAGAAGAACAACAAACGGTGAGAGTCCTCAGAACTATTTTGCCTATGGATCTTGCTTTCCCATCTTATCATGGGAGCGAAGAGTCATCGGACATTTATCAGATTTTTGTATTGCATAGAGCCTTCTTTCTTCTCTGAAAAGGAGCCCAGTCATTAATGTTTTGCAAACATGGATCTTCAATTTCATATTTTTGGATTCGTGATGACACCTCCTCCAAAGATGTTACATGGTTTGTTTATTATCTTTTGCAGTCTTTGCCACTTCAACCATTGCACTAGTGGGGGCTAGAGCAATAGGCTGAATATATTCTATTTAAGTTTTGTCTTGACGTCCTTCTTTTAGATGGGATAAATATAATGGTGGCTAAGGTTAGCCCCTATTCACCAAGTATCTTGCTTCATGGGGTTTGTTTTGTGTGTGGGACACAAACATTTTAAACAATCCTTCGCCCTGTGTCCTTTCACATACCAACATCCACATCTATATGCTATGCCTTCGTAATCCACCATTTGATTCCATGTTTTGAAAGATCCATTTCCACTAAAATCCGCACAAATGTGAAAAAATGAACCTATGTATGCATGTTAGATTTTATTGGATTCATTTGCAATAAGGAGAGAAAGAAACTGTTTCATTGTTATTGGATGACTGAAGCAGGTCAGTGGCACTTAGAAGCACAAGGTAAAACATATACTCAGGATTGCTAAAAGGAACTACATGGGAAGATGAATCATTGTAGAGATGTAGCACATGCTATCATTTGCTAGTGAGAATGTCTCATAGAAACTGATAAGCAAAAGCATAGGTTTTGGGCCTTTGGCTATGTAGGAGATTGTTTTTGGCTTTGATGTAGACTGTAGGCTTGGTTTTGGTGTTGATCCTGGTTAGATAAGTATAGCTGCCACTTGGATTGCTATTGGTTTAAATTTTAAGGATTGAATTTTATAAATATTGAAGGATTCAAAATACTTGAAAGAAGATCTCACACATGTTGTAACAAATGAATGGCATCTAGTATCTTACCGATTATTTCTTTCTTTGTCTCTGTTCATTTATAAATTATAACATCTACTCTATCTATATGCATCTATGTATTCTTACTGGTAAACAATGCATGTAGCTTTTATACTCTGTTTATATTAGTGATATTTTTTTTACTGAAGTACTTATCTATTGTGATCAAATGGATTTTTTAAGGCTCATTGAATTATGTTTGGTTAAGTATTTAATTATAACTTTTTCTTGTTCTTTCATTAAAGGGCTTTCTCATCTTGCTTCATTCGTAAATGCCTATGTCCTGTACAAGTTTGTAGTGTAAACTGCGTGTTATAGTCACCACTGATCCTTTCGGTTAAAGTATTTAATTATATTCTTGTTCTTTCATTAGAGGGCTTTCTCATTTTTATTCATTTGTAAATGCCTAAGTCCTGTACAAGTTTGTAGTGTAAACTACGTGTTATAGTCACCACTGATCCTTTTGGTCTTCCAGTTCTTCTATCTTAGCTTCAATATCCATCTCCTTGTATCTGTGCAATGTATGTTCCATCTAGCTTTTAGTTTTTTTGGTTTTTTTGGTGCTCAGAAGCTCTTTTTTCTCCCCTTTCAAGTCTTAATTCTTATAACATTTGTAGAACACTAAATTATTTTTAACCAAATATTGATCAAATCAAGCGTTATTTTGTTTCTAAATATTATTAAAAGATGAAACTAAAAATTTGCTTTTGTGTTTTTATGTGCTGCTAGACTATCCATACTGGATAAATCTGTCTGACACTAACTTTCAAAGAGGAGGTTTTTGTCTTACTCAGGTGTTGCGTAGTGTTGGTCAATGGTCAGCAGGCACAAGCCAACTTGAGGAGACTAGTATTCATGTAGCTTATTGTTCCCTTATTGAAAAAGCAGAGCATTTCATATATATAGAGGTAAATAGCTATGACTCGGATGTATCTTTGAAGATCGATGCTTGTTGGATGTTCATTACTTTCGGTTCTGTAGTGTGTAACCAATGCATATGGATTAGGTTCCACATGGTACTAAGCTTGTCTCAAAGTTCTATATGCACATTTATATGGTTGCTACTTAGCATAATTTCCATTTCTGTGAATATTTATGAAAGATCTTACATTAAGCAGTACTTAGCTGAGTAGTATTTTGTCCTTTTTCATTGAGATGTTCACATACTTTTGTGGAACATTTTTCTTCACTTTTCTTGGTTTCTTGTGAACATCTCAAAATACAGTCATGAACCTTGAGAGGCTTAGGTTCACCAATCTAGAAACTATGCAGTTTTAACTTTTATGTACATAAGTTCATAACTACTGGATTCGAGCATAAATTTTCTAGTTGTAACTGTTAATAATCATTTTATGAAGTTTTGCATGAATATATTGATTAGAATAGTCTTTAGATTTGCTAGGGATATCAGTAATTTTCTTGCCTTTTTTGCCTAAACGGATCTGCCTTATTAAAACATATTAATAATTGTATGGAATCATTGATTGTTTATCCAGCAGGAATCCTTAACCTGGCTTTCTAACTATAAGGTTTTTAAGTTGTGATTTTTCTTATATACATAATATTCTTATATACATAATATCATTTCTTCCAATGTCTGTAGTAGGCTGAAAAAATTAATCACCTTGATAACTCTAGGGATCCCCTGTATGGATTGCATATGATACTGACAACCTCCTAAAGAAAAACAAAGAAGTGCCTCTGATCAGTGTATTGGAAGAAATTCGATAATGAACTGCCCAAGTCTCTTTACAGAAAATATTATTAAACATGACCCTGTAATCCTATAATATGCAAACACAATATTAGATAGTTGTTTAAATACATAATCCATTGATTTCATTCTAGACATAAACCCAAAACAAATGAAAAAAGAATGACATAAAGGTGGAGAGATGACCTACATGGTCTGATATGAAAAACAGCTCCAGGAATATCTAGTCTGTAATGTCTCATATTTGATCATCCACTTGTAGCACTATATTTGGAGCCCCATTATTTTGGTAACATCTTGAAATCCACATTCTGTCATGTTGTTGATCCATGTGAATGTATTGTATTCTTTCAAACTTGAAGGTGGAAGCTTCTATGCACCAAAACTCGACTTCAATTCTCCCTTTGAGATAAGTCTTCCGTTCAGTACAGTGTATAAAATTGTGGGCTAGTATTTCTGAACAGGGAACTAGGAATTAGCAAGAAGAGTTTAAGCATTGAGCTATATGAGGCTTGGCATTTCATTCCACACAGTCTCCACTCCCAAATATATTGTTTTAATTTTTATTTAGTTTAGTCCATTAAATGGCCTAGGGTTTCAATGTGGAACAAGAAGTATTCTAATAATGCTTGGGAATACTCTTATTCCAGAAATTCATAGTTGCAGGGAGATGTGTCTTGGGCACTGGGATGTGTTTCCTGTATTGGAGATGTCCTGAAATGTAGGAAACGTTTGCCTAAAATAAAAAACGGAAAAAAAAAACATAAATTGCAGTATGTGATATCATTTTGTCCCTGTTTTTGGTTGCGCGAATTTATTCCCCATCATTTATGTCGTGTGAGCTTATTTGGATACAAATTCTTTTCATCAAGAGAAGAAAGATTTGAGCCATAACAAGCGTTTCAAGTTCCAAAAATTTGAACACTATGCTTCTCAGTGTCTTGAGAAGAAGGGGAAGGGCAGGCAACAATGGCATAAGCAATTTGTAAGAAGTGCATGAACTTCAGTGGTGAATGAACTTTCATTCAAGCTCGAGACTACCTTCCCCAAGGTTTTATGTTTATCCACTAACACTATTTCTAGTGTAGGGTGGTGTGTGAACAGTGGGGCATCAAGATGTATGACGTTCAATAAAAAGATCAGTAGACTTAAGGAGCAGAAGGCTAGTATATAGGTAGAACTTGGTGATGATGCCACAACTCCTATTATTGGGACATGATCTATCTCTTTTTGCCTTCTTTTTGGTGATATATTTGACCTTAATGATTCTCTTTATGTTCTTGGATTAACAAAGAATTTACTTTCAGTTTTAACCATGATAGAACTGAAGTGTGTAGCTCAATTTTCTGATCAACAACTTATGATTAAAAATCATAGGCAAGATCCTGGTCAAGTATTGGCTAGAGGTGTTTGTGAAGTAGGTCTTCACTGGCTGATTGCTGATCCAGTCAAGCAGACAGCTTTGATACATGACAGTTACTCATTCTGTGAGTTTTGGCATGAGATTTGGTCAGTTGCACTATGGATCTCTAGCTCTTTTAAAGGATGTGGTGCATGGATTGCTTAACTTCGAGGTAGAAAATATTGGTATATGTGGATATGCACTTGACCAGCACATCAAGACTCATTTTCCAAGTAGTGATCTCAGATCAAAAGGAATTTTAGATCTAATACACTCAAATGTTTGTGGATCTATGTCAACAACTTCGTTGGACATATTTACTATGTTTCTTCCTTTAAGATTCTTTGAGAAAAACTTGGATTTATTCCCTGAAGACTAAAGATGAGCTCTTTTGGAAATTTCAAGAGCTCAAAGCTCTTATGGAAAATCACACAGGTAGAAGGATTAAGGTATTGAATCTTAAAATGGAGGTGAGCATATCTCCAAGGACTTTGATGTTTTTTCTAAAGGTGTAGGAATCGAGAGGGAATTGAAAGGGCCTTATGACCCTCAGCAAAATGGGGTTGCAGAGAGGAAGAATAGGTCCATCATAGAGACTGCTATGTCTATGATTCATGATAATGATTCGCCCATCTTTGTTTGGGCTGAAGCTTGCAGCTATGTGGTATACATATTAAACAAGTGTTCCCACAAAGTGTTGAAGTTCAAGACTCCAGAATTAGCCTTCATTGGAGAGAATCTTTATGTTTATGACTTTTGGGTGTTTGGAAGTCTTGTTTACATTCATGTGCTAGTAGAACAAATCGCTAAATTTGAACCCTTTAGCTAGAAGGGTGTCTTTTGGGATACAATGAGCCTTCCAAGGCTTGCAAGATTTATGTTTCATCACAAAGAAACATATTAGTGAGCAAAGATGTTAAATTTTATGAAGGTGCTTGGTCCTCTAAGCCTTAGGAGCCTCTCACGGAGGTCGAGGACAATGAACAGCTTGTTGTTCTAAGTTTTGATAAGCTTGTTACAACAGTCCCTATTACTGATAAACCAAGTTCTAGTAAGGTTGAAGTTTCCTCAACCTTGTGTAAAATAGCTAGGAAGCCTAAATGGCTTACCCAAACTTTGGAGGAGGCACAAGAGTAGGTAGAGGCACCAAAAACTTTTTTCAGAGTGAGCCATCAACCTAAGAATTTTCCAAGTTCATACTTTTCTTTAATGTCTTCTTCATTGAGGCTGAGCCTTCTAGTTTTGAGGAGGCAAACTTAGAGTAAGTGTGGCTAGTTGCCTTGGCAGAGGAGTATAACTCTTATTTAGAATGATGTTTGGGAGATTGTACCAAGACCTCATGGAAATTCAGTGATTAATTCAAAGTGAAGCATGCAATAAATAGGAGCAAGAGAAATTTAAGGCCAGATCTGTTGCATGTAGGAGTTGATTATGCCAAGACTTTTACTCATGTTGCAATGTATACTTTTGTATGGTTAATTATGTCTCTTCTCATTTTCGTTGGCCTTTATATCAAATGGATGTAGAAATAGCCTTTTTGAATAGAAACATAGTGGAGGATGTTCATATAAATCAGCCTAGAGGATTTGATGTGCGTGGAGGGGATACCCATGTATGCAGGCTGAAAAAGGTTGTATACGGGGTAAAGAAAGGACCTCATGCTCAGTACTGTACTTTCAAATTGATGAATACTTATTATTTTTGGACTTCACTACAATTGCTACAGATCCTAATTTCTTTTTTAATTTATTTTATAAATCTAATCTATTAGTTTTAGCCTTGTAAGTGGATGATGTTATTCCCATAGGAAGTAGAGAGAAGCTTGTGGTATGGTGCAAGAGGGAGTTGACATCCAAGTTTGACATGAAAAATCTTAGCCTTACGCATTATTTCTTGTGTCTTGAAGCATGGCAAAGTACAAGAGAAGTCTTCCTAAGTCAAGGGAAGTACACAATAGATATTCTAAAGATTTCAAATGTTGGGTTTTAAGCCCCTTGCTAATTCAATAATTCCAAATATGAAGCTGACTCTTGATTTAGAACTAGATTTGGTGTGACCATTTGTATACAAGCAGCTGATAGGTTCTCTAATGTACTTGGTAAATACTAGACCTGATATTTGTTTTGGAATGAACACATTATGTCAGTTAAACATGTGCTCTAATAGTTGAAGGGAACAATTCATTATGGATTAAAGTATGCTGAAGATGAATAGTTAGTGTAGCATGCTTTGTAGATTCAGACTAGGTAGGTGATGCTAGTGTTAGGAAGAGCACATCAGGGTTTTGCTTCAGCTTGGGGATAATGTTATCCCAATTTAGTAGGAAACAGGCAGTTGCAGCATTAAGTTCATCTGAAGCATAGTACATAGCATCTTCTTCTATTGGTTGTGAGGCTTTTGGCATTGCAAGTTGATAGCTGAATTTAGTAATCAGATGTTGTAGCCTACAATAGTTTATTTTGAAAATTAGATTTATTGGCTATTTGAGAATCCTAATTCAATGTTTCATGATCATTCCAAGCACAGAGAAATTTATTATTATTTTTTCAAAGACAAAGTTCAGATGGACTAGTCATTGTTCGATATGTTCCCTCAAGTGATCAAGTTGTAGAAATTTGGAAAAAAGTACTTGACAAAATGGAAAGTTGAAATACTAAGAGAGAATTTGGGGCACCTTCCTCTTGAAGGATAGTGTTGGATTTTTGTCACTCAATTAGTGTTGTTGGGCACAACACATTAGAAAACTTAGACTGTATAATTACTTGGATCGTAGAATTATTCTGGGTGTACAACAGTATTTTGTTTTTTTGCTCTATTCCAGGCCAACTGTTGATTTCTAGTTTTGCTCTGTTCTTGGCAGACCACAAAGTTTTTTTAGGAGATGCTTTTATATTTGTTATCCTAGGTGGCTGGATTATTTTTATATGTTTCTTTTGTGGTGAAAGATAATCTAAAATTAGAGTTGCTTTGTTCTATTTTGGAGTGCCAAGTTCGTGGGTTGTATATGACCGTGGCATCTGTGTTTTGTATTAAGAATTTTTCTAGAATAATATTTTTTTTCCAGCAACTGGGGAATTTTGATATCATTTTATTGTTTTATTATTTTGTACTTTTAGAAGTTTGTGTATGCAAGTTAGTGCAATTAGAATTGCAAATTTGGTTGAGGGTTAAGTTAGTCAATTTGCTTCAAACCCTTGAGTATAGAATCTACATATCATGTACTGAATTATAACATGTGGTACGTGCTCTAAAAATTTGAGGATGCTTTCCCAATACTATCTTATTTGGAATGCTTGACATGTAGTTTAATTTCTAGGTGTGTATCCCATTTTACTGAATAGTAGGATGTTTGAATCAAGGAAACAATGAATTTTCCAAGTGATCTCAAACAAACGATAATCATTTTTTTGAAGATAATTGGGCGTTTGTCAAATCGAAGTTCATTACAGGGATAGCATAGATGACATTGAGATGATCCATCATTTCACAAAGAAAGAAACTGCTGTTAGGAATTCATCCTTGCCAAAAATAAGTTTAAAATAAAATTGTGTAAAACATTCTAAAAGATTATAAAACAGAAATGGCAGCTTTTATTTATCCAGTCAATAAATATGAGCAAAATCTGCAGTACCAACTCTTGAGGGAGATAAAGTTCTGCAGCATGATGGTTTTCCATCTATGTTCTTCCAAGAATTTTGGTTTGCCATTAAAGAAGACCTATTAGAGATAGTTGAAGAGTCCAACAAAACCAAAATGCTACTACTTATTAATTGTAACCAGCTTAGACTTAAATCTCAAAAAGCAGAAGTCAGTATGCTTTAATATTTAAAAATTTCAGTGTTCCCTTGGATGCATCCCCAATGGTTTTACCCAGAATGGGGATGTCTTACGAGCTGTGGGCTGAGATTGAAACATCCCCTTGCTGGCACCCTCATTAAAACCCTGTTAGGGGTCTGTCTCCCGGATGACCTTGCACATGTAGGAATGCCACTAAGGATGTTCTTTTAGGAAGACTGTTGTTCCTATGGTGGTCGGGGGACATCCAAGTGTCCCGTGACCATTCTAGGGACAGTAGTATATCCCTTTACATTCTTAAAACAATAGACCTTGAAAATTTCTTAAAAAAATTGAGAGCATCAAACTGCAACCCTAAAGCTAAAAAGCAGGATTACCAAGGCCCCCCAAACTAGAAGCAACATTTTTTTTCCCTCTATTTAGCTTGAAATAAGAATAGTGGCCCTTTTAACTCAAGATGCTGGAAAAAAGGGTAAAGACATATTGAGACCCATTGTCTCTAATGCAAAATGTTGTACAACAATACAACTTTGTAGAATTTTTCAGGTCATGTTTTATACATCATTGATCAATCACAACTTCTTTTAGTAGTTTTTGTAATTAATTTTTCAAATATTTGGTTTTTTTAATAGCCGGACTGGATTGTCTCCAAAATTTTGATTTTTTTTGGCTGTCTCAGAAACTCATTCCCCCATCTTGGAAACTTAGAGAAACAGTAATATGTTCTGATTGATATCTAAAATCTTCTTCCTCTTGAGCTCTTCTTGCACAAGATTATCTCTTTGGCCCTATTTGGATTTGTTAAAGGAAGGTGAACTGCCAAAAATATCACTCATTTAAGAAATTGCTCACTCTTTGTAGGGAAGAAATCATTGTGACCAATAGAGCTCAAAATGATCAAAGCCTAAGATCTTAGTAATTCAACGTGATTATTGGATAGTATTCAATTGTTTGGCTTCTATTGTGATTTAGTTGATTAGGTTGTATGGTGTAATTCCACACTTACATTTTAAGTTTCTCTCAATGGTCTTTGTGGCAGACATTATAATATCCCATTAGAGGTCTGAGATAACTTGATCCACATCACCATATTTGTTGATCATTAAGTATGAATGCATCAATTGTGCTTTGATTAGGGAAGAGTAACTACTCAGATTCATGGCCATTGGCCTCACAAGTGTAACACAAAAGTGTTAGAATTACTAATCTTGAGTATGCAAATGCTACTTTGCCACAAACCACCGAAGTTTGAAGAGAAATAATGCTGATAAACCTTTACAAGAGAAGCAATGGTGACAAAATTTTAGATACAGTATCAATAAAATAATTGCACACACTAATATAACAAGGTTATTTACCTCGGGAAACTCTCTTAAAAAGAAAACTAGCAAAAACAGCACTTATTCTGTTAACTCAACCATTCACAATACAAAAAGATATTTCTCTTTCATGCTTAACTAATCCACGTGTAAGTATTTATGGGCACATTGGCATAGCAAATTGCTAAGTGGTGTTACATTACAATGGGTATGAAACCATGAGCCAAAAACTAACCATCTAAGCAAGGCAATGCCTGAGACCTCACTAATTGTGCTTAGATATATAGTTTATAACAGGTGTTAAACATGCAAAAAATACATCACATACCCAACATAATTGTGAGAAAGAGAAAGGAAGAAATGATACTAATGTCACATATGACCAAAAATAGTAAGTGGACTCAAAAGACACATTGAATTACTTTGGAGAAATGTTAGGGTTAAAATGACCCTAGCCCTTTGGAAAATAATTAAACACTAAGCACTAAGAAATGTAAACATTACAAGATGGGTAAAACTAAAACAATCAAACCTCATACAGTGGTAAATAAATATAGGTATAAATATCCTTTTGAGGGAACAACTCTCGATGAAGCATGAAGTTGATCAAGATGAAGGCAAAAGATTAGAACATGAGACTAGCAATATTACATATTTGTAGAAAAGATTTGGCCAAACAAGCATTGACATCATCCTCCATCACCATCAAACAACCAATGTAGGATTTAATAATGATCATAGGGTATTGTTCAAGACCAAGGAGGTTAGACTAGACAATCCTATGGTCACATTAAAGTACTTTCCTAAAAAGATTTCCTAACGTTAGTGGCCTATGAAGCCTCTGTTAGCAAAAGGAGTTATAGCAATTAGCATTTTACTCCTTGATTTTGAGTTCCATATAAGGAGAAATCACTTGATGCCAAATAAAAATGATTACACCTAGAATGAGAGGGGTTTGAGATACTTTGTAGGTTATTAAGTATAGTTCATTAACAAAACAGCAAAACCAGCAGGTTTTTACACTTAATCAACTCATAACAGGGTCATAGAATGTGACTAAAGTGAGAATGCCATGCAAGGCAGAAACAAAATACTGAATATAGTTATCTATACTACTCTATTATTTTAGCTGGTCAGGCAGAGGCATTGTCATAGTTCCTGCTCTCACTACTTTTATCCAAATCATAGCATCCTAAAGGTGGATCAATCTCAGATAAATCTGAATTGGATCTCACCACTTCCATTGTCATATGTTCATCTTGGTTCTCATAGAATCTTGGGCCACGAAGTCCAAGGTCCTTCTTCTCCACTTTGTACTTCTTGTTGCATTTTCTTTGAAACTTTAAGTAATCCTCTCTAAATGGGATGTTATCATTTGAGTTAAAGGGCCAATACATAGCATATTTGTTCTCTTCTTTACCGTTTTCTGCCTTTTCATTTTTGAGCAGCTTGACAAACTTTGCTTTGGAGATCTCCATTGTTATAGTTACTTGCATGTAAACTTGGAAATAGATGAATCTTCTAGAAGACTCAGTAAGAGCTCTCATCTTGCCTTGAAAATTTTCTTCATTTCTTGCTTTCCAAAGAAATCATAAAATTTCAGTAGATGACATTAGCCAAAATAAGTTAAGACATTTTTCAGCCCCTTCAATTTGCCATGTTAATATTTGTTTAACTTTTATTTTTCCTAATTCCCCCCAACCAATCGAATCAGAACAAAACATAAACCATGTCTCTTTTGCAAAAAAGCAGTAAAAAAAAACGTGAGCAATATTTCCAGGCTTTCTGCATAAAACGCATAATTCTATTTTAGAAGAATCAAGATATAATGGTATTTTTTGCAATAACATCTGCCATTTGAAACAAGCTTTTTTTGGTTCTAATACATTATTCCAATTCCAGTTGAAGACTTTTTTCCAGAATTTATCATCTTATAGTTCCAGCATTTATTGACATGCTCAAAGATAGCATTTGACTCACTTTGTAGGTAATTGACAAAGATGAATGTTGTTTTTAGTATATTGCCATATTTGTGTGTTGGCATTACAATTCGCACCTCTGGAGTGCAGATTGGCAACGAACAGCTATGCACAGTGTGTAATGATTGCTCTTCAAATTAGGAGGGGAAGTTCCTTCTTTTGCTGATATGTGTGAAAAAGTAAATTAATCTAATTCCTATTTTTTTGACTCAGCTGGAAGAGGCACAAGGTTAAAAAAACCAATACATTGCAGCTAAGGTTTTTCTTTGGTTTTGCAGATCTTAACTACAACTAGCTTAATGCTTAATCTATCCTATTTCCTCAAGAGAAATAGAGCATGAGGACTTAGGAGTAGGGAATTGGTATACGATAATCTTTAAGTCAGGATTTCCAAGGAGGCGGGACATCTATCTGAGGCATAGGCTGAAAGAAAAGTTATTGAAAACAACATCAAACGATAGATTAGCTCTCAGGATTCCTAAGGAGGCGGGACACCTATCCAAAGTGTAGGCTGAAAGTAACTTACTGAAAACAACAATTAAATGACAATCTCTATCTCTAAATTCCCAAGGAGGAGGGACTCCTATCCGAGGTGTAGATACAAAACAAAGATTATTAATCACAACATCACACAATAAACTTTATTTCCAAATTCCCAAGGAGGAGGGACTCCTATCCGAGGTGTAGATATGAAACAAGCTTATTAATCACAACAAGAATAAAACTGGGACAACAAATTGTATAACGAGATACGCACACAAAGAACGATCAAACCAGCATTATATTTAACTAAGTGAACAGATACAAAATAATAGTATTGCTGGCAAGGCGGCTCAACAATTTTTTTTATCATAGAAAAAGTTCAAAAAATACAATGTGCAAAGGTGCTCTTATTTATAGACCTCAAAGGAGTAGGGAACCCTAAAATCTCCTTGAGTTAACATGAGTCTTGCAAGCATGCAAGATTTATTGCTAATCCTAAAGTGTATGCAACTATACAGTTAATTGGAAAAACTACCTCAGATAACTGAAATAAAACTAAACTAAATGGACATTGAAACACACAAGTCCTTATTGATATGAAAGTTAACTGGCAACTAATATCAGTCAATTGAAATTGAAAACTAAATGAGAACTCCAATTGTACATAGATGATTCCAAAATAGACGTGCCATGATATGTGGGACAATGAGTTAACTTGGAAACAGGCGTCAAGTTTATAGCATCTCCATTTGGAGCATTGATACTCCTTTGAAGTACTCTGTGTCTCAGCAACATCTCTTCACTGTTAGTGATCTGACTCTGCAATTCTCTTCTATTCTTGTTTGCCTCATCAAATAACGCTGATATGACTGTAAGTTGATCCAACTTACAACCAACTGTATCACCACTGAAAATACCATGAATGAGTGTCTGGATCTCTGACTGTACATCAGTGGGCTCAAGATATCCACCATCCTCACATTGATATTGGCGAGGAACTTGTGACATGAAAGTTCTCACGAACTTGATAGCATTTGTCACCTTCTCTCTGCTTTCGGCCAACTCTAAAGAAATTGTTTCATGTACCTTTACCTTGAAGATTAATTGCTCTCTTCAAGCAAAGATTTCTTCCTTATCCTCCTCTTCAGTGACTGTGTAATGTCCCCATTTTTAGCACTGCACTTTTCAGTGATTGATGGCCTATCCCCAGGGTGCTGTCGGCTAGTCAGTGGTAGAATTAGGGTTTCCGGCTGTTTGGTGGGGTTTTTTGAAGATTCAGGGGTTTGCATGTTGGAGTTTGGCTGTTTGGATTCTGGATTCCTTCTAGGTTTTCAGAGAGCTTCGTGGAGGTATGACATGCAATGACGTTGGGCAACCTTTCCGAAACTTTTTTTAGCCAGTTATGACAATGAGTGGGTTCTTTGTTGTAACTTGGGTGCCATCATCTTAGGGAGCTTTTGCATTTGATTTGGTGTCTTTTGGATGAGTATAGTGTGAGATACAAGCATTTTAGTAGGGTTCTATGTTGCTGGTTCAGTAATTTCAGTCCATGCCCAGTTATATCAGTTTGCATAATATCAGTCATTTGAGTTGGGTAGTGGTGAGAAGTCACTGTGAGCATCTAGGAGACATTATACTTCAGTACAGCAGTGATAGACTTTCTTATTCTATGTGGTTGACAGGTATTCTCTAATTATTGTAAGCCGAACAGTAGTACTGTTAGCATTCTAACTTCTGCTCTTTCATTTACTATATTTCCCACTGGATAAGTGGAAGAGGTTAGCTTGCCGCCTACTTTACATTCTAAAGTTGCACTTGTATTTCTTTATATCTCCACCATATGGTCGCCTCATTTCCATTCTGGATTGGGTAGCACATACTTGGTGTTGAGTTAATTTCGGTTGCAGTTTGATTTAATGTACTGACGATCCTCTTGCCATATGACAACCTCTCTCTTGTTGAGATTGAGTGCGCATTCTTGGCAACGAGTTAATTGTAATTGCTGGTTTGATTGAACTAACCCTAATGGGTGCTTTTTGCATTGTTGTGTACTTGGCAAAATTTAAAAAAATTGGTTCAGTTCATTACAGACTGAGTCATATGTCGTCCTCAGGTGAGGGATCATGATCTCATTCTGTGGCTTGTCTACCGCTAAGTCTTGCTCTGACTCCTAAATCTACAGATGAAGTTCGTGAGTGTTATACCTCAATTGGTACAATTTTGAAAGTATGAAGCGGCCCCTTGTGACGAACTCCTCTTCCCAGTCCTTCAAGCGCTTCCCATATACAACCATCTGACTTAGTTGATTGTGTTTTGCTGGCAACTCTAACATCTGTGGGAGCAAGGCGGTGACATTCTCAGTGCTGTGCATAAGGTTGGAGATGTACTGGCGAAGCTGCTGGTTCTTAGCCTTGAGGGCTGCTTTATCTTCACTGTCCTTTATTACCCTCTCCCTTATGCTTTCTGTTGCAACTCCGCACTCGAGAGGTGTAAATTGTAACGCCAACAGTTTTGCCTCTTTTCTTTAGGAGGGTTACTCCTTGTCTTCTGTCTAGGCTTTGACTTCAATGTGGAAGGCAGTGAAGTGACCTCCGGTGGCGGCTCTGTGTTTGGCATGGCTGCCTTTCTCATCCTTTTGCTATTTTTAACAACTTTGCTTGTTCTTTCCTTTACATATGTGCACTCTTTGGTGTACCAATCAACTGCTGGAAGAGGTTGCAAGTCAACTTGATTCTGAAAGTATTGAGGAAGTGTGACATCCTTGTCATCATCAAATAACCCTCTCACATCCGCAATTTTCATGAAAAATTTTGAGACGTGGGTTTTGTAGAAAAAAGGATTCTAAGCCAACCCACAATGTTAGAAATTCAAAAGAACGCCGTTTAGCGTGACATGCAAAGACTTTTCGGAAAAAAAGCAATATGGGGACAAATTTTTCTGAAAAATTCTAGGATATGGGTTTTGTACAAAAAACAATTCTAAGCAAACCTAGATCCTTCGTTTTTCAAAATATTGACTTTTTCTCCACCATGCAAAGGAATCTCCGGAAAAAAGCAAGGCTTGAAAAATTGAAGCTACAAGGCAATTTTTCTTTAAAACTTTTAGCACATGGGTTTTGTATAAAAAAGATTCCGAACAAACCTAGATGATCTGATATTGAAAAAGAAGCCGTTTACTTTGACATGCAAAGAAAACCTAAGACAAGAATAGAAGAATTATGAGGTTAGAAAATAGAATTATATTCTGCCTCAAGAAATTTGCCTCCTTGCCTCAATCTGATGAAAGTTGCCAAAAATCTGCTAGAAAAATGAAGCATGCAAAACTATCCTTCTGAACAATCTAGACTTCTAGATGCGAAGAACATTGAAAAATTCTTCCTGTAGCGCCTTTAGATCTTGCTTGCGTGAGGAAAATTGTGTTTGCTTCCACTTGTGAAAATAATGGATGCCTAAATGCATATTTAAAGAGTTTTTGAAGAATTAAGGCGTCAAATGTATGCAAATACCTAAAATAAGACGCCATAATCTTATTGGACCTCCTTTTAGTTAACTGAACGAAAAATAAGCCCTAAATTGGGTGCCACCTCCATACACTTAAGTTAACTATGCATGCAAAAATAAATTCGCCATTTGCAAGCAAATATTAAGTCTTGTTGAAGTCGACTTGGAAGCAGAACTGGAGTTTTAATATTATTTTAAGTTAGTTAACTAACTCCATTTTGGTGCGGCCCATGCACTTGAGTTCAAAAGTCAAACTTTGACTTCAGACACCTTTATTCCAAATAGCCAATTTTTGAAAATTTCAACTTGCAAACGTCACCGAAGCCTATGTTTGATCTTGAATTTCAGATTCCCGGTTGATCCTGAAACTAAGCTGACGGATTCATCATGTAGCTAGAACAAGCTTGGCAAACATGTTGGGAGCTGCAAGTGCTTAAAAGCTAAGTCTGATGCCTCCAAAACTAGGGTGCCTTTTCCCAAAAGGGTGCATATGACACCAGACTTAGCCATTTTCTTGCTTTTGACTCTCCACGCTTCAATCTGCCCCTGCCAGTGACTGATGACTCTCGTCGATTGGATGTTGAGTCCATCACGTAGCTGGAAGAATTCCGCAAACGATGACTATATGTGCAACACCTTAAAGTTGGATTAAGACCCTCAAATGTAAGGGTGCGCTTGGCTTGCAGGGGCTATTTTAGCTTCTAAAAAATGATTTTGCAATTTGTAACTTTCAACAAAATGCTCCACTTTGACCCTTGCTACCGGGAGTTGGATTGCTCCGATGCGTGTGTTGATGCTTTCATTGCGGAGATAGAACAACTTGGAAGAGATGTTCTTGGGAGTGACGAAGCCAAAAAACCACTTCTAAGACCTCTAGTAGAAGGGCACCTTTTTCAAGAAAGATGCATTTTTCCATACTTAAGCCATTTTTTTGCTTGCTTTTATCTTTCATTATTTTTCGTTGATTCTTCATCTATGGGCGTTTGACGCATCCCAAGGGCTAACAGTTGGATTCACTGCATAGCTAGGAGGATTCTGCATAGATCTCTTGAAGACGATAGCTGCCGAAATCCTCAACTAGCTTGCCAAAAAGCTAGGCGCCTCTGGCTTGTAGAGGTATAGTTTGATACTTTGAATTTTATTTTCCTTCCATTTTACGTGCTCGCAGGACCATTTTTCACAGTTGCTTAGTATGTCTTACGGACTTGCAAACGGTTGCATCGTGGAGCTGGGCTGAATCTGAAAAGATCCCCCTGAAACGGATTCTGCAAATTTTGACATCTGATGGGCGTTATTCAAGGGCACCCCTCAGCTACAGGGGTGTAGATTCTGAAACTTGACTGTCATCTTTGACATGTAAATCCTATGTAACTTCTGCTTTTGCCTTCAATTGCCGGAGTTTCGCAAATCGGATGGATTCGATTGATGGCTTGCTGGAAAGATGACAAAATTCCGGAGAGAATGAATGTAGTTGCAACCACTGGTAACTGCATTTGGACCTTCAAATTGAAGGGCGCCCCTAGCTTGTAGGGGCGCAAATGTCACTAGACTTGGTAGTTTCTGAATGATTTTCACCATTTTTGTGTCTCACAGGTCATCGTGTCGCTAGCTAAGTTGATTGTGTTGAAGCATCATTGCCGTCGACGTGAGTACGTGACTGTATTTCACCATTTTCACGTGTACGGACACTGCAAAGTTGACTTGCACGTGAATTGCACAAGTATCTCCCACGTTACAAAGTGAAGTGTTTCTAGACTTAGAATTTTTTTACAATTTTCACCATTTGAAAATCCCCTCCGTTGCGAAGCATCTTTTTCAGCATTTTCACCGCAAAATCTTCTACGATGAGTTTTAGGCTTAGATTTCGACACTTGGTGCTGGCCAACTTCCATTGGCGACCTCAGAGGTCCTAACTTTTCTCCTGAAAAAGTGAAAACTACCCACCAGGCTTAAACTATTTTTTAACTGAATTTGACTTCACCACTATGATTGTGACGTGAAATAAGTCAATCAAAATATTTTTCAGCCAATTTTGACAGGTTTCAATTTTTAGGGTTTTTGCCTAAAAATAGGGGTCTAGAAACCCTAATTTTCAAAATTTTCAAATTTTGTCAGTATCTTATAGACATCACACTAACTAAAAGCCCATACTTGATTTGCCCAAAAACTGAGTTTTGACTACAGTTTTACAAGATTTAGACCATATTAATCAAAATGCCTTAATGAAGCAAAAAATTTGGTTTGGGTGCAACATTGTGTATGATATGACTATACCCAATGATCATTTGCCACCTATAGTACTTCTAGTCTGGTTGAGATGAAAATAATAACTTTGACAAGTATAGGTTTCTTTTTGTAAGGATTTGTGTTCAAGAATAATAGTCTCTGGAAGAAAAAGGGCCATTGATGTTATCAAAAGAATTGTGGATAAAGTACTAAAGATTTATCTGTACAGAAAATGGAATCTCAATTAGATCACATGGTAGTTGTGGTACCTAAAATAAAGTACTCAATTTTCACTCTTGAAGGGAGGGCATACAACAATTCTGGTTGTTTCCCAGCATATGGTTGTCAATCATGACTTTCAATTGTTGGGAAGACACTCTCAATTCACAAAGAGGAAGCCTCAAGCCATCTAACCAATGATTTTGGAGATAATTAAATTGTTTTGTTCTTAAACTAGTAGAAAACAAATGAAGAAAATATTGAATGGCAAAAGAAATGAGCAAAATAATTGTGGCACCTGATCACTTTGATTGCATCTGCAGATCTGGTTGTAAACACAGAATTGCTCACACAATGGGGCCCTCTTTGTATTGCATTAAAAAGTAAGATTCAAAGGGATATGTCTTGTTGGATTTTCTCTCAGTTAATACTAAATGGGAAAGGAAACCCTACTTATACTTTGATTCAGCCCTTCATGAATCCTAGAGGTAGACAAAACAAGACTTAAATACTTATGCCAATACTTGGGACTAAAACATAAATCTAATAGCATATTGTGCCTACCTACACAATATGTTTTCCCTTTGAGAGAGTGTTGTGCTCAAAGCTAGAAAAACCCTCTAGTTGAGTGTGCTCAACCTAAAGTAGGGCTAGGATGAGTGGCCTCCTAGGAAGTATGAGACACACAAATTTTTGAGCTATGCTATTATGTATAAGTGCTGTAGATTTTTAGAATAGAATCCTTGACCGCCAAGTCACCAAACATAGCACAAATGACAATAATGCATTCTGACAAAACACACAACTCAGTGTGTTTTTATTTTTTATTAGGATCCCTTTACATTTTTTCACGTGTTTTACAAGGTTCTCACAAGTTTTAATGCTTGCCCATGAAATGTTCATTTTTAAGTGTAGCTTGTAAACATACATGTTAAATAGGGGCATCTTTTTTGGTTCAGTGATACATGGTTTTGCACCAATACTTGGTGTAATATCTCGTTTAATTCCTAAATGTCTGCATGTTTCAAAAGAAATCAATAAAGATAATTGATATTACACCAAACTGACATTAATTAAAGATTAAGTTGTTAAGAATGTTCAATCAGCACATGAAAGGTTGTGTCCCTTGAGCAAGATAAGGTATATAAGGAAGGTAGATCTAGAAGGAAAGGAAAGGGAGAGGAATTATTAGGACTGATTACAAGTAATAGACATCAGCACTAACAAATTAACTTATTTAAATTAAATTATTATTCTCCAAATGCAGCGATGAAGAGTTGTAACTATTGAAAAAGCAACAGAGGTGAAGAGGTGTGACTCCCTCAAACTTGAGATATGAAAGGGAGAGCATTTTATTTGAGAAAGATGTCCATAACATCATTCAGTAATTCAATTGAGAATAGAACCTTATGTGACTTTGCAAATAAATTAAACTATGTTCTCAAGAGTAGTGATGATGTGAGAAAGGATGTGACTCCTAATGTGAAAGGTTGTGACTCTTCAAATGCGAAAGGTTGTGACTCCCTCAATAGTAAGATATAAAAGGGGGATCATTTCCTTCCAAAGAAATCATCAATGGGGAATAAATCTTTCAATCAATTTGGAAATAAAGGATTATTCTCAAAAGGCAGCCATCAAGGGTGGTGACTCCTTCAAGAAATGGATATAAAGGGTAAATCAGTTCATTGACATTCAATCAGAAATCATCACTAATCTATCCATCAAGAAATCAAGCAATCATCACTCATCTATCCATGAAGAAATCAAACAATCATCACTCATCTATCTATCAAGAAATCAAGCGATCAAAACATCAAAAAGATCAATCAAGCAAACAACAATAAGTCTATCAATGCATTCAATCATCAAATCTTGCAATCATAAAATCATTCAAGCATCCAATCATTCAATCATCAAATCATTCAAGCATCAATCATTTGATCATCAAAACATTCAATTATCAATTCATCCAAGTAACACAGATTCAAATATCAATTCATGCATATCAATGAAGTTGGAAAAAGGAAGAATAAGTATAAGAAATATAAGACATCTCTTTGGAATAGAGATTGAGAACAACCATTGGTCATATTCTGAAATATAATTGGTGGCAGCCATTTAAGAGTAAATTTATCATCTCCTTAAGAAGTATTTATTTGAAAATATTATAGTAAATTCTTTTAGCAATCTATTTTGAATTTATAGAAGTGTTTTGCAAATAGGGAGGCCGATCAACCTTTCAAGTCACCAGATGTTGAAGGGCTAGGAATTCTTAATATCAAGCACACCACCTCGAGATGGATGAATTAGAGGTTCTGCCATACTCATGGGTCGGGAGGCCTAAATGGTGCTCTTGGTCTTGGTTGAAGAGGACAGCCTTCATGCATCTTATCAAGCATGCCACCCCGAGATGGATGAATTAAAGGTTTTTCCATACTCGTGGGCTGGGAGGCCTAAATGGTGCTTTTGGGATTGAGGGATGGAATGGATCTAAAATCATTCCATGCTCTTGCAATACAAGGGCCACCACCCTTGAGATTGCAGTTTGCAAGCATTTCTAGTGGATTCCTAATATGATTGGCTATAGGAATATGCCTTGGAATAATCATTAATGATGTTAAGGTGTTTTGAATTCAAATATTAATGATTTTCTGAACTATAGCTCAAAATATTATGATGTTTTAGCTATGATGTATTGCTCTCAATATTATAATATTTTATGTATTAATCTGAATATAACCGTAAAATTGATACTTGTTATTACTAATATCAGTTTTTAGTGAATATTATTATTTTGCAGGCCTATAATTAGGAATTCCCCAAAAGGGGACATTAGACATGGGGGCAAGATATAACTTTTCTTTTCACTTTCTCTACTTATCCTTCGCATACTCAAGTACCCTTCACACATTTTTTTACTAACTCTATTTCTCCATTTGTTTGGAGGTTATATGTAATATTCATGTTGAATGCCATCTCTTCTAATCGAGATAGTAGTTGCCAAAAATTGCTTTGGTAAATACAATCTTGACTAATTGTGAGATCTCATTTATATTATACACATGTTGAGAATAAAGCTTAGAAAACTTGGGATCATTGACCTCTGCCTTTGTCAAAGGAATGAAATGATCATAATTGGTCAACTGATCTTCCATAACAAATATTTCATCCTTAACTCTAGATTGTGGTAGATGTGAGATAAAATCCATGGATACAATTTCTTACTTTTGTTTGCTAATAGCACGTATTTGTAAAAGACTCATAGATGGAACACTCTTGATTTTGTTTCCCTAATAATTGTCATATTTGGCAATGAATTGTACAATATTGTCCTCCATGTTATGCCATAGTAAATTCGACATGATGTTGTTGTTGGTTTAGGTTTTTTAGAAACCTTTGTGACACCTAGATGGGGACTCATGTCCATACTCACGTACCTTGGTGATAGGAGCTTCTCAACATATAACACTTTAATTGCTTTTATCCTATGTTATCGAGTACTACACTTTTAGGCCACGTTTGTGTGTGGGTTCGGTTCTGGTACTAGTGCTTTGTTGGTTCCTACCTGGGTATGCCCAGGTTATTGCTCGGGCATCCAGATTCCCAAGCAGTACCTTGGGCGTACTGGGGGAGTACTCAAAAACTAGTTTTTGGATTTTAATCCATGAACAAATAATTTGGTAGATATTTTAATTATCATTTAGGTCCTTGTTTCTTAAAATCTGAATATATTGCATTCGTTTGAAGACCTTCAATGCTATAATTATCATTCAATAGTTTGTTCTCTATATTACAAATTATACTAATGATATAGTGAAAGATAAAACTGCAAAAATGATCTTTTCTCTATTTCTCACTAGTTTACATACCTACATGAATTGTTTATAAACAGGGATACCCGGGGACACGTCCCCCCGCCCCCCCCAAAATCCCTCGTCCCGGGTACTGGGGGACGGCAAGGGGACGGCAGGGGACCGTCCCCCTTTTTGCAAAATTTTTAGGAAACATCCCCGAAACGGGGGGACGGCAAGGGGACGGCTGACCAGTCTCGGGGATGGCCAGGGGTCTTGGGGACAGCCAAGGGACAGGGGAAGGGGACGGCCAGGGGACGGCTAGGGGACTTGGGGACGGCCATAGGACTTCTAGGAGTCCCCTAGCTGTCCTCGGGACAGTTAGCCATCCTAGAAGTCCCCTGGTCGTCCCTAGGATGGTCAACCGTGCCCCGCATCAAAGCATGGTCAAAACAAAACATAAAACACATTTTCATAGCAAGGGAGTGTGAACTTAATTATGTCCACTCATTAAATAAATTGGTGCCACTACTTGTTGTCTTGAAACTTTGGATAAGAGTAACTGATACAATTATTCAAGAATCAATATTGGTTTATGTACTAAGGTGCCAAGATGAATTCCAGTGAATAACCCAACACTTAGTGCTTGTTCTCAATGCTACTGTGCCTCATAAATAAGTCTCACAGGTCTTACTCTATTGTGAAGATGATACATAGCGAGCTTTGGGACATCTTGATCATGCAAAACAATAACATGGTAACTGTGCAGATTATTTGCCTAATGCAACTCACTATCATTCTCAGAAGGCTGCACTCCCTTGTTCCAGTTATCAATAAACAAAAAAATTATCATTAGAGTATTTGTTTTCTTAGTTCAAAATCAAGCTTTCCATTGAATAAATTCTAACTTATTCATTAAGATCAATGCATACCCAATAAACCATATCAACTTGAACACAAATGTTATATGTGAATGTTCTATAATGTATATTATGCATGCCTTATCCACGTTATCTATTGAACTTTTAAAATTTCCCTATATTTTTAAAATTTTCCCTATATTTTTATATAGCCGTCCCCTGCTGTCCCTAAATTTGGCCTCAAAAATCGGAAACTTGGGGACTCGTACCGCCATCCCCTGCCGTCCCCATCCCGGAAACTTGGGGTAACCTTGTTTATAAATACTTGTTTGTATGCTAGAGGATGGAGGGATTAGATGGGAAAAGTCTAGTAGTGAAAAATCTCGTAAATAGTCTTTTGAGAAAGACCTATTCATTGGCTTGCAGCACTGAAGTGTTGAATTGCATGAAATTTCTATTGTATTAGTTGATATATTTTGCTGGCACTTCAAGTCTCTTTTATCCTTGTGGATATTGGATATTGTCCACCATAGTTTTTTCTTTTTTTTGAAAGAAGAGTGTATTCTATTTTTGTAAACTTGTGGTTGGTGGAACTTGGAGTAGAATAATGTAAAAAATGATGAATAGAAATATTCTGATGAAATGTTTTTAATCCTTAGATGTTTAAACCATCACGATTTCATCAAAGTAAAGTGTGTGGCATGGCCTTCACATAATTCACACCCAGTCACAAGAGTAAGTGCAAATATTTGTGAGCAATAGATGGTCAGAGAACAAAACAAAAGCAACATAAGCAAATGAGTAGATAGGCAAAGACCTAAGCAATATCCTATTTATTGGCAATTATGAGGATCACTGTGTAATGTCCCCTTTTTGGGATAACCCTAAATCTTATCCTAAAATCACACGCTTGATGTAGTTAGGGTTGTAACTTACCACTTAATGCTTTAAACAAGATAAATCTTGGCTTTAGGCCCTGCAATCATGTTAGATAATATTGAAAGTATAATTCATGTGATCCAAACATAATAAATGTCTTATCAATTTAAGATACATAATTATTCCAAGACTATCTAAACTACCAATATCCATAATGCATAGTGGAAACTTTAATCATAACAAGACTTGGATGAGAAGTAGGATAAGTCCACTCGAAGCTATCCATCTAAGCCCAAGAGCACCGTCCGACCAAGACTACCCACCCCTTGGCCCTCATGAGGCGCACTTAGTCAACCCTCATGGGGTGGTCTACCTGATGGACATCTTGTATCTGCATTCCCTATCCCTGCTATCTTATCCATCCTCATGATTGAGATTTCTTGGACCCATCCTAACAATCAATCATAGTTTGTCTTGATAGGAAAGTCTTGAAAAGGTTGCCTGTAAACTACTCAACCCATCTAAGCCCAAGAGCATGAGCGTCCGACCAAGACTACCCACCACTTGGCCCCAAGCGGTAAGAACATCCGACCAAGACTATTCTACCCTCGGAGTAGCGTACTTAGCATGGGAGGCCCGTAAACAACATCCTCCTAACTTGCTTCCTTCAACCTTACATTTGATTGATCATAGGATAAGGACATACATAAATATATAGATACAATTTATTCATGTTTATATTAAAGAGTCATTATTACTTATAAGGCTCAATAATTGCTGCAAGCATCATTATTGGGCAATTGTAAATCATATATATAGTTGTCCAATAACATATTAGCAATGCTATAAGAATCAATAGTATATACATAAACTTATTATTCCAAGATGACATTAATAAATGACATCAACTAGATAAATATTATTATGTAAAAACTGCATTTATCAATTAACAATATTATATCTATCAATCATGATATATTTAAAAATATTTATCAATTATCAACTATTATTTAAATCCCTAATATATTTGTCAATCATTAATATCTACATTCATAATATATTTAACAAATATTATTTTCTAAATATATAAAACCTTTATCAACTTACTATTTACATTTAGGAAGGCACTTACCACCTTACCTATTACTTGATCTGTCGAAGATCCTTCTATTGCCCAGCCAACGATCTGCACTTGATTGTTTTCTATGGTATTCAGTCCTCCATTCGATGCCTTTCTTGTTTGAAAGTGACTTTCCTTTATACCCTGATTAGGTGAAAGGGTATAGTCTTTTCCTTACACCTCTTTGACCGGGGATGTGTCTCTTAACTAAATCGCTGTCTTCAGAATAAATGCTAATCAATGTCTAAACCATGATAATTGAATCGCTGCATCTTCAAGTATAATCGCTGTTAGGAATCGGTGCAGTTTTAGTATGCCTTAGGAATCGATTCCTTTAGGATTGCTCTATTAAGGTATTTATTTTGTTATTCACAATTCATAATATTAATTGTTCCTCATTAAAATATGTATATAATATATTTATTATTATTAATTATTTTAAAATTATTAATAATAAATTGTATTATTTTTAATTGCAATATATTTATATATTATAATAATTATACTTAAGTTGTCATATTTACAGTTATAGTAATATCTGGGATAAATGGCATTTACTTATTATTATAATTATAATATTATCTTGATAATTATAGTTATAATAAATATGCTATTATATATATATATTTCTTTATTTATTTACATTTCAATGTGCTACGTTTTCGGGGGCATGACACACTGTTCTTATAATTTATTATATATATGTATATTCTTGTACCCGTACCCAAGGAAAAAAAATTGCCATACGCCATATTGGGTTCCGATACCCGTACCTGCACCTGTACTCGAACCGGTAACTTAGGTTTTATCAATATGGGTGGTATGTGGTGTTTTACTAGTAGTTGGCTAGATATAACCATTCTACCCACTTTCTCTCTCTTGTATACATCCTCAAGTACCCTTCCAAGCATTTATTCACTGCCTTTGTTTGTCTATCTGTTTGGACATGATAGGGAATACTCATGTTGAATGCCAATCTTGCAAGCTGAAATAGTTCATGCCAAAAATTGCTTTGGAATATACAATTCTGTTCATGATCCCATTGTGGCATACATGATCAACCAATCTATTACAACAATTATTTCTTCCTTACCATCAAAATCTTGGCTGAATTGAGATTTAGTCAATGGATATGATTTCCCACTTTGATTTGTTGTAGAAGACTTGGGGATGGAACACTCAACTTCTTGTTAATTACAATTCTGCCATAAACTGTGGAATATCATCTTTCATGTTTTGCTAGAGAAAATTAGAGGCAATGCTTTTACATGTTTTTTGGAAACTTTCTAGTTCACACTCATTATTACAAAGCTTATTGTGATCTTACCACTTTGTAACTAACTTTGGCAGCTGCTTTGTACTATGAAGCTATAGCTTTGCCATGAAACATCTAGCCAAGTATCTGCTGAACTATGAAAATTAGGATTTGTAGATACAATCAACTTGAAATCATTTGTTTTTCTATAGATAATGCCAAAGTCAAGAGTACATTTGACATATCACCACTTGTTTGCTGATTGTCAATGATCATGCTTTGGTTGAACCATAAAATGAGAGATAATTGTCTGTACTCTGTAGAGTGACTAATCAATTGATGATGGATCATCATAGGATGATAACTTCAGCCCAACCTCCATAGGTGTAGTGGAATTATTACAATCAAACATGCAAAACCATTCCAAAAGATTCAATAATTGATTTGAGTCATGAAAATGAAATCTTCATGTAGCTGGAACTCGAGACCTGAGCAATACTATAAGAGGCTTAGATCACTCGTGTCAAAATTAAAACATAGATAAGATTTCAATTGCTATAATCTAGTGACCTTGCTACTTGTGATGGCAAGATCATCAACATGCACAATGAGGATTGCAATGTCATTACCATCGCTTTTGATATAGATATTTGGATAAAAAAGAATTCTTTTGAATCCAAAATCACAAATGCTGATCAATCTTAATGCATCAGGCTTGTGGAACTTGCTTTAACCCTTAGAGAGAGTTAAGAAGCCAACAAACTAGATGATCATTAATAGTTACTTGAAATCCTTCAGGTTGCATTGTGTAGATCTCCTCATCCAAATCCTCATTCAAGAATGTGGTCATCACATCCATTTTGATACACTGTCCAACCAAATTGGGTTGGTATGGGGAGAAGTAACTAATGTGACTATTATTGCAGAAGGAGCAGAAACCTCATCATAGGTTATCCCATCTTGTAGCAAATAAACACTTTTCAACATGATATGCCTTGTACTTGTCCAAAGTTCTATCAACTTTATATATGATTTTGTATACAATGGTCTACCATCAAAGCATTATATTCAACTTGCATGGTGTTAGCGAATGAAATGGCTTAGGACAAATATACTCAAAAGAAATGACTCTCAACTTAGATTTAGCACCGACATAAATCCGCTTATAGATTTGAAAAGACCACAATTGCATTTGTGGCTTTTCGTTGAATTTTGTCAAGGTAAAACTCCCTCACCAGATTTTCAATGAATTTGTCTAAGCTAATGAACATAGGTGTGCTTTTAACCAGAAAGTAGGAAAGGCAACTGACGCTAGTTCATAAATATGAAACTAATGCAAAAGCGTAAATCACAGCCATAAACAATCAACACAAAGATTGAAAAGCCTATGGCCATCCAATCAAAAGAAATAAGATCAAACTGTAATAAATGAACACCATATAGCTTATCTCACAAAGAAGACATGACTATATCGCATGCGTAATACAAAGATTAGTGTACAAAGCATATCATTAAATTCATAACACAAAGATCATGAACTATTACAGTCTGAAATAAATGCCAATATCCCTCTCGATTACACCACCAGGTGTACATCCGGAGAACCCCTATCTTTCTCTCCACTTTCAAATTTATAGCAAAACCAACCCCACTGAACAGTCACCAAAGTCGTTACTAAATTAGTGGTCTTCTTGTTTCTCCACCGTTTCTTGAAAATTGCTAAAATCAATCGAAATAATTAATCTGGCAAATGAATGGACGCTGGGCAAGAAAAACCAATCTTGATCTCACCAACAGCCGCTGAATGACCTTTCACACAATCAAGTAATTAATGCAACATCAAGGGAACATCAAATGATAGCACATGTATGCTGTTTGATGGGAAAATGTAATTTAAACCAAGTCAAATCAGCCATAAATTGGGACTGAGTTGCCATCTCATCAAACTTAGGAGAAAGCACCAATGTCTAATCAGCCTTCTATAAATTCCGTTAGTGTCACCTTTCTTCATCATTCAATAGCATCTAACATGGCGAGCTCTCAGAGTGATGACAATTCTGCAAATGACTTCATTGTCTTGGAAGAGATCGAATGCAGTCCACTGTTCAAGCATTTATCAGATCAGCTGAAGGAGGTCTTGATGATACAAAGCGAGGTGGAGGAAGAGGTGCTTAGCTGTATTCTGGGCAAAGCATTCCTGAGTCAAGCACACGTACATAACACCACCATGCTTGAGCATTTCATATACACAGTCATCCGGATTTCTGGCCACTGCGATTGGGGTGTAAGAGCATTGGAACACCTGGTAAAGCCTAAATTCCATCATCGCGTCAATGTGGCTATCATTGGGCTCAGTCACTATCCTCGGAATGGACTGATAGTAGATACCATTTGTATAGAGTCGGCTCTGCAGGATGAGACTCTGGAGGAAGTTGTCGCTCTTCTTCGTGCAGGAATCGTAAGGAATGATATGGGGCTCTTCGTGTAGTTCCTGTAGTCGCATGAGAACCTGTTGTCACTTGCCCAAGTTGAATGCCTCCAGACTATGATTGAGGGCATTCGAGTCTTGATGTTCCCTGTGTGCTTGAATGAAAGTGTCTCTTTTCGTCTTTGTCCTCGATATGAATTTTTTGTAGTCAAATCAAACAATTTTGTAGTGCCAATGCCATGCACACACATATTTATATATAAATAAAATATCATTTTGGTATCTCTGTATTCTTGTATTACATGGCTTTGTTTGCTTCTGTTCATATCTTATCTGAAAATGCTGGTTTCTTTTTTTGTATGATGCACTGGTTATGTGAATTAAACTCACTGTTACTTTTTCAATCACTGAAAAGCTTCTGGGCGGTGAAACAAGTAGTTCGCATAACTTAGCAAAACACCGCTTGGGTTCCAAATAGCTTAAAGAATACCGCTCACAAATATAACTTGTGGGGAAAGCTATCAGGTAACTTTTTGACACATAACAACTTCTTACATGGGTTATTTGCACACACATACCCACTTTCGAAGGAACGATAAGTTTGAATAAAGTCACAAAACGCCGCTCAACCAAAGATGCAACAAAACAGGCAGTAAAATGAGAGGTTTGAGGAACAAATGAAAACCTTGCCCGAGTTCAAGAAACACAACAAAATGCCACCTGAACATGAATTTAAGTAAAATGACTAAGGCAAAAAGGGGAAATATTTTGAAAAAAGGGGGATGGTCATGTTTATGAGCAACACATGGTCAGCTCTCATTTAGGCTTACCTTTTGCATCTTCACACCCTTGTGATTTAGGCACCTTGAAAAGGTCAAAAGGGGGTAAAATTAACATACTTGTCCTAACCAACAGTCAGTTTTCATGCTTGTTGGGGTTAAGTAGGAAGGTCAACTTCCTACACATCCAATTAAGTGGAATAATGCTAGTTTGGTCTCCACTGTTATGTGACCTGAGACTCCTATGATGAAACAATCATATCTTGAGTTGAAGTCAACTGACATCTTCATCTCTAATATTCTAGTGGTGTAGGATAAATATTTGCTAGGGGCTGTTGGATTAGTGACTATGATTGAGTACAAGTATAACTAGAGCCCTCTTTTTTCAAATGAACTACAACAGTAGCTTTTGTCTGGTCGCTGACAACCTAGTGTTAAGAGTTACAATCAAGGAAAGGATATGTTTCTTTTAGATCAACATTTTAACTTATGAGTACCCTAGCCCATTTTCTATGACAACCACCAAAAGAGAATGAGAGGTCCCTTGGGAACTGTTAAAAAAAAGCATGTGACATAAAGGCCTTTGTGGCCTTAATATGGGCTTGTAGGGGCTCTGCCTCTTGACCCTGCATTGTATTGCAATAGTGAATGCACAAGGGCATTGCCCCACACCCTGCAAGGAGCACTGCCCTTCGACCCCAGTGGGGGCTGCCAACCCAAGAGCTCTAGTTTTAGAAAACAAAATATAACATTGTTTTGGGCTCCACTGGATTAACTCCCAAGTAATTGAATTCCATTTATACTTCTGGTATTCTGAGACAATCTTCTAATTAGTGCTACAATGGTTACAGTGAAATAATTAGAGAGTAAATATGATAATCTTAGTGAAGATGCTTGGATTTCTGACAAATGTACATTGGCAAAAAAACTTGTTGTGGATCTCTTTGTCAAGTTATATTTTCTAATGACTCCTTTACTTGGGAAAATGCTGGAGCTCCTGATTGATATTATAAAACAGCTCATTCAAAAGTTGGCTGGTATTGGGTGTATCTACTTCTATTCATTTGATGAATAATACTGGAGCCTGGTACTCTTTCTTCCAATGATGGCAATGGGTTTTATCATCTTTGACAACAGAATTTGCAGCAACAGTACCATACTTTGCTCAGATCATTTACAGCATTGCTGACATTGAGACATCAAGTCTAACAATGGTGTCTTGGTCAATGATATAACTTCCATTTAAGATAAGGGTGAAGACATATTAAGATTTGTTGTCTCTGGTGCAAAATTTCACACAGCATGATAAATTTGTATAAATTTCAGCTTCTTTTACTCATTGTTTACATAAATGATAAATTGCAACTTCCTTTACTTTTATTTTTGTGATTTAAGTTTATATGTATTGATTTTTATATATTATTCTAATAGTCTGCTTCCTTTCATCCCAAAATCTGGAAAAAAATTTGCTGTCCCCAAAACCTGTGGAAACTCAGAAAAACATTGATTTACACCAATTGAGAACTTTGGGTAAGAGATTAAATTTACAACACCTATTCCTATAGTGAAACTTTAAGGTCATGGTAATCCTTGTTATGCAAATATATATAATATAAGCATTATTGCCCCCTCTAATAGATGAGATAGTTCAATTTGTTTCCAGATTTCAAAGGATTAATATAAAGCACCTTAGAAGAGTACAAAATGAAAATATCCACAGACCATCTAGCTAAACAGACTATTTCATCAAATCCTCCTAATCTAGGTTTATCTCTCTATAGTGGTGACTCTGAAATACTGTATTGAAGGTGGCTGCTACAGCAGGGAGCTGGATTGCATGGCATTAATAGAGCCACGACCTAGTAAAAAGTATATACCAAGATGTCTGAAGAATCCATTGAAAACTGATCCCTTACAATTTTGAATTAGTGCCTCTTCAGATATGTGGAAAATTTTCCTGCAAATTTGTATGCACTCTTTCTGCTGTAGTATATGGCTTTTTCCACCTAAGGACCAATTTATTAGCTTTCTCCATAAGGTTGATTTACAGTGCCTAAAGATTGAGAAAGTCAAGGCTTACAATTGGCATCTATAGGCTATAAGTTTTGGCACGACTCGAACTAGTCTTTGTCCCTCGGGCCTCTGTTTA
The DNA here is from genome assembly GCA_007258455.2 of Sequoia sempervirens. Taxonomy (NCBI): domain Eukaryota; kingdom Viridiplantae; phylum Streptophyta; class Pinopsida; order Cupressales; family Cupressaceae; genus Sequoia; species Sequoia sempervirens. Next base: position 254,635,981 of record VDFB02047230.1, on the reverse strand, counting down.
GCAAGGTATGATGGAAGAAATGGAGTTTTTTCTGTAAACCATGCTCTGAGATTCTCTGTGGAGAGGCTGAGTGCTATTCAATGCACTCCTCTCCAATGTCAAATTTTGACTAAGATATTGTCCAAGATGCAGAGCACATTTCTCTCTACCCTAAATAAAGTGTTCTTTATAAATTTATGCAGGTTCCCACTCAAAACAATGCTCAACCCATAGTTGTGAACAAAGACTACAAGGAGCAGAGCCCTGAATTTTTAATATTTCCTTTGCCTCTTCATTTTTCTGTATGAGAGTAAACATTCAACCAATCTTGGCTTAGACACAGTTCTGACAGGAATCTCCCATACCCTCTTTCTCATAAGCACTGTGTCAACAAATTATCTCCCATGCTTGCTCCCAAACCACTATGCTGCATCCAATCAGATTTGCAACTGTTCTAATGCTGTTCAAAACTCTAGCTTACCTTCATCACATCAGTCTGGCCCAACCATCTCCTATAGTTGTCTCCTAGACACTTTGTGGGCATGTTTTTACCTAGAGATCCGAGTACTCCCTAGTCAGAGTGTTTTCAATGCCAAAGTGACTCTGGACTATCTCTAGGAGGGTCTGAATAAGAGATTGAACTCAATCTGAGGACAACATTAATCCAGGAATATACCCAAGTGAGTGAAGTGTCCTCATCTCCACATGAGTAGTGAAACAAGATGGTCCTGAAACAACTTGAAATGAAGAAATTTCCCAAGCTTTGAAGACAGAATACACAGTTGAACATCTTCTTTTGCTAAACAAGTTTCTATGAGGTGTGATAATTTTGACATTTTAATACTTCAGGCTCTCTTCTTCAAATCCATGACAAATGTTGTTGCGTATAATTGATTGCTGTATACATATGGGTTTTAGCTCTTTTCTGCTCACTAGGACTCTCATACATAGAATGCACTGGAAAGGTGTTGGGAACCTTTTTGTTTCAATCCCTAGCTTTCTAGGTTTGGTCAAATTAAATAGTTTCTTAGCTTACTATTCTGACCAGCAGCTCCTTAGAATTTCAGTCATGAATTTTATTAAGTTGTTGGGACTTACAGATTTCATACAATGTTTTGGCACTGTCTCTGCCCTTTCGGTTTCTTATGATGCTGTAGTTTTAACATATTTATCTTATCTTTTTGTAGCTACTCCTTTTACACTAAAATATTTTGCTTCATAAAAAATAGGAAGGAAAATAAATAAGTCTTTATTTGGCTTCTTGTAGGTGCAATATTTTTCTTTACTCTTTATACTTGTGGGTATTTTACTTCCCATGATCAATCTTCAAAGCAAATATTGTAAATCTGTTGTATAGATAATGCCTCTAGAGTGGCTTCTTGTAGGTGCAATATTTTTCTTTACTCTTTATACTTGTGGGTATTTTACTTCCCATGATCAATCTTCAAAGCAAATATTGTAAATCTGTTGTATAGATAATGCCTCTAGAGTGGCTTCAATAGTTGAACAAACAAAGATTTTTCTTGTTGGAGTGAATGGGGAAGAAGATATGCATAAATCTTCTATTTTTAAAAATTCTGTATTTATTTACTTATAGAATTTGTGTTTTGCAGAATCAATTTTTTATTTCAGGTCTTGAAGGAGATGATATTATTCAAAACCGGGTATCACAAGCCTTATATGATCGTATTGTTCGAGCCCATAATGAGAAAAAATGCTTTAGGGTTATTGTGCTGATACCATTATTGCCTGGTTTCCAGGTAGTTATTAGAGAATATTGTTATTGTGAAAGATCCTTAAATTGCATCAGTCGCAAATGATAAATCATCTCTTACCTTGATTTTTTCATGCAGGGAGGTGTAGATGATGCTGGTGCTGCATCTGTTAGAGCCATAATGCACTGGCAGTATCGGACAATATGTAGAGGAAAAAATTCGTTATTAGAGAAGCTTGAAAATGATCTTGGCACTAAAGTTCGCAACTATGTTTCCTTTTATGGTCTTAGAAATTATGGTAGACTTTGTGAAGGTGGTCCATTAGTCACCAGCCAGGTATTGCCTTTGTTGTAATGCAGTTTATGCCAACTCAATTTCATTCTCAATGTCAGAGTTTCAGGATAGTGCCTATGATTGTTAATATAAACATGTGTTTTCTTAATATGATTGAATTTGAACTCCATTTTTAATATATTTGTTAACTAATAAATTATCTTATGCAATCTGATATATAGTTTTGTTTAACTTCTATCTCAGATTTATGTGCACAGCAAAGTAATGATAGTGGATGATCGTGCTGTCTTGATTGGATCAGCTAATATAAATGATAGAAGTTTACGGGGATCTAGAGACTCTGAGGTGCTTTACCTGTTTACTTCAGCATCCTATTACATGCTTTTGAAGTAGATTGCATCAGTGTTATCAGATGTATTCTCTCTATATTCTCATTTTGCACCTTTTTTTTTGTAGTGAGAGTATGTATTTTGTTACAAAGGTTACTTAAATGTACTATTATATTTGCAATTCAAAAAGAGTAATTCAAAAGAAGTAAAAGGTTCCTTTTGTCATAAAATACCATCCGTTAATTAAATTTGAACACAGAATTCAACATAGGATTTGCCAAAATTATGAAGAATTGCAATTTTATAATGAAATTTTCTTGAATAGATATTAGTAACACGTGAATAACTTCCAGTTCAAGAAGAGACAATATGATTGTTTTTATTAGTGAACTATTAAGTACATAGTATTTTTTATCCTTAAAATTGTATTTTGCTTGGGTACAGAGTTTACAGGTTAAAAACACTCTGAGAGGATCTGCCTAAATTATATGTGGTGGTTATAAATTCTTATAATATTTGGATACAATTTTTAGCAAGAAATTCTGTAATTGATTAATTGCATATGTTGGATACTAATAAATCCTCAAAACACACCTCTTTACTACTATTTAGGTGAGGTGGGTAAATTGCACGGGTGGTCATTGTCTTCAACAAGTGCATTCATCTAGAGCTGCTGGTTGTTAATTGCATAATTGATTACACGGATTTTCATCTGAACTATGTCCTAGGAACTTCTGAAGCTTTGTATCACTAACAAGCCTTTGCTGATGTGGTCCTAGTGATTTTTTTTTGTGATTTTCCAGTTGCATGCTGTTATCCTGAGAATATTTACCTGACTTGGATGGACTTGGCAATCTGACTTTGGCTCAGACTTGAACTCGGCAAAAACTTGGCACTTTAAGAAAAGCATGAAATTGTCATGCCCCCAAAATTGTAAATGCTAAATATGAACTGTTGACAAATAAATAAAGAAATTGAATAAATATCAAAAATAAATAAATATAAATAATTACGATTTAAACATTAATATCATGGATAAGTATTACGACATAAATATTATAGAATAAACAGAAATTACAATGGTAATATCATGAAACTGATATATTTTAATGGTAATATATGATACTTATAAATATCATTATAAATATTACAATATATGATAAAAAAGCATCAAGCTACACTAAATAAACAAACATAAAATATGAAATATAATAAACAAATAACAAATGTGAAAATAAAATAAACATTATAATATATTAATGAGAAACACATAATATATATCAATATAAAAAAAGGCCATCTAAATCACAACTATTTATAACCCTTAAATAAACACCTAACAACAATCTAAAGATAGTCTTTTAAATCCAAACAGCAATATAAAAGCCACAACTGTTCAAAAAAACCCACGGGTTGGAAGGGATGTGACTCCTACCCAAAATCGTGGGATATTTAAGAAGTATTCATAAACTTCTAGGGGGCATCGAATAGAGGAGTGAGTAATATTAGAAACACACTCAAGTGCAGATCGTAGGATTCCAAAAAGACTCTTTTGATTTCTGCAGTGTGTATGTATATTCATAAGATGGTAGTTGGTGGGACTAAGAACAAAGAATATATTCTGTCAGAGAGAACATTCTCCAAGATCTGACCTGGGCAGCAAACAAAGGTAAGTATCATCATACGTTTGGATTAAAAATTGATACTTACCTATGTATTTAGTAAAATAAGAATAGTTACATAAAATTGTAGATTTAGGTATGGTGACTAACAAATGTATTATTAGTTTAAATATCAGTTGATAAATATATTTAAATATATTATGATTTGTGAATATAATTAAATATGTTATGATGGATGAATGCATTGAGAAATTGAATGACATGTTAACAATTGATATATATATATATATATTGTGATTCATGTATACATCATAGGTGATTGACAAATACAATTTACATATATAAATGGATATTATTTACGATTGTCCAATAATGATGCTTGCAGCAATTATTGTACCTTATAAGCAATTATGATTCTTTAATATAAGAATCGATTTTTGAGCATACTCACTTTCGCTAATACCCAGCTGAGGATAGGGAGTTTGTGGAGGGAGAGGCAGGTAATTTGGTCACTTGATGGATGGTCCCAAGATGGGTAGGAAACCTTGAGGGAGTCTACTTGGAGACTAATCATGCGCCCTTGGCACAGTAATTCTACCATCCTTCGTTGGGGTTAGGAAAGAGGGAAGGACGAAAATCTATTCAATACATAGTAATAGGTTATATAACAATGTGACGTTTTCATTTAAATACACTAGGATAGTAATGCATCTGCCTTATTCTTTTTATGTACAACCTGAATTATCTAATCTAACTATGATCAAGGATCTGTGTGGTATTTGTTCATTAGGCATGATGTGTGCAGGTCCTAAAGGGAAGTTTCATTTACAAGTTAATTGATTGGTAAATACAAAATCCCTTATCCTAACTTGTGCATTTTATGTTTAATATCTCCTAATCACTCCTTACTAACACTCTCTTTTGTCTTATTTATATGCATACTATGTGCTTCACTTGAGGGAGGTCGGCCAAGCTAAATCATTAAATCTTTTAAATGCATTTGTCCAAGCATAAGGTGGTCGGCTTTGTTTAGGTTGGCCTTTCTAGGGAGTTGGCCACTTTGAATTATATTTAAATCTCTTTGTTTTGGTGTAATGTCTTCATGAGTCGGCCTTATTTTTTTGTGGGAGGTATATTCCCGTGACGGGGCATAACAGTCCACCCTGCCCAAGATTGCTTGTCCTCAAGCAATCACAAACTAAGACTTGTAACTAAATATTGCTCCTCTTTGTGATAGTATTAGCTTCAGTTGTGATACTTTGATAGGAATTGGAAATTCTAAACTAAGTGATGATTATTTGGTTATGTCTGATTCTACGTTCTTAGAGATTAGCTCATAGTATTATTTGCCTCGATTTGCTACTGATAAGGTTAATGCCATTCCTCTTTGCACTAATTCTTGATGGCTCTCAAACCCAAGGGTTGGAAATTGGTAAGATTTGTTACTTAAGGTCCCTAGGCAATGATTCAAACTCTTCATTACCCCTTGTTGAAATCTAAATTCATGATGGCTTGCGGGATTGTTGTGAATATCAAGATCCCACCCCTTTTGTGCCAAATCACTTTTGCATTTGTGTAAAGGACCTAGTTGTTTGAATGATAATTTCCTTTTGATAAAGTATGTTTCATTTTGTGTAAACATCCAAACAAAGTTTGAGGCAAGTTTGTTTTTAATTAGGAGCTTATAGTGTTTTAGTCAAACATCTTTCATTCCCATAAGTAATTAATACTTAAGTACAATCTTACCTGATTGATCAAGTCGATGAAAGATGTACAATAGTTTAGCATCCCTAGTAAGTGATAGAAGGGCTCAAATTTATGGGTTCACCTTAATATCCAATTCTAGTCCAAGCAATTGTAGGTTATCCCTCCTCTTTGATATATCCCCATGTTCGGTACTAACTTTATTTTCATATCTTGGGAAAGTATTGTTTTATTTCACTTGATTCATTTAAACAATGTTAATATATTTGAAAGGTGAGAATGATCGTGGGATTTGTGGGTTATGGACCCATAATGTGACTTAGTATAGGTTTATGCAATGATTTTGTTGTAGCTTGATTTGTATCAAGTTTATGAATGTAGAGCTACTCTAAAAGAAATCTCAGGAGAAGAACCTTAATATGAAATGATCTATTCTAGATATTACATATAGGAGTGATTTTGGTCCACATGGTAGGTTACAAGGTAGATCATATGTGGTATGGATTTGATTGTACCAATCATAGTTTACATACTCGGAATCGGAGAGTACTTGGCAAGCCCAAAAATTTTGACTAGGGAAAAACTCGGGAAAAACTCGGCAAATACTCGGCAAATATTCGGCAAATTAAAAAGCAGCAAAATTTCTCATAAAAACACTTTTTTTTTGTTGCAAAATTCAATTACAAAATGCATCAAACGAGTCTAAAAACCATGAGGGAGTGTTTTATATTAAATTTCATAGTTCAATACATATGGATTACAAAATGGCATCATTATATGAAGCCGCATAGTGAAACTACTAATAACTAATGAATTTATGATGATTGCATTTGAAAATCGTCATCATAAATTTCATATCTAGGCAATTACAATTTCCTCTTCCCCAACCTAGTGAAAAATTGGGAGGTAGAGGGTATGGTCCTTGCACTCGATTCTGGTTCCCTACTTGGCGTAGAAGATTGTGGCAGTGGCTCCACCATGCTGGTAGGGGGTAATGGCCCTCCTCCACCACATCAATGCCATCCAATCCAATCTCCCCTGCTTCTGCTGTAGGCAAATCCTCGATAGCTTGCCTCTCGAAATCAGCAATCTCATCCTCTGTAAACAAGGAGGCCTCATCATCCTGCACGGTCCAATCACTGTATGGATCAATGTCAGCCAAATCAATGAGCTCATCTGTCAATTCTTGCACCTTTTTTGTGCGAAGCCGAAGGTTATACTGCACAAAAACAAGATCATTGAGGCATTGTTGAGTCAACTTATTACGCTTCTTCGTGTGAATGGCATCAAACAAACTCCAGTTTCTTTCATAGCCAGAAGCACTACAAGGTTGAGACAAAATTCGGAGGGCTACCCTTTGCAAATTTGGGGTTTTTCCACCCCAATCTTCCCACCAAGAACCTGCAAATAAGATATTCAAGGTTTTGTAAATATTAATAAACAATATTATAATTTGTAATAACTAATAAGTAATAATAATTGTAATTCATAACTTGCAAGATAAAGGCTTCACTTTTTCTTACATGGTGTTTGGATCTCTCTTCCTCGTTCACATAATGTGGAAGAAAACAAAGGCCCCCTAGCTGCCTTATATTGTTGCAACTCTATAAGGATGAGGTCTTTCACTTCAGACTGAAGTGTCATCCTGTCAATACATGTGAATAGGCCCTCCATAACCTCCCCATTAGGATCCGTGAAGCCATCAGAGAAGTAGAATTTGGGGTTGAGAAAGTACCCCGCTGCATGAATGGGTTGGTGGAGTTGATTGTTCCACCTTCGATCAATGATATCCCAAATAGGGTTAAATCTATTTGCATCCCCCATGTAATAGTGTTGGATGGCCTCTTTGGCCCTATCCATTGCCTCATAAAGATATCCCATCACATTTTTCTCGCCATCCACCAAGCGCAAGACCCTCACCAATGGCTCAGTCACCTATAAATTACAAAGTAGAACCAAATTTAAATTACACCTTACAATGAAACAAAATACTTATAGAATTTTAAATTAAGAAAAAAGGATTCAATCTGAAAATTCATTAGAGTTGAATTACCTTGACAATCTCTAATGCTCTAGTTGCAAATTGACTATCAAAGATTATTACTTGAATCTTTTCTCCATCAACCTTCTTTGACTAAGTTGAGTCTACCCATGGTTGACTCACAAACATTTGCTTCAAGGAAGTCAATAAACTAGTGATACTTTGCAACGTAAGAAAATTAGTTGCAAACCTTGTAGCACCCGATCGCACAAGCTCTTTCCCTTTGGTGTGATCTCTCATCAATTGAAGAACCCATGGGTGATTATATATATATTTTGTTATGTCTCTTGCTTGTTCTACAATTGGTTTCACCCAGTCAATTTTGCCTATGTCCTCCAAAAGAAGGTCAAGGCAATGAGCTGCACAAGGGGTCCAAAAAAGTGTTGGATGCCTTGCTTGAAGCAATCTACCAGCTGCCACATATGCCGCCGCATTGTCAGTAACAACTTGGACAACATTTTTTAGGCCCACCTCTAAAACAACTTGCTCCAACATCAAACTCAAATTTTCTGCATTCTTTATTATGTTGGAAGCATCAATTGACTATAGAAAAACCAGCACACCATTTGAAGACACTATAAAATTGATAAGAGTGTGGTTTCTTCCATCTGTCCAGCCATCTGAAAGAATTGAGCATCCATACTTTTGCCATTGCTTTTTTTGAGCTTCCACAATTCCTTTTGCATCTACAATAGCATCTTCAAGTAACCTGCCACTTATATCTCTTGGACTAGGAGCCTTGTACCCTTTCCCTGCAACTGTCAATGCTGTCACCAAACACTCCCAATACGGACTCCTTGCCACGTTGAAGGGAAGGTTGTTATAAAACCAAAAATTAGCACAAGCCTTGTCTGCTTCTTTGTGCACCTCCTTATTCCACCCAGTACCTTCCAATGAAGGTTGTGATCCTTGAACATTTTTAGGGACAAAAAATTGGAATTTGCTCGAAGTGGATGAAGTGGATGCGGTACGTATACGTGGACCACGACTAGAGCCCACAATGCCTTGCATATTCACCTCAGAATCTTCAGTCAAATTAGGAGCAATGGCTGCTTGTGTCTTTGCCCTCTCCAATTTTTTTTCATCAAGTGCTGCAAGAAGAGCTTCCATCTCTCGTCTCACCTCTGTAGGGGCTGTTGGACATGCCCTTGCATCATGGCAAGGAATACCAGCAAGATTGTATTTGAGGCGATTGATGCCTCCACTAATCTTCTTCTTGCACCAAGTACAAATAACACTCCTTGGTACTGGCCCATAATAGCCATGTTTCCAAGCGGGATCACGGCTACCAGGGGGTCTCCTTTCAATGTTCTGGCTTGAGGCAGCTGTGTTCGAACCAGATGCAGAGGCGGATGCCATTGCAATTAAATATTAACCTACAATATCAGAAGTTGAATAATGAATATATTAGAAGATGTAACAAATCCAATACAAAGTGAAAGGAACATCAACAATCAACTAATTGTTTAACTTCAACGTTATAATTTCAATCATTATCAAACAATAAAGTTGTAAACTATCAAAGTGAAAGACTGTAAGACATTTCATTCAGTATGCTGTCTTTCTAATTTCAGTTTTTTCATTCTTATATTTTTAGTTTTTGTTGGATACACATTGATTTAATTTACTTGTATGCAAATTGGCATTGCAATCCTAACTCCTAATCCTATTGGTTGTTGCAAATTTGTAGGTGGGACTGTGGGAGCAGCAAGTTATCTGTTGTTTCTTGTTTCAGCTTTCACTTATCAGTGTATTGTGATATCATATTAGCATCAATCATTTTAGAAGCTGAAATTTGAGCATGTTTTCAATTTACTCATTAAAGATTAAATCATATATGACACTGTATGAGTTTGAGCATGTTTTATGTTCAATGCTAAGTGTTTTCTACATCAGATTTATTATTATTTTAATTTTTAAATGTAAAATTTCATATATTATTTTATTATAATAAATTAATAATATCATGGCGAAATTGCAAATAATAATATCATTTTTCTACATCTTATTTAATATTTATTATTATTTTAATACTAAAATTCTATTTATTATTTTATTATAATATATTAATAATATCTTAGCAAATAATAATAATAAATGTAAAACAATAGTATTATTTGCCATGATATTATTATAAATTATAATAAAATAATATATGAAATTTTCGTTTTAAAATAATAATAATTAATAAATATTAAATATTATGTAGAAAAGTGAACATTTTAACTTCCATGATATTATTATAAATTTATAATAAAATAATATATGAAAACGAAATTTTAATAATAATAAATATTATTTTGATGTAGAAAAGAAACGAATTAATATTTTTATTATTTTATACAAAGCATATGTATAAAATAATAAAAATATTAAATCCAATGTACATTGAAGTTTTGAACAGTTAAACTATTGAAGTCTATGGCGGAATAAAATTAAATCGTGTCAAAGCTCAGGCATTTGAAAAAAATTAAGTCTATGGCGGAATAAAATTAAATCACATCATTTTCTGAAGCTTGGGCATTTGAAAAAAATTAAATATGGAGCACAATAAAATACCTGCATATGAAGCTCAGGAAAATATGGAGCTCACGCATTGAACGCACAATTTGTATTTGATCAAACTAACCTGGAAATCGCGCAGCCACAAGTCCAAATCGCGCAGCCACCACTGTAGATCACTCGAGGGTGACTGTAAATGGTAAAAACGAGGGTTTAATAGCACGAAACCGCGTCCAAAACGCGGTAAAAACGAGTTAAAAAAACCCGCGAAAATGAACACATGGAAAACGCGTCAGAAACGCATTAGGGTTTCTGTGTCGGTTATTCTGTGAGAAAACAAGAGATTACATGGCAATTACTCAGGAAAAAACAGGAAAAAACTCGGCTAGGGTTTCTTGCGAGTAAAAGTGAAGATTACTCGCCCAGCCCAAAAAAAAACGATTACTCGCTACTTGGAGAGTAATCGACGAGTATGTAAATAGAGGTACCAATTACTTTTTATTAGAATAATTGTGCTCTTGCTTTGGGAAATCTTTTGATATTTTGATGACTTGATTTCTTGACAAGTGATGATTGCTTGATTTCTTGAGGAGTAGATAAATGATGAATGCTTATCAAATGTCTCTGAATTGATTCATCCCTTATATTTATTTCTTGAAGGAGTCACTACCCTTTATAGTTACCCTTGATAACAATACCTTACTTCCAAGTTGATTGTTAGACTTATTTCCTATTGATGGTTTCTTTACAGGGAGGTGCTTCGCCTTTTTATACCTTATTGTTGAGGGAATTATAGTCTTTCATATTTGAAGGGTCACAATTTTTCATAAATGGAGTTACATCCTTTCACATATCCTACTTTAAATCTCTCGCAAATTTACTTAAGACTCTATTCTTAATTGGATTCTTCAAATGATGGTATGGATGAAATGCTCTCCCTTTTATATCACAAGTTTGAGGGAGTCACACCTTTTCATTTCAGTAGTTACAACTCTTCATTATTGTATTTGGATACTAATAATAATTCAGTTTTAGATAAGTTAATTTGTTAGTGTTTCTCAACTCAAAAAGCATTTTGACAGACAGTTTTAACATTTTCATAAGGTGATCATAAACACCTTTGTTGAAGACACTTTTGGTATGAAGCAAACACATGGATATACTTGATACATGTAGCATGCATGTGAAAGACACATAAATACATATAAGATATGAAGCACACACATAAATACACATAAGTCATGAAGTATATGCCGAAATACATGCGGGTCACAAAGTATACCCATACATACACATAAGCTGCAAAGTGTGAATGCACGCAAGTCGCAAGGTATACACATGAATACACATAAGTCACAAATTATACACTTGAGTACACGTAAATCACAAAGTATATTTGAATACACGTAAGCCACAAAGTATACTCTTGAATACATGTAAGTCACAAGGTATACACTTGAATACACGTAAGCCACAAAGTATACACTTGAATACACATAAGTCGCAAAGTATGCACTTGAATACACGTAAGGCACAAGGTATACTTGTAAATCGCAAAGTATTCGTAAGTCACCAAGCATACACATGAGTACACATAATACATAAAGTATACACAAGAAGCATGAAGCATACACGTGAATACACACAATACATGAAGTATACACAAGAAGCATGAAGCATACACGTGAATACACATAATACATGAAGTATACGTAGGAAGCATGAAGCATACACGTGAATACACATAATATATGAAGTACACACAAGATAGTAGGAAAGATGCTCTAATACCATTGTAATGTCCCCTATCCTAATTTTCCCTAGATTTTCCCCCACAAATCGCAAATTGCAACGAATTAGGGTTAGGGGTTCATCTTACCAAATAAATATTTCTTTAATGATGCAATCTTGGATTGGAATCCTGCAATCACCACATGAACAATATATGCAAATATGTATATGTGCTTATTAGAGTTAGACAATCACATCCGTAGATTATCAACAATGCAAACATATTAGAATTTTGGGAGAAGGGAAATGATGGGTCCGCCTGAAGCCATATACCAAGCCTAAGAGGGTGTATACCACAGCCCTCCCCCTTGGCGACTTGTTTCTGCTTTCCCCATCAATGCCTCAACTCCCTAAAGACACTTGCCATCTTGTGGAAATTAGCAGGGGTTGCAAGTGGGCTCTTTTGGCCTTTACCATTCCACCCTAGGCCCTTCCTTCTTGTGGAATTGGGCGGAGGTCGTAAGTGGGCTCTTTTGGCTCTTACCACTTCACCCCAGGCCCTTCCCACAAGGTGGGTTTCAAACACTCGAGCAGATCACATATCCTACCACAAGACATATACTAAAATATTATTTATTATCCATAACAAGATATATACATATGTAAAGTAATGAATGGCAGAAAATATCTGATATACCACTATCTATGCAACTACGTTACTGTTTATAGTCACAGAATGTAGATGCAATAATTTGGTGTGGAGATAATTATTCTTGATGATCTGCTGTAGATATCAGTCTGCAGATATATCTTTAATGCTGTTCCATTCCCCTTAACATTCAAAAGATATTGCTTAGTTTAAATCCAACGAATAAGAATCTACTATCTATATTCATCTTAAAGAATCATACTTCTAAGACTCAATAATTGCTGCAATCATCATTATTGCGTAATCATATAATATCTATCTATATATGGTATATTTCATTGTATGTGTATGGATCTATACTTAACTTAGTTTCCTTATCATTGATTATTATTCGTCTCCATATATCTCTTATTTAACTATCTTCTTCTTCCTCATGCCTCTTGATACTGGCTCTGATTCGAATGGTATTCGATCTCTTCCCTTCTGCTATTCTATTCAGATCTCTCTATTAGAATTCTGCTGTTGTAAAATAGTCTGATATCCTCCTTCCTTGTCTGCTGTTCGATCAGTCGCTGATGGTATCAATAGTGATTACTTCTGAAAGTAGATTTATTTCTGAATACTCCCTTATTCGCTGTTTATATCTCTGCATTTTCCCCTCCCTTCATGTCCTCCAAATGGTTTGGTTTTTTCCTTATACATCTCCTTGTCTAAGTGAAATGATGCATCTCTTAGCAAGGGGCTACCTCTTGGAAAGGCATGACTCTTTGATTTCCTTAATCGCTGCATTTTAAATATCTGTTATTTATTAGTTACTGCCTCAACTTTAATCGCTGTTATATCGGATATTTAAACAGATCATGTTATTTTTAATATCTCCTAATCGCTCCTTACTGACACTCTCTTATGTCTTATTTATATGCATACTATGTGCTTCACTTGAGGGAGGTCAGCCAAGCTAAACCATTAAATCTTTTGAATGCATTTGTCCAACCATAAGGTGGTCGGCTCTGTTTAGAAGGTCAGCCTTTCTAGGGAGTTGGCCACTTTGAATTATATTTAAATCCCTTTGTTTTGGTCTAATGTCTTCATGAGTCGGCCTTATTTTTTTGTGGGAGGTATATTCCCATGACGGGCCATGACACATGAAGTTTTGAGAAAATTATCTGAGCATTGCTGAGTCTGCAGGCTTCGTTTAGTTTGGTCTGACTGACATGGGAATTGGTAGACTGGCTGGGTAACACTGATTTTGAATGGTATTTTTGTTCACCTATTTATGTATGTTGTGATCTGCACATTCTGCTTTTAATGATCATGTAATAGTGATACTGGTTATAGATGTTTATGGTTATATCTGTTATAAAAGCTTGATTTGTGTTTTCTTTTTGAAATTGTGATCTTCTCCATTAGGCACACCAGATGTTTCAAATTATCCTGATATAAGGAGTTACCTTCATTTTGTGCTATATATACATTAGTTTGGCTTAAACCCAAAAAATAATTTATTTCTTTTTGACCTTGGAGAAAATGTTAATTTCAATTTCACCCGTAGAACTTTTCAGATATGAGTGGATTCTTTTCTATATGGAAAATTATTGTGGGTACAAATTTGTGGTCAGAATAGTGCATTCCCAGTCCATGGGATCCATCAAATATAATCTAGCTTGCTGCTCTGATGCATCCATGCATTATGATCCAGTTAATTGCTTTGTGGCATCACAGTATTTTTTCTCCATAATAACTTTTGTTTTTTGATTTTGGGTGAGGAACAATATACTTAGTGTTTCACATAAAGAGCAATTACTAGTAGAGAAGTTAAATGGGTTAAAAATTTAGTTTATGCATCACATTTTGTTTGCTTACAAATAGCATAAACATAATACTTGTAGTGAATATTATTTTCATGGTCTCTTAATACCACACAAATATCATGTCTATTGCTAAGGTGCCAATCTTTTGATTTTCAGATAGCCATTCTTGTAGAAGACAATGAATATGTTGATTCATATATGAATCGAGAACCTTGGAGAGCAGGTAGATTTGCATTTAATCTTCGATTGTCACTCTGGTCAGAACATCTTGGTCTTCAAGGCCCAGAGGTAAATATTTTTTTCCTTCTTGGACTTATGCAGTTATACTCAATTTTAATGCATTTCAAAGTTCAAACTTTAGTGATTTCATATTGATACTATTCTGAAAGAGGAAGTATAAAAATCTGTGGATTGCTCTTCTATTTTATATTTGAGAAGAGGAATTTTCCCACTACATGTCAATTATTTAAAAACTTTGTCAAGTACTTTTGAATGTTTCAATGATCAAAAGCATTTGTTGTTAAAATGAGTGGTGATGCTTTTGGAAAGTTCATACTCAGGTTGCCTAACTTAGCCTTTACATTTCTAGTGAAATAAATTTATGGTGCCATATATTGGTGTCTAAAATTTAAGTCATGCCAAACATTCCCTATGTAAAATATAAAAGAAAAGATGAACCAAAGAAATAATATTTGGGATCAGCTAAAGCGTTAAGTTGCACATTTATTAAGGAAACCCTTTAAGTTGTCCTTCAATGAGTACAGTACTACAACGTAACAATAAAAATGCATATAAAGTTATGTGTAAAGTGCTTGCAAGGCAAAGACATTTAATATTAATTCAATTTGTATAAACCAATGTTGGCTTGTTTAAGATGAATAAATCATTACCACCTCCCATCAGCCCTGAAGTTGCCCTCTTCATCTGTACACATCCAGGCAATGCCACTTAAACAAATTATTTCTTGGGGTTAATGGTCAGATCACCAATTCCAAACCCATTACTACCTTGTCATGAGCTGGGAATGTGGCACTTCTATTGTGACCCAACATGGAATGCAAAACAAATTTGCAATAAGCTATTCCACTACGGTATGTAATCCATCAACTGATCCATCTAGGTGGGTTTCAAAACAAAAAAATCATGGACTTGGATAAGTGATTACCACGACTGCTTATTTATCCAAAGTTCAAACCAAATAATTCCTAGGATCAAAGAGACAAACACAACATGCAAGTGGCTTCACTACCATATTGAAAATAATAAAAAATTCTATGATTATGATTTGAAGATTACTAGTTGACAAGTGGAAAGCTTCCAATATGTGTCCCTCTTTAATATCTAATGAAACACCCACTTAATACATTGTTGAAAGAAAGGAAATGACGGGTTTCAGTCATGCAAATGCTTCATCAATTAATTCAATTGTGAATTCAGAACCCTGGATGGATATAAGAAGCCCAAAACTCTTCTTTTTAGAGACATTCCTCTGTTAAGGAATGTTGTTGATCACCCAACATTAAATGCATTGTCAACAATCTGTTTCTTATTGGAACTGTGTGGTTGTGGGTTCCTATTGAAAAGGAGAACAGATTTGTGATTTTCTTGATCACTTTAGGAAGGGATATAAATTCCCTCACTGCAGCGGCTGTCTTCTCATCATTCCATCCCATATCAATATTCTGATAGCATTAAAATCCTTTTAAATGTTCCAGGCAATCAGATCTAAGTGGTATGATGCATTTACTTTGGCAACTTCAAAAAGGGTTTCGACTTCAATATCACTATATGAAACTCTAAAATTTAGTAAATTATGAGCATTGGGATAAGCCTTAGATTATTGGAAAAATCTAAAAGGGAAGCATTCCTTATTGCAATGCCAATGACCAAACACAAATGTGCTCAAGACAAATTAATTTTGTAACAACCCCCAAAATGCAACTACAAAATTTTTCTTAGTTTTAACAGATTACATAAAACATGCACATTATAAAACAAGTGCAAGTCCAATATAAGAGAATATAGTCATTTCCATTACAAGTCAAAATCATTTCATACATGAGTTACAATAAGATCATAGTACGTCATAACCAATGTTACATCCAATGAATCCAATACATCAATATAGGCAACATATCTTATATTTCCAAAAGTAATAATGGTATCGTCCAATATATCAAAGTACAATATTGGCAATAGCCAAGTATGACCCAAATCATGGCATAATGTCAAGTCATGTTTATGTAAGCATTTTTTGTGTTAACAGTCCTCCAAATTGCCAAGCACTAGCCCTGAAGAGGAAGATAACATGAACTCACACATTGAAGAAAACCTGATCCTCCCCATCCATCAGCTTGGCTTGAAGTGGTGAAATAGATAGTACATAGTCCATGTAATGATATATTATTATTTTCTTATCTTGTTATCTTATGTATATTTACAATCACAAGCCAATAGAATATCCCAGCATAGTGCAACATTTACAAAACCACACAACACTTTATGTCAAAAGATTACACTGAACATTGACAAGACTATATAGAAGATCACGACACACACCAGACATTCATAACACTCTACAAGCAATACGTAACGGAATTCAACTTAGTACAAGACTTCTCAAGACATTCCAAACAAGTGAATCACAAAACCAAGGTACCAATTAGTTATTAGAGTGATGAACTCCAACAACTAAGCACACCAACACAAACCATGTTCAATGATTGATCCAAGATTCATCAAATAATCATGATGAGAGCACACACATGAGACACTGCAACTCATCCATTCCCCATCTATAAAATGTCAAATTGACACATTTGCAACTTGGAATTACTTTATCCCAACAAGACCACACAGAACTAGGTGCAACAAGTATTAGGAAACCTTCTATCACTCTACAAAGCACTCCTATCCTTTTGAATACAACTCTACCATTTTAGGTAGACACCCTAACTTCTGGTAGAAACCATGGAATAAGCCTTCCAAGAATTCAAGTCATAGGACTTACCCATTGGAGAATCCTTAGGCCATAGTGGTGGATGTACAATATGAATAAACTTGCCTATGCCTCTATACAATGCCCCCACTGTGATCTCATGTAACACAATGTGTACATAGCAAGATAGTCCATCTCTAGCTAGTAACCAGGGAACGATGACTTCCTAGTGTCACAAAATATAGTTGTTGTAATAATAGGATCAATGGAATCTCAATTTCTCATAAACATTGATGCAATTGAAATTGGATCCTAATGGAAAGTTAGATCAACACCTAAGCTTTCACCTTATAGACTTTTCTAGTTGACTCCTAAGGGAAGTAATCACAATTTTATGGCAATCATAACCATAAAAACAGAACAGATTTTTAGGACTTAAAATTGAGCTATTTCAAAACCTTGAGAGTCTCGCACAGATTTGATCTCTGTACAAGATCACCCTCAATGGGTTCAAGAATGACCCTTATACATATAAAATATATGAAAATAGAATATAAAAATAACAAATATACATACGTTCAAACATAAATATATAATGTTGTATATTTTATTTTATATGGGTCAACAATTAGGGATATTAAAATTTTGCTATTCCCATGCTAAATTATTTTAGTGGAATGGATTGAAGGTTTCATCATCACATTAATACATGTATGCTGCGCTGAAAGTTGCTGGAAATTCATTAATTGTGTTATGCATTTTAGAATTAATAAGTAGAATGATAACTTATGCAGCTCATTTTCATTTGCAGATAAACAACATTAAGGACCCTATATCTGAGGCAACATACACACTTCTGTGGAGAGAAATTGCAGAGGTGACCTTTGGAATCGTTTAGATCCATGTTTGTGAAGTTGTATTTGCAGTTATGCATTTTGGTTTGACATACTTTGTTTTCTGATCGAACTTAGAACCAGTGTTCATCCGTTTTCATTACTTTCTATAAAGCTTGCTTGTTTCTTTCCCACTTCACTTACAGTAGGAGCTTCCCAGAGTACTCTTACTAACGTCCCATCTGATGGCGATTTCTTTAGGAATCAGAGTTTTTCTTGTTATTCTTGAACTGTTTATGTACTTTGATTGTTTGTAACTACTATGCATGGAGGTTCTTCATCATTTTGACATATTTATGCTTTTAACATATTTTCAGAACTCAGCAAGAATAGAATAGAATTTCAACGTGCATCGCAATGTGAAGATGAAATTGCATGATGGGATAGTGTGAAAGAATGCTTCTAATGTTCCACTACAATTACAAGTTTTCTAGGATTGCTAGAGAAGAAAGAAGTACATTTAGTCCAAGTGTTATCCAAAAATGATATTCTAGTCCAAAACTGCCAGGATGAAAATAGTTTGGCAACATGTATAAAATTGAAAAGAATTTTGTTGATTTAGAAGATTAGAGGCTAAAGTAAAGACACCAAAGAATTTGGAAGCTTGAACTGGGAGATAAGTTTTTACAGCCTAAAAGTTTGAGATATTATACCAAACAATAATTAATTATTTTATTTGAGAAGATCAAATTATTATTTCATGTGATGATTGTATAATCAATTGCATGAAGATCTAAATGTTGAGGAAGAAGCCAAACTTGTCTTGAAGGGGTTCTATGCAGTAGTCACCATTTTAGCTAGTGGGTAGCTACTGGCCCACTAAAAAGCAACTAAGAAGAAACATCATGTACTACCTACCACTTAAGACCCACCCTGTTGAAATATATAACGATTCAAGTGGATTTTAATATTGCCTCAGATATGCAAATGATGAGAGGAATGGTCGTGTCAGTGATCACATGGACATTAGTGTCAATGGGGCACACAATTCAATCATTACAGTAAGCAAGGATGCAAGTGACTTTCTATTGGCCAGATCTGAGAGTAACAATGTCAAATGACAATGATAACATATGAAAGATGAAATCAACAAACTGGAAGTATCATAGTGCCATTTACTCTATTGCAGGAAAGCTTCCATGGTTATCCAAAAAATTGTGTAGAATTAACTATTAAGTCCTATGGAATCATTTTTGCTTAACACTCCATTGAGAGGTGGTAAACTCCTTCAGCCTACCTGACATATTGTTAGAGTGTTGTGGTTTTGGCAAGGAATGTTAATTGTCACCCTTATGTAAAGATTAAATAGGTAACGTGTTTAGAAGTATCATCGTTGATTGATTTTACCAGAGTTTTTTCTTTTGAACTGCATGTTGTCCTTGGTATCATATCACCATTACTTCTGCTTGAGGGAGAATCTGTATTATCCAATTCCCTTTTCAGAGATGACTGTACCAATAGTGTAGTCAAACAGTTACAATAATAGCTTATTTTTTTTATAAAGGTTGGGGAATTATATTGTTCTCCGGCAGGGAAATGTCTAAGTATGCACCTGCATCTTTTTATTTCCTTAATAAAATTAAAAAGCATTAGCAGGATCAAATCTAAGCTGTTATTTCTTTAATGGTCATTCTCTATGTTGGTTTTTGTAGTATCTTACTATGGTTACGTCATCCAGCTTGTATTTGAAAATTTGAAATTGTGTTTGATTCACAATTTGTCCAGCACAAGCAATGGACTATTATTGTGTGCTAGTAGCGGATTATTCATGGCCTTGATTCAGTAAAACCCTGTGTACTGTTCTTTGTGTATATGAAAGGTGCCTCTTATAGCGTACTTCTACATGGTGCCTTCGATTGTAGATTAACAACAATGTAATGACTTACTTGATATTACTAGTGGATTATTCATGGCCTTGATTCAGTAAAACCCTGTGTAGTATTCTTTGTGTATATGAAAGGTGCCTCGTATAGCTTACTTCTACATGGTGCCTTCGATTGTAGATTAACAACAATGTAGTGACTTACTTGATACTACTTTTGATGCAGACAAATACAGCAGTTTATCAAGACGTGTTTGAGTGCATTCCAAATGATTTAATTCGTTCTAGGTAAGTACACTAAACTTTATTGAACATTGTTCTCTAGGGTTTGATAAACCGTTCTGCTTGTAAAACATTGATATACGCCACATGCCTCTCTTAATTCCTATTTTTTTATACAAACATACTTTAAGTGGTTTCAAATTTTGTAGGTCTGCTATTAGACAAGCCACAGCACAGCGGAAAGAGAAAGTAGGGCACACAACCATTGACTTGGGTACTGCTCCTGATAAACTTGATGATTATGAAAATGGGTGTTATAAAGGAACTGATGCCTTGCAAAGATTGTCGGAAACATGCAAGGGTCATCTAGTTTCTTTTCCATTGGAATTCATGTGTGATGAAGACCTGCGACCAGTATTCAATGAAAGTGAATATTATGCGTCTCCTGCAGTCTTTTACTAATTGTATAGAAGAGGGGTTAAGATGGCCTTTTTAAAATTATTTTAGTGCAATAACTTTTCGAAAGGTGATAAATTACGTCTTCTATGAATAAATGACTCATTTGTAACAGTTGTATCTCCCAAGTTCACTTATGGTAAAGCCCATTTTTTGAGCTTTTATTCAGCAAGCTCTGTACACATACATTTATGTACACCAAATGACGGCTTTCACATGCCATTCTTAATATACTATACAATTTGAAGAAATAAAAAAAATAGTATAAAATACTGTTTTCCACATAATGCAAACACCTTTTTAATTGGCAACATGATTAGGAATACAGTCCAAGTTACGGTGCCACATGCCATTCTTAATATACTATACAATTTGAAGAAATAAAAAAAATAGTATAAAATACTGTTTTCCACATAATTCAAACACCTTTTTAATTGGCAACATGATTAGGAATACAGTCCATACAAAGGACAAAAGACCGCAAAAAAATGAAAATAGCATGGATTACAACATATATAGACGCTAACACCAAGGCCTTGCTGTAGATTCTTCTTAAAGATTTGCGTGGGAGGGCGTTCATAAGTCCATGTGTTATAATCAATCCGATCGGATGTTTTTATTTTTGGAAAAGATTACCATAGATAATGTTCTCTCATTATTTTGTGTAAAGATTTGTGTGGGAACGTGTTCACACGTCTCTGCGTTTCTTAGAATCAACCTGAGCAGATGTTTTTATTTTTTTTTATAAATATTATATTTAATGTTTTCTCGTTGCTTGTGAAGCGAGGAAATTTCTAAATAAAATTTGTATTTTATGTTCTAAGCGTGTTGTCAAAAATAAAGCTTGTCAAAAAATTGTTCAATTTATCAAAGACCAATAAAAGCGAAGAATTTTAAATGAAATGTTTTTATTTTAGAAAAAATATAACTGCAATATTTTTATTTTTATCAGGTCTTATTAATCATACATATTAAAATATGTAAAAATACAATTTTTTTCTTATATAGAAAAAAATGAGTGTCGATCAAATACCATCTCTAGCAAAAAAATTGCGAAGTCTTTAATGACTTAATTTTAAAAGAAAATCTATATCAAAATTTCAGTTAATCTAGATCGTAATCCTTACCACCAAAGATCTAATGACTTAAAATTTAAAAAATATAAATCAAAATTTTAAGTTAATTTAGTTATAAGTTTTATTTATATGATATTGATACTTCATACTCAACTTCTTTACAATAAAAATGGTATAAGGTGTAGAAACTAGACAAAGAATGCCAACAATAGAAATGAACATTTTAGATATAAGTTTTATTTATATGATATGTTTGCTTCATGCTCAAATTCTTTACAATAGAAATGATATAAGGTATAGAAACTAGATGAAAAATGCCAACAATGGACATGAGTGTCACTATAATATTCTCTATATAGTTGATGTTGAAATACCCCACAAAAATGGATTCAAATTTAAGAATGGAGAAAAGAGTAGGATGCACAAGTGAGGTGAATGTAGAAGAAAAGGAAAGAAGAAATGGAGTAGAAAGAGCAGATGTAGATCAAGGGATAGACATAAAGAACAAAGAACAAAAAAAAAATGAAGAAATTTGGAGGAAAAAAAAGATTATGTGCTTGTCAAAGGAATGTTGTTGGATTTTATTGGATTGTCTTAACCCTAAAAGAAATCCTTGTAATAAAAGTTGAGGGTGATGATTCAAACCCATGAATCAAAAAGATAAATTTGACAATCTCCATATGCAACTTTTTTAGATAGTTGCCAAATGTTGTTAATATGTATGAATGGTTTGTCACCAACTAGTGATGTCTTTGGAAAAAAAAATGTGAGATTTTTTTGACTTGTTGGGGCTAGAGAGAACATTGTTAGAGTGGGCCCTTGGTTCAAGCAATGAACTAAAGTTTATGAGACCTTGTAATGAAGGGTTTGTATTTAGAATGTATGATATAATGACAAAATATTGTAGGAATAGTTTTATGCAAATTGGAAATGAATGAGAGTATATATGTATGACAAAAATAAATGAGGTAGGCTACAATAATTTATAAGATCTTAAATTAGTATAGATATCTAAAATACATCTATTTAAAAGATAAAGAAAAAATAATATAATAATTAATAATTAATTTGTCATGGTTAAATTGTGGTGTTGTGGTTCTTGCCACCAAAGTTCAAACCCTATTGGAATGCTATTGCTTAGTATTTATGTTGTGGATGAGGTCCTTTGTTTGTGGCCTCACTAGTTCATAGCTTTGGTTCAAAAGCATTTACCCTCTTAAAAAATAAATAAATCAATAATTAATTTTTATGTTAAATATTTATAGTTATTTACTTATTATTATTCTATTGTATTAAATAATATAATTAAAATAATAATAATATATATTGATTGTTGAATTGTTGAAGCTCAAAAATTAAGATGTTATTTGGTCTCCTCTTATGGGGTTACTTGAAATCAACTTCAATGGAGCCTCATTAATCTAGGGAAATCAAGGGCTTGATGTCTCACCATTGATCACAATGGAAATGTGTTGTTGCTTCAAAGAAGGTAACCAAGGATACACATAATGAGGTAGAGGTTTTAGTTGTCACCATAGCCATCAAATTGACTATTCTTAGAGGAGTGAGGAAAATTATCCTAGAGGGTGGCTCACAAACATTAATAAATGCACTAAAAAAGGGAAGATACAAGAACTAGAAGATTGGAAACATATTATCACATGCATGGGAAATTTTGAATCAATTTGAGGAGGTAATCATCCAACATTGCATTTTGAGATAAATCTAATAGTGGATTGATTAGCAAATGCTACTATCAATGACAAAGAGGGATTATTAGTTGCAAATGAATTAAATGAGTGGGAAGGACTTCCCAAAGCATGAGAATAGGAACATAAACTCAACCCCCTAATGGTAGGTAGTATGAGTGGAAGGAAGTCGATATGACATAAACACTTCCTACACTTATCTATGACGAGAGTTAATATAGAGATATAGATCTACCAATTCTAGATAATAAAAAAAACACATGAATAAATATGCATTAACATGCAAGTGACATGCAAGGACATGGAACCCATACAAACATAGTTGACATGATGTTACCATGGGAAAACCCTTTTGGGAAAAGACCCAACCTCTAAAGTAGGATTCATTGTATTATCAACAACTATAATTGTTATAATACAAAATGAGGCTTTAGCCTTCATATGAGAACATAAAAATTGTTAGGAAACCTTGCATCTTAATGTAAGAATGCCAAAAAATGTAATTTTTGGCATATGGAAGAAAAAATCTTAATTTCTAGGCTATAGAGATCATTTTTGGCCTTACAAAAAAGTCTAGATGGGTCATAACAAGTTCTACACTTATAGGGACATAGAAAACTTTGAGCTCTACAATATTTAAGAAAGGGTTAAATCTATTACATTGGTGGTTGTTGTTGCACCAAAAGATCGTCTTGTCAATGCCCGATACAATTGCTAGATTTATACAAGATCCACAAGAGGCAGTTAAGCCATGTCATGAACCCATGCACCACGCTGCACAAGGAAGACCAAGGGACACGCCATCTTGCAACAATCCCCCCCAACACAAGTGAGGGGTTCGAATTTGTGACCTTGGCTCTAATACCAATTGTTACATTGGTGGTTGTCGTTGCAACAAATGATCGACTTGTCAATGCCCGATACAACCGCTAGATTTATACAAGATCCATAGGAGGTGTTTAAGCCATGTCACAAACCCAAGCGCCACGTTGCACAAGGAAGACCAAGGGACACACCATCTTGCAACAAAAATGACTTTTCAAATAAAATGCTATGGCCTCTAAAAGTTGGGCCTCTCACATAAAAAATGTAAGAGCATCTATCACACATAAGAGAGCTCTAAGAGGTCACAACCAACTTATGATGCATGTTATGACACATCATACGACATCTTTGAATGAAGATAATTGAGCCAAAGTGGAGTGCTCGAGTTGGTGATTGGATTATGACAAACCTATGGCAAGTGAAAATAATGTGCTATTTTAGCTCATAGACTTATCTTGGGATTTGGACACCGATTTTTGTGTGGTTTTAGCTTATGGTTTTCTAGTTATCATTTGGCAATTATATTGTTTCTATTTATTGAGTGCTTGAGATGAAGGTTACATAGTAAATTTTGTAGGTATTGTTATGTTGCCAAAATTACTCTCTTGTTGGTGATACACAATATATTATAACTATTGATTATTAAATAATACATTGAGTTGCTTTAAAGTGGGTTTATTCCTCATGAATGTTTTTTCTCATGTAAATCATTGTGTTATGGTTTATTACTTTTGTGCTTATTTCCTTGTAATTGTATGATTAGTTTAATTTTTCCATATATGTCCTCTCATAGATTGGTGTAGGAAGCATACTTTGAACCTTTGCTTCCTTTCAAAACTTGTTTGAGAAATTTTGGCAACATAAAAATATTTGTAAAACCTTTAGATAATACTTTCAAATCAAGTACTTAATAGATAGGCATGAGAAAAACCACAAACCATGTGCTGGAAGCTACTAGCTAATTTAGGCATCCATATCCATGCAAAAATCCTAATGCATAAATCAAGTCTAGTTATTTGATAACAAATTAGAAATTGCCACAACCAAACTTGGTACTCAATTAGTCTTATAATGTTTTTTACATAGCGACTCCATGTTTTTTTTTAAATCCACAATTTACTCCCTCTCATTATGCTCTTTCATTTTCAACTACTCTTACCTTGTATGTTGTCATAGTTGCAGTTAACTTCCATGACAATAGTTAGTCCTGTTCAAATTTAAAAAAGTGACACCAAGTACCAATCCAAGTGGGATGCTCCACATGTGTCGGTGTAAAAAACCAAATAAATACTTATAACATTAGAATATTGTAAGGTGTATGACATCTACCCCAACATTCTCCCACTTTTCATATACCTCACAGGATCAAAAGGAAGATTACATCAAATTGTGTACTATCTCCTAGGGGTTGAGAGGCCTAGACTCATTGCATCACTTGAAATTTTTGTGCTCATAG
Organism: Sequoia sempervirens; assembly: GCA_007258455.2. NCBI lineage: Eukaryota > Viridiplantae > Streptophyta > Pinopsida > Cupressales > Cupressaceae > Sequoia > Sequoia sempervirens. The sequence goes on along the minus strand of VDFB02047230.1, from coordinate 254,610,207 downwards.
GCTATGTCAAAGCATTTGCAACATTATCCAAAGTATCAAGCATTTCAACGTCACCCTCCTATACATTAACATGCTTTGTTTGTGCATGAAATATTGGGTTTTTTTCTAAGTTGATAACACTCTGATTTTCACATCCAATTTGAATTGCTACAAGACTCAACCCTATATTTGAACATAATCTCTTATAATAAATGGATTCCTTATAGGCATGGGTAGTTGCCATATACTTTCTCTGTAATGGACAAAACAATCACTTATTAATTGCTCATCCAATTGATCACACTACCAAACATGTTAAAGAAATAATCATTAGTAGATTCTTGTTGTCAACATCTTGTGCCCAATCCAAGTCTACACATCCTTGATATCCACCACCAAACCATGAAATCCCTTTTCTATTGAAGATCCTTGTTGCTAAAGTCCTCCACTATCAGTTGATGAATTTTGGCCTTGTGGTTGTTGAAGTAAAAGTGTTGAGAAGTCTAGGTTGAAAAATATGGGCTTGATGAAGATGCTTGATATCAAATATAGTATTTTTTAGTATCTTGTAGCTATATAAAAATCCTCTTCACCATAGCCCAATGGTCCTTACTAGGATTAGTCATGAACTACTTGGGTAATTTTTGGTTTAGGATTTAAGATGTCCATCATCTCAAGAAAGAACTCCTCTAATCCTCCAACATGCCACCTACAATAGAAGAGGAACAAACCAAGGTGAAGATGCACCAATCCAAAGAATGCATGCATCAAATTCAAGTGATAATAGAGGATCTAAGCTACTGAAAAATGAAACAACCCATATGATTAGACATAACAAGCACATCAAATGCTAATCCATCCAATCATCCAAGTGAAAACCCACCTAATCGACTTTGTAGTCATAATTCTTGAATAGAGATTTTAAATGACTATTGGAAGTCAAAAATATAACTATGTGGGTGAAAGTTATATCCCCTAGAAGAAAATTTCTCTATTATGCTATGAGGGGGTAACTATTCTTACAATGTATCCAATGATGATGTCATCTTTATGTAGGAGGTGGTGCTTAGGTGGCGGTGGCACATTGGTAGTGGGCTACACAGGGTGGAAAAATTAAAAGTTTCATAAAAAACCATTTTAATTTTAAAAAAAATTTGAGCATTGCTTAGGTTGGCTACTAGTCCTCTAATTGACTGGGGGCTAAGCCCCATTGATTGGGCATTGTTGATCGATAGCTGGCTAGAGTCTAGATAGGGATAATAACCCCATACATTGACCTTGGAATCTAGTGTGGGAAGTATGGGGGGCGAGGGGGAGGGTGGATCTCTAGACCCCCCCAATTTTTTCTTTTTAAATTTAATTTTTTTGCACAAAGAATTTTATTTTATTTTTTCAAATTTACAAATTGACAATCATATGATTGTACGATCAAATAGGGGAGGGACAATTATTTTTTAATTTTTATCACAGTGGCCAAAATAGACTGTTTTTATGCCAATCTTTATTTCTGGAGCCTCCTAGGTCTAATGGTGAGGTATGTTTTGTCCCAAGGGGTCATCTATAAAACTTCCCCCATAAAAACCTTGTGAACATCCAAAAAATCCCTTTTTGTAACTCATTTTCAAATCCTATATTTACAAAAAACCACAAATTCACAAACCCCAAAACCCCAAATATGTGTATTTCAACATGTACAACATATCTCATACATTTTTTTCAAAATGCTGTCGAGTGGGAATCTTCTATGTAGCGCACAATGGTCTTCTTTGAGCTATGCACAGGTCTTGGCTGGGTGAAATTTTTGGGCGGGGGCTTTGTTTCCTCCCCTCTTTTGTTTGATGTTGTTGCGCAAGAGGATGGTGTTGTTGCACGGGTAGGCGTGGACTTGCTGGGATGGACAGTCTCCCCTCTATTCCTTTTGTTTTTCCACCTCTTGCTCCGATTACTAGTGGCATTCCTTCTTTGGGCCAGGTGAAGTCCTTTTCTGAGGCTACTAAAGGTGCTCATCCTCCTACTCATGCTCGTGTTCAACCTTTTCCCTATGCTCGTGATTCCCCTATTGTGTTATGTGGACTTGAGGTTGTTGAAAATGAGGATTACTATCTGAGGCAGGGTGTGGTATGCAGGTTTAATGGCCTATGGTCCTCCCTTCCTGATCTCCATGACTGGGTTTCCACCTCCTGGAAGCTTGTAGTCTCTGGGCAGATTGAGCTCTACCCCAGTGCAAGGGGGTTCTTTTTAGCAACCTTCGCCTCCTCCATGGAGCGAGACATTGTGTTGAACATGGGGTGGATGTGGGGTATTTGTTTGTTGTCCATCAATCCTTGGTCTCGTTCTTTCAATCCTCTTACAGAACTACTGAATACCAGAGCTGTATGTGTCCGACTGCCGAATCTCCCTCTCTAGTTTTGGGAGGATTCATGTTATGAAGCTATTGGCAACACTATTGGACACTTTTTAATGGTGGACTCTACGACTTGGGAGCTTGGGCATACTACAGTAGCTCGTATTTTAGTTGATTTGGACACTCCAAACCTCTCCATGGTGATGTAGTCTTATTGGTGGATGACAAACCTTGGAAGCAACTCCTGGACTATGAGGGCCTCCCCTTTCGGAATAGGAGATGTTTCTTTGTGGGTCATTTGGCCTTTGGTTGCCCTCATGCTTGCCGCAAGGGTGCTGCTACTTGGTGGAAGGATGCTCTCTTAGATCATCTCACGGTGAGTTCTCCTCCTTTGGAAGGTTCCTCCGCAGGGGATGACCTTGTCAAGTCTTCTTGGGAGTATGTGTGTTGCCTGGCTTCTCTTCTGCCTATCCCTTCCAGGGAACCACTGTTGCCTCAAACTGTTGTCGTTGTTCAGACTGAGCCTGCTCGACCCTTGTTGATTTCCTTTGTTGGTCCTGCGATCACTCATGTCTCCTCTCTTGCGTAGCCGAATCCCTCGCTGCGTGATGGATCATTTCCCATGGTGGCTTTTGTGGATTTGCTCCTCTCACCTCACTCGGTGGACTTCGATTCTGAGTCTTCCTAGTTTGTGGTGATGAGAAAGAAGAAGGTACTCCCAAAATCTGTCGCAACTTCATAGCCTAGGGTTAAGGTAGTCAGATTAGTTCCCTTAGGTTCTGGGGTTGTCTAGTCCCTGTTTGTGGTTCAACAACTGTCTGTCAGCTGTTTTTGAGTGTGGCTTGTCCTCTTTTGAACTAGCTTCTCTTTGGCCCTAAGGGCTCTCGTGTAAAGGGTACAACACCTTGTAAATGCCACTTATTTAATCAAAAACATATCTCGTACCTTGAAATGTCTAAAATATCTCCAACATCATCATGGATTCAACTTTGTGTTATATCTACTCATACAAGGGTTATATCAAAACACGGATCTCTCGCACCCCTTAACCACAACTATGGCTCTTATACCACTTGTTAGTAGAATAATATAGGTTGATCAAACCATTTCTTACATAACCCCATGATAAAAACATGCAAAAATCTTACATAATAATCATATGTAAATATCAAAGAAATACCACAAGATAAAACAAGGTATACCCTAGGAAAATCCTCAAGAAGGGAAAAAAAACTAGCCTCCAAAAGCCTCCACACTCAATTTATTATTCAAAAAACATTACAATACACTTATAAAGTCTCCATGAATACTTTTGAAACATCAAGATCCTCCAATGCATCTTCCATGTGTCCAATCTATACTTCACATATGTACTCTTCAAATTAAAGAGAGTCAATACAGTGACAACATAGCCAAACAATCAACTAGTGAACCAACCAACCTCAACCACTAAACATATACTTTCTTTTATAGAATCAAGCTCACATAAAACAACCAAATGATAAGATAAAACCATGTTCCCAAAACCATGAGTACACAAAACCATTGACCCCAACATTTACTTTTTGGTATAAGTTTTCCAAATGTAAATATTTTTTACATGTGCAAATCAAACATAAAATATCTAACCAATATTACATACAAATTTACAAATGGACTCAAATAAATATTTAATGTGGCTAAACACATGTCCTAAAGATGTACCACAAATAAATATTTAAGTTACATAATTAAAATAATTCATTCTTGTGCAAGATGTACAACACTCTTTCCATATATATATATATATATATGTCATGGGGTTTTTGTGGAAACAATAACTCTACATAAATCCACCTCTTGTTGCTATTGTAGTTATACCTCTCAACATAAAAAAAACCCTACCCTTTAATATTTTCTTAGAAGGGAAAAAGTTAATGAATTTTTTGTAATCACATTGTTTTTTTTGTAATGGTGCCACTTTTTCTTGTCAAAACATTGTAATTTTTTATTTGGTAATTAATTAGGCAATACTACTCTCTATTATTCATAAATGGCATACTTTCAAGCTCTAATAAGTAGCATTGCATGTCCCATATAAGAAGCTTAACAATGCATCAAATAAGAAAATAGATTATATCTTAGACATGGGAGAGAAATGTCAAAAAGGTGTTTGAGGCATGAAAATGGACATCCCATGCATTACAACATGGTATTACATTGAGTGGCCCAAAATCAATGTTCAAGTCAAAATAATTAGCCTTTTAGACCCATGAAGCACACCATAACATTAGAAGGTCCATAAATAAAACAAGAGGATGAAAAGTGGTAATTAGGCTCCAAGCATTTGCATCAAGTGTAATGCACCTTGAATTTACATCATTAATTAACTAGTTAAATAATGATTAATATAAAGAGTATAGATGTTAATTGAACCCAATGGGTATGTAAGTAGTTTACACTTTACTATTTTTAAGTGGTTGAAATCAATTTGTGAAGAAAATATATTTTGACATGATTTTCTACCAATAACATAACAATGTTTCAAAATATCACATGGAATAAATATATTTGTATAAAATAACCTAGAGGATTAAATAATCATAAATGAGACGATTTTTTACACATTTCAAGCTCTTTTTGAACTGTTACCAATTTTTCACTACAACTCAATTGGTGGAGCTGGATTAAATATTGTTATATCTTAAGGTGGAAAAAATAGTTATTTCTGCATATGCTTAAGTGTTGTTTAGACTGCATTTATCATTCATCAAGTGACAGTTATGCAGGTATTTTGAAGAAACTGAATTTCAGAAGTATTACTCATGTTTTTTACAATCAAAGGGAATACAGAATTGAGTGTACAAATGATAAAGAATAACATAATGCTTTCATTTATTTCATAAAGTGATTCATATTTACAATATTTCATTTGATTGCAAGAATTCAAATGATGATATAACTTTTCACTTTAATGCTTTTCTTTCAGAATGGGAATGAAAGAATGAAATTAAATATCCACACAAGTCATGGTTTTAGCTGTTTCCATTCATGACAAGAAAAGAAATATACAACTAAAAGTGAAAAGAAAATAACATTAGACATATCCTTCATTGCTTGAGTTGGTCTTCGGTTGGTTACTCAAAGCTGGCTCCATTATGCTTCTGCTCTCGAATGTACCTGCAAAAGATTGAGAAATGTGTCAATTAAGAGATCGGGATATGAATAATACTACATGCCATACTAACAGAGATATATTTCGATCCTTGCCATGCATAGAACCAACTAAAGGAAGGGACAAAAGCATGAACTGAAAAGGGAAACATCATCATACATTGTTTTTATGCTAACATCATTTGTTTCCTTGTGCAGGTTTAGGAAAAGTCATGTATCTAATTATCTTATGAAGACCAAGCATGTGGGAAAAATAGGCTCCCACAAGGGTAGAGCTCGACATGCTGCCCCGTATACATTACGGATGGGGCTGAGTGAAGGAATTCAATTATCATTTTCATCTGAAGAATACAACTGAAAGAGTAAAGCAGAGTTCATTTATCAAAGCCATCAAGCCGACTGTTCACTCATAACAATCAAGTAGTATGCTTCCTGAAAGCTACAAGTGGACAATGGACTTAAATGAGCTCAATCAATTCAACTGAATACATCTTTTTCATGATTCCAAATCTCAAATATTTCTATACAATTTGCATTTTTCTGCCATGGGTGTTGTTTATGCATCTTGTTTCATGATATTACAACAGTGTTCTATCTTTAAGCAATGATAGTGAACATGCATACATAATTCCTCAACAAGAGCACTGTTTCAGATTTTTTCATTTGGGAAGAGAGCAAGGCATAAGATAGTTTTATTAAATGGAGCATAAAAATGCATGAAGAGTGCTAGTTAGAAGAGCATAAACATGTAAGGATAGTTGAGCATGAAGAGAGCTCCAAATTCCCATTAGAATGAAGGATGACAAGCATCAATACAGTGACTAGTATGTCTGATAAAGTGAAGTAATGATTCAACAAAGACAACCAGTTTCATTTTGGTTGAGAGTGCAAATGTTGCATTAAGTGAAGTTTATACATAACTGTATTTGAAAGGGAAACAATAAAAACTACACTATTTTGGAGAATTGTTCTATCATTCAAAGTGTATTTTCAAAGAATAATTTGCATGCATTTGGGCAGATAGATATGGACAAATTGAACAAGACTTACAATATGTAGAAGTCATTTCCAGAATGAGCAGAGAATGACAAAGCATGGAGGAGCTACTACAAATACAATAAACTGAAAATACAAGTGGAGCTACAACCATGAAAATCTAAATCTAATTTTAGTGCATAGAAATCAAGAGTATCTATTATCAATTCAACATGCTTAATATAATTAAGGGTGAATGTTCTTAATGTGCTACATTTTAGAGATAAAAATCTGCTACATATCTTGGCATAGAGTTTTCGACAAAATCCAGATTTCTTTCATTTTTTAGAATACCCACATTGGGGTTTTGAGATTTGAATACAGGTACTACAATTTTTGAAGATACTCATGGGTTTTCATAAATGCAAAACTAATACCATGGTGGGTTGATTTCAAATTTTGAATGTGTAACAAAATAAATAGATTTTTCACTATTTTCAGCTTACCCATATAGGGTTTTCAACGAAAGAGCAAAGAAATGTATTTTCTTCATAATATCATTTACCCATGAAGGGTTTTATAAGAAAACCATAGAAAGAAGTAGAAAATCATGGTGGGTCGGGCTCCAAAGGAAGTAAACAATTTTCTTCTAAGTCACAGATTATCCATATGGGGTTTTTGTTTGAAACTCAAATTTATTCTTATTACAATACCATATTGGTTTTCAATAGAAAATCACTAAAAATGCATTATTTTCTTCAAATACGGTTTACCCACATCAAGTTTTTGTTTCAGAATACAAAAGACATTAAAATTCTTTCATGGTCAAGCCCAAAAAGGTTCCCAAATGCCCAATTTGAGCATGAGTGGCCCTGGCCTAGAGGGAGCCCTTGACTCATAAATGTTCATCAACTCACAAAAGATAAACCATTTTGAGTTACCATCAGATCCTAAAGATCAACTAAAATGTGAAGAGGGAGGGTTCTTTCATAAATGTCATCAAGGAAGCATATCAAGCTCACGACCTGTCATAATCTTCTTGCATTTGTAAGCTTTGCTTGAATGAAAAACAACAGGTAAAAACAAAGGCTTACCATAAGTTTCCTGTAGAAGAACAAATAACCCTTAGTCGAGCTCTCACAGAGCTTTCAAAACTCAAAGCTCGAACTCTCTCTTGGCGGCCAATGAGAATAAGAATACAGAAAGTAAAGATAGAACAAAAATCCATCAGAAACAACATTCTAGCCACATCCTTGAAGGCCTTTTTTGCCTTCGTTGTGAAGAGGAAAGCTACAAAATAGTTTCAGAACAACTTACCAAGCCTGTGTATGGAGGAGTTGACCAAGCTGAAGATAAAAGCTAAAGTCTCCAAGCACTCCAAGCTGTAAACCCTAGCTCATGGCTGCGCTTACAGCAGAGCCTTTTTCTTCAAAAGTCATCTTTGCAAAATGATGCAAAAACATAGGACATTCCTTGTGTTTTGTTCATTAGGGTTTCTCAAACCCTAAGTCGACTTAGGGGTGTTTTTGCTTTAGTTTTAATATTTATTATTGCCCAAGTCAAATACATCATGGTGGCCGATCCAATATGTTTAGGTTTTTCCCTTTTGCCTAAGGCATTTCCATAAATATGCCTTGATTTTTTATGTATATCTTGGCCATAGTTTTATTTGCCTTAATACATATGCCTTGATTTTTTATGTATATCTTGGCCATAGTTTTATTTGCCTTAATACATATGCCTTAGGTTATATTTTGACTGATTTTAGAGAAATCAATTTAAATATTCATGCCTTTATTATTTGATTTTAATTGATTTTTTAGAAATCAATTATAGATTGAGGGTTGTTTTCAAAAGGGGATAATAGGCATTATTTCTATGATTTTTTCTAAAAAAATCGAATATTGTAAAGGGGGTTAAGTTATAATATTTGCAAAAGATTTTCAAAAAAAAAAATATTTAGTTGCAAAAAATAGGTTGAATTGAGATAAAATAGAATCTACAGATCTTGCAAAGCAAGGATAAAGCAATATTCTATGAATTGTTTTATTCCTTTGCTATTTTAAAGCAGATTGATATTATTATTTTTTTGGGTCAGATTTGGGCTTCCTGATAAAAAGATAAGGTGTTTTATTTGCTTTCAAAGCAGATTTGACCTATTTTTAGAAGTGTAACAGTATGTGCATGCAAAAAGTGTGTTTTTTCCACTTTTGTGCAAACTTCTTGGGCAGTTTTTGATACCTTTCCTGGAGCTTTTTCTTTGGGCTTGGATTAGGGTTTTGAGAGGTATATCTTGTGAAAAACTTAGTGTTTTTAGTCTAGATTCTAGTTTCTCACTCTTACACATTTTTGAGCTTGTAAACATCTTTGTGCTTAGGTTTTGAGAGTTTTCACTCCTTCATCCAATAAAAGCAACATTCCTATCTCCAATTTCTATCTCTATTTATAGTTTTAGTATGATGTTCATATTGTGATTCTATTCTACAGATCCTTTTTATGTCCTAATATTACAGATTATTGATACAAAAAGTTCGTTTAATGCAGGTTGCATGCTGTGTTTAGGTTCAGACCTTCATGCAAATCAATTTTGTACTAATGTTCATGAGAGATTGTGAATTCATTGCTAATTTTCTGAAGACTGTTTGTGGGTCAAATATCAAAGTCATTATTAAGTTGAGATCATACTAGATAGGTTTTCATTTCGATCATATTCTCTATCCTTTTTCTAGAAAATTACTTAGAATAGGATCCATCATTCAGAGAACTAGCTCACTCTGGAGATTCATTCTCGCAAAGAGTTACCCACAACTCAAGAACATTTCCATGTGTCAATAGATTGTTGAACTTTCATTTTCAGTAGGGTGCAAATCTTATTGATAACAGGAACACACTCCAAATTATTTGAGGTGAAACTATATCTTACTCTACTAAATTATTTGAGCTTTATTAGTGAATGCAATTAATATAATGCTATTATTAACAAAACAATATTATAACTATAATAAGACTTATTATTTAAATTGTTAAAATTATAAATGCATGACTAATATTTCAAGTAGCTAATATATCATAGTTTTCTAGCATGAGGCTAAAAAAATGGAAGGACCCTTAAGTAGGGAAGAGACATGACGAAGAGGAGAAGAAATACAAAAGGTTGACAGAAAAACACAAGGAAGGTATGTTAGTTAAATTCAAATAAAACTATGAGGAATTTACAAGTAATATTCTATTAGTGGCTCATAAACATCATATTTTTGATATAAATATTCATCCTCATCAACTAAATCCAACCACATTGTTACATTGGTAGTGAAAATTTAGAAAAATGAATGCAATAAAATGACATAAGATTATACAAATAATCAATTGTATGCCTCAAATAATCTTCATCCTCCTAGATTGAGATGAAATATAATGTGCCCTAGTTATATTTAATTTTATCTATATTATGAGAAGATGTGGACTGCTCTCTATGAAAAACCAACAAAAACCTTGGTATGGAAGAGATATTATGATAGAAAAATGATAGCATAGATTTGTAGATTTTCACCAGATTGTAATCAGATTGTAATCAAATTATAATTAGATTGTAAAGGATGAATGATGAGGGCCTTCTAGTAATAGAATTATCAAGAGGAAAAATCGATGGTTAGGATAGATTGATGATGGATGGGTAGGATTGAATAAGGATTAGGGTTAGGCTCAAAGATGTCATTTTACAAGTTTCACATGAGGGATACAGTGTAGATTTAGGATTAACATTAGGGAAACATCTTTATGTGAATGGCTAGGATTAAGAGGTGTGATATGAAATTAATGGATGAGATGAAAAGTTAGTTTGAATTTTGAGGTGTCTAGGTTCAATGAATTTAGACATGGTCTTAGCTAGACATGTGAAAGGGACAATTGTCACATGATGTAGATTTTAGATTGTGATCCACATGAACAATTTTAAGGGCTAGGATTGAATGGACAAGGATAAAGGTGAATATGAAATTAATTAATTAATTAATTAATGGAATCAAGTGAAGGGTAAAATAATTAAACAACTAACAAATATTTATTTAATTAAAGTTTAGGATAAAATGGGGGAAAGGAAGGAATTAATTAAAATATTTATTTTATTAATAACTTAGGATAGGGTAAAATTAGGTGTGGTTGGGTAAGGTCATATTTCAAGATTCTACATTTTCCCCCCTTTGAGACAATGTTGCGTCTAGGAGAAGTAACATCATTTCAAAGAAGAAGAAAATATAGTGGGTAAGAAAGGACAAGGAATATTGGTTAAGAATGGACAAGGACTAGCATCACGATGCCCTAGTCACTGAAGGGATGAGGAAATATGACAATGAGGTAGTGGGATGCCTCAGGTGTGTTAAGAGAACATGAGTGTACTCTTGAAATGGAAAAGAAAAGATGGGGATATGGATAGAAGAAAATGAAAATAGAAGATGAATGAGATGGAAGGGGATGTATGAAAGGGGAGATTGGATATGTTGGTATGTGGAGAGAAATCCTAAATTTTAATATAGCAAAGGAAATTATGCATCAAGGTATGAGGAACCAGGGTGAAAAAGTAATCTTTGCATGGACTAAACACTTAAACAAAAGGGTTGTCCTTGTTCATACAAGACACCACAAAACCTTGTTGGAATATGTGAGAAAATAGACTTAAAGCATGATAGTCCTAGTGCACCAAAAGTAAAAAATGACCTAGTATGCAAAGGATGAATGTCCATACTAGAAGCTATTCCAACACACACAAGGTAAGGAGCTACATAGTAATATTACAAGAACATCCCACAAACATGATATACAAGATAAAGATGATGCCCCACTATACACCAATCAAAACACAACAAGATATAGAAAGATCTAGGTGGCCTTAAGTAGGTGTATTCATGGGTCAAATGATAAATCAAAACAAAAGATTCATTGATAAAAATGTCATGTAGCTAACATATCTTTTTCCAAAATAGGATGATCAAGATTATGCCAAACTCAAGACCGAGGTATATTTATGGACATGGATGATTGGATAGATGGAGATGATGGGAAAAAGGATATAATAACTATTTAATATTCATCAATTAGACTCATGTGTTATTTCGTGATAAGGAGTGATGTATGTATGTAGTGTTTGGTTTTTATTCAAATGTAAGTCTAAGGAGCATCAAAGTTTATTATGGATGATATTTGGGATGAGATGCAATGATATGGTATTAGGTAGTGCATTTATTTGTTTGTTTATTATGGGATGGAGTTTTTCTATCATAATATTAAGTGAGGTGTGAAGATGGGAGAAAATACATGAGAATATGTTAGGGGTGAAGATCAAGGTGTTGAATACTAAGTATGTACAAGGTCATATCCTTGACAAAATTTAGGTGAAACTTTTGTATCTAACACAAGGGAAGAATGGAGAAGGGTGGGTAATGATAGATGAGATGAAATGTCACATTAATCTATGAGAAATACAATCCATGATAGGTTTATTATGAATAGGTAGATGGGAATTGTTTTATTGTTGGAAGATATGAGTGATGGTGGTAGGAGAGATGACATCCTAAGAGATGGTGAAAAAGAGACTGCTACACATGGCACCTATATCTATGTTTTCATCACGAAACTTTACCAAGGCACCACCAAAGTGGTTCTCACCATTAGATAAATTATTTCTCTTTACTATTTTGGATTTTTATTTGATTTTTGATTTTTTTGGATTTTTTCAACAATTGGGATGTGATGATGTTGCACTTTATATTGTAGTTTTAGATGATTATATCAATGCCTTAGTTTCACCATAAGTTTTAGGAGATGGTGGGAGTTGTCCAATGTAGAAAGAGGTATGCAACTCATACTCTTCATTTCCAGTGTCTTTGATTTTAACCTTGATCTCTAGGTTGGTATGAGAAATAGAGGAAGTTGTTAGTGAGGAAGGATCAATGTGCAAGGAAGAAGATTCTTTGTTATTGGTTCAAAAATGATATGAAGGGTTATGACTACTTTTCAAGGTTTTACAATATTAAGAAGGTTTTTGGTTAGCAAGTATAGTCATTTCAACTCCATTGTGTGGGAACTTTGTGCATTGGTGATACGTAGATGGGACAACTTGCATGGAATGGATCTATGGATGACCAAGAAGGAAGTTACATGGGAGATCAAGGTCTAAAATTTGGCATATAACTTTTTCATAGTGATTGGTCCAACTTGGGTGGGTAACATTATGGAATTGTTAGATTCACACTCAGAATCATGATAGGATTTGATGATTATCTTCTTATGAGGATAAAAAAAATCATCAAAATATCCCAATTATATCAAATTTAAGGTGCAAATATTAAGTCTTGATCCACCATCTATTAGGACATGCTTGATTGCATTTTTATGGATAAGGGACTCAATATGGAGTGATTTGATGTGAGATGGATTTATGGAAGGAAAATATTTAGTAGTAAATGTGAGAGATTGTGGAGAAGACAATTTCCCTATTATGGCTTTAAATTAATCGATATTAATGCCATTAGGGACATAAGATTCTTGGAGGGATTTATCTAGAATTTCTTTGTGCATGGGAGAGGTTAAAAGTAGCTCAATACTAGATATTTGTGCTATCATTTTTCCTAAATGGTCAAGTTATATTTTTTTGCAGATGGAGCGAAGGATAAGGCTCCTTGGATGGTGACTTGACCATGGTGGGTAGTGACTGAACAATTAGATGCTTGATGGTTACAATGGCTACTTGGGTAGGAATTTGTTCAATGTGATTGATAATAGAATCAAATGACGGACTGCTGATATTATTGTGATAGGTATAGGGGGTAGTGTTATAGGATACAAAATCTTTACTTTCATTATGTGGAGGAAAATGATATTTAAATATACCTGGTTATTCATTAGGTGACTTTTGGGCTTCAATGGTGATATTTTCATGATCAATGAGATCTTGGATTGTGTTTTTGAGTCGCATGCAATTGGATGTTTTATTTCCTTTTACCTGATGATATTCACAAAAAGACATGATACTTATACCAAGAGGGCTTGGATATATCCTCACTAATTTTTGTTATATAGCTGGAAGTTGTATCAAGTTTACTTGGACTAGTTTGTGGAATATTTCCTCAATAGGCTCACCTAATGGAGTGTATTTTTGTTGAGTAAATCATTTCCCTTGGGGATAATCATATTTTGTTGGGTAGATTGATTATTTTGGGAAGATTATGGTACAAGTATTTGAATGTTTTGGACATGTTTAGAATCAATCACAAGTCATCATTGACTATTTTCTTATTCTTGTTCAAAAAATGAGAATTTTTGCTAGGTTTATTATTGTCTTTTCTCTCCTTATAGATCTTGACTAGTCCTTTTGTTATAAGTTATTTTATGACAACTCATTTTTCTATAATTTCATTAAAAGAGTTGGCACATTGGATTTGCAAATGAAATCCCATTTCATGATTCATGTTTTCAAAAAATACGGTTATGAGTTATTTTTGGGAATTGGGCCATGGAATGCGACTACCAAGATGTCTACATCTTTGTAAGAAAGAGGCAAGGATTTCACCTTTCTTTTGTTTTGTGTTACATAGGTCCATCATGGTGATGTCATGTTAAATGTTGTAGGAAAAGTGTGTAGAAAATCATGTGGCTAGTTCAGAAAGGGTGGTGATGGTTCTATGAGGAAGGTTGATAAACCAATTTAGGGCTTGTCTACTAAAGGTTCTAGGGAATGGGCTTAGAAGATACACATCAAGATATGCCACTTCTTGGCTTTCCATTTAAAATTCCTTGAGATTTTCCCTAGGATCTCCCTTTCCTTTATTTTTATCAAATTTAGGCATTTCAACATTTTGAGGAAAGAGGATCATGGTGATGGACTTATTGAAAGGGTAAGGAAATACCTCTTGGAAGATGCAACTTTTCTTTTGATGTCCTAACTAAAGTCTCTTAACTATGTCTTTTATTTGTTGAACATATTGTGCTAAAGAACTTGTGAGATTAGGTGGTGGTTGTTGATAATTGGAAGTTGGAGGTATTGTGTATGACGTTTGTAGGTTTTTATGGGTGGATGAAATTGGGTTTGAATTTTGGAGGGTGTGTATTGTATTTAATGGGATCGATGTTGAAATGTGGGGAGAATGTGTGAAAACTTGAGGTTGTGGGATTTGGGCTGCAATAGTTTGGGTGCTTGATGGAATTTTGACATGTAAATCTGTTGTGGATATGGGATTGGAAGTTTGAGAGGTAATAGGAAGATTAGAAGAAGATGGAAAATGTGTGGGATCGTGAGTATTAAAAGTTGGGAGTGTGGAAGGAGCTTGTTGTATGATTTGGGAAATATCAAAATCGTGAGGTAGTTTGACACCATTCTAAGCTAGCATAAGGATGTAATGATTGGGATTTTTCATTAGATAAGAGTGCATTAATTCCATTGCTTGGGTGTCTTGGGAAAATTCATCTAATATGTGTGAATCTAGATCATATGAATCTTGATCTTCCTCATGTGTGATTTGGGATCATGAAAATAGGAATGCATTCTCTAAGGGTACTTGATGTACTACTTCCTCAAAGAATGCATTATCAAGTGTTGAAGTTGGTAATTCCTTTGAGGCCATGAGTTGTTTCTTATCTTCTAACCTTGTGATAGGCATACAAGAAATAGACCTAGGAATGATGGGATTAGATAAAAGTAATCGATGATGATGGGATAAGGAGATGAAAGGTAGACCCTAGATATGAAGTTATGGATTTGAATGATTGGATTAAAATGGGGATGTTGGTTTTAACTTGGGAACACTTTGGAAGACCAAGAGGTGAGGATGGATACAACTTGGTAACACTATGGAAAACCAAGAGGTGAGAAGGGATATAATATCAAAGTTTTTGCAATTAAATCTAGATCCTTAGGGTTGACAAGTGCCTACACCAGATGGGATAGAGATTTTGGAAACTAACTTGGGGTAGCCAAAGTCCCAAAATGGTGTAACCAAAATGATAAGGGTTAACATAATAAACTACTTAAGATAGGTAAGTTCTCAAGCAATATACAAGCCAGTGGATAAAAGGGATGAGGATCTAGATTTCAATCTTAACAAAATTGATTTTTCTTTGGGTATGGGTATGGATTTGGATTGGAAGATGAGATAGGTCAATGATGATAGAGAATGAATTTTTTGTTTTGGTCTAAGAAAATAAGTGAAGATAATGAGGTGAAGGAATGATGGGTTTTTTTGGTTGAATAGGTTGAAAATGGTTGATGTCTTAGCTGGAATGATGGTCTAAAATGGGTCAACTCCAGGTTTGGTTTAGGTTTGCAAAGGTCTAACCTTTTGTATTAGGACTCTTAAGTAGTTAATTATGGTGAAAATTACACAGTCATTGTAAGATGAAGGAAAGGTGTGACTTTGTGATGCAAAGGCACCATTTAATGATGTAGAGGTGCCTTAGGATGAGATAGATGTTTTGTTCTATGGAAAAAAAATTGGGGTTATTTTGGTTGATTTTCACAAGAGATTAAAAAATAAAGAGACATTAGCTTAATTGAACTTCAAGGTGATAAGGTTGAATGGATTTCAATGGTTTTGTACATGATGACATGCTAAAAACATAAGAAAAATCCTAAAATAAGTATGTGTGAATACTTAAAGTAGACCCATTAGCCAAAGGTTGATACCTCAAGATTAGTGTGAGACACTTCTTTCAAAAGTGGGTAGCTAGGAATCTAGTGGCACAAGGGTTCACCTTTTCCCTTTACTTGGAGGTCCTAAGAGCCTCTACCTCTACTTAGGGAGATACATGGTGAGTATCCTTGAGAATGATACTCTACCCTGCACCACACTAAGCATCAATTGAATGGTATTAAAGGCCTCTAAAAATAAATGTATTCAATGGTGGATCTATGAATAGTGAGCCCATTTGATAGTGCTTGAGATTAGGGAGGTCTTCCATTTCTCCTCACCAAACAAGTCTTGATGGATTAAGGTTCTTAAGACTTGGATTGAATGACATTGGTCACACTTTGAGGTACAAATTTCACTCTCCCCTCTTTATATACTCTATTAGAAAACATGGTTGAGGTCACCCTTAGGGTGATGAAATCCTCAAGAAGACCTCCTAAAGGGAAAGACTTTACTAGGATTTTTTGATCACCCAAGATCACACGAAGCATAAGGGGAGATTATACACATGAACTAGCAATCCTTGGGTTATAACATAAAACACAAAATAAGGAAATGTGAGATTTTTGATCTACAAGATTGCACTAAGTGCAAGGAGAGAGAATACATCTACACACCCCCCAAACACGAAAAAAAGTTTATTTACCAACTAATCTAATTTTAGTTCCTAGATTAGTGGAAAAAAAGTGCAAACAAATGAAACTTGTACCAAATTGTTAAGTTTTGATGAATCTGATCTTTGACAAGTATAGACAAGTTGCACCACTTCGTTAGTTTACCAAAAGGAAAGTTAGCTCAAAATCCAAGCTCAAGAAGATAAAAAATGATAAACTATGATAGAGGCACAACTTTGTGAGACACATGTGCCATATTATGATGTAGAGGAACCACTCCATGATGTAGACGTGTCACTTTGTGAAATAAAGGCACCTTTTTATAAAACAAAGGTCTTGAAATGTAGTTTCAGACACATGCATAATTATTTGAGATAGAGGAACCTCAAAAACATAGGTGCCAAAACATAGTCCAAAGGAGCAAGACTGATAAAAACTAACACAAAATGAAGTATACTTGCTAGAAACATTATTTTGGAGCTCAAAAAAGGTGTTTGATTCAACAAGACTTGAAGACCTGCAAAACTTGTTGACAAAAAAAATCTTGCAAGGATAGATTAGCCAAAAAATCCAAGAAATAACAAGACAACTACAAATCACTAGGTTAGTGGAGAGATCCCTAAATAAACCTTAGGGTTAGAAAACCTTAAAAACTCTAAAGAAACCCTATTTTCTACCACAATAACTTAGAAAATCTAAAAAAAGTTTAGATGGATGGAAACTTTCAAGAAAAGAAACCAAATACTAATCAAGACCCTAGGAGAAACCCCAAATACTCAAACCAAATACACATAACAAAGGTGCAGTTTTGAGTGACAAAGGAACAACTTTGTGAGACACATACACCTTTCTATGAAGCAAAGACATGACTTCTTGAGGTGGAGGTGCCACTATGTGAAAAATGGCGCCTTTCCATAATATGAGGCTTTAAAATAGATCTTACAATAAATAATAAAAAAAAACTCATCAATAAAGGTCAAAACAGGGACGTTGGTCTCACTAGTCATGCCAAAATGAAGACATGGAAAAATGAATGAAGCAAAACAACATAAGGTAATGTAAATAATCAAATGTATACCTCAAGCAATCTCCATCCTTCTAGGTTGAGCTGAAATAGAATGCACCCTAGTTCTATTTGATTTGCTCTAGATTATGATAAGATGTGAATCACTCACTCTGAATGAAAAACCACCATAACCTTGGTATGGAGGAGATATTATAATAGAAAAATGATAACATAGATGTGTATATTGTCACCATATTGTAATCAGATTGTAAAGGATGAGGGATGTGGGCCTTCTAGTTATAGAATTTTCAAGAGGTAAAATCAAGGGTTATGATAGTTTGATGATGGATGGATAAGATTGAATAAGGATTAGGGTTAGGCTCAAATAAATAGTCATGTGACAAGTGTCGCATGAGGGATAAGGTCTAGGTTTATGATTAGCATTAGGGAAACATATTTGTGTGAATGGCTAGGATTAAGAGGCATGATATGAAATGAATGGATGAGATGGAAAGACAGTTTGACTTTTGGAAAGGTGTCTATGTTCAATGAATCTAGACATGATCTTAGCTAGATATGTGAAAGGGACACTTGTCACATGATGACGATTTTAGATTATGATCCATGTGAACAAGTTTAAGGGATAAAATTAAATGGACAAGGATAAAGGTGAATGTGAAATTAATTAATTAAATAATAAATATTTATTTAATTTAATTAAATAATAAGTAAATAAATAATAAATATTTATTTAATTAATGGGATCAAGTACAACGTAAAATGATTAAATAACTAACAAATATTTATTTAGGATAAAATGGGGGAAACAATGAAATTAATTAAATAAATAATAAAATTTTATTTAATTAATAGCTTCAAATAGGATAAAATCAGGTTTGGTTCGATAAGGTCATATTTTAGGTGTCTACAGGTAGTATAAATTGCTTTGGAAACTTAATTTTTACTTGAAAAATTGGGTATAATATGACCTATTTTAGATTAAATGTAATAGATTATAGATGCTGATTGAGGATTTGGAGTGTAGCGGTGATGGATATATTTGTGTTTTGGAGCATAAGTGTGATAGTGATGTAAAGAATAATGGTTGTGTAAGGTCCAAAATTACATATCTTATAATTATGATAGTGCAAGATGTCCTCGTTTTAGCGTCTTCCTCATGTAGCATGTATCTAGTATTTACTTAGCCTAGTGTTGGCCTATGCCTCATCGTTGGTGCTAGCCTAGTTTTGTGTTCTTATATATTGACACTTTTTTATGTTTTCATTTAAGTTCATCATGTCCATGTGATGTTCTACTTCAATTTTGGGAAGTTTCTAGCCTTGTTATACTTGGAAATTAGTAGTAGCATGAGTGTGTTATTGTCTTGCAATTGTATAGTCATATAATGTTTATTTCTTGTTAGGTTAATAAACTCCAAATAATTAAAAAATCACTTGTAATCGACATGTGACCCATTGAGTGAATGTCAATAGTCACATTGGATTTTGAATGTATATTGAGCTTCCCTCCAACTATCTATCATTCCTATTATGCAAGAATTTGAATCTTTTACAAAAAAAACTAAGAAATAATACTTCCTAGCTCCTTGAACAACACTTCGTGAAGTAAGATACGATGTTCTAACAACTATATCAAATGTAACAAAAGTCAGGATGTAATGGAGGAATGGAGGAAGGCTCTGAACATGAACGAAGGAGGTGGGAGATTTTTGAAAATCCCTGATGGCAGAGGAAATGGGGATGAAGATTCTGACGGTGTCCATGCTGTTGTTCGAGTGCTTGATCGAGTGTTGGGCTTGTTTTCTTTTTGTTCCGCCTCTGATGATGTTGCAACTGTCTTCTGTCGGGCAGTTTTCAAGTTGCTTGGCCCTGTGGCAGATGTGTGTTCTGCTTCTCTTGAGGGGCCGGTTAGTGTTCTGTCTAGGGCACTAATGGTCTGGAGGCTGTCTTCTTTCTTTCTTCTGGGGTTGATTGGGCTCCTTTGCTTGCCTTGTGAGGGCTGCGGTGGGGAGGGCACGGTGCTCTCGTCACCACAAGTTTTTTCTGAGCCTTCTGCATTTCTTTATGTGTTGGCTTCGTTGATGGGTGGGACTTTGGATGCTTATACCCTCTTAGTGGTATGCGGCTTAGAGAGTCTGGTAGTAGCCTTGGTTGTGGTTTCTCATTTTTCTCAGACAGATTATTGGCTGACTTGCTCTATGGCGAATGTGAGTTCTACTTCCCACTAGAATATGGCTTGTTGTGAGGGGATGGTAAATGTTGTGGTTGGGCTGTCGATGATCTTGGGGGTGTCTTTCCTTTTTTCTCTAGGGCTACTGAGGTTCCTTTGTGTTCCTGTTGGGGACTGTGGCGAGGGAGGTTCGACACCTTCTTCTCTGCAAGTTAATACTTTTCCTTCTGTGTTGGCTTGTGATCTAGCTCGGTCGAGGGGTGGGACTCCTGCCGCTCTTGCCCTCATGTTGTCTAGCTGTTTCGAGAGTTTGGAGGTTGTTTTGGCTGTGGCTGCTAGTATTTCCCTTTGTGATGTTGGGTCTGTTGCTTTATAGGAGACTATGGGACCCCTGTTGTCCCTTTCTGTGTTGGCTAGGCTGGTCCCTTCCCTTGTTGAGACTTGTTCTTTATGCCTCCTCTCCAGTCTTGCCCCTTCTAGGCGTCTCGGGAGGCTGTGATTTGATGTGGTGATGTCTCAAATGGTGTTGAGGCAAACGTATGTAGTTTGGGAGGATGGTTTGAAAATTCCCTGTTGGAGAGGCTGTGCTTTAGAAGAAGGTTTTGGATTCATTTTCTGTAAGGTGGTTTTCAGTCAGTGTGGCAAGTTTGTGTTAACTGTTATGCTCCTTTGCTCTAACAGTTTTGTTTTTTCGGTGGAACTTTGTAGTGGTGGAGATTTTGGGCTTGTGGAGTGTTGTATTGCTCTATTGGTGCAAGGTCTCTTCAGATTTTGTATGATGAAGCTGTGTTTTGGGGGTTCTAAGGTTACTGTTGGTTCTCCTTTGGAATTTGGTGGCTTTTGGATGTGGTGGAGGGGGCTCTTCTCTACCTTGACGTCCCCTATTTCAAGTGCTTGCAAGCATGGTCGGGTTGAAGGTCCTCTCATGAAGGTGATGACCCAAATTTTCATTATGAAGGCTTGTGGTAGTTTGTATCCTCTCTTGGTTGGGGTGATGTCTTATGCTTCCTCTGTGTTCCTGCTGCTTGCGCTGCCAAGGGATGTGATGAAAACTTTTTCTTCTAGTGTGTTGGCTTCCTATTTGGTTCTACAATAGTTGTGGTCTCTTATGGAGGTTGAGACTACTCCTTTAGAGGCGGAGCCCTCTCCTTTTGAGGTGGAGTTGGTGGCTGTTGTTGGGATGGGAAGCTCCCTTTTCTTCTGTTGGTTCCTCTTGAGGTGAAGCTGGTTCGTGCAGGAGATTGGAGACACTAGTGATCATGGTTCTTACTTCACCCTCTCTTCTAAAGGAGAGCTCTCCTATAGAGATGGAGTATGAGTTGGTGCTCAATTCGTGGTGGTGCTTTGGAGGCTGGAGTTCTTCTTCTGTTGTTGTTTGGATGGTTTTGCTTGTGGGACATGCTTTCTCCTATAGAGGTGGAGAGGCAAGTAGGTTGATTAGGGCCCTCTATCCTATCAATGCTTTGACTGTTTCTGGTTCTAATTTGGTTTCTCTCAGTAATAGGTTCAATGTGGGATGGTTCTATTAAAGAGTTGCGATGGGAGTTGTTTTCTGGCGGTTTGGATTTCTGAATCTTCTAAAAAATTGCTTGTATGAGGTTGAAGTTCATTTTGTCTCACCCACCCTTGGGGTGGGTGCTGTTTCAAATTATGGTTGGTATGCTTGGAGAATGGCTTGTTGGCCTATTTCATTGGTTGTAAGGCTTGGTTTGAAAGTTGAAGACAACTCGCTGGGAGGGTTTTTACAATCCAATTTGGCTACAATTGGGAATTTTTTGCTTTGATCTTATGTCTGCTCTCAATCATTCGGTGTTCATTTTCATTGTCTCTGATAGCTATTTCTTGATAGCTTTGTTATGGATTAGTACCTGCTAGTCCTTGGTTGACCTCAGAAATGGTCTGCATTCTATTTCATGGACTGTTTTGGGGATGTTTTTTATTATGTTGCTGATGATTCTATGGTTGCAACTCTGTTTATTGGGCCTGCGTGCCTTCTTAGGCTTTGGTTTGGCCTGTCTACTGTTGTTTGCTGGTAGTAGTAAGTGTTATTTCTCCTAGTCTATTTCTCTGTTTGTCCTTGCTTTGTACCACAGGATCAAGGCCCTTCCCTGCTTAACTAATAAAAAATAACACTTTGTGAACATCACTCTTTTGGACTTGTTTTTAACCTTCTACAACATCTTACAATAATCTAATCATTTTCGCATAGAAAAAATTATTTCTTAGGTGAGATAAAGTTTGTGTTTTATTTCTATAAAATATCCTCTCACATTTAGATCTCTTACTATTATTTTATCTACTATTAATGTGCTTTCTACTCTCTCTTTCTTCTTAAGAGTGGCTTATAATGATCTATTCCATTGCTAGATTGAAAAATTTATTCCTTGATGGTATCTTGGGACTCCACATCTTCTTTTCATTTCATAACACACACTAGGGTGTTGAATCTTTGTAGACCTAACATTATCACACTTATAGATTAATTATTTTTCTACTATTATCCTAGAAACACTTAGGATTATGATCAACACATACATCCTATTTCTTATTCCATTTGACTACCTATGGAGGTCAAAATACCAAACTAGGGGCTTGGCCATTCTTGGAAAGTTCCGAAGTGGTAACCAACCTTTTTTTTGTCTCATCTTATAGGTATTCTCAAAGATTCATTCTATAATAGAGGTTTGCATCTCTTTCTCTAATTTATCATTTCATTTTAGGAAATCAACTTTTATACTTAAATTTATGGATAAAAGTGAAAAGTTATGTGTTTATGCTTTTATGCTTTAATTTATGGATCAATGTGCGACAACCAAAAGGTGTAGTGTTTTGGGAAATTGCTAACAACTTTTGATGCTTGATGTTTGGTTAGCTTTTGGATGAAACATGTTTGGGTGATAAATTGCATAACTTGTTGAGAAAAATCAATATTGGTTAAGCCCATTGTTGATAATTGAAGACCTTTGACATCAATGAAGTTAACAATTATATCGGATCGGTCATAAGGAAATGCTTTGAGAGAATAAATTTTATGGCATTAGACTTATTTGATTTGCTTTCTTATGTAAGATTGCAATACTAATTAGTGAAGCATTTGAATTGTGAAAGGTCACATAGTTTCATCTTTGCCAACAATTATTAGACTCTATTTCCTTGTTCCTTTTTGGTGGAGTAAATTTATTGATCAACATTTGAAAAAGTGTTTTCATGGGGTCAATTTGGTTGAAAAATTTATCATTGTGTTCTTGTTCACTATTCCCTAGAAGTATTATACACTAAACATGTCATTGGAATATACCATCAAGTTAATGCCCAATATTTTCATGGTGTTCCACCATGAAGTGATTTCATTGAAAGGATTTAGATGTTCATCTATATTTAAATACCATGGATTGATGGGGATTGTAGATCTTATCGTCTTAGTGAGGGCTAGTTTTTCTCTCAATCTTTTATCCTTTTTGGTAGGGTCAACTTTGAAATTGGAGCCAAAAGATATAAATTGAAGCTCACTATTAGAGCTAGCTTTATAAATTTATCTTTACTTTTGTTTTTCAAATTATTCTAACCAATTCAAACTATCTTCTAATGATGTCGATTTATCATCCATTAGGTTGATGTTATTTTCTAATCCTATCATTTTGTCCCCAAGAGAATGAAGCATTTTCAAGGATAGTTCAATCATCTTAGGTGTACAACATTGCTTATTGACCTAACGAATTATAAATGACTCACCATATAATTCTAATTTTCTAAAAGATTGTTTACATTACTGATAAGGTTTAGCCAACGTACCTAACAATTTTTACATCTTCACACAAAATCATCAAAATTTTCTTGCTACACAATTTTGATGTTTGTACTGTAAAGATGGTTCTTTTTTCCAATACTATTTGGTTGGAAGACATGAAAAATAAGACACTTTTTCTTCTAATTGTTTGTAATAACCTTTAAAAGGTGGCATCTACCTCCTTTATAAAATGTTAAACCATTTTCCTTGTAATATTCAATAGAATTCTCTCTAGGTTGTAATATTCTATAGAATTCTCTCTAGTTGGAACTAACATGGTAGTAGGAAGGTCAAGAAATTTGGTTAATTTTCTCATCCTCCATTTCAAGAAGGATCTCTCCTTTTCTCAAAATTCCTTAAGTTCTTTTAGAAGAAACTGGGTTGTTAAAATCAAATGAGATAAAGATTTACAAAGATTATGGATTTGATTTTCTTCTATTTAATACTTTATTTTATCTTTTCTTTAGATTGAATGCAATATTTTTGAACCAATGTAATTTCTATTTTGATGGGTTTCTATCGATCCAATAAGTCTTGTTTATAATTGTATTATGCACCATTTGAGCCTCTTGACATAATGATGGTTTTCCAAGATTTAAGAAAGGTTAGTGTTGGTTATTGAGTACAAAAAAATCAATATTATTTAAAGCATGATTGAAAGGACCAAACATATTCAAACAATAAACCAAATAAATAATCACCAACAATCTAGAGATCCATGCATAGCCTCCCTATATCCTTTATCTCTATTCATTGCAAATAGGTCCATCGTTGAGCCTTGAGATAGAAGATAATTGATAGGCATATTTGAAATTGATTTGTCTTCTACCATAGATGGATAAATGTGACATAGGCTTAATATTCTCAAGGACTAATGGCTTAATATAAATCCTAATTAAGTCAAAATAAACAAACTTAACATAGAGGTGATTCTTTATTAATTCAATCTTAGTTTCAAAGGTCTTAATGACAATAATTTTCTTTTGATATGTTTTACCAGGCATATATTCAAGAGATAACTTGCTTGAGATTTGACTTTGTGTTTAACAAAAGTTTTATAAGTACATTTTACAAGATTTGATCAAAGACATTTTTAGATTTTGACTCAAAATTCTTGTAAACTTTGCTTGGATTTATACTAGGAAGCTTAAATTTTATGATGCTACCTATTAGAGCTTTAGGTACTTGGCTAGATGATTCCCCTTGAAATAGAATTGACTTTATGGCTTCTTGAGAGGCTTCAAATACTCCTTATAGAACTTCATTTAAGATTTCATATCTTGGTTGACTCTTAGAAACCTTCTGGAATCTTTCTATGCTTCTTTTTTACAAAGATATTTGAGTAAGTGAGTTCAATTGTGGAAACAAATAAAGAGAAAGGAGATAACTTTTTTGGAGACAATATTTGAAAATATTAGGACTATTAAGACAAGTTGCAACTAAAATAAAACAACATAATATCTAATGTTTAGAAGCCACTTAAAGAAAAAAAAAAAAGGCTGTGACCAAGTAATTATGGTTTCAAATTTCTTTTTAAAATAAAGATTACAAGAGTTGAGGATAAAAGCAAGAAGTTGGGTCCACAAAGAGGGGAAGTTTTGGCCAAAACAAAAAAATGTAGGAAACACGTACATGTTTCTAAAAAAACATGTACGCAGTTTGGATCAGGTACCCGAGCCTAAATTTGAACGCGTATGCGTTTAGATTTGGGTACACACCCATAAACGCATACACATTACTAATGCATACATGTTTTATAACGCGCACATTGTATTAACGTGTACACGTTTTATAACGCGCAGGCGTTCCTAAAAGCTATTTAATTTTCTAAATAAATGATTGTCTTATTCATTTTCTCATTGTAGTTTGGCCAACAAGCTTGAGGAAGAGAGTATTTCATGTACGCATTCCTGAGGGCTGATTTCAACCTAATTTTCATTGCCACCTCCTCTTGTTGACACAACCGACCTCAACAACCTCTAGGTTGGTTGAATTATGCTATTTTTTGCTTTATATTTTGCATTTTTGTTTTGTAATTGTTATTTCTTTTTGTTTGTTTTACATTGAATATTTTATAGTTTTTAAATTGTAATTGTAACCAAAAATATCAACCAAACCGAAATCGTTAAATTGTAAATTGAAAACCATAAAACTATACCTAAATTAACTAGAATTTAACCTAAATTGGACAAAGAACTTAGAAATAAAAACCCTAAACCCTAGGTTCCAAAAAACATAGACCTAAAAACGAAAACCCTTAACCCTAGGACCTAAACCCTAAAACCTAAACCTAAAACCCTAAACCCCGAAACCTAAACCTAAATTAGATTTATAATGTCTAGATTTGTTGTCTTTTTACTAGCCCTCAAATCACATAATCCCTACAATAATAACTTCCTAAGAAAATCTCATATGTTTATAACAATTCTTTAGTTAAGCCTTAGTTTACATAAGATCACATTCAACCTTTCATAATGCTTGTATATTTTCCATACAAGGAGTGCATATCTAGCACCAAATTCAACATTTTCAAGGACATAATAACTTGTTTCAAATATGGTCTTAATAATATTTATTAGCAAGCCCAAGATTGCATTTGTAATACCTTTTATCATTCCTAATCCTTATTCTTCACCTCTAACAAATCTTCAAATACTTGGTGTGCTCACTTTTCCAAGTCCTTGTTCATTTTCGTTAGCAATATTCACCTATGTACATAATCTTCATGCTTAGGTGCACAAAAAGTCCCTAAAATTTGTATCTATGTCCCTATACATACCTCTAAGGAACTCAAAACCAAGTATCAAATTTCATGAAAATAGGCTTGGCAAGTACAATTTACCACTCAATTTTAACCTTGCAAGGAAAATGAAACCATATGGTTACTAGAAGTCAACACAAAACCAATTGAATATACATAATTTAATAAAATTAAATTCTGTATCATAAAATAAATTTTATATGAATATGCTTGTTGGCTCTAATTCTCAAAATCAATTTTATTGCAATAAAAATTCAAGGTTCATGGTCTATAATAGACAATGAAAAGGAATGGACAATTTATAATTTTATATATTCCTCTTCATGGACCTAATACTTAAAAATTTCAAAAGTGACAACGATTGAGACTTATAAATATGTCTATCAAATATATAATAACAAAACCTAAAAAACTTTTGAAATACCCATTATTATCTTCTCAAACTAGTAAGGAAATATAGGCTAGTTAAGAAAAACAACTCTAGAAATTTAGTTAGAAATTAAACCAAAATATCACCTTCCCAAAATCATACAATCATGAAATGCCAACAATAAATTATGATCAAGTAGCTCATTCAATTATACTTAATACATTTATAATTTTTTCACTTGTCAAATCAATGAAGTAGGACCTTGATATTATTATTTAAAGATTTTAAATTAGGCCATTGTGTTGAAATCAAAATTTAAGATAGAGTGGGAATTTAATAAAGGGTATGTAGATGCTTTAATTATATAATTTAATGTACATGTTGTAGGGGAGGCTGTAATTGTTTGTATAATTTCTACAACATAAATTAGTCTAATTTTTCATGCTATGGATGTTTTAATGTCTTAAATTGAATGTGTCTTCAAATGAAATGTATTTTGAATTTGTGTGTGTTCAATGTGATTTATAACTTTCAATACATTATTTAATTAGTTTGTTGATATATATATATATATATATTTTTGTTTAACATGCAGTTGCCATTTCATTGAACATGGAGCCTGAATTTAATATAGAGGATTTTATACCTAATGAATAGCCTGAAAATCTCATACATCCACATTCACCACCACAACAAAACCCCACACCTCCACCCTCTCCACCTCCTAACCCCCCACGCCCTATAGTAGACCAAGCTTAGTTAAGAGAGAGCATTAGAGCAAACCTTAATGTGATTTAGGAAAATACATATTTGATAAAAAATAAGCCTAACATTTCCCCCCATCTCACACGATTTGCATCTTCGATGCAAACTATTGTTGATTATGTTCGATCTATTGATGCTGACCTAGATAGGTTCCATCAATGGAGAGAAGAGAGGAGACAATTCTATACAGATGGATTATCTTATAAAGAAATTCATGACCTTAAAATTACCAAACAAGCCATTTTCCAACATTTTTATAGCCCCCAAACAAATGAACCAATTCCACCCACTAAAAATTGAATTTCAATTAAATGGTGTAGACACCCACAAATAGCTATGAATTTTTGGGATAGATGGTGGATGGTGTTTGATACTCCACCACATGGCAATTGTGAGGTGCCTCTTTACTTTTGAGAAAGTTATGGGCTAAGTTTGAGTTGGGTTTAAAACCCAACTATTTTGATATGAGGTCATTCAGGGAGTTGGGCATGACATGCCCCAACATAGATTAGGAGCACATGTCGATCCTCAATGACATGCTCTGATTGCTCCTATTGTTGCTCCTCCTTCTCTTGGTGTTCCCACTACATTTCAGTAGTAGATGATGTTGTCGACATTGGCAACATTGAGTTCTCTTTCAAGACATCTCACTCATCAGACTACACACATGGTGGCTGAAGTGGGAAATAGAGAGCATGGAGGCTTAGGTTATCAACATACTCAAGCATCCACTTTAGGTGAACCACATGCATCTAGGATGGATCATATATGGATTTACTATATTATGAGGACCATCCTACATAGGTATGTGCATATTTTAAACTTAGGAACATTTTAATTTGTTTGAAATGTGCAAAATTCATGTAAATAATAACATTAAATTATAATATATATATATATAATATAATACTAATTCAAGAATTGTTCGGTGTAGATGCATGATCACACGATGCCTGAATCTCAATATGATCGTGTCTGTATTTTGAGTGTTGTAGAATTGGGCTCACCTTTTGGTCAGGTAAAAACCAATATATATTTTAATTTATGTGGACATATCTAATTTAATTTGAATTTGTACACATGTGTGAAATGATATTTTGTATCTAGATGTAGGGAGGTCACACGATACCAAGTACCGACCAACCACAAGTTGTGGTGAGCGTTCCCAAGTCATCATCAGCTCAGGTGCATGATTTAAAAAGTTTGTTAAGTTTAAAATAAATACACATCATAGATCTAATTTAATTTGAATTTGTACACGTGTGAATGATCTATACATTGTTGTATCTATATGCAGGGATTTCATGTGATACCCATGGTGAGCGCACCTGAGACATTGTCAAATTTTATGCATGGGAAATCTCAAGTGCATGATCATGAGGTCATATCATTCGAGGTTGTAAACTCTACTAAATATCCTATACAATTTTTAGGGACCTTTTATATATATATATATAAAAGGTTCTAATATATTGTTTTCTTTATTTGAATATGCAAGAATTAGTAGATCAAGCATTTGAAACTTCTGAATTGACAATTATACTACCCGTTGAACAAAATGTGCCAATAGATTCACATGATCATATGGTAATTTATGCATACTAAAAATCGTTTTTATTGTATTTACTAGATATTTAATTAAATTTATTTTTATCAAGTTTATATTTTCAAGTTTATATGTTAAATTAAATGAAAATTTCTAAATAAATTTAAATCTAATTTCAAGTTTCTTGTACTCTTCTATAGCATGATACAAGTACATCTAGTCCACGTGGAGCAAATAGGAGACTTGATTTGACTGATTGCCCTGATAGTTAGATGGTTTTAAATTTTATGGACTATAGATCTACTTTTATTTAAATATATGTGTTGGAATTGACATACATTTTGAACATGTTATTTCATGGACCATTTCATATACATTATATCGATTAATATGATCCTTTTTTTTGTTTATTTATATCAATTGACTTTAATACGATGATTATATATGCACTCAATTATGATCGTGTTATGTTCATTTTGATGATTATATGCACTCATGTATGTATATATATTTTATCTAATTTTCAAGTAATATGCACTGTATAAATTCTTATCTAGAATCAAATTTCATATATATTTACATGCCATTGTTGAATTAAGTTTAGACATGTCTTAAAATGATTAACTCTTAAATTTCAATAATTTATCACACAGTTAGGTGACAAATTAAAACATTCCTTAAATAGTTTAGACCATATTCATAATAAATTAAGGGTAGGTAATTTTAACTATTTTCTAATTCTAGCAAATATTTGAATCACTGAACAAAAATCTATCTCCTTGTGTATATAAAATGTATAATCTACAATTGAACAATTATATAAAATGTGGTAAATATAAGACATGATTTGTATAAGATAAAATTGGAACAAGATATTTAAAAAGTGACTAATAAGTTCATTGAAGTTCATACATCGAACAAACATGTATAATGTATATTGATGTTTAATACAACTATATAACATGATGAAATATATGTGCATTTAGATACAATTAAAGCTTATAAACTTTTAGCTCAAGACCACAAATTGATATTTACATAGTCACTTGATAAAAAAAATTTACTGTGACAATCGTATGGTAGACCGACTTGATGAGAACATGCAAAAATAATTAATGTAAGTAAAGAAGCTATATTTTTTATGAGTCATTTAACTAAATAATTCAAGTGAGAAAATAACAATATATAGTAAAAGTTAGAAAATTGGATCTTATGAATTCCTTACAAATTCAAGTGATGTTTACCATAGGATGGATTAAAGGGACCTTAGAGGACATAGCTTAAGGGGTCCCAAGAGAATTCCTTAAGGGGAGTTAAGAGAATGACTTAAGGGGATGCAAGAGGGTGGGTTAAGGGGATTTAGTAGAATGACTTAAAGGGATGCAAGAGGGTGGATTAAGGGGATTTAAGAGAATGACTTAAATGGATGCAAGAGGGTGGATTAAGGGGATGCATCTCATGAACCCTAGGATATGGCTTAACGGGTCCTAAGAGGATGGCTTAAGGGGAATTATGAGAGTGAAGGGATGCAAGAGGGTGGATTAAGGGGATGTAAGAGGATATGAATTAAGGGTCCTTTAAGAGGATGGCTTAAGGGGATGCAAGAGGGTGGATTAAGGTGATGTAAGAGGATATGACTTAAGGGTCATTTAAGTGGATGGCTTAAGGGGACACAAGAGGGTGGATTAAGGGGATGTAAGAGAATATGACTTAAGGGTCCTTTAAGAGGATGGATTAAGGGGATGCAAGAGGGTGGATTAAAGGGAGTTGATAGAATGACTTAAAGGGATGCAAAAGGGTGGATTAAGTGGGGTTGAGAGAATGAATTAAAGGGATTAAGCATATCATGAACCCTAGAAACCCTAAACCATAGGACCTAAAGCCTGAGAGATGAACCCTAAACTATTAACCCATATAGATTTGTTATTGTAAGCATATCATGAAGCCTAGAAACCCTAAACCCTAAACCATAGGACTTAAAGCCTAGCAGATGAACTCTAAAACCTTAACCCATATAGAGTGACTTAAGGGATGAAAGAGGGTGGATTAATGGGATGTAAGAGGATATTAATTAAGGGTCCTTTAAGATGATGGATTAAGGGGATGCAAGAGGGTGGATAAAGGGTAGTTGATAGAATGAATTAAATGGATGCAAGAGGGTAGATTAAGGGGAGTTGAGAGAATGAAATAAAGGGATGCAAGAAAGTGGATTAAGGGGTGCATCTCATGAACCCTTGAAACCCTAAACCCTAAATCATATGACCTAAAACCTAGGAGATGAACCCTAAACCCTTAACCCATGTATATTTTTTATTCTAAGCATCTCATGAACCCTAGGATATGAAGATCCTAAACCCTTAACCCTAAGACCTAAATCCTAGGAGATGAACCCTAAACCCTTAACCCATATAGATTTGTTATTATAATCATCTCATGAAGTTCCCTAGGATATGAATCCTAAACCCTTAACCCTAGAACCTAAATCCTAGGAGATGAAACCTAATCCATTAACCCAAATAGATTTTTAATTCTAAGCATCTCGTGAACCCTAGAAATCCTAAACCCTAAGCCATAGGACCTAAACCCTCAACCCATATTATATTTTTTATTCTAAGGTTCTAATCATCTCGTGAACCCTATAAACCATACACCATAGGACATAAGACCTAGGAGATGATCCCTAAACCCTTAAACCATATAGATTTTTTATTCTAAGCATCTCGTGAACCATAGAAATCCTAAACCCTAAACACTAAACCCTAAACCATAAAGCCTAGGAGATGAACCCTAAAACCTTAACCCATATATAGATTTTTTATTCTAAGCATCTCATGAAGCTCCCTAAGATATTAGTCCTAAAACCTTAACACTAAGACCTAAATCCTATGAGATGAAGCCTAAACCCTTAACCCATATAGATTTTTTATTATGAGAATCTCATGAACCCTAGAAATCCTAAACCCTAAACCATAAGACCTAAGGCCTAGGAGATGAACCATAAACCCTTAACCCATATAGATTTTTTATTCTAAGCATCTCATGAACCCTAGGATATGAAGATCCTAAGCCCTTAACCCGTATAGATTTGTCATTCTAAGCATCTCATGAACCATAGGATATGAAGATCCTAAACCCTTAACCCATATAGATTTGTCATTCTAAGCATCTCATGAACCCTAGGATGTGAAGATCCTAAACCCTTAACCCATATAGATTTTTTATTCTAAGCATCTCATGAATCCTAGGATATGAAGATCCTAAACCATTAACCCTAGGGTCTAAGGCCTAGGAGATGAGCCCTAAACCCTTAACCCATATATATTTTTTATTATAAGCATCGTGTAAAACCTAGAAACCCTAAACCCTAAATTGTAGGATCTAAGACCTAGGATATGAACTTTAAACCCTTAACCCATATAGATTTGTTATTCTAAGCATCTCATGAACCCTAAGATATGAAGATCCTAAACCCTTAATGCTAGGATCTAAGGTCTAGGAGATGATCCC
Organism: Sequoia sempervirens; assembly: GCA_007258455.2. Taxonomy (NCBI): domain Eukaryota; kingdom Viridiplantae; phylum Streptophyta; class Pinopsida; order Cupressales; family Cupressaceae; genus Sequoia; species Sequoia sempervirens. Next base: position 254,577,533 of record VDFB02047230.1, on the reverse strand, counting down.
TAAACCCTTAACCCATATAGATTTGTTATTCTAAGCATCTCGTGAACCCTAGAAACCCTAAACCCTAAACCATAGGACCTAAGGCCTAGGGGATGAACCATAAACCCTTAACCCATATAGATTTTTTATTCTAAGCATTTCATAAAATCTAGGATATGAAGATCCTAAACCCTTAACCATAGGATCTAAGGCCTAGGAGACGATCCCTAAACCCTTAACCCATACAAATTTGTTATTCTAAGCATCTCATGAACCCTAGAAACCCTAAACCCTAAACCCTTAACCCATATAGATTTGTTATTTTAAGCATCTCATGAACCATAGAAATCCTAAACCCTAAACCCTAAACCCTAAACCCTTAACATATATAGATTTTTTATTCTAAGCATCTCGTGAACCCTAGAAATCCTAAACCCTTAACCCATATTAGATTTGTTATTCCAAGGTTCTAAGCATCTTGTGAACCCTACAAACCATAAAACCTAAACCATAGGACCTAAAGCCTAGGAGATGAACCCTAAATCCTTAACCCATATGAATTTATTATTCTAAGCATCTCATGAACCCTAGAAACCCTAAAACCTAAACCATAAGACCTAAGGCCTAGGATATGAGCCCTAAACCCTTAACCCATATAGATTTGTTATTCTAAGCATCTCATGAACCCTAGAAACCATAAACCATAGGACCTAAAGCTTAGGAGATGAACCCTAAACCCTTAACCCATATAGATTTGTTACTCTAAGCATCTTGTGAACCCTAAGATATGAAGATCCTAAATCCTTAACCGTAGGACCTAATGCCTAGGAGATGAACCCTAAATCCTTAACCCTAAAGTTAAGAGAGTGACTTGAGGGGATGCAAGATGATGGATTAAGGATAAATAAGAGGATATGGCTTAAGGGGTCCTAAGAGGATGGATTAAGGGGAGTTGAGAGAGTGACTTAAGGGGATACAAGATGATGGATTAAGGGTAGATAAGAGTATATGGCTTAAGGGGTCCTAAGAGGATTGCTTAAGGGGAGTTGAGAGAGTTACTTAAGGGGATGCAAGAGGATGGATTAAGGGTAGATATGCAAGGATATCTAGATTAAGGGGTACTAAGAGGATGACTTAAGGAAAGTTAAGAGAGTGATTTAAGGGGATGCAATATGGTGGATTAAGGGTAGATATACAAGGATATGGCTTAAAGGGGTCCTAAGAGGATGGCTTAAGGGGTGTTGAGAGAGTGACTTAAGGGGATGTAAGAGGATGGATTAAGGGTAGATATATGAGGATATCCAGATTAATAGGTACTAAGAGGATGAATTAAGGAAAGTTAAGAGAGTGACTTAAAGGGATGCAAGAGGATGGATTAAGGGTAGATATATGAGGATATAGCTTAATGGGTACTAAGAGGATGACTTTAGGGGAGTTAAGAGAGTGAATTAAGGGGATGAAAGATGATGGATTAAGGGTAGATAAGAGGATATGGCTCAAGGGGTCCTAAAAGGGTGGCTTAAGGGGAATAAAGAGAGTGACTTAAGGGGATGCAAGAGGATGTATTAAGGGTACATAAGAGGATGGCTTAAGGGGTCCTAAGAGAATGACTTAAGGGGATATGAAATCAATTATAAATTTTTTATAAAATGACAATGAATTATTTAGTTTTATATTTATACTATCAATTAAATGTATTTAGAACTATATATAGTTACCCGTCTCTAGATTCAAATTCCATTGTAATATATATGCATGTCCTCTCTTTTTTCTAATGCATCTATTTTTGGGAGACCTAAAAAAAATGATATAGAAATTTAATTAGGAAATGACTAAAGACAAATATATATAGACATGTATATGTGATAAATTTTTAACTATATATCGACTATCAATTAAATATATATACAACTATATACTTACCTATATTTATTTACTCTGTTGTACCATTTGCATCCTCTCTTTTTTGTAATTCATCTATGATTGTCTCATGATAATCCATTGAAAGTGTCCATAACACTTTATTAGTAGGCCTCCCTTGATATCTAACTAGTTTTATATTGGTTTCCAAAATCAAATGTGAATAATGTACAATCTTCTTGTGTCTTTCATAATCTTCAAATGCAAGCAAGCCATTCTTTCTTATTAAATATTTTTGTAGCCAGGTGCCAAAAACAACCATAGAACCAGTTGGAGACTCAAATTTGTCATCATCCACTCTAGGATGTACCAACTTATGTTTTGTCTCAACACATCTAGCCAACCAATACTCTATCTCCTCTTCATTCCCCTCAGGTGCAACAACAACATACACATGTCTTGCAAAAATAAATAAAAAATTCAATAAAGAGTGACTTATATTTAATTCACATATAAACATGCATACATATAAAATTCAATTCAATTTAATGTACCTTCTTGTACAAGGTCTGAAACACAATCATAATCATTGAACACGAACACTTGATTGTCTTCAATTGTCATTCCATGTTGAACATATGTCGATGTAGGTGTTAAGGCTCTTTGTTGCCATTCTTTGACCCATTCTATATTTTCACACACCTCCCAATAACCTAAAATACAAAATTGACAAAAGAATTCAAGTTCCCTTGTCCATATTGTCCATGTGTTTGCATTTGAAATCTTAAATGAATACCATTTTGTAGATCCATTAATTGTTTCAAAATCTTGTCAAGTAAGAAATCATTTTCTTCAATTAACCAAAATAAGTGTCGAATTATTGAGCTCTCACTTGTTCTTGTAGATAATTTGGTATTTTACCAATCTACAATTGCATGTGCATCTTTGAATTTTGCAACATCCTAAAATTTTAGTTGCTCTCTAGAAAGAGCTATTTTCACACATGCACCTACTCCATCGTGTTCTCCTTTACCATGTCCAGCTTCAAAAAAACTCCACGTGTTGGATATTATTTTCCTTATGAACTTTACATAACCAATAAAACATTCTAGCATCATGAATTGACTCGTGCAATATCCGACCATATGAGATGCTCTCTCATTTGAATTCCTCTCTCTTTTAATTTTTTATAAAATATATCAAAAAAATATTGAACAAACTCAGATGAATGTAATTGATTATTTTTTACATAAAAATGGTACTCTCTCCAAAAAATTCTATTATCTTCTCTACTATCATCTGCATGTCTATATACAATATGAACAAATATAGATACTTGCACTGAATTATAATATTGTGATTGAATTTCTTCTTGTGGAGCATGAGTATAATTTTTAGCAAAATCAACAACTAATAATATAGTTCCAATTGGGAATGTATTTTTACATAAATGAAATTGATTATCAAGCCAAGGAGCATATTGAGAGTGTTTAACATATTTAGGTACAATATTATCTTTAAATTCTTTAATAAATGCATGCACACTAAATTTTTCCACAATTAGCTCACAACATTTTCCAATTTTTCCATCTTTTAAAGAATACTCAATATTTTTAAATTTTTTTACATCCACTAATTGTTGTCCAAATTCATCTAAACTAATTTCATGCATACATTCTCCTAACAATGAAAATTTACCACATCTATCGCATTTTCCAAAAATACATGCTTTAAATAAAATAAGTTTCCATTAGAGGGTTCACAAAACAAACCTGCTATAAAATTTTTTATTGTTTCAGGTGGCATATTAATACCCCAAATGTCATGCATAATTTAGTTAGCATGCAAAGTAGAATGAATATATCAAAAAATATCATAATAATAACAAAATTGTACATGAGACTTACAACAACAAGAGATTTGTTGTTTATTAATTCTAACATACCAAGGTTTACATTTTTCGAATGATCTTTGACTTATGCTAGTATTAAATGGTAAGATTGAATCATCTAAAAAAAACTATATAATTCAGTATGAGTCATATCTAAGAGATAATTTGGATGAGGTTCACAAATTTTGGAACCCACCCTTAATTTTAAAACATCTCTAATGTTAGGTGATACTCTTGTATTATCATGCCAATATTTTTTGATTAAAGATTTTATTTCATTAGTTAATTTCATGTCTGAACTTGGAGGTCTACCACTAAAACTCCAACATTGATTAATTGGATCCTTTTCAATACTTTCTCTTCTTTTAGTAGCTCTTATCAAAGTTTTAGGATTTAATTTTATACATTTACTAATTTTACTTAACATTCTTTTATTTAAAGTTGCTTTATTAACTAGAGCAGTTGTTATTGCACGACAAGTTGCATTCTCATCCTTAGATCAACTTTTCTTACCTATAAAATCAATAGCATTAGCAACACTAGATATGGCTTGTTTTACTGAATCATCTTTCATTTTTGGTTTTCTAAAAATGCCTAATTTTTCATCACTTTTCTCATTTTCAACATTCTCATCAATTGCATCATGAGTTGACATTGAAATCCTGATTTCTTTCTATAAAAAAACATTCTATATATTCTATTTCCATAAGTTCTCATTTGCCTCCAAGAAACTTTACCAGAAAGGTTTTCTAGCACATTTTTTTCAATTGCAAAAGAAAGAAATTTTCATTCTCATTCATACAAGGGGTTCATTTTCATTCACGCAAGGGGTTTCATTTTCATTTTCAAACATAAACATGATTTCATTCTCATTTTCATCTATATGAGGGATTTCATTCTCATTTGCATTCATATAAGATATTTCATCATTTTTTTGTTTTTGCATTGTTTCAACCTTAGAATTATTGATACCATCAATGGTGTATCAAGCTTCCTCTAAATAACTAAGATCAATATTATCAAGACTTGGGTTTATAGACATACCAAGATAAATTATTTGAATAGGTGCATTTCCATATCATTGGGAGGTGGATTTGAAGACATACCTGAAGTTGTTTGCATAGGTGCTATTTCCATATCATCCAAAGTTGAAGTTGAAGGCATAGTTGGGCTTGTCTCCATAATTTCATTTTCTTCCATATTCACCATCTCCACATTTGTATCATCTACATTCATCTCATCCTCCATGGTTTCCTCTTTAACATTCATGGAACTAGATGCTTCCAAATTTTTCATTTGATGAATCCTTTCTCTTCTATCCCTTTATCTTTTTTCCTCCATTTCTCTATTTGCTTGAATTTCTTCGGGTGTCATTAAATTTCTACATTTTTTTCTTTTCCTTTGCTTTTCAATCCCATGGTTACCAAACCCTCTTTAATAACAAAAAAATGATTCTTAACCTATTTTCAAATTGCTACCTCCTTCAAATATTCAAATAAAACTATATAGTATGTAGATCCTTTCTTCTATAAACTTTGAAGTACAAAAACATCATGAATACATCCAAAAGTTCTCTTTTTCTAGATCTTCTTGTAAAATATTCTTGTACTTGATTCCACTTCAAAAAATTCAACCCGCACTTGTCTCTTTCAACAATTTGAATAGAATATGCCTTGTTAAGAGATTGCACAAGATAACATTGCAATAAAAAATATAGAAAATGGTGCTTTTGAATTGTACCATAAAAAAAGAATGTTGTGGAAAAATGTGCTTTATCAGTATTTTCCAAATTGGGAAAAAATGGTTAAATTAGAAACATGTACACTCTTTATTTTAGGAATGCACATGCATTACATAATGCGTATGCTTTAACTTACCCAATGGGTAAATAGGTAACACACATGTTAAATAACACGTACGCGTTCTATTTAAATAGCGCGTACGCGTTCTATTTAAATAAAGTGTACACATTTTAATAACACGTATGCGTTATTAAAAATTTGAATCCCCAACACACATGCAGCCTCGGTTTTAGGCTCGGGAAAGGCTTGGAAACCCGACCCTTAGCCTTTGACCTGCAACTAAAAAACTAAGGTAGGTTCAAGAGGAATGTCCAAATTTGGCAATATGGCAAATGGACTTTTTTTCTGAACCAATCTATGAAATTAAAACCCATTAGAGAACACGATGTCTAGTTTCCAAATATATATTTTTTATTAAGATTGAATTATATTTTTTTATTTTTAATTAATTTCTAAGCAAACTAGTCCATAAACTTTAAATATTAGGCTTTTTTTGGTTAAGTTTCTTGTAATTTTTTTTATATGGCATCAATATTCAAACAATTCTCTACACAATGAATTTTTTTTTTAAAAATGTTTAGTTTAGGTCCAATTATGTTGTCCGTACATGTTGATTTTTAAAAAAAACAATTAAGGCCAATAAAAATTCAATAAAAAAAAATTCAAAAAAATTACAAAAAATATCCTCATCAATCTTCATGTTGTTAGCTCTCTTTCCCCAAAAGGAATTAGAAAAATAATTTTATTTGGTTCAAAAAGTGGTGTCCGTACATGTGTATGCTATGGTAAAAAAAAGACTTTTAAAAAGTAGTTTTTATACATCACCATTAAAATTTAATTTCTATCATCTGGATATATGAATAAATTACATATTTGGAAACTAGATTCAAAATGCTAAATTTCATATTATTGACTTTTTCAAGATTCATTGTGTAAGTGCCTCAAATTTTCAGTCTAAGTGTGACAAATTCTGAAATATAGCAAAAACACTTCAAATTTTTGAGCTTTTTGTGGACCCAACTTGCATTAGCCGTTGATAAATATAAAGAAATTTTTTATTCTCAAGATTACACTAAAGTGCATGAGAAGAGCATACATCAAACTACTACTTAAAGACCGTATACTTTTTTAACTTTATGAATTGATGCCACGAATGAGCTCAAATCCCATATTTAAAGTAAAATATATGATTGTAAGGATGGTAAAATAAAATATTGCCTATAAACATAAGTCATATCTTCTATTGATACTATCACTCACTATCTTAACTTCTAGAAAAAAATATCAAAATAAAATACTAGGGAAAGTGCAAAAAAATGGGGGACTAAAAAGGGGTCTTAAGTGGCCACTTTTTTCTTGAAATCAGAAAAGACTAACCTTGGATGAAAAATTAAATATACTTACACTCAAAATTTTAAGATGTAATGAAAACAAGAGTCATAGTGCTCTAAATCTACTTTCTAAACTACTACTTATAAAACAAAAATGGTAGAGATTAAGGGATTTGAAAAGGGGGGGACATAAATTGGTCCTATTTTGTGAGGCCTACTATTTGATACACCTAGTTTGACTTTATTTTGATTCGAGTGTTTTGATACTCTATGTATGTTGGATCATTTTGTATGATTATGTATATTCGATATCCTGCTTACTTTCATGTTTATGATATTTTATGATGATTATAGATACATTTTATGCTTTCTCTACTTACTATGCTCATGTTAATCTGGTTATCAAATAAGGAATGTGTTGTGTAGTCTCACAACACGCCCATTTTTCCCTTTGGAAAAATGTGGACCCCTTGTTTTTCCTTTGTTTCCTCTCGCTTTTGTTTGCTTTGGCATTGTTTTATGGCTTGGTTGGTTGTTGACTTCATTTTCAATTTTGCTTGTTCTTTGTTTTATCCTTTTCCTTCCTGGATTCAGTGTTTCAGTATCTTCACAAAAGGTTTATTATTATTACCAGAAACCAGAATCCTAGAGTCTTGCACTTGCACTAAGGAAAATTGTATCTTCATTTGGTCCCAGCTCTGCCCAAAATTTCATTTCCCCAGAGTCGTCAATCTCGGTAATATTTTTTTATCAGAATCTAGTATTTTAAGTTTATTTCCTTTTCTTTTCCTTATTTGAAAGTTGAAAACTAGAGAGCCTGTTTTGAAATTTGTTAATCTCTCTTGAACCCAATTCCTGATCTTTTCTTTTGTTCTAGTTTTCTCTTTTTGAAGCTTAGAGGTAAATTCCTAGATCCCGATGTTTCTTCTTAAAGTCATACCAAAAAGTCTTAATCCCAGTGATCACAAATTGATCACATATCTTTAATGAACGATACCTTACGGAGAATTAGTGTGACACCTGATTGCCACGTATGATCATTGCGCCATCTTTCTCCTCTAGTAGCAAGCTCGTGCAGAAATCTAGGTGTTCATAATTTTATCCCTAATATGTAATAATTGCACCTTTATTCGAGGAATTAATGTGAAATAACAAGTAATTAATGAAGGTGGCGAACTACCTATGTACTTTGAACCACCTCAAGCATGCAATTTCTTTTGTAACACTCCACTTCACGTCATGTTGCAAATTTGCAAAGGACATTGAAAGAACAAAATACTACTGCCGCGCAAGGAGAGGTAAATTTCAAGAAATCAAGAACACAGCTACCAAGGGTTTTGAAGTTTGATTTTGAAAGATTATCATCATCGACTAGAACTAGGTATGTTTTGACAACTGATATTTTGTTAGTGATTTTCAAGCATTAAAAATCTCAAAAATGGTATTTTCCCTTTAGAAATTGAAATGTTGATTATTCTTTGATTTTGATTTTTTTTTTTAATAAAAGGGTAAAAACTTTATTAATAATTAGAGAACAGCATTACAAAGCATCAACAGGCCAATGCCCAAGAACCTCCAGAACCAAACAAGAAACAGGAAACCACATCATTCAACAGTACTAGAATTTCCATCTGTAGTAAGAATCCCCTCCAAGTCGCGACGGATCTCCAGAGAAACCTGTCCCAACTCAGCAACATTCCAACCCTCTATATGCTCAGAAGCCCAATGAGCGAAACAATCAGCTGCTCTGTTCCACTCCCTCGAAATGTGTACGAAGGACACCATCTCCATCAAAGAGCTAATCTAAAAAATATGCTGAACCAACCTAGTCAACTACCAGTGAACATCAGACACCTTTCGATCCTTCAACAAATTTATCATGACTTGTGAATCAGATTCACAGACAACCTTACGCCAGCCCAAAGCAAACGCCCACTCAAAAGCGTATAAGATTGCCAAACCTTCCATAAGATTAATGGGTTGCACCCCCTCATGAACAGAAAAAAAGAAAACCGTTGATCCCAAAGAGTCTCTGCCAATCCCCCCAACCCTAGCAGGCCTAGGATTACCTCGAGAAGATCCATTCGTGTTGATCTTCAAAATGCCAGCCGGGGGGGTATCCATCTACCAATCCTAAGAACCCTCTGTCGTATGTGCTGACCTTTCCTAAGGCTAGCAGCCGCCAAAGACGATCCATGAATCCCCAATCTATCCACCACCTTAGCATCCCCTTTCCCCAAGGGAAACCCAACATCACATTTAGCAGCCACCGTTTCCTAAATCATACCCAGAATTCTTTGCCAGACTTGTTGCACAACCATCTTCTCACCACAAAAAATCCTACGATTTCTCTCTAACCAAATCTTCCATAGGATGAAAGTACGTCCCACATACCACACATCCTGCAGAAAAGAGGCCACCGAAGGAGGCCTACCCAAACTGCTCCAAAAGTCAATCAAGGAGGAGGCATGAACACAAGAACAATTCCACACTCCCCACCAGAAATGCCACAGTTGCGAAGCAAAGGAACAACGAAAGAAAAAATGAGTGGACTCCTCCTCCCCTCCCCCACAAAGAACACAAATAGAGGGACCCTAAAAACCCTGCTTCCGAATGTTGTCCCAAGTCAAACATCTATTCCGGGCCAAGGTCAAACAAAACAGTTGCACTTTTTCCAAGAAAACTTGTTCCATACTCTCCTCCACCAGGGAACCTCCATCCCCTCTAGCTTACGAGATAACAACACCTGATACCTAGAAGCAACAGAATAGACCCCCTTAGGATTAGGAGACCAAGAGAGGGCATCCCCATCTAGGAGGGAACTGCAGCACCTACTAGAGAGGATATTGTGAAGCTCTGCGCACTCTTCATTCAAACCAACATCAGGCCATTCATCAGGATGCTTCCATCTCACCCGCAACAGCTGGTCAATGACAAATAAGGCCATAAAATCACTCACCCTAGACCAGCCAGCCGCAAGAAACCTCTGGCACAAAGTCAGCAGATTAGGGAACTAAGAAGTAATAGGAGGAAAACCATCCCAAGAATCAAACCAGAAATGAGCCTTCGACCCCCCTTTGCAAATCCAAAAAAGGCCATCCTTAACAAGCGCTGCACCTTTCTTAAGCATACTCCAAATCATCGAACCTCTCCCCTTTAAGGGAAATCTGGGAATATCCTGCCAAGCCACACCAGGGAAGTATTTATGAGATAAAATCCTGTCCCAAATCTAATCCTGCTCCACACACCATCTCCAATACAGTTTAGCTGCCAGCACCTCCCTAGTTAAGGATGACTGCCTTAACCCACATCCACCAAATTGACGTGGACTACAAACAGTATCTAATTTAACAAGGCTCCACTTCGAAGACAACAAACTACCAGCCCAAAGAAACTTCCTGGCTAAAGAGTCTAAATCCTTAACAAATCCCATCGGGGCCACCTAAAGCATGCATCTGTAGATGGGAAGAGCCTGCACCACCGACTTGAGCAACTGAACACGACCAGCAAAGGACAACCACCTATGAATCCAGTGATTAACTTTCACCCGAAATTTATCCAAAATATTCTGCCAAGAAGCCTTAGGAAGCCTACCAATAGAGATAGGCATACCAAGATAGATCAAAGGAAGACCCCCAATTTGAAATCTCAAGATATGGGAAATCTGCTGTTGAATGGGCTCCGGGGTGTTAAAGAAGAATATGGAGGACTTGTCTTCATTAATCCGTTGACCCGAAGCAACAAGATACACATCCAACAGCTTGCGCAAAATGGAAGCTTCCCTAACAGTAGCCATGCCCATCAGAGCCGTGTCATCCACAAATTGTAAATGAGACTGCAGGGGTAGATCGCCTCCTCACCACCACCCTTGAATAAGACCCAGATCAACATTCCTTCTTATCAAACACCCCATACCTTCCACAAGAAGAATAAACAAATATGGAGAAAGGTGATCTCCTTGCCGCAAACCATGAGAAGCTCCAAATAGCTCATAATGCTCACCATTAGTTAACATAGTGAAGGAAACCGAGGTAACACAACTCATAACCCACTGAATCCAATCATTTCCAAAACCAATGGCTCCAAGCATCCGCTGGAGGAAAGACCACCAAACACAATCATAAGCCTTAGCCATATCTAACTTGATGAATATCACCTTATCTTTGGAACTGGCCATCGAGTGAATGGTTTCCAAAGCAATAAAAATCCCATCCAAAATTTTCCTACCTTCCACAAAGCCACTCTGTTCCTCCGAGATCAACATTCTCAACCACTTTTTTAATCTCTCAGCAATCAACTTGGTAATAATTTTGTAGATCACATTGCACAGGGAAATAGGCCTAAATTGACTTAACCTATTTGCCTGATCACATTTAGGTATGAAAGCAAGAAAGGTAGCATTCAAAGCCTGTAGCATCTGCTTGTTCTTCTGAGATTCCTGAACAACAGCCAATAAATCCAACTTAATAATATCTCAGAATTCTTGAAAGAATTCAATCGGGAAACCATCAGGTCCGGGAGCCTTCCCTTTCTTCATCTGAAACACAGTCTCCTCCAATTCTTCCAAAGAAATGTCCCCCATGAGATGCTCATTCATTTCCCTTGTGACCAAAGAAGGAATACAGGAAAGAACCTGTACCTCCTCAAAAGAGCCACCATGCCCATCCTCCCTAAATAAAGATTCAAAATACTGAACAACTTCATTCAAGATTTCTTGAGAAGAGGAGAGTTGCTCCCCTCTTTCATTAACCAAAACCGAAATAGAATTACCCTTCCTCCTGGCTTTCATTGAGTTAAAGAAGAAAGCAGTATTTTTATCTCCTTCCTGAAGCCACTCAATTCTAGCCTTCTGTTTCCAAAAGACTTCCTCTCTCAACTCACACTCCTCCAGCATCTTTAGAGCCCTAGTCTCATCTTGGAGCAAGTCAACCATCACTCCCTCTTCCCTGATCACCCTAGTGATACCATCCAATTCAGCTTGAGCACGAGCCTTATCATGGAAAATGTTTCCAAAGCACTGTCTATTCCAACGTTTGAGCTGATATTTGGTAAATTGAAGCAATTTAGTAAAAGTATACATCGTCGTACCAAATGTCAGTCTACCAAGCTTCCACCAATCAGCCACATGGACATGTAAAGATGGGTCCCGCAGCCAGATGAGTTGAAACTTGAAGGAAGGAGAGTGAGGCACATGAGCAGAAGAAATGGCAAGATTGATAGGCCAATGATCTGAGCCCCTCCAATCCAAGATTTCAGAACTAGAGGACCACAAGCCACCAATCCAATAGTAGGAAACCAGGAAGCAATCCAACCTTTCTGTAATGAAATTATCCCCCGTCCTCCGATTGTTCCAAGTAAACCGACCATTACTGAGATGGATGTTAACCAAATTCAAAGCGGAGATGTTGTCTTGAAGAAGTAGCACCGAGGGATCCAACCTTGCATTACCTCCCCGCTTCTTAGTCAACTCAACAATGGCATTGAAGTCGCTAGCCATAATCCACGGATGAAAAGGAACCATGCTACACACATACCTAATATGGGACCATAGCAATTGCTTACCAAGAAGATCCACAGGAGCATAAATATTAGAGAAAAGAACAGACTCTCTTGTCTCAAACCAAGAGGCCAGCATAGAAATGGAAGACTTAAAGGATATCCACCAGAGAGGGTAGACCTTCCAAGGGTTCCACAAACAGGCCACACCCCCAGCTGAACCAATGGCACCAATGCACTGGCACTCACCACTCACCCATAACTTGGGCATCATACCAATCATACCCTCAATCGATAACTTAGTCTCCTGCAGGAAAAGAACATCAGGAGCATTACTTCTAATCAAATCACGAACAACTTTTTGTTGAGGGCCATTGTTCAAGCCCCTCACATTCCATGATAAAACAATCATTTCAGGGGATTCAAGAAATGAGAATCCAGAGTCTTGACCAACCCTGACTCCACCAAATTTTCCCTTGTTAACTTAATCTTTTCCAAATCCTTCTTACAACCAAGCTTGGAAGATTTCTCTCCCACCCCTTTTTTTGAGTCCTTTTGATGAAGACCCAAAGGAGAGGGAGACTTGACACTCCTCCCAATATCAATACCAGTAGTCGAAACCGGAGGAGACCCATCCCCACCATCCTTCTTCAACTCAGCTATAGGAACTAACTCCACTAGGACACCCATGTGAAGATCCGTGACCATCTAAGAAAATCCAACATCCTATGCCTCCTGAACAGCCTCAGAGAGGAGACCTAGCTAGCATGTACTCAGAGTTCCCTGATCAAGGTTTACCAAACCCGGATTCACTTCCTGCTGGCTAAGATCATCTAACACCTCAAATCTGTTAAAAGTATCCTCATCTTGTCTCTCCTTCAAGGTCCTCTTCTGACCCCTATTCCTGTTGTGATCCCTGACAGGGACGTAACTATCTGCATCAGCCCCATCTCCAGGGATAGGATCCTTCCCCCTATCAGCCATAGGCGGGTTGCGTGGAGGCTGAGAAGATGGGGGCTCCATAGGCCTAGCCTTTGGAAAACATCACAAAAAGTGACCATATTCATGACAAAGATGACATCGGAAAGGGAGAGTCTCATAATCCAAATGTTGCACCCAAGAGTAAGAACCCGCACACATATCCACAGAATCTGGAAAGGGTTTGCTCAAATCAATTTCAACACAGATACGGGCATAAGTCATTACCTTTCTATCCAGAGTTTATTGCGAGGAGCCAACTGGTTTTCCAAGCAAAGATGCTATCAATTGCAGAACATCATCACGACAACATTCCACAAGAAGTCGACGAAGCTGGACCCAAATCGGAAAATGATTCAGAAGCTCCTCTGAAGGATTGAAACCTCCATGCCAGGGCTTGATAAACAACCCCACTTGGTTATGAAAATAGGGACCACCCTCAAAGACCCTATTCTGATCTGCCATGCAATCAAAAGTGACCATGAAGTAATTGTTAGCCAATAACATAATGTCCATTTCACCCTCTGGCGACTAGGTCCGTCGGTCCCAAGACACCAAAAATTGAGGAGAAACCCTCATCCCCAAAAATTTGCAATATAAGGAATGCCTGGAATAATATTCAATATCTTCAGCTATCATCTCAGGCGGAATGAACAGCTTGGGTCTCTCTTTGCACTGCTCAAGACATCCATTAACTTTGGTAATACGAGATCCCCCCGACATACGAACATCGCCATTAACCGAATCCTGAAAGAAAAGGCTATTGTCGATAACTTTTGTTGCATGCAACGACGACTTTGAGCCAATCGCGGAACGAAAGTCCATGCCTGAAGGGCCCAACAAAGTCTCCCCCAAAGATATTAAGGCAACGGAGCTAGAGACAACCATGCAAGGCTGAACACCAACCCTTCCACCAAACACACCACCTCTCACCACACGCACCCCACACCACACTACCACTTAGAATCAGAGGTAACAATGACCCCTTTCCCTCTGCACACCCCAAAAATGCTGATCCCCCAGCAACCAAATCCAAGCATGCACAAGCATGCACCACCACCAAAGCCCCAAGAGTAGGCGCACAACACAACACATCATGCTATAGACAACCAACACTAGAAAATGAAATAGCCCCCCCTGAAATAGCCAACAAAGCCCACCCCAGCCATGCAGGAACATAAGAGAATCGCTCACGAGCTAGGGCTCGGATGCCCTAGCTCGGTCCTTGGAGTTGCAGACACGCGCACCATCTGATTCGAGTTTTTCTTCTCAATTTATCTATCATCGATTTTGAATTTAACTGAAAGATGAATTGAAAGTTTTATAAATTGTAAAATTTGGTTAAATTTAACCCTAACTCGCACACAAGACACACATTTTGGAATTTGCAGATTACACCAGAGAAAATGAGTACTTTTGATGCAAGGGTAGAAGATGAATTTAAATATTGTAATTCACAAGCCATACCAATCAATGTAGTAGTTACAAACACTCATATGGGATGGTCTTCTGATATTGAAATTTGTTCACGAACACTACAATAAAATGCCTCTCAATGTACCAAAAATGTTGTGGTAAATGGGTTACTTTTAGCAGGAAGGTTTCCGTCAGCAATGGAGGCCCCTGAATTGGTTATGCAATGTATGAATTACTACAACCCAGCCAAAAGAGTCGTTGAGAAAGAAGGGAGAATTTATGTAGACCTCTCACATAAAGGAATTATGTACACATTTGGGCTCCCTATTTACACACAAATGTATAATGTTGTTATGAAAGAAAAAGGAAAAATGTATTAGAATGTTGAACCAAACAATAGAGAAATTATGAGTACCTAATGGTGTCAAGAGTTGATTACACCACAAACCAAAGTAATTCAGAGATCTATGTTCAACCAAGAAATTCAAGATATTATAACTCTATTGAGCAAGGTAGCTGGTTTAAGGGATGCAAGTAAATTTGAACCCTGGATGTTTGTAATAATAACCAACTTGATGGAAAGTCTTATGCAAATGCATTGGGGAAAGTTTATAAGTGACAGATTATATGAACAGATAACAACATTTCCCAAAACCAGGTGCTTTTATATGTCTTCATATGTGATTTACTCTTGTTCCATGAGAGCCAGCAAGCAAGGGTTGAAAAAAATTGGTACTCTGGGCATGAAGATAGGAAACAATTTGATATATGCTCATTTACCCCAAATCACCATCCATGGATATAAAGATAATTATAGGAAATTCAATGATCTAATTTCCATGAAACTAGTCAGAATGACAAAAGGTGATAAAGCCAAAAGATTGTCCCTAGAAGTACAAAGTGTCATTAGACCAATGGGAGGCTGGTACATTCAGTTTCCCACTTACTCCTACATTAGGATGGAGGGATTTGATGGAAATCCATTCATGTTGCCCAGGTACCCAACAAAAAAAAATGTTTTATTAGAATTGGTGAGATAGTTGAAACTGTCTTGGGCTCTTTATAGTCATGCTTGCAAGAAGGCCTCTTTCAAATTCCCCATTATGATAGGAAATTATAAGTCTAATGCATCAGAGTGGCTGACTTGTATGAAGAAGAATTAAGAACATATAATTTTGAAGATTTCCCACTTCAGACAATATATTATGACATTGAGGGAAATATTGCCAAGAATATAGTGGGTTATTGTGCTCATGTACAAGACCTGGAAGATTATTGGCTTAATTGTGAAGATGAGCACAAAGTAAGAGTAAGAAAATATGAAAGATTATCTCTAAAATCTGCCCGAATTCTTAAACTTCATGACATTCTAGATCAATTGGAAGAGGATAATGGATAAGTGTTGAATAAAGCTTATAACAAAGACATGGTATATGATGAACCCATCCCAAACCTAGGTTATGATAATGAAGACATGACATCAATTGATGAGTTCTCTAGACTAGTTTTAGTATATACTCAACATTGGATTGATGATTTTGTAAAGCTTTGAGAGAAAGAGGAATCGAGCCCACATTTTCAGAGGATAAAAGAAGAAAAAAAAGAGATGAAACCACATTTAAAAGTGGAGAGCCTACTAAGAAGATAAGGAAAACTAGTAAGGCAACTCCTGGTATAAGAATTGAAGAAAGAACCCTTGAAATTTCAAAACAATAAATTCCTATAAAATCATCTAATAAGCAGAAAGATGCAAAAAAAAGTAAAGATAAATCAAAAGTAAGACCCAAAGGTGCATCTTCCTCTACAGCGAAATCAAGAACTAAATTGGTTATTGACGAAGAAGCAGGACTAACAGAAAATGTTGGTACATAAACCAAGTTTGCATCTCAAAGGGCTACAACACTATTTACTTCTCCTCCTTCTGTTAACATGGCTAGTATGAAACAAGCACCAGGAGGAAATCATGTGGTTTTAGAGGAGATTTATGAAGAAGATGAAGCCAGAATCAAAGAACAAACGGATAGATGGGGTGCCATGTGGGAGAAAGTGAAAGAAAAGAAGTCTAAAGATAAACCTATAGTACATCCAGTGATAGAAGAGATTTAGGATACATGGTCTAATCCTATAAATATTGAAGAAGAAGAGTTTATACAAGGAACACTCACCTCATAAGCAAGCAACCCTAATATCCTTGAGATGGAAATAGGGGAGACTGCAAGACAGAGCCCTATTGATGAAATAATTGTTGAAGATAATTTTGATTCCCAGCCTTCACTCGAGAATGTTCCAAATGTTAATGAATAGTCACATGTCTTTGAAGAACCGAAGAAAGACCATGTTGAAGTTGAAACTGAAATTGAGAAAGAAGAAGCTACACAATTTTTAGGTGATGGAATTAAAAATGAGGAAAACCCTGATGTAGCAGAGAATATAGAAAGTAGCATCTAGAGAGATGATGTTGAACATCTAGGTAGACAAGAAAATGTAAGTCTTCAAATAGAGGATACCGTTCCAAACCCTAGTAATCCTAAATCTATGCTAGAAATTTCTAAGGAAATTCCCATTTCAGAAGACGTGACAAATAAAAGAGAAGTTGTTGAATCAAGTGGAAACTAGGAAAAAAGAAATGTTACAGAGGTAGAGCAAGGTGTTGATGCACCTGATTGGTTGATCAGGGAGTTGGCTTCTCCAATGGAAGTAGAAGTATTGTCTTTGAATCTTAACAGTTTTATACAGGAAGTAGAAACTCCTAATCCTAGGTGTAAAGAAAAAGAAATGCAGATGGTGGAAGAACATCCATATAGCTACTCCAACAGCTGATAAAGACAGACATGAAATAACACCTAAGGAGTATAAGACAACAAGTATTAATCTTGGACACTCATCTTGGAGGCAAGAGTTAGAAGAAATTAAAGTAGATTTGAATGCTATTGTTGCTAGAGTGCAGAAATATAAAAAGAAGAAAAGAGAATTGAAAGAATGGGTTTCTAACTTGGAGCATTTTATAAAGTCACTAACTTTATCTGATCAAGCACAAGCTGAATTTCCCCAACATCCAATATTGATGTCACAAGAATAGGTGGATGCAATCGCATCGGTTCGCCACAAAATGAATATATTTGAAGAATGGATTGAGTATTGGGTAAAGAAGGGGGATAATTCATTACAGATGCGATAGAGAAACACAAGGAAGCATACCGCCAATTGGAGAAATCTAAAAGATTTGAAAGTGAATGCAAATTTCACCAAGAGCAAGTTATTGAAGAAAGGAAAAATATTGAAATTCTCATGCAAGTAGACATCCAAGAATTGATATAGGGAAATGTAATCTCAGAACAAGAAATTCCATTGCTATAAAAATGGAAGAAACAATTGAAATGGGAAGTTGACATGTTAATGCAATGCATTGAAGGATTTGAAAATTTCACCATGGAATGTAAAAAGTTGATTGATGAAGATTGAGAGTTTATTGAAATGCTAGCATGTCAAGGTTGTGATCCCTAGACATTAGGACGGGAGGGTAAAGAAGCTAAAGCCTTTAAGGAATGAATTGAAAAAATAAATAGAGATCTTGTTCAGTTGTTAACGCGGGAGGTCATTGATGAAATTATATAGTGCAAGAACACTATAGCTAAATATGAAGCAAACAAAGTGTAGAGGAATAGTATTATACTCCAGGTATCTGAAGAATATACTAGGCTCAAACTCACTTGAAGGGAAGTACAAGGGATTTTGAAGGAACATATGCATTGAAAGTATTGAACACTTTCTAAGAATACTAGTTGAAGAAAAGTGAAGAAAAGATCCCAGAGCTCGAGTCTTGAGTGAGGAGATGAAGAACCGGATACCGGACACCAGAGATGTGACAGAGGTTTTGTTTTGTTTGTAATTTTGAGTTTGCAGGTTGATCCCAGTCTTGGTTGATATTCCCTATTTTAATATTTTGAAAGAATATGATAGCCTTGATATATGCGAAGTGTTACGTACTGGAGCATGAAGTGAAAAGTGTTGTTGTTGATGAAGTCAAAGCTTTGACTTGATCTAGAATATTATAATGATAGTTGGCGTATGCCACGTGCTACATTTTAATTTGTTATTTTTTATTCTTTAGATAGACTTTGAGTTGAACTCCTGGGGCCTTGTTCCTATAAAAGGCCATTTCTTGCTTTATTTTTATTTTTAAGTTCAAAATTTGTGGATGTTGGAGGAGCATAAACTTTTTCAAGTTTTGTTCTTTTTTCCTGTTTTCTGAATCATTTCGGCATATAACTTTGTATGCACATAGACACTGATTAATATCAAATCCAATTAGATAGCTACCTATCTCATGAATCTTTTGTAGTTGGTTTTGTTAGTTCAATCGAACAAGACTGTATGTTGCATCGTTTAAGGGTGCATACTAAACCTAATCAATGTCTAGAAATCAAACCCTCTCTTTAAAATCTCACATCGTTTTATATGTAGTTGTGAAGCAATTTGGTGAAGTATAAAGCAGTTTCCTCTATTTTAGTTGATTATATGGGGAATGCATGGAGAATAACTAGGAGAAACTTTTAATTTTCAATATTTTTTTATGCTTTATTTTAGAGTAGACATTTAAATTCTTGAAAATGTTCCAAAATTAAATGAATGGATGGAATTTTATTGAAAATATTTTGTTTACTATGAAATTGTTGAATGCTTAATGCTAAATCTACTTAAGTGATAGCAAATAATTTGTAATGTTCCTGAAATATTATTGTAAATCTTTCGATTTCATGATGTTTTATGAATGAAGTGGAAATTTTATGTGAAATGCTTATGATTCTTTAACAAAACTAGAAATAACTGTAGTCCCTTTGAGATTAACAACAATATCACATCAAACCTAAGAGTGACCCTAGTGAAATCATGACCTAGTTATCGGAGACTTGGGATTGAACTAAAGCCAACCTTTTCCTGATAAATTAGAATTTCCCTTTAGGTTGTCTTTGTTCCATATCTTTCAAGAAGGGTAGGCTCTTTGTGGTCTTTTCTGTGAAGAATTTATTTGCCCTATTTGTTGTGAGTAAAATCGTCGTCAAAAAAATGGATAAGTGTTTATGATATAGACTTGATGAAATGTAAAATTTGAGTTATATGATGATGTAGTCACCTTATGGGTATGTGCAGGATCATGATGGGCCAAAAAGTGGCAATATGATGGGTATTTGTAGGGTATGTGGCTGATGAATTTTTTTTACCCAAAATTGATGAAATGAAAAGGGTTTTTAATGGAGATTCTCATCTTTCCACCAATATAAATTATGCTTTACTTTGAATTGAATAAATAATTATTATTCATTTTCTATTTGAATTACGACTAAAGTCTTGATTGATAGGCTGATTGAAAAACATCTATAGCTTTCAAATGGTATGACATTTTTGGAATCCAAAACATGCATCACATTCTATACTTCACATGCTATAGGATTAAAAAAAAAAATTGAATTTCATGAATTTTTGACCAAGTTAAGGTGGTTAGACATAATGAGTTTTTATATTTTTAAAAGTTGTAATAAAAAATTCATAATTAATTATTTATTTGGAAAGAAATTACAAAAAATATGCATCACATCTGGACATGAGTCCTCTACTTATGTCTAAAATATTATAAAAAATATTATCATTTTATTGTGGTTAGGTGGTGACATACTTCTTTTATTTTTCCCGAAATTTAAGTACTACTACATTGAAATTTCAAATTTTACCAAATAGATTTTTTATTTTAAAATAAACCTAGTAGTTTAGAAACTACATTCAATTTGCTAAAAATTCTATTCTTACATATTTTTGAAATAATATAGATAACTTATTCAAATTTTTATGTCAAGTTGCCTAACTCTATTTTTTTTGATTTTTTTGCCACTTAAGGGCCTATTTTTTCCATGATGATCCTGCACATACCTTTATAACAATGCAATTATTTAGTCGTGAATTGATAGAATATGTTATTTGGAAGAGAAAGGATAAATTGTGAATATTGCTATTTCAAATTAATTGAGTTCAAGATTCGATTGTGTTAATTACATATATATGGAATTGTTGATTAATTTGGTTTGATTATCATGTATTGGATATATTGACATGTGGCTTCAAGTGTTGATGTAGGAGCATCCCAGGTGAAGTGTAATAGACATCAACCAAAAAAATTTGATTTGAATTTATTGTTTTCATTTTGGTTTTTGGCTTGATTCCAATTTCATGATCATTTGGACAAATTTGAGCAATATTTTGATTCACCTCTTTAGCTTCGATATATTGAAGTCAATTAGTTTCAGATGATTACATATTAATAGAAAATAGAAAATTTATCTTTATTTTATTACATATGAATGAGATCCACAATTATTGGAAAGAAACATTATGGGTAACATTCAAAGGGACATAAGTTAAAAGATGAGAAGATAAAATAAAATAAAATGCAAGAGGAATAGATGAATGGACATAGGAAGTGGAAGAGAGAAAGTCTTGTGAATTCAGGTAGAGTTAATAAAGAAAGGAATTTCATTGAGGAGAGGGAGCACACAACTATGTGGAAGGAGGTAGGGGAGAAGTAGGAGAGAATATTATGTAAAGGAACTCCCCACATACCTGTGCTTCGATGAGAATGGAATGTTGCATTGAAGAAAGGAAAGGTAACATAAGTAGATTGTGAGAAACTTGTAGTTTAAATTTAGGCATATGATTGTCAACCGCACCAAAAGGAGGGGAGAATATGTTAGAAAGAAGAAGCAGCGAGGAACCAAAGTAAAATGAATGCATAGGGAAACTGCATGGGAAATGTATTGTTGTGTAGACGTTGAAAAGCTAGAGAGGCATGTAACCATGTGAGTGTGAAGCAGGAAGCTTAGCTTGGGAAAAAGAAAAAACAATATTATTTTATATAGACATTGAATGGATACATATAGGGTGCATATTTGAAAGACTAAGGGGAAATGATGCATAGATAAAGCAACATGAAGTCTTGTTGAGGGCTCATGGAGGAGTGATATTCTATTGGGCCATATGATATGGCACACAAAATTCGATAACTAACAATGGACGAGAGGGAAGCCCAAAAGGTTACAAGGGAAATAATGGTTGATCAAGCCATAAAGGAAGGTAATTGATGCTGAATGAAAACTAAATGAAATCACTTGAAGGATGAAGCCAACATGTGAAAATTCAAGGTATTGGAATGGGTGAGCGATGAAAGAAAGCATAGTGGAGATCTGTGAATAAAGATCAAGCATGATGAAGATGGTAAACCATGCCAAGGGTGTAAGAGAGAAAAAAGGGATGTCCCTTTTCCTTCACCAAGTATGCAGAAGTTCTGGCATAAGAAAATCGTGGGAATGGAGCTAAAGGTGGAATAAAAGAGAAGGTGTCATTTTGAAGGGTTGAGATGATAGTAGCAAAATAAATTATTTGCAAAGAGATCTATGAGGAGGCAACAAATAGTAAGAAAGTTGAGCCAATAGGAGGAGATAATATTGGACAAAGGAGTTGTCTGAATTTGTAATGTTATTTCATGAAATAAGGAATATTTTTTTTGGTTATTTTCCAAGTTTGAATAAATTGTTGAGTGTGATTGTCCAAATCGACACAAGCATTTGTCAATTTGTGGGTTAATCGATTTTTGAGTCTTTTGTAATTTGAACTTCATAATTGTGAGGTATTTTTAATTTTTCTTCTCCATAAAGTATGTAGGTACATGCCCATGGCCAATGGGAGCAGAGGTAACCAAGGGTACCCTATTGTGCTAAGCCATGTAATACTGACTATGATCCATTTGAAGGGACCATAGTCTCATATGTATTGCATTTTATTTTGTGATGAAATGATTTAATGTTTAATCATGTGTTTATGTTTTAAAAGCCAATTAAAATTTTGATGAAAGTTTTTGAGACATGTGAATTACTTTTATTATTTTGATATTCAATTTCTTGTTTGTGGGTTTAAAGGGGTGTTTAAGTCCTTAAATTGGGTAATTGACCCTTATTTAACCCCTAGGATGATTACCTATGGATTAGGGGTCAAATAAAGCCCATATCTTTGAGATTTCTCAAATTATGACCCTTCTTAATTGGCCATTAAGAAGGATGATGGATTTTGGGAATGAGTTGTAGTGTTGGCTCCAAAATCTCATTTATGAGATTTGAGAGCTCTTGTTGAGTGTTGAACACTCTTTGGCTCTTCACTTCCCCAAGAGTTCCCACACATGTGTAAGAACTTGTGGGGAGATGTGCCCATAGGGATGAACAAGTGAGTGACATGTGTCACTCCCTCATCCAAGGGATTCATATCCTTGTTCTCTATTTCAATCCTTTGGAAAGTCAAAGGAAGGGTTTCTTTTGGGGGACATTCTTCATTTTTGGGTTTTTGCAAGAGAAGTTTGGATTGGATTTGGGATCTTGGGGAAGAGAATTTCTTGGAAGAGGAAGCTATTGGAACTCACCCTCAACTCCTCTTTATTTGGACTTGGTTTTAAAGTGGGATTCATTTTACTTATGTGTACGTTCTTTTCTTTTTCATAAAAATGCGAAAATATTGTTTATGATGAATGTTTTGTATGCTTTAGGTGTTCTTGCATATATGCGTGTATTGTATTGGGTTTGTATGAGGATAAGCTCACCCAAATTGGGAAGAGCATCCTTTTTAGGGGATAGTAAGTTGTAGGAACCTCTATGGGGAGCTAATTCGTCCTTTAAGGAGAGGCTCAAGGGCATGAGAACCCAAGTTTATATGACGGTATAGTGTATTGTATGTGGAATTTTGGTGAATGGGTTGTTGGAGAATGAAGGACAATGTGGTGTTTTGATTTTTTTTTACTTGTTCATAAGTCTCTCCATATGGAAGTGTAGTCCACCTTTATCCCCACTTTTGGATTCTTGTAGAATCTTTATGTAAATGTGCAATTTTTGGATGGGTGTATCTTGTTTGGTGTTGTGTTTATTTTGAGTGGCTTATTGATTTGAATATTTTTTGTACCCGATTGCATGGTTACCTCCTAGCTTGGGGTGGTTGGTTTTCTAACCAAAGGTTGGGTGGTTAGCACCCTTGACCATTGGAAAGCATTATGTTTTGGTGCAAGTTGTAAACCTTGGAGAGTCTTGCCATTGAAATATTTACTCCACCTTAGGGGTATTGAAGTTGTAGACAATTAAAAATGTCCTAAATGATATACACACTTGGGGTAAAAGCACAAAGTTGTGTCACACTTTCAGCCAACTTATCAACACAACTGAATTTAAGTATTTCTAACTAAAAATCAATTTTGGTCAAACATATGATCTAGTAAGATTCATTCTAGCTAAGTTAGATGCTTCCACAACTTTTTCAACTAAAATTGTTGGCTAAAAATGTATGGAGCACCACTTTGAGTCCAATTTACCAAAAAAATTAAATTATTTGAAAAACTTGAAGTTTCAATAGCTCCTACTAATGTAAACAACATTTTCTTAAAAATATAAAAAATACCCTTTTGTAGATCCATAAGTGTAGTTTTCAAAAATATATTTATTTTTATAGTTTAATTATTTTTTATATTTTATAGTTTATTTTTACTAAAAGTAGGTTTTCAACACAAAATATTAGGTTGATTACTATGCCAAGGAAAAATACTAAAACTTAGTAAAAAAATAAAATAAAAATATGATGCACTAGATTAAAGAGTCTATTTTAAGATGGTATAATTTTGTTTCCATTTTAGATAAATATTTAATATGGAAGTTGGCGTCCGATGAAAATAGTTATTTTTTTATTCACACACATTCTAATATTTATTTAAAAATATATATTTATCAAAATTGGAAAAAAAAAAATCCATTCACTAAAATTTCAAGTTATAAATACACACAAAAAATTTGAAAGAAAAAAAAAATTACTATAAAAAGTTTGACATCCTATGCAACTTCATTTTTCAGCATTTTATCAGCAACTAAATTATAGTTTTAATTTATTAAAAACTAGTTTAAAATAATTTTTTATAGTTTTTTAAAAAATATAAACATAAAATATACTAAAAAATACATATTTTACTAGTTTACATCATTTCAAAATTCAAAACATATATGCCACTTTTTAGTGATTCAAGTTTAAAAATTGGATCAGCATTGGCCATTTCCTTTATAAAGTGTGACACAGCTTTGCGCTTTTACCCCTTGAATCTAATATATTAATATCACTTCATCCTAAAATCCATCTTCTTTTTACTTGTTTAATTAAATAAACCTAATTATTTAATTAAATGTCTCATTTTCACTTATTAATCTAATTGACATAATTGGGTTAATTCACCCCCTCTCACACTAAAATTTCATCTAGTTTAATTAAATAATGCAAATTATTTCATTTTAATCCTAAGTCCTCTTATTTAATTAAATAACCTAAACTATTTAATTAAATATCATATTTGCATCCCCTTTTCATTAAATAAATCAACAATTTAATGAATATCCTCACATTCCTTATCTTTCACATTCAAATTTAGTTTTAATTAACTAAATTGCTAATTTCCCTCTCATCCACTTACATAAGGAATATTTCAAAGGAATATTCTCCTATTTTCCTCCAACAAAAGTAATGATTATTCCAAACAAACTTTGGATTTTTTTTTAAAAGTTGTTGCAAAGTGTGTTTGTTTGCATGATTGTGAGCCCTTGATCTTTTCTTGATCCATGTTTCATCCTCCTTTCATTTGTTACCATTGATAGATCAAATCAATCTCATCCATTGTTTTTTCATTTGATCTCCATTAAATCAATTATTTAATGAATATCATATAATTCCCCTAATTTTCATAATTGAAACATTGTTTTAATTATCAAATTACTAATTAAATAGAATTCTCCCACTTGCAAGGGAATATTCCTCCTTTGCACATTCCTCCAAAAGGAATATTCCCATGGATTATTCATTCCCCTTTGCACAATTTAATTTAGTTTTAATTAATTAAATATCTATTTTTTCTCACCTATGAGAATATTTTCTTTCTTCACTCATTTGAAAAAAGGAATATTCCTCCTTACAACAAACTTTCAACAAGACTTCTTGTGCAAGTTTTGAAAGTGTGTTTGTTTGGAAGAATATGAAACCTTGATTCTTTTCTTGATCCATGTGATCATTGATTCTCATCCATTGATGAGAATCCTTGATCCATGTTTCATCTTTCCTCCAATTTTGACCATTGATTAACTTTATTAATCTTAACCCTTCATTTCTCATTTGTCCTATAAATAGGTCACTATTTGGAGATGAATTGATCCATCTTTTAAGACAAAACTTATGTTGTTAAAATCGCTTTCACTTGCACTCATATTTAGCACTTATTTAGCATCCTTTTAGCTTAATTTACTTGCATCATTAGCTTAAAGCATCAATTAATGACTTCCATGATAACATAGGTGCATACATTTAACATATATCGTAATGAGGGTTTTAATCTTTTGAAGCTTGCATACATTTAAAGTATATTTTCATACACCCATATCGATCATTTTACCATTCATCATGTTAATTTAGCATTTAAATCATGTTTTATCACACATCTTTCATCGGTTTCATCAATTCTCTTCAATAGAATCTATCGAAACAAGCTCATTATCCAAGGGATTGGGAAATGATCTCCATTCCACATCAATGTGACATCACTCCCCCAATAGGATAAGTTTCAATGAATTAGAATAGGTGTTTTTGAAGCTTTCATGATTTAATATGTTAGTTTTAATGGATTCTAATATGTTTGTTTTAATGGATTCTTAGTTTAGTTTATATTAGATGATCTTATTGAGACTACTATATAGTGGATTAAATATGCCTCGAATTCATATGGATCGGGAGTAGTTAACCTATACTATGTCATTGGTCACATTTTGGTGCTAGGAGGGCTTGAAATAATAAATTTTACAAATTTATCTTTAAATTTTTGTTTTCATTGTGTTTGTATATACGACACTTTTGGAGGCTAACAGGTTTTGTAGATTTGGGCAATAAAATTTGAAGTGAAGGAGCATATTACCATTTGAATATAATTGTAACAAGTGTTTCGACACTTAGGGGGAAATTATAACCCATTTATGATGCTTTTATTTCATATTTTACAACCAAACTAGATTTATTTTTGGGATTTAAAATGAACGTTCAAATTGGTTAAAAGTGAACCCTCACATCATTATGCTCAGTGTTGGTTTAAAATTGAACAACACAACTTCCACACTTCAAATTGGTGCTTAAAATGAACTTCTTTTTCTACAATGGATTAAAATGAACATGTGTTTGACTTGCTTAAATATGCTTGTTGTGCGTATCCAATTCCCTTGCGCTTCATGCAATCTTGGGTGAAGAGAATTATGCAAGTATACCTTTTCTTCTTGGAAGCACTTATCCTCTCCCCTTGCGCCTATTGGAAATCTTGGGTGACAAAAAGTATTTTACGCTTCAAACATATGTTACCTTTAGAGGGCATGCCTCCCAACTTGTGAGAGAAAATGACCCAAGCAGTGCTTTCATTTCAGTTTGCTATATAAATAATCGGTTGTGACTAAAGTCATCAACCGGCTAGTTGTGGTTGTCCCATACCGATGAATGTCTCCCTTAATATCCTTGTGATGTGTTAAAACCCTTAGATATTTCTAAGGGCTGGGAGGCCTCTTAATTGAGTGAATCACCGTGTGTATGGCACTAGTTTATCTTGAATATGGTCATTAAAACCATTGTTTGTAGTGGCTAACCAAGTCCAATTCCAAAATGTATTTTAAGGAAGTGCATTGGAGTAGCACCACTCCAAGAAGTTACCATGTCCTTTTTTTGATTGGGGCAATAAATCAAATTGGGAAGGGACTCCTTTGCTTGGCATGTCAAGACATTACATTTCCTTGACATAGCCTATTTGTCCATTTCATCTTCCTGGATTAATCATCTCTTCCGATGATGGTAAGCCTAATAAGAAATATGTACCCGCTCTATCCAGGATTGTAAGTTCTTGTGATTTAGTTTAAAACTTGCTCGGTTCCAAAACAATTAAAAACAAACATCAACAAGTCTTTTAAAAATTTCAAACCCTTTGGTCTAAGTATGGATACCCTTTGAAAAAAACTAGATATTAATTCTTTCCCTAAGGATTTCTATCCTTAGAGACTTCTAAATATTTTGGTTTACATCTCAATCCATAGTTTCCAAAGTCAACATAGATAAGTATTCCCCTAACTTCAGGATTTTCACATAATGGACCTTGTGAAATGAATGATGTTTTTGACATAGACATTTAGTTTGAAACTTAAGTAAGAAATTGTATGTGGTAAAAATAAACTTCATTAATCCAAGATTAGATCAAATGAACACCCCACATTGATGTATGTTAAAACTTTGACTCCCCAAAATAAGAAAATTGAGACAAGAAAAATATTGCAAAATATTGAGTCCAAATTCTATTGTCCAAATCATTGAGTTGCATTATCCAAAGTCATTGAGTTCTATTGTCAAAATCATTGGGTCCTATTTCCAAAATCATTTGAGTTCTATTTTACCAAAATCATTGAATCCTTAGGGTTTGATCAATTTAGAGATATAGCATTTTTCTCACTACCTTGGTCTTGCAAAACAAAGGTCCATTCTAGGTTAACAATTTGGGTCAAACATTTCATCCACCCCTTATCATATTTCACATTCCACTTCACCAAACTTTGCAAAAATTTCAAAAACACGAACACCTTTGGACTTAGACATTTATCAACCCAAAACCCTAACTCAACTACTTTGTATGTGAAATAAATCCTTTCCCATGCACTTGGTTAATTTAGTTATCATATTTGAACTAGTTCATCTTCATGGTCACAAGTCTACCCTAAAGATTCACAAGTTCATAAACGTCCTTTATCCAAACATCAAACATCAAACCTATAAGTCAAAAGTGTTGTCCCAAAAAAATTTCAAAGATCACTCTCCACATCATTCACCCTTTTCACCTCCCATTATCACCATTGCTCCAAAATGACTTAAAGTGTCCTTTTTACCAAGATTTGAGTCAACTAGAGAGTTTAACCATTACAAATCTCAATACAACTCTCCCATAGGTGACCCAAAATTTATGGTAAAGAGAAGATCATAACACAAGATAATCATGGAGAAAACCAAAGTCACATTCACCTCAAGTGATCCCAATCCTCAAGAATTTGATCCAAGGAGTCATTCTACCCCCTCACAACAACCCCAAGATCCATTGGGACTATATGAGGTAGAAGATGTCACAAACAATCCCCTTGAGCTTACTAATGAAGAAATCCTTGAGTATAAACAAGAATGTAAAGCCTTAGAGAAAGTGGCTTCAATTCCCACATCTTTTGTCACACAAACCTTGGAACAAGGCTTAACTCCATATATGATTCAACCAACTCCATCCCTTGTTCCAATTCAACCTCGAACATCTAGTCTTGCAACTAGTCTAGGAACCAACCTTGGTCTCACTTCATGTCTAGGAACAAACACAACTTTGGGTATTCACAACACGACCATTCCATTAACCACCAACCTTTCGCAAAACACAAGTTGGACACCAACATTTGGTAAAAAAATTACATTCCATGATGCCACAATGACCTCGACATTTCGAACACAACCATCTTCATCCATCACCACAAATACCCCAAGTGTTCCTAACATTACACATGGTAATGTGAACCAAGTGCCTAAAATAGGAAAACAAGGGAAAGTTAACACCTTCACACAATGGAAACCCTTAACAAGTGGTTCCAACAACCCCATCGACACATCGAAACAAGTGGTTACCCAAGCTACTCAGGTCAGTCCACCATACAAATCAGACCCATCTATCATCAATCCAAATCAAAACAACCCCTTGATCACAAACCCCATCAACCAAGGTAGCACCTTGGTCCCTCATCAAACACAACAAGGGAACCCTCAACACATCAGTCAAGGGAACCCTTCTATTCAAATGATCCTAGGTTAGAATGTGTCATTAACATCGCAATACCAAATGGCACCATAATCATCTTTACCATTGGTCCCCCAAATCATGCAAAATCAAATGGGGTCCCAATCTACATTCCTCCATCCCAATCCACCATTTTACAATGAATGTTAAACCAAGGCAATCCCCAACCTTTTGTCATCAACCCACAATCCACTCAAACCATGAATACCCAAAACCCATCACAAATATCCCAAAAACAAAATACTTCTACATTGCAAGCACATGCTTTAGCTTTACAACAAGCACAAAAAATTTATCAACAAGTGTTGCAATAACAAAAATCTCAAGATCAAGCTTGAAACAACAATAAGCCTATCAACAAGCCTTGCAACGACAACAAAATCATGCTCTAGCTTTTCAACAAGCACAAGACGCCTACCAAAAAGTAGTACAACAACAAGAAGCTCAACAACAAGCCTTAGTTGCACAACAACAACAAGAAGCTCAACAACAAGCCTTAGTTTCACAACAACAATAGCAAGCCCTATAAGTAGCCCTAGCAGCACAACAACAACAAGCCCAACAAGTAGTCCTAGTAGCACAACACCAAAATTAAGACCAACAAGCAACCTTAGTAGCACAATAACAACAACAACAACAATCAACCTTAGAAGCATAGCAACAACAACAAACCCTAGTGGCCCTATAACAACAAGCTCACCAAACAGTCTTAGCAGAAAAACAAGTAGCCCTAGTGGCCCACCAATAGCAACAAGCCCAACAACAAGCTCAATAGTATGCCCAACAACAACAGGGTTTGTACTATAGCCCTCAACAAAAAATCACCAATACGAACACGTTAGGAACATATATGCCTCCACCACAATCACCTTCACAATATCCTACACCACCATACACACCATACAACACCTCATCATATCAAAATACCACATACAATCCATCCACCATCCCACAATATGCAACATATGCTCCTCTACCAAACCCACAAGATGATGTAACCTCACAACTTAAAGTGTTAACACAAGAAATGTAGGATATATTGATGGGAAAATGAAGAATCCCCATACACAACAAAACCTATGTCCATATTCATTCGATTAGAACATCACAATGGTACCATTCCCTCTCGAATTTGAAGTCCCCAAATTTGATAAATAAAAAGGGAGAGGAAATTTTGTGGACCACGTCAAAGAATTCAACGTTATGTGTATGAGGTCACCTACAATTATTCCTATTTGATGCACCTCTTTCCACAAAGCTTGATAGGCCTAGCCATTGACTGGTTTTCTCAATTGCCTCCAAGTATCAAAACTTTCCAAGAAATCACTGATAAATTCATAGATCGCTTCTCCTTTAATCTTGACATGGATGTAAGCTTAGAAGAATTATACACAGTCAAGTAGAACAAATGAGAATCCTTCACTAATTTCCTACAAAGGTGGAGGCAAAAAGCTAGTAAGAGCAAGTAGACCATTCTTGACGAACAAGTGGGGATTATCATAGAAAATGTTGATCCAAATCTATCCTTCCACTTAAAAATGCATATGATGAGCTTTTCCCTAGAGCCCTCAACATCAAGCGAGCTCTAAACTCATAGGGAAACACACAAGTATATAGAGACAACCCCCCATCCACTAGTTCTAATGACAAACCCCACTTTTGGCCCAAGAACAAGAATGTTACTAGTGATGGTGTTGTTGATGCAAAGGTGGTCTTAACTACTCCTAAGCAAGCAAACACCCAAACCATGAATACACAACAACCATACACTTCACTATCAAATAATCAACCAACGATCAATGCCACAAACACTCAACATGGTCCACAGAATAAATAGTGCTCCTAAGTGACAATTCACTCCCTTAGGGGAACCTATGGGGGACGTGTTGAAAAGGTTGATACAGTCTTATCTTATCATACTCCTAGATTTCTCAAACTATCTAGAGCCACAAGTCAAACCTCATAGCTATATAGACGATCATTTTTGTGAATTTCAGCGATACAAAGGTCATAACACAATTTTTTTAGACTCAAACATCTAATAGAGGATCTTATTGAACAAGGAGACATTGATGTCAATCAAAAATCTGGGAATGAAAATATGAAAATTTACACAAACCCTATGCCTAATCATACAAAAGCAAAAGATTTAGGAAAAGCCTCAACCTCAAAAAACGTAAACCATACCCATGATACCATGGTGGGACATATTCATTTATCACAACATGAGGAATCATATACACATCAAGATACTATTTTAAAACAAAGTCCAAACCCATCAACAGTGTTTAGCAATATTTCATACCCTAATGATATCAAGTGGGTATCAAATTGCAATATCTCTCCCACATATGACTCAATTATTAGGCATGTTGAAGAAGTTCCAAACAAGCAAGAAATTTCTCTTATTTCATCCATACCCATAAATTGTTGCGAAGAGTCTTTTATCAATAATGTATCATCCACCCAAGGATCATGTCAAGAAGAGGCTCTTGAGGATAACGAAAGATACTCTGAATCGAGTCAAGATCAAGAACCCCTATCCCTAGAATTTCACCAAGAGCTAAGGGAAATCTTCCAAACCATTTTAAACTCCAGAGATGTCCTTGATATCACCCCTGAGATGTTTCTTTCTAATGAACCTATAGACATTCTTCATCCAAAACAAGAGTATTCCACTCTTGATATTCCCACACAAGAGAAAACAACAATTGAGATTCTTGATTCTTACAGTGATTGTGCATCATTGAAATATTTTGAATCAACACCAACATATTTTGAAGTAGTATCAATAGATAATGATGTCATAGAATCAAAGAAAATAGTTCATATTCCTAAATAGCAAGAACCCATAGCAATATCATGTGTTCATGACAAGTCATATTTAGTGGCTATGTATCAGAGGATACATTATCATGGAAAAGGACTAGGTATTGATAATACCTTGATAATGTCGAGGGAAATCTTGTCTACAACAAACATCAACATATGGGGCATGAAGGATCCTTATGATGGAAATATTGTCAACACTACAACTAGTCATATCATGAATCATCATCCACCCATCATCCCATACTCAAATGGGGACCAATGTAAAAAGAAATATTCCTATCAAAGTAGGGAGAAGAACATAAAAGAAAACAAAATAGTAAATAAAAAAGGACAGGTCAGGTACAAATGGATACCAAAGAAAAATAAAGAAAATCATCCCTCCAAAACTCCATTAGTCAAATAAACTATGGGGAAAAATAAAAAATGGAAATATATCCATCAAAATTTTCCTCAAGTACGAAAGAAGGCTTCTCAAGCAAGGAATGAAGTATATCCAGTGTTTGGTCCTAATTCCACAAAAATCTTCGTTCCTGCCCATCATTGCTCATCTTCCCAAGTTTGGAGAGTCAAAGGTTCTAAACCATCGACCAATCCATCTCATATTCCTTCATGCATGACATCATACACTCCATTCATGATATCAATTCTCACATTAACCATGTGTTGGTAGCTATCCTTCATCATAAGGATTTTTAAGGTACCATATCGTGATGTGTGCACATAGACAAGGTTAATTCTGGTATCCACAAAGTAGATCAGAGTTATTCAAGGTTGCATTCAAGTTCTTTTATATTAGCAAAGAAGCTTTCTCAAGTAGGATATTGTTGGCATGTTATGATAATATCCTCTACATCAGTACCACCAGGTGGTTCAACATGAGAGTAACATTTCTGAAAAAACTTCCAAAATCCCCCCCCAAAAAAAACAAGAAAATAGTAAAAGTAAAAATCCTCCTCTAGTGAAAACCACTATGGTGGTACTTTGGGAAAGTACTAGGATGAAAACCTGGCAAATAGGGGTCATGAGTACAATCAATCATCTATATGATCCTTCTCAAATAGAAGCATCTCATCCTTGTCATGATAAATCCAATGTTCCCTCCATCCATCCAATCCAGATTTATCTAGATATTCCAATTTATCTTGATCTTGACAAAGATTCGGTGTATACTTTAACTTTACTCATGGAAAATTTTTGACAGGCTCTTTACCATTTTATCTCATGAAGTCCCATATCCCATATCTAGCATGATAAAACTTTGTTAAACTCTTCACATATCTATTACCTATCTTGGTTTTTCCATTAAACTATGAAGCATTGCTAGACACTAGGGGAAGGTTATTGCACTCTTGTTTCAAATAACTCTTAATCCATGTCTTATATCCCATAATGTGACATTGACATCATGATCTAGGTATAGTTTACCTCAAATCTCATCAAAAATCCCAAAAACATTCATAAAACCTCATCAAAATCGAAAAACACTTGCAAAATCATCAAAAATACAAAACATTTAAAATCTCATCAAAAATCCCAAAAAAAAATCATAAAAAATTCCCCTCGAAAATCCAAACACAACAAAATCTTGTATAGCCGAAAATCCAAAACATCAAAATCCTGTACAACTAAAATCCAAAAACATTTGAAAATTGTAAATTCAAAATCCCATGTGATCTTTGATTCTCATCCTCCTTTCATTTGTGGCCATCGATAGATCAAATCAATCTCATCCATTGCTTTTTCATTTGATCTTCATTAATCAATTATTTAATGAATATTATATAATTCCCCTAATTTACATAATTGAAACTTTGTTTTAATTATCAAATTACTAATTAAATCTAATTCTCCCACTTGCAAGAGAATATTCCTTTCCCTTTGCACAATTTAATTTGGTTTTAATTTATTAAATATCTATTTTTCCCAACCATGAGAATATTTTTTTTCTTCACTCATTTGAAAAAAGAAATATTCCTCCTTACAACAAAATTTCAACAAGACTTTTTGTGCAAGTTTTGAAAGTGTGTTTGTTTGGAAGAATATGAACCCTTGATTCTTTTCTTGATCCATGTGATCATTGATTCTCATCCATTGATGAGAATTCTTGATCCATGTTTCATCTTTCCTCCAATTTTGACCATTGATTAACATTTTTAATCTTAACCCTTCATTTCTCATTTGTCCTCCTATAAATAGGTCCCTAATTGGAGACAAATGGATCCGTATTTTAAGAGAAAACTTATGCTATTAAAATCACTTTCACTTGCACTCATGTTTAGCACTTATTTAGCATCCTTTTAGCTTAATTTATTTGTATCATTAGCTTAAAGCATCCATTAATGGATTCCATGATAACATAGGTGCATACATTTAGCATATTTTGTAATGAGGGTTTTAATCTTTTGAAGCTTGCATACATTTAGAGTAGATTTTCATATACACAT
Organism: Sequoia sempervirens; assembly: GCA_007258455.2. NCBI lineage: Eukaryota > Viridiplantae > Streptophyta > Pinopsida > Cupressales > Cupressaceae > Sequoia > Sequoia sempervirens. Next base: position 254,542,551 of record VDFB02047230.1, on the reverse strand, counting down.
ATCGATCATCTTAGCATTCATCATGTTAATTTAGCATTTAAATCATGTTTTATCACACATCTTTCATTCGTTTCGTTGATTCTCTTCAATAGAATTGATCGAAACAAGCTCATTGTCCAAAGGATTGGGAAAGGATCACCATTCCACATCAATGTGACACCACTCCCCCGATAGGATAAGTTTCAATGGATTAGAATAGGTGTTTTTGAAGCTTTCATGATTTAATATGTTATTTTTAATGGATTCTTAGTTTAGTTTATATTGGATGATCTTATTGAGACTAATATATAGTGGATTAAACATGCCTCAAATTCATATGGATCGGGTGTAGTTAACCTATACTATGTCATTGGTCACATAAGTATTTGAAAACATATATAAAATATTGAAAGCATTGTTATATATAAAAAAAAAAAAGAATGCTATGGAAATATGTGTAGCTTGATCTATTTTCTTTTCCCTAGTTTCTATAATGAAACAACACTCTATTTAAATTGAGTTATTCTCTCATTTTTTATTTGTTGCTTAAGAATAAAGCCAAAAAAAAAAAAAAGTACATTTTTGTACATGCACATGAGTAACTTGGACATTATGACACGAAAAGATTTGAGAAAACTGTCATAATTTTTTTATTATTTGGGCTGATTTGAATGCCTTATAAAAGCTTTCTCTATTAAGAGCCAAGTTTGAAAGAAAATATGATATACCTGCTTTCCTTGTATGAAGAAGCTTGCACACTGTATGCGCCATTTGTTTTAAGTCTGCTAATAAACTAGATATATGTGTTGTCTTAAATCAGAAAGGAAAGAAAGAAATTAGTTACAATGAATGTCTGTGCAAGAGCAATAAAATTGTTCCTTTATTCTTCCATTTTAAACTATATATATTATAGAATGAAAGGTATAAGTTAGCAGAACAGTGTAAACTGGTTACATTCTATATTGTTATTATAGCAATAGATACTATTTTCTTACAAAGGATGCAATTGTCAAAAAACAATAAAAGAGAAGTGTATTCTATTACAAAAGGAAAAATTCTACTAAATTAAAGAGTCTCATAATAATTATTCTTGGTAGAAGTAAATACATTCTTTTGTTAGGCATGTTGTAAATGGATACATTTGTAACCTCCATCTAAGTTGTCTGAGTACTACGAGTCATTCAATTTGCATATTGTCTATATGAAAATAAATATAAGCAACCTTATTCTTGCTGCCAAATTAGATTAGCAACACTGGAAATGTGCATAGTTTGAATGTAAAATTCCTACATTAACCCAACGCCTGTTAAATTCAGTGAACCTTAATAGAAACCCAATTTTTCCAAAAAACATTTCTCCTCCCTTCATTTTCTTGTCCTCCTTGTATTGTCATCATTGTGCTTTCTTTTGCAACCCAAGCCACCGTATGATGAAAGAGTTGGTTTTGAACGTCTAGTCTTTATGGGCAACTTAATGCCATCGTCTCCGACACTCGATATTATCACCGTCAATAGGTGGTTTTCATTGTGCGCTAGTTGGCATCCTTATTGTGAGAACTGGAAAATCCAATGCTATGTAATAATTGTCAATATTGTGAAATAATGCAGCAGTAATAATGGCATAGGGAAGGTGAGTAGTAATATAGGTTACACTAGTTGGTAATTTTATTATCTCAGCAGTTTCATACTTAATGTCTTCCAATTACCTTTGCATTAACTATTTTATTCCATTTAAAATTTACCCAACCACCAGTGGCGCAAACAATGAGGGCAACTTATAGCATATAGGCACATCTATACTCTTATTAAATAATAATTGTTGTTAATAATAAATGTTTTGAACAACACATAGGTGTAATTGTTACTATTAAGTAATTTTAAAGTGATGTAAACCAAATATCAACCTTTCACTTGAATTCTGCCATTTTATTTCATATCTATATTATTGTGAGTAGGGTATGTTTATTTTAACCTAAAACTATGGTACCACTGACCATTTAATGCAAAAAATAAAAGAGTTTTACTATTGGCCTTACTGCCATAGTAATTTCAATATGTAATTCATTACGATGGTGAATATGATGCAACTACCACCTTGGGGTTAACTCTGATATTAATTTATGGTAATAATAAAATAATTACAATTCTAATATTAATACCAAGTGTCAATGAAACAAATAAACATAATGTCAATAGTGGCATGTTGTGATGGTTGAGTTATTGTGTTGTTATTCTTGCCATCAAGGTTCAAGCCCCATTGAGGTGTAACTGTTGAGAATTTATATTGGGGATGAGGTCCCTGTTTGTGACCTCACTGAATCGTGGGTTCGGGTCAAAAGCATTAACCTCTTTCTTTTTTATATTGAATAGTCAAGGCATACATCTTAAAACTCAACCAATATATACCATCTTTTAATAGTTTTTTCAAATGTTAAGTAATCAATGTCTTCATCCCATAGCAGGATCTGAGTTTGCACATATAACAACTATTTCCTCAATTGCATGCTCTAGACCTTCTTTTGATAGCTCGTCTAGGGTTAACTATCAATTCTTCCATACATAGCTTCAGCAATGTGGTCTTGCTTGTATTCCTTTAGCAGTTTGGCCATACCTTTAAGTAGTGGTCGTTCCCCTCTCTTTAAAAAAAATTCATCAATAATAAAAATAAAAACTAATATTACGAATGACCTCATTAGTAATATTGAGTAGTTACAAATAACATTCTTCATAATGCTAAATCATTATTCAAGAGTAAAAGAGAGTGAATTATTAATAATGACATTAAATGAATAAGATCATTATTAACATGGTTAATAGTGAAAGTATTTAACAATAGTGGGTAATAATAATTTAAATATCAATACAAAAATATTGATAACTAATGATATTAAGAGTAATGTTAAGTTCATCAATAATAAAAATATTAAAACTAATATTACGAGTGACCTCATTAGTAAGGTTGAGTGGTTACAAACAACATTATTTGTAATGCTAACTCATTATTCAAGAGTAAAAGAGAGTGAATTATTAATAATGACATTAAATGAATAATATCATTATTAACATGGTTAATATTGAAAGTATTTAACAATAGTGGCTAATAATAATTTAAATATCATTATGTGGAAGTGTTTCACCATAGCCAATAATTGCAAGTGGTTAATGTAAATAATGGAGTCCAAAATAAGAAAGGTCAGTTAGTTAAGTACTATAGTGTGGTTAATATCCATGAGAACTTTATAATATTAATGGGAATTTACCAGCAAACAAAATGCTATTATAATTTAATTAATGTTTCCAACAAATATAATAATATGTTGCATTGAATATTTATGTGATTTTGTATATTGGTTTGATGAGGGATACTTATATAATGTTTAAATAATTGGGGCATTAACTTGTAGAGGAGGGGGACTGACTACTTCGAGACCCCAGGTCACAAGAGGGTCATAAGCAACAGGTTGTCCTGATCTAACTCAAGCTTCACTAAGTGATTAGAAAGGTTAAACAGTTAAGGTCTAAAAGGAAGAGCAATATGGTTGCTACTGTCCTTTTACTAACCCAGATGTTTCAAGAGGTCAAACAAGTTGATTCTCAAGTTCATTATGTAACTCAGATAGCTCACTTCCTGAGGATGGAAACACAAGACATAGACTCTAGTGTGGTGCGCTAGCATTTTAATGGGGCATTGGCATTTGTACGGATAGAGAGTGTGAGGAGCAGACAAAAACACTAGGGAATAAACTAATAGATTGACCAAGAGGTTTTACGTTGTGACAGGAACACAAAGGAAATATAGGAACGAAGTACAACAAGAAGAGTACTTCTACAACACTAAACTAGAATTGAAAAAGAAGGGTGATAAAGGAAAACCTTTGAACCTACAAGTTGAGATCTTCACTAGCTTCACTTGACAAATAACCTACACACACAAGAATGAGAGGATTGCCTTAGTCAGTCCCCTGCTTTGGTTTTTCCACCTCCACAAACAACCAGATAGCAACGATTGTATAGAAAGATGATAAAGAGAGTATAGAAATAGAAATACCAAACAGTACTCAACAACAATATGCTGCAATAAAAATATGATAATGTAAGGGTGAATGAAAATGGTGGATATCACCTTTTCAACCACGTACTCTCAAGGAAAATGGAGGAAGGAGACATCTTGCAAGCTCTCCAAATCCAATGTTGTCGCAACAACAGAGAGGAGGAGACAACAAAACAGCAACTTTCAGCTACAATGGAGGTGGTGATGTAACTTGAAGGAGCTAAAAGTGAGTATGTAGAGTGGATTTGATCAAGAAATTGTCCAGAAGGTTGAAGAAGCTGAATGGGATGAAGAGTTAGACAATTTGAAGGAAAAAGGAGGTAAAAATCTCATTTTAAGTCAGACAAAAAAGCAACAAACATTACACTTTGCATCCAATGGAAGAGTGTAATGCCTCTGCGAATTCCAGAGACAAGAATCTTGTCAGGATGGAAGAACGTCGCACAGACGTCCGTATGTCATGCTAGTGTCCCTAACGAAAATTCCCCCACTGACACACAAATGAGTTGCCAAGTGGACAAGGAAAGGTGGCAGGTGTATGGATTGCATCATCGAATTTAATTCTCTAAGGTAGGGGTAATGTAAATGTGGAATTTGCCTAGGGGTGAAAATTCATGCCATTACATAACTATGTTAAATATTAATGTTCTTGTTGAATTAACACTAGTATCATATGTATATTAATATTAGTATTAGTAATAATATTAACATTAATATGGGAATTTATATTAACATTAATAGTAGTAATAAATGTTAGATCATTCATATAGTCTCATGAGGTAACTATTATCTCAATTAAAGAGGAATTAATATTATTATGTTATTGAATTATGACAATTATAATATTAATATTAATATTATGGGAAATGCATTAATTTTAATATTATTTATAAATATTATTTATATTTTATATTATATATGATGTTTATAAGAAAATAAATGTTTGGTTTATATATATGTTTTTGATTACAGGTAAACAGGTTTTGAAGGGGCCCTGAAACCCTTTACAAAAAATAATAGCTGAAGCAAAATATAACTATATAATGCAAACAACAGCCAAAACATGGCAAGCCATCAACACGACAACAACCAAAAAGGAAGGAAAAAAGTAGCATAACTACATATTCTTCAGGATACTTGCAGCTTCCATGTCGCACGCCACAGTCTTCTGATAGTCATTCATGACTTCAAATCCATCTTTACTAGGGGCCCTAGCCTGCCCTTTGGTTTTATTACTTGTTCTAGCTCTAGGCCCACACACATTTACCTTAGTAATCAAAACATTATGCACCCCACCAACCTTGTCAACAAAAACCTCCTCCTCCATATGCCTTTCACCAGCACCAACTTCCTCACCAGTAGCAATCTCCTTTTGATGCTTGACCATTTCCATAGGAGTAGAAATGCCCAAAAACTCAAACTTCACAAAAAATTTAGTCCCCTCCCCACCCTTCTACAAATTAGCACTAATCCTTTCCAACTGGTCTTCAAGGGTCAGGTTCAAGCATCTGTTTCATCTTCAGCATTTTGTCAGCAACAATCTTCAAAGATTCAAAAAACTCATCAATTTGATTTTGAATTGATGAATCACCCACTTTTCTCACTTCACCCCTAACCCTAACATTTGTCATGTTGAGCTCATGGAACTCCCATTTAAGCAATTTAAACAAAGAGATGGTGCCCTCCTTGGCCAATCCCAAAACATCAGGCACATCCTCCTGGTCAAAATTAAAAACATCCTTAACCTTAGTATCATCATCCTGGGAGGAGCTAATCTTTTCCTCACTGAAATAGACATTCTTACCTTTACTAATAGCAACAACTAGTGTTTGAATTTTACAGATGGTTAGCAATTTCCTCTGCAACAGAACTCCTTTTTTGCACCTCCAAGTCCACACTCAAAGAGTCCAAATCACCCTTCTCACCAACCAACTTAAGGGGAGAAGTAACTTGCATCTCAACCAGCTAGCTAGCAACCCTAGTATCCATTTTATTGTTATTGGCCTCCTTCAAACCCTCCTTTCTCTTGGCCCCCAAAATAGGGGATGACATAGACACATCACCAACAATAACAATCCTCTCCTTTAGGATAGTGGAAGCACTGGGCTTAGTTGTAGTTGGCTTATCAGCAACATTTTCCTCACTACAACTTTCATAACCTATCTAGTTAGGACCAAAATCCCTTTTTCCCAACTTACCCACATCAAGAGGTTGCGAGACCACTTCCATGGAAGCCTAAGAGTCTGGTACATAATCTACATCCTCCTTTGATTTTGACTTTTCCTCTAGGACTTTTCTCTTCTTATTCCCTTTCATATTAACTGGCTCATCTTTTGACACCATTTCATATTCCTAAGTTTACCTCTGCTTCTTACCCTTAGAGATAGCAAACAACTTAGAGACTTCAAAGGCTTTAGCATAGTTTGAAATTAACAAAATAAGACCAACATGCAGCACCAAATTCTTTGGGTTCCTTTTGTGATCCTTCAAACCAAACTCTAGAGAAGCCAAGAGGTAAAAAGGAAAATACATTTTCTTCCTATGATGGAAATGGTTCAAGAGAACAAAATGATAGGCATTTACCACAAAGAAATGACCCTCAAGAGTAATGCACCTCATAAGTTCCTTTGCAATGTCCCCCCAAAGAGCTTTGAGTGAACTACGCTGGTACCCACCACTCTTGGTCGGCTTCAAGTCTTGTTCTTCAATCCCTTTGAAGAAAATATGCATTGCCACCCTGGATTCTTTCTTGTCCCTGTAAACTTTTTTTCCCTTTGTAGAAAGCTCGATGATATTAGCAATAAAATCCTCATTAACTTCAAATTTTGTGCCCCCAGTTTCAAAACCATGTTGTTCCAACCTTTAACAAACAAGGTCATAGCCTACGGGTTGTTGCCATGCAACCTCTCCAGATAAGGTGTAAGCCCTCCTTTTTCCAATATAGCCCACACCTCCTTCTTTTCCCTAACAAAATCACAGGAAAAAGGCTCGACGTGATTTATGTCACCTCCCATAGCTCCTGAATTCACAAATAGAAGCTTGAGAACCTTGCAAACTATGGGAAGAAACCTCGAGAAGAAGAACCAAAAAATTCCCACAATCTGTGTGGCAATGGTACTAGTCTATTGTTTGAAATTATAAATGAAGTTATATTCTTATCGGTAATAGTGATACATTAACTTCAATCGTAATATTGATATTTTAATAGTAAGATTAATATTAATATTATTATTATAAATAATAATAGTTTAAATATTAATAACATTAATAATAAGGGTTGATTAAAATACTCATAATGATAATGATAAGTGGTGTAAATATCATAGTAGTATTGAGCGTTATCCACAACACCTCTAAACCCTTGTAATAGGTTTTGAGCCAACTTGATTCTTGTTTAAAGGTGTGTGCGATGGACTCTGTGCACCCAACCTTGCTACCCCCACATACCCACTCTCAACGACATGTTGGAGTTGATGTTGTATGAGAAACATCACTCGATGTGCATGGTATGCAACCATGCATATGCATGGTTGACAATTGCTAGCATTTTGTATTATTGTTCAAAAAAAAATTAGTTGTGTTTTTTCCCTAGTATAAATTATGGGCATGACATATTTTTTTCAAAAAAATATAACATAGTGTTTGGTGTGGCCTCCCTAAAAGATTAAAATTTTTTCAGTATTTCAAAAATTGCTTTGGTGAGAAATAAGTTAACACCATATAGTTTATTCTGATTTTTTTGTTTATTTTTTTATGAATAATATGATTTTTTACTAAATTTTAAAGTGGACACATCCTGAAAAAATAAAAAATTGAGCGTACTCCCCACTAAATTTTTTGAAAATTGATTGATTTTTTTTAATATATGTATAATGGAGTCCATCTTCTAAAAATGTAATTTATTTTAAATTTTGATGAACAATTGAAAAAAATTTAAAAAACACCACATTGGATTTTAACAAAAAAAGGATATACTAACAAATTAAATTAAAGATGAAAACCTTAACATACTCAAAATGTGAAAACAATACTTGGTTAGATAGCTAAGAGAGATTAGCATTATCATGGCATTTTTTTGACTTGACGGTGAAACACGTACAAACCTGATGGGGAGCACGATCAAGATTATATCAATTTTATTACTATTTGCAAAAACATGTTCTTTGATGTTGAAAATTCACTCCAAACCTCTGGGTTGGAAGATCGAGGAAAATCCAAGCCAAAGGCCTAAAAATTTCCAAAGAAAGACATAACACGAGTGTGTTATAACACACTCACATTATGTCAAAGAAAAACATAATGCGAGCACATTATAACATGCTCATATTATGTTTTGTATTGTATATTTATCTCACTCATGTGTTATATGATTTTACATAATGCGAGCACATTATAACACACTTGTTTTATGCTTCACTTAGTATAATTATCTCCCTCATGTTATCTATCTCCCACTCTCTATCGATCCTTCCCTCTATTATCCCTCTCCCACTCTCTATCAATCCTTCCCTCTCTCCATCCCTTGTTCTCTCTCCCCCTCTATATTGATCCTTCCCTCTCTTCATGCCCCTATTCTCTCTCTCTCTCTCTTCCCTCTTTAGGTATATCACTCTCTACATCTCCCTCCCTTCTTACCCCTCTCTCTCTATTCTTCTCTCCCTGTCTCTTCTTCATTTCCTTTCTCTAGTTCATTACCTCTTGCTTTTTTCAATTGAGGGTATATATTTTAGGATTGAGGGCATAAGATTTAGGGTTGAGGGTATAAGTTTTAGGGTTGAGTGAGTGTAGGATTGAGGGTTTAGTGTATAGCATTTAGGGCCTAGGGTTGAGGGTATGGATTGATGGTATTGTGTATTGGGTATAAGGTATAGGGTATAGGGTATAGGGTTGAGGGTATAGTGTCAAGAGTATAAGGTATAGGGTCAATGGTATAGCATTTAGGGTTTAGGGTTTAGGGTATGGAGTTTATGGTTGAGGTTTTAGTGTATAGGCTTTAGGTCCTAGGGTTGAAGGATGGTGTTTATGGTTGATGGTATAGGGTTGAGTCTCTAGGGTATAGATTTTAAGGTCTAGGGTTTAGTTTATTGGGTATAGGATCGAGGCTATAGGGTTTATGATGAAGGGTATAAGGTTGAGGGTGTATATAGGGACATATGTGCATTATGTGATATAAAATTTTATCTTATATATCATAATAAAGGGTTTATCTATCATTTGTGTCTTTGGTGGATAGATATCAACAAATAGGATTAATGTTGAATACAATTGATGCTAATATTTTGTGTAGTGTTCACAAGAGTCCAACATAGTTATCAAGGTTATTCATTTGAAGCCAACCCAATTAGTTTACAACTTTATTTGTTCTTCCTTATTATGATGAATATTGAGATGAAAATATTTGAGGTAACGAGACCACCTTTGATGTTAATCATTCTAAATAAAATCTTATATTTATATAAATTTAAGAGGCTTATGATAAATATGTGAATAACAATATATTTCCCCAAGATATAGTAATTCCATGTTATTTTCAGACTTGAAAAATGTATATAATTACTTTGCATACATGGGGTGTCTATACATAGCATTAGATAAAATCTCATTACATGTTAGGTAATTAAATGACCACATTGAGGACCAAAACTACTAATTCATCTTATTTACTATTGTTGTGGGTACAGTGCTGTCTATAGGTTCAATCTATTAAAAAAATAGTAGTTATCATTTTTTTACTTCCACTATGAATTATAGATCCTTCTCATTCACCGGCATATATTAGTGGATTAGGAGTTCCTTGTCCTCTTCAAGTATCACTTTTAGGATGAGTGTATAAGGTATATGGTCGAGGGTGTAGGTTTTAGGGTATAAGGTATAGCATCAAGGGTATAGGCTTTAGGTTTGATGGTTTAGTGTATAGGCTTTAGGGCCTATGATTGAGGGATAGTGTTCAAGGTTGAGAGTATAGGGTTGAGTGTATAGGTTATAAGGCTTAGGGTTGACGATATTAGGTATAGGGTTGAGGGTATTGGGTTTAAAATTGAGGGTATAAGGTATAGGGTTTAGGGTTGAGGGTATGGGGTATAGGGTTTAGGCTTTAGGGTTGAGGGTATAGGGTTTAGGTTTTAGGGTTGACGATATTGGGTATAAGGCATAGGGTTAAAGGTTTACAATTAAAGGCATAAGGTATAGGGTTGGTGGTTGATGGTGTAGGGTTTAGGGATTAAAGTATAGGGTTGAGGGTATAGGGTTGATTGTATAGGGTTGAGTGTATAGGGTATAGGGTTTATGGTTGAGGATATTTGGTATAGGTTTGAGGGTATTAGGTTTATGATTGAGGGTATAAGGTATAAGGTTTAGGGTTGAGGGTATAGGTTTTAGGGTTTAGGTTATGGGTTTAGGCTTTAGGGTTGATGTTATATGGTTTATGATTTAGGGTTGAAGGAATAAGGTTTAGGCTTTAATATTGACAATATTGGGTGTAAGGTATAGGGTTTAGGGTTTAGGGTTGATGGTTATGGGTATAAGGTATAAGGTTGAGGGTATATTATTTTAGGCTTTAGGGTTGACAGTATTGGGTATAAGGTTAGAGTATAGGGTTTAGGATATAGGGCTGAGGGTATATGGTTTAGGGTTAATGGTATATGATATAGGGCTAAGGGTATAGGGTTTAGGGTTGAGGGTATAAGGTATAGGGTCAAGGGTATAGGCTTTAGGGTTGAGGGTATGGATTTTAAGGTTGAGGGTTTAGTATATATGATTTAGGGTTGAGGGTATAGGGTATAGGGTTTTGGCTTTAAGGTTGAGAGTATAAGGTTTAGGCTTTAGGGTTGACAGTATTGGATGTAAGGTATCTAGGGTATATAGTTTATAGTTGAGGTACAAGGTATATGGTTGAGGATTGAGGGTGTAGGGTATGTGGTATAGGGTTTACGTTATAGGATTTATGGTATAGAGTTGAGGGTATAGGGTTTAGGCTTTATGGTTGAGGGTATTGGGTATAAGGTATAAGAGTTAGGGTTTACATAATTGATGGTCTATGGTATAGGGTTTAGGTTTGAGGGTATAGGATTTAGGGTTTAAGGTATAGTATTTACAATTTAGGGTATAAGGTTGAAGGTATAAGGTATATGGTTGAGGGTATATAGTATAGGGTCAAGGGTATAGGGTTTATAGTGAAGGGTATAAGGTTGAGGGTGTAGGGTTTAGGGTATAAGGTATAAGGTTTAGGGTTTAGGGTATAGGGTTTAGGGTATAGGGTTGAGGGTATAGGGTTTAGGGTTAAGAATATTGGGTATAGGGTTTAGGATTGAGGGTATAAGGTATAGGTTCAAGGGTTTAGGGTTGAGGGTTTAGAATAATATGCTTTAGGGCCTAGGGTTGAGGGATAGTGTTCAAGGTTGAGGGTATAAAGTTTAGTGTTGAGGATATTGAGTATAGGGTCAAGGGTATAGGGTTTATGATTGAGGGTATAAGGTATAGGGTCGAGAGTATAGGGTATAGGGTTTATGGTGTAGAGTTTAGGATTGAGGGTATTAGGTTTATAGTTATAATATTCCATGAAAGGAATAATTTTCTCACTTTAGAGAAGTTGAAATGTGCTTGTGCTTTGTGCAATTTAAAGCATGCTCATGCTTTAACATGAGCACATTTTGGGAAGTACAAAAAATAGTAAAATTACATGTGACTCATGATTTAGGCCCATATGATTTGTTATTCTCCAATTTCAATGTTTTATTTGAAAAATAAATGTTTTTTAATGTTGTTGACAAAAGCACAAGCATATTTTACATATTCCACCACCTTTTCACTACCTTTTTTGTTTAACAACATAGGAGGAAATACCTATGCTTTTAGATCAAATTTGATTATATGAACTAATATTTTCATTTTTGTAGTGTTGAAATGCTAATTATTATATTTTGTTTTAATTTAATATTATGGATTAGTTATTTTCGTATTTTTTTACTAATTCTATTAGATTTATAGAATTGAACATTGAAAATGAAGGAACTTGGTAAAAAGCTCTAATTTTTTAGAAGTTTGAAGCAAGAAAAAATGAACTAGACATAATTGTGGAGTTTATAAAATTGAATCTCAAATTTTAAGGTACGTTCTATTTGTGCATGCCACATTGTCCATTTCCTATTTCTCAAAAAAAAATATGCAAAGGATTACACATTTATTGAAATAATATTATTTATATATTGACAAATATTGTTTGGAAATAAACAAAATTGTCTACCTTAACATTCACATAATTGTATCAAGTTTGTGCTAACCTCAACAACTCTTTGCTATCATGCTATCATGCAAACTATTTTTAAAGACTCAAATATTCCTTGGTAAAATTATTTATTCTAGGGATACATTTCATATTTCTTTGATAAAATATGTCACCCCCACACCTTGAAACATTCTAGATATGAAAAAATGTGGATGCATAAATGAAACCTATCTTATTAACTTTTGTTGCATCTAGAATAGTATCAATATATTTTATTGATACCATCTTGTCATTCCATGGTTCATATCACCATTTATCATAATCTAAAGACCTAATAATAATTGCAGTAGGTGATTCCTACCCATCTTCATTATTTTGAAGTACAACAATAGTAGTACTATAGGATATGGTAGAGGGTAAAATATAGAAAGGTTCATAATAATGTAAACCTACCAAGGTTGATGCATCTTGAAGATATTCCTTAATTTGCATATATACATTAGTTTATATCTTGTTCCAAGTGACTAATTATTCATTCACATCATCTTGGAGATCAAGTAAAACGAGTAAATCAATAATGGTCTCTTCTTCATCTTTATTTTATTATTCTTTCTTTCTATCAATTTTTTAGCATCTAATTTTCTCATCTTATTCATTTCCCTTTATTTCTTCTAAATATTTTACATGGAACTTTTCTTTCATTTGGTAGTAATACCATTACATCATACAAACACTTGTTTTATTTTTGGTTGTTATGCATTTTAGACTTTAACTACTATTACATTTGCATGGGATACTTTTTCATATGGTGGCTTGGACTTATGGTTTTTTTGTTGCATGAGTACCCTTGGATATTCAATACTATTAGTGGGAAACTCATGGTGATATACATTTTCACTTTAGTTACCTTTAATGTTATATACCTTTATATTATTACATAAAGACCTAAAATTTATAACTTATCACAACTTCACATATTGTGTAATCATGTTCCATCACACATGACCTCATGCTACTCTTTATCATCAAGAACCCTCATGCATTTATCATCTAGTGAGATATCATGTATGAGTTGGCATAACTTTATGTAAATACCTTACCAATTTATGCATTCATTCCTCCCTCCCATCTCACTAATATTTCACCTAGCTTTCATACCATCCCGACTAGTGCCATGACTACTCCACCATCCTTGTTGCTTCCTTGGATGTACATATTCAAAACTAGATAGAATGGAACACAAATTTGATATTTTTCTAATGGTCAAGACAAATATAAATATGTGGAAATATAAAATGCATTGTACTTTCTTTCAAGATTGTTACTTATCCTTCACCTACTGGTAGTGTATGAGATTGTACCTCCTAATTTTATGATTATTTTTTTATTTTTGTATGAGATTTATTTACTCTTTAGTACCATGATGGAACTAATCTTTATGTTTTTTCATGATATATATAGAATTCTTCATCATGTCAAGGAAATGAAAAAAGACTCTAACACTAGATGGGTGTGAAGCTAAGAATGCAAAGAAAAGAGAAGGAATAAGGCAACTTCATGGAAGTAGGAAATTCAACACCATAGAAGACTTTCCAATTCAAGAGGAACATGAAACATCCACTCAATGTAAGAGAGATATAGAATTGGCGAGAATTGGCAATACAAAGGCAACAAATGCAAAACCTCTATGTAACGAGAAATTTGAATCCCATATTTGGAGGAACACCATCTACCGCATGTCAAGATGGAGGCACACCATCTACCACATCTTAACTTGAAAGTACATCATTATGCACTTATGAAGACAGAGGTATTCCATCATTCACATGTGAAGATGGAGGTACACCATCTTTCACATCTTAAGTTGGAGGCATGACATTTTTCACATCTCAAGTTGGAGGCACACCATCTTTCACATCCAAAGTTGAAGGTGCATTCCATCTTAACTTCAAGGTGTGTTATCTTTTTCATCTCTGATTGAAGGTATGCCATTTATCTCATCTCATTAAAATATTGATGAAATTCATAAAGTTGAGGAAACTTTTCCTTTGAGAACACCTCCTAAATTTTTTCATAGAAAGCCTAAGTTTTTAATTTATATTGATGAGAATATTTTACAACCGATGGTTGATAAGATACGAAAGTGTATTTTCCAAAGATATGCTAGTAAGATTTGGAGATTATTTTTTGAAAAATTAAATGAAATTGGAATATGTTAGCTATTTTTTGAAATAATGAAAAATCTAAAATTTAGGTCAATTATGAAGATTCTTGGGCTAAGAACATTAGATGCTTCAAGTGAGAAATCTATTTTCAAGAATCTAATGAGTACATATGAAACTGTGGGTTCCATCTCACACACCAAAGATAGTAATGTCACAAGACATGGCATTACATCACCAATAGTAAGAAATCAAGCAAAGAAATATTATCTCATTATAGAGACAAATCAAGCATTGAGAATAAGTAAAAAACTCTAATGAAAGTTGTCAAAAGGTGTCAAAGAGTGGAGGACCCAAATGACAATGAATTATGGGCATTCTCTAGTAGACTACCATGCAAAGATAAACAAACAATTGAAGCCTTGAGATCCCTAATTGAAGAATTTTGGAAGAATAACACAATTGTATCTCATATTCAAAGAGGTGTTGTAAGAAGGAGAATTGGTAGTTGAAACCATGAGCCACATCAAAAGAATTTTTTGGATATGACTCAAACATATTTTTTTACGAAATTTCTAGAGATGTATCCTCAAATTAAAATTTGTCAAAGGTACTTTGAAATTTTAAAGCCTTTTTATGTCAAAATAAATCACACATGAACTAATTATTGTTGTAGAGTACATATTGAATCTTCTAACCATTATATTTTTTTATCAATATATATGTTTAGATTTACATACTAACAATTTTTTGTAGGAGTCATATCCATTTTCTTAACAAGAATCAACATGCAATAAAATGGCTCACAGAGGAGGAGGTGGGAATAGGAGTCATTCTGAGAGTTTGAAATCCTCTAATATAGATGGTGAGGATGGCTCAGATCCTAACGATGAGGATGATGTTGAGGTTTGGGAACTAACGGTTGGGCTGTAACTGGATGAGGTTTGGGAATTGGGGGCTAGGTTGTGGTTGGTTGTGGTTTGGGCACTAGCAGTTGGGCCACAGTCACTTTTGTTGGTGTTGGATGGGGCCTACATGGAGGTTTCCTCTAGTTTGGTTCTCTCTGGTGGTGGTTGTTGTCTTTGGTGCAGAGGTGGAGTTATCCCCTATGTATTTCTAGTTGTTGTGTGTCAGGAGTGGATGTGTCTTGTGAGGCTTTGGTTCTTTACAGTATGTGGCTCAGGGTTATGGCTTACTTTGTACTCTAACCAACGTGTTAGAGGTGTGGTTGTGCTTTTTGGTTTGGCCTTCACCTTGTTTCTTCCTTGCAAGGTGTGGTTTTGCTTTCTGGTGTTGCCTTCTATCCGCCCTTGTTCTTGGTGCTCGTTAGTGGAGGTCTTTGGTTTTCCTCTGGAAAAGTGGTTTGTGGATAGTTATTGGCATGTTTTAGACCCTGACTAGCATGTAGGGTTGGAAGTTGCTCTTCATAGTCTTGTCTGCTACCCACTCTCTCTACTGGGGGGCTTTCCTTGCCTTTCCCTTCTTCTTTCTAGTGCCTTTGGCTCTTTTTTAATGCTTATTGTTTTTTTGGGCAATGTGATTGCTCTTCTCTGGGTCTTGCTTCATAGCAGTGATGGTTCTCTTTTTAGCTCCTGTGGGGAGTGTTTCTCTTGGTGTTGGGTGCTTGGGGTGGCCTTGGTGGAGTGGTTCTCAACCCTCCTCATTTTTTTACTAGTTTTATTTCTTGGAAGGTTGTTGTGGTTGGTGGATTTGGATGATGCCATGGTTTTGTTGGGTGGTTTTCTCTTAGACTATCAATCTCTTTTGTTGAGCTCTATGTTCTCCCCCTTTTGGGTTCTATTTATTTCATTTTTCAAGATGGGGGTGTGCTTATTCTGACTGATGTGCTCCTTCAAATTTTTTGAATTTTGGCTCAGATGTTTCTTCCTTCATAGCTATTAGTTGTAGAGAGATCTGCTTTGTTTTCTTTTCTCTATTTTATTGACTTGCCAAAGGATTTTATAGTGTTCTTTTATGTGGGTGTAGTTGCTTCCCTTCAATTTTTTCAACTATGGTCTTCTTTGGAGGTGGAGACTGCTCCTCCTTCGGAGGTGGAGCCCTCTTCTTTTGAGGTGGAGAGGTGTGATATGGATCTAGTGGGAAGCTCTATTTTTTGTGGTGTAGGGACTCATTTCATCATCTCCTATAGAGGGGAGACCCTTCTGATTGAGGTGGAGGCCAAGTTGGTTTTGTGGGTTGAGTGGTGTTGTGTGGTTTTTGTGGCTCTTCAATATTTTACTCTGATTCCTAACTCTCCTATTGAGGTGGGGAGTTTGGTTTTATTGGTTGGTGTTGATAAGTGTTGTGATGTAGTCTAGTTGATTCAGGCTGATGGTTACTTGAGTGTTTCAAGAAGTGTGTTACTGGTTGGTGCTAATAAGTATAGTGCTATAGTCTGGTTATTACACGCTAATGGTTACCTAGAAGTTTTAGGTAGTTCTTATATGCAAGTTCTCGTGTAATTGGTTGTTTTGGGGTTAAGGATCCCATTAAAACCTTTTCTATTTTGTGTAGATTTGATAATCTTCTTCTAGTTTGTTGCTAGTTGTCTTTGTTCTATGCTTTTGCAGTTTGGTATTTTTGTGTAGGTTTTAGGTCCCCATCAAAACCTATTTTTCCCCCTTAATCTATTTGAAATATATGCCTCAAACTCACAGGCTGAAACCTCTAAGAGAGGCAAGTCGGTGTGACATGCTTTGGGTCTGGCCGACTAGCAGCTTTGGATCTTGTTGTTTGTACAGGTCGCCGAGACAATGTTTAAGTCATGGCAAAGGAGCTTATCACTGTGACTTGTGACAGTCATTGTAAACCTATTCCGAGTGAAGATCTTTGGTCGACAGGCCATTCATATTGTATATCAAGGAGACCCTTGGCCAAAAGGCTTACTTCGGTGTGAAGTCCCAGTGATAGCTCAAGTCTTGTCGACAGGGTGTTACACATGTGGTCATCAGAGTAACTTACGATGTTTCGGTATGTGGTCTTATCAATAGGAATGTCTTTCCGATAGCATTTTCTTGGTGTCTTCAGGGTAACATGGAGGTTTCGCTATGAACTCCTGGCGATAGTTGGTTTGTCTCACCGACAGTATACACTTGGAGTAACATGCGGTGACTCGGTAAGAAGTCTTACTGATGTGTGATGTCTTGGCGAATGGTTTTACATTGGAGTCATCAGGATAATGAAAGGAGCTCGGTGTGATGTCTTGGCGAAAGACGATTATCTTTCTGATGAGAACACTCATGTCTATGACTTTGAAGCTTCGGTATGATGTTTCACCAATAGTGATAAGTATTGGTGATAGTGATAGATGTGATGATCGTCGGTATGAGGTCTTGGTGACATGGAGAAGTCTGAGCGATAGCTCTCTGGACTTGATGTAACATCTCAACGATAAGGATGAATCTTGGCAATATCAAATGCTAGATGTGTGGCATTGGGGAGACACGGTTAGTGTCTCACTAACATGCCAACACAGATTGAAGCCTTTTGACCGAGTGAAGACTATCCTATGTGGCTTGTAGTCGACCAATCAGAGAAGCCGAATGGGAACTGTTGGAAGACAGTTCATTGTGGAAGTTCTGAGAGGAAGCTCGACAGACAGAGGTGACATGAATATAGTCTGGAGTAACTGATGATGTCTGGTTCGATGGATTGATAGATTGTTGTGTGATTGTATGATCTGTGGATGAATTTTATTCTGTGAAGACTATAACGTGAATGTTCTGTAACAAGGTTGTTCATGGTGAATGTTGTTGTAAAATGACATCAGAAAGATAAGTCAGAACTTTGTTTGTAATCTTTATTATTGTAATACAAAGTGACTTCTCTTGGTGTGGTGGGTTTTTCTCCCGTAAGGGTTTTCCCACGTAAATCTGGTGTTCATATGTGTTTGCCAAATACTCTATTTCTGTTATCTCTTTCATGTGCATCTTAATTGGACTGTAATTGAAAAATTTAAAAGTGTCTCTGCATTCTTCCCTGAGGTTTTGACATTAGGAGATTTGCTTTCACATCTAGCTTTCCTTACAAGTGGTATCAGAGCCTGGCCAGTTGTGTTATGCTTGTGGGTACGTTGGGTTTTTTGTGTCAATTTTTGTTCAGTGGGAGTCTTGTAGAAGTTTGTTAATTTAAATTACAGATTGAGATGGCTAGCACATCGGGAAAGATTGAAATAGAGAAATTCAATGGCAGTAATTTTGAGTTGTGGAAACTTAAGATGGAAGATCTATTGGTTGATCGCGATCTTTGGATTGTTGTGTCTGGAGCAAAGCCTACAGGCATGAAGTGAGAAGATTGGGATCTTGCAGATAGAAAGTCTAAGGGGCTAATAAGGCTCTATTTGGCAGACTCTGTTCTTCTCAATGTGCATGAAGAGAAGACTGCATCTTCCTTATGGAAGAGACTGGCATCTATTTATCAGGGGAAGTCTTTGGTAAATAAATTGTTCCTGAGCAAGAAGTTGTACACTTTGAGAGTGCAGGAAGGAGGGTTTGTTGCTGATCATTTGAAAGCATTCAACATGATGATTGCATAGTTAACATCTGTTGGGGTGAAGATTGATGAAGAGGATCATTGTATGCTGATATTGTGTTCTTTTCCAGATTCATGGGATCCCCTGGTGATGGCTATTGGGAGTACAACATCTAGTTTCAAGATGGAAGATTTTGTTGCTTCTTTGTTATCAGAAGAGATGAGAAGGAAATCTTCTGAGATGGAAAAGGAGGCCCTTATTGTTAGAGGAAGGTCGAAAGAGAAAGGCAAGAAGAAGGACAAGAATTCCAAATCGAAATCAGAGGGGAGATCAAAGTCTCCTAGCAAGAAGTCCAAGGTGAAGTGTTGGAACTGTGGCAACCTGGTCATGTCCGAAAGGATTGTAAAGAGGAGAATAAGAAGAAGAAGAAGTATTCTTTTGACAATGACTCTACTCAGAGTGATGCAAACACCTTCATTACAGCCTTGGCTACGTAGGCATCAGATGATGTTTGGCTGATTGATTCTGGAGCGTCTTTCCACATGATATCTCATAGAGACTGGTTTATGAAATATGAAGAATACGATGGTGGAAAGGTGTACTTGGCAAGTGATTCAACTTTGGAAATTGTTGGCCGTGGAAGCGTCAGAATCTAATTCCCTGATGGAAGAGTGAAGGGAATCAAGGATGTTATGCATATACCAAGTTTGGCTTGAAATCTACTATCTGTCAGTAAGCTAAATGATATTGGAGTGCAAGTCACGTTCTCTAGAAATGGCTGCAAGATGACTAGAGGCTCTATAGTGCTAGCAAGGGGTGCTTGTATTGGTACCTTGTATAAGCTTGATGCACATGTTGTTCAATGTAATAGTGTCTCTGTAAAGTCATAGAAAGCTACTCATGGAGGAAAAGAGGGAAATGTTCCTAATTGCATAAACTCTATGGAAGTTAAACTTCCAGCAGAAAAGACTATGCTCTAGCATCATAGGCTAGGCCACTTTGGAGAAAAAGGTTTAAAAACCTTGAAGAATAAAAACCTGGTTGAGGGACTTGAAGATTGTAACCTTGAATTTGAATTTTGTGAACATTGTATATATGGAAAACAACACCGTGTTTTGTTTTATTCCAGTCCTCATAAATCTTCTAGTTTGCTAGATTATATTCATTATAATGTATTTGGTCCAGTGAATGTTCCTTCTTTGTCTAAGTCAAGGTACTATGTATCTTTCATTGATGATTATTCGAGAAGAACATTTGTTTATTTTTTGAAAATTAAATCAGAAGTATTCAGTCGGTTTAAGGAATTTAAGAACCTTGTAGAAAATTAGACTAGAAGAAAAATAAAATGTTTAAGGACTGATAATGGTGGTGAATTTTGTTCTGATGATTTCGAGAGGTATTGTAAAGACCATGGGATTAAAAGACATAAGACTACACCTTATACTCCACAGCAAAATGGAGTTGTAGAAAGGTTCAATAGGACAGTGATGGAGAGAGCACAAAGTATGCTGAGTAGTGTCGGCTAGGAGGAGAAGTTCTGGGCTGAGGCAGGTGCTATAGCATGTTACTTAATAAATTGTTCTCCAAATTCTACTCTTGTTGAGAAAACACCTTTGGAAGCGTGGTCTGGTAAGAATCCCTCTTTAAGACATATTTGTGTTTTTGGCTGTGAGGCATATGCACATGTGCCATATGAGAAAAGATCTAAATTGGAGAACAAGGTTGTTAAATGTATTTTTATTGGCTATAGTGCTGGCATAAAAGGATACAAGCTTTGGAATCCTGATACGGAGAAGGTTATGTACAATAGAAGTGTAATCTTTCATGAGCTGAAGCCTTCTACCTTGGATCTGCAGTCAGAGACAAAGTCAGAAAACAATAAGGATGTAGTTGAAATTCCTCCTACACTAGAGAAAGAGGAATTGAAAATTCAAAATGTACTTGAAACTGAGGAGAGCTCAAGCAGTTCTGAAAATTCAGAAGAAGAAGAGAACCTTAGCCTCAACAATTGAGGAGGTCAACTCATGAAAGAAAGCAACTTGATAGGTATGGGTTTTCTTTTGATAGATTCTACTTGTGCCTATGCTTTAATTTCTAGCACTGATGAGCCTAGGACTGTGAAAGAGGCATTTAGAATGTCTGATTCAGACTCTTGGTTGGAAGCCATGAATGAAGAAATGGCATCATTAGAAAAGAATGACTCTTGGAGTTTGGTGCCCTTTCCTAAAGGCAAAAAGTTGTTGGCTGCAAATGGGTATTTAAAAAGAAGATTGGTCTGGATGGCAGTGTGGAAAAATATAAGGTGAGGTTGGTTGCGAAAGGTTATTCCCAGGTAGAGGGAATTGATTATGGGGAAATTTTTTCTCTTGTAGCTAAGCTGACATCTATCAGATTTCTTTTGTCACTTGCAACAGCATATGACTTAGAGGTCGATCAGATGGATGTGAAGACAACATTTCTTCATGGTGATCTTGAAGAAGAGATATACATGTCCTAGCCTAAGCACTTTGTGGAGAAAGGTAAAGAGAAATTGGTTTGCAAGTTAAAAAAGTCTCTGTATGGGTTAAAGCAGTCACCTAGAATGTGGTACCAGAAATTTGATACTTTTGTATTGTCTTTGGGATTTGTAAGATCAAAATTTCATCATTGTGTCTATTATAAAGCTGAAAGTGATCAAGTTCTTATTATTGCTCTCTATGTTGATATATTGTTCATAGGCAATAGTAAGTTGATGATTTATGATCTTAAGTCTCAGTTTTCTACTAAGTTCGAAATGAAAGATCTTGGTGTAGCAAGGTATATTCTAGGGATGGAGATAACTAGGGACAGGAATAGTAGAAGACTTTGGCTCAGTCAAAGTAAGTATATCAAGACTTTTCTAGAGAGATTTTGCATGAATGATTGCAAGCAGCTAGTTGTTCCAGTCTTGCAGGGAACAAAGCTATATGTTGAAGACTGTCCAAAATCTCCTACTGAGATGGAGGACATGACCAATGTACCCTATGCTAGTGCGGTTGGAAGTCTTATGTATGCAATGGTCTGTACAAGGCCATACATTGCCCAAGCAGTGGGAGTTCTTAGTCGGTTTATGGCTAATCCTGGAAGGACACATTGGGATGTTGTGAAAAGAGTTTTCAAATATTTGAAGGGCACTTCAAAGTTTTCTTTGTGTTACCATGGGAACTTGGTTGAATCAAAGAGGACTCTCAGTATTTGAGGCTATGTGGATTCTGATTGGGCAGGGGACATTGACAGCAAGAGGTCCACCAATGGATATACTTTCATGTTGAATGGTGGTGCAATGAGTTGGATGAGTAAGCGGTAGGTTGTAGTCACTTTGTCCACTATAGAGGCTGAATACATGGCAGCTACACATGCTTGTAAAGAAGCAGTTTGGTTAAAACGTTTGTGTTCTAACATTGGTTTTGATGCAGGGAAAATAACTATTTTTTGTGACAGTCAAATTGCAATTTTTCTGACAGAGAATCCTACTTTCCATCCCAGGACAAAACATATAGATGTACAGTACCACTTTGTACGAGAAATGGTGGAGGATGGAAAGGTTAGTTTGGAAAAAGTTGTTACTCTAGAGAATGTTGCAGATGCATTGACGAAGCCAGTGAGCACAGACAAGTTCAGATGGTGTGCCAGTTCAATGGGCCTTAGTGCCCATGATTTACAGTAGTTTTGTTGTGCTTTGGAGGTGCCTGTATGATCTTCGTCAAGTGGGAGATTGTTGGAAATATATGCCTCAAACTCACAGGCTGAAACCTCTAAGAGAGGCAAGTCGGTGTGACATGCTTTGGGTCTGGCCGACTAGCAGCTTTGGATCTTGTTGTTTGTACAGGTCGCCGAGACAATGTTTAATTCATGGCGAAGGAGCTTATCATTGTGACTTGTGACAATCGTTGTAACCCTATTCCGAGTGAAGCTCTTTGGCCGACAGGCCATTCATATCGTATATTGGGGAGACCCTTGGCTAAAAGGCTTACTTCGGTATGAAGTCCCAACGATAGCTAAAGTCTTGCCAACAGGGTGTTACACATGTGGTCATCGGAGTAACTTACAATGTTTTGGTATGTGGTCTTATCGATAGGAATGTCTCGCCGATAGCATTCACTTGGTGTCTTCAGGGTAACATGGAGGTTTCGCTATGAACTCCTGGTGACAGTTGGTTTGTCTCACTGACAGTATACACTCGGAGTAACATGTGGTGACTCGGTAAGAAGTATTACCAATGTGTGATGTCTTGGCGAATGGTTTTACATTGGAGTCATTAGGATAATGAAAGGAGCTCGATGTGATGTCTTGGTGAAAGACGATTGTCTTGCCGATGAGAATAGTCATGTCTATGTGACTTTGAAGCTTGGGTATGATGTTTCACCAATAGCGATAAGTCATGGCGATAGTGATACATGTGATGATCGTCAGTATGAGGTCTTGGCAACATGGCGAAGTCTGAGCGATAGCTCTCTGGACTCGATGTAACATCTCAGTGATAAGGATGACTCTTGGCGATATCGAATGTTGGATGTGTGGCATCAGGGAGACACAGTTAGTGTTTCACCGACATGCCAACATAGATTGAATCCTTTTGACCAAGTGAAGACTATCCTATGTGGCTTGTAGTCGACCAATCAGAGAAGCCGAATGGGAACTGTTGGAAGACAGTTCGTTGTGGCAGTTCTGAGAGGAAGCTTGACAGACAGGGGTGACAAGAATATAGTCTGGAGTAGCTAATGATGTCTGGTTTGATGGATCAACAGATTGTTGTGTGATTGTATGATCTGTGGATGAATTTTATTCTGTGAAGACTGTAACGTGAATGTTTTGTAACAAGGTTGTTCATGGTGAATGCTGATGTAATCTGACATTAGAAAGATAAGTCATAACTCTATTTGTAATCTTTATTACTGTAATACAAAGTGACTTCTCTTGGTGTGGTGGGTTTTTCTCCCGTAAGGGTTTTCCCACGTAAATCTGGTGTTCATATGTGTTTTTCAAATACTTTGTTTCTGTTATCTCTTTCATGTGCATCTTAATTGGACTATAATTGAAAAATTTAAAAGTGTCTCTGCATTCTTCCTTGAGGTTTTGACGTTAGGAGAGTTGCTTTTGCATCTAGCTTTCCTTACATAATCAAAACAATGTTTTGCAAGAGTAACATACATGCTCTAGCTAGATCTTCAAGAGAATTCATATCGATCATTTTATGTGAAAGGATGGCCCATTATTCTATAAGAACTTACGTTTGGATGGAACACGTGATCATTGTGGTGGCTTGCAATATTTTCCAATTTGTGAACACATATAAAGTACACATGCAATTGGAAATGAACTAGTAGAATTTGGAAAATATAAAAAATGTGGCTTATAGTATAAAAAGATGGTAAAGAAGAAAAATTGTGTGATTTGGTTAGTGAAAAGATTCTAATATATCATTTTATGTCTATTTAAGAGACTATAGTGTATTATTATGCAAGGAATACCTATACAACTTGATGAATGGACTTCAAATTCAAGTTATGAAAGGAAATGTTTCCACTTGATACCATTATTTCAATTGTTGACTTTGCAGAGAACTACACTCTACATCTACAGAATGAGGCACAATTATAGTATTACAACTCCACATAGGTTGTTGTATTTGTGCATATAGCATTCATTCATGCGGGTGACAGTGTAGAGGATGACAAAAATATCTTAATGGAGTATCATTTTTATATCATTGATTATTGCATATATTCTATAGAGTTTGTACAAGGTTACTTTTAGATGTTCTACCATGATTTGGCTAGAAGAGGCATATCATATGGTCAAATAATTGTGCATCACAATTCAATAACTCACAAATGTTCTATTGGTTGATTAGGATGCATAAGATCATAGGTGTTCAACATATGTGGGATTTTCATGAGGTAGAGTGTGGAAAGGGGGAGCATGATGATGCAAGAGTATATATTAAATGAGTCTTAGCACGAGAAGAGTTGAAGTACAAAGACAATGCAAAGTTGACAGATTTGAAATCTATCATCAAATGGTGTAACCCTACAATGGGTCTAGGTAATGAATTTAATTCTACATTTCATAGATTTTTTTAGTTGGTAGATGATATTAACATTAAAAAATATGAGTATTATTGCATATTGACAAGATCAAGTGAACTACACTCTTTTAGAATCTCTAATGTAGGTTCATGAAGCATTTATACATGGAAGATGGTATGATTTTATTCTTCATGTATAGATAGAGCTTGGAATGAGTGTGATTTAAATGAGTGGGATGATGAATAGTCTATAAGAAGTCTAAGACCACTTGAGACATATTGACTCCTAGCTGCACTACAAATCATAGAGATGGAATCATCGATTGACTTTGATTACATATCAAATATAGTTCAACTAGGTAATATATCTACATGCATAGTTTAAGAAATTACTAATTTTATCTTAGTTTATAGTATTTTTTAATATTGACTAAATTAATCTAATTGGATACACATATCAATGTAGTTCATGTTTATGCAGTTATTGTAGATGAAGACAATGAAAAGGGAAAAAATTATTACTTGTGTTGATTTTTTGAAGCAAAAACTAAATTGGAGGCCCCTATTATAGATGGAGAAAACATCAAGTATCATGCAGGGTTAGTGGTTGTTACTAGAACATGTCTTAGAAGGTATCCAATTAAGAAGTTTGATATTTGGATGTTCTAGGACTTTGACACATATCGAAAGATTCTTCATTACTCAAACCTTGTTGTGGCATCAAATGCTCATTTAATCAAATATGGGGGTAGGCCATTGAACATTAACTTGTGGAAGGTTTGTGATTCTCACCATGAGGAAATACTTGACACAATAAATAGTAGATTAGACCTATATGGTTCCTTGGGTTGATTATAAATGAAAAAAATGTAAATTCATGTTGATTTATAATATGTACATCGAATTTTTATATTTGTGTATCATCAAATAAGTATATTCAATTAATTCTTATTTCTAATTGATTTAATTATCTTATTTAATTCATTCAAACAAGACAATTTCTTCAAAATCATGGGTTATAGGTTTATCACACTTCATAAACTAATAGTGTACTATGCCACATGCACTCTATATTTTGGCTAATATCTAAGGCTTATGCATATGTAAGTATCTAGAAATGAACAATGAAAGCATGTAAATAAGATAATAATGAGATGTTGTAATCAATCAATTACTTTTTTGTCCACTTCAAGTCAAATTGATGGATGGGGATGATGTGGTTCCTTCAATTTATTATACTAATTGACATCTAAGAAAGGTCTAATTGGTTAGAATAATAAGAAACAAGGGCCACTTTGAAAGGTTTTACATTTTGGGACTTTAGGGTAACAAATTGGGTCTTAGATTGTAAGATATTAAGCTCAAGCATCTCCACATGGCTCATAAGATCATCTTCTTGTCTAGACACTTCTAGCTTTTAATATAGATTTTGGGAGGATGTGACACTACTTAGCAAATTAGATGATACCTCACTATAGAATATTTTAGCATTATAACCATCGTGTTAACTAGATAAAACACTTGAAGGAGTAGTCCTAAGAAATTATTCTTACACTAAACACTTGTTCATAATATTCATACACTAAACACGTGTTCATAATTATGTGTAGGTTCTCTCCACTAGTAGGACCCTCACACATATGGTACAAGAAAGAACAAAACCAAATCTTGCATCCTCCACAATGGTACCAATTGTTGGTGCAAGTTGACAAGATGCCACCTACACACAAGAAATATAATATAGCTATAGAATAAATTATCATATAGTTTGGTAGGCTACCAACTACACATGAAAAGATGAAACAACCATAAAATAACTTATTAGGTGCTTGAGATTATTACTTCTATTGTTGTGTTGAGGCAATTTAAACTAGAATGAATTTATAGGTTCATTAGGATAGTCATAGGTTCATTAGGATAGTCATAGGTTCATTAGGATAGTCATAAATTCATTAGTTCAAACACTAGTTAATGCTAAACTCAATAAAAATAGGGTGTACCTAATCTTCTTAACTTGCACAACCTAATCCACTATGTTTTTCCCTAGTTCCTCATGACTGTCCTTGAATACTCTTATGCAAACTTTAAGACCTTGTCCTCAGTTCTTTGACTCAAGGAAAACTTTTCAAGAGCCACACTGTGTATTTCATGTGTTGTGGGGCCAAACTGATAGTGCCAATATATATATATATATATATGAGTGGTTTTATGTTATACAAGGTCCCATTTCACACCCCATCTCACCTAAATGTTGTAGAATTATGCCAACACTTTCACTTAAGAGCCCTAAGTGCCAAAAAATGGAAAACTTTGGCGGGTTGTTTCTCAAAAATTGTGGCACCTAGAAATGTTTTTTTCTAAAGTTACAGGGTCATGTAAGGTCCCTTCACATTAACCTCTCTCAGTTTTTGAAATCTCCAATCCACTTGACTGTGGTGATCATTTTTTAAATGTTGCAAAAAGTATCAAATGTGTTTAAAAAAACTTTTTAAGAGCGATATTTTTTGTTATTTTCATCATGTGGCCAAACTGATAGTGCCAACATGTTTGGGTGGGTGGTTTTATACTAGGAAAGGTCCTATTTCACACTTCAGCATGCTCGGTCATTCCAAACTACATTGTTTCAATGTTTTCTCTTAAGAGCCCTAAGTGCCAAAAAGTGGAAAACTTTGATGGTTTTTTTCTCAAAAACTATGGATCCTAGAAATGTTCCCTCTGAAGTTGTAGGGTCACATAGGGTCCCTCTAGAATAAACTCACATTTTATTGTGGCAACAAAATTTTGCAGTAAAAAACATCAAATGCATTGAAGAGAAAGTTGCAAGGTAGCATCATTTTTGTTCTATTCATTGTGGGGCCAAATAGATAATGTCAATCCATCTATTTGGATGGTTTTATGTTAGGAAAGGTGAATGCTCGATCATTCCAGACTACATTGTGTCGATGTTTTCTCTTAAGAGTCCTAAGTGTTAAAAAGTAGCAAACTTTGATGGGTTGTTTCTTGGAAATTATGGCACCTAGAAATGTTTTGTCTTAATGTACAAGGTCATGTAGGGTCTCTCCACAATAACCTCTCTCAAAATTTAAAATTCCAATCCATTTGGCCATGGTGACAAATTTTCACACGTTGCAAAAAGCATCAAATATATTCAAGATAAAGTTACAAGGTAGCATATTTTTTTCTTTTTCCATCATGAGGCAAACCAAGAACTCCAACATGTCCAAGTGGGCAGTTTTATGCTATGAAAGTTCCTATTTCAAACCCTATAATTCTTGACTATTCCAAACTACATTGTCTCAACTTATTCTCTGAAGAACCCTAAGTGCCAAAAGTGGAAAACTTTGGCAGGTTGTTTCTCATAAAGCATGGGTAGAAATGTTTAGTCTAAATTTACAAGGTCATTTAACGTCCCTCCACAATAGCTTCTATCAAAATTATAAAACTCCAAACTATTTGGCCATGGCAACTGTTGGTCTCCTACAATGATCTCATAACTAAGCCTTTACAACCATGATTTAGAGACTGTAAATCTAACTTGAATAGCCATTCAATCATCATGAAGGTGCATTTAACTTGTCAACCCAGGGATGTGAACATGAAATGGGTTAGCATTGTATCTACACTAGGGGCTCAAGTATTCATTGCATTTTACAGCTAAGAAACACAATGTTGAAAGTAAATTGTTGAAAGGAAATAAAGCAAATGTTGAACGTCAACCAACAACTATGCTTAAGCTGAAATGCAGAGCAAGAATGAAAATTTGTGCGACAAATAGGGACTACTCTATCCGCTTTGGCTGCAGAAACAGACATAGAATGGACTTCTAGTGGCTACAGGAACAGTCAATGCCATATTTCAAACTAAGTGTTAAACAGTAAGGAATAATAAGCTAATGCTAAACTAAGAGAATGAATTACCCACCACGTGGTGGGCCCCCTTGGATAAGTATCTTCTAAACTAACAAGAACTCAGATGCTCAAACTGATAACTTTATTTTATTCACTATAAATCATGCATACAAAGAGTAATGTATCTATATCACTGAAAATGAGAGTACAATGCAAAATTGTGCAACCTCCTAAAGAAGGAGCATCAAATTATTATTTATACTACAGCTAAACAAGGTAGTCAACTCCATGACTAGGAGGATGCCATTTAAGGAAAATAGGGGAAAGTGGAGTGATGATGGTTACACATGCATGGAATCCGGTTAGACATGCAAGTCAAGCGCAGATCCAGCACAACAGTAACGACCATGCATGCTCGATCATTAAGGTCCACTACAAGGCAGTTATGTTCAGTTGCATGAAAAATCCTTGCTATAAGCTTCCTTTGACTTGGAGCAACTTCTCAACTAGTCATTATGGTGCATGCCCAGCTAGTGGTGTCCTCCATAACTTGGCGTATTAATTCTGTAGGCCAAGGTTAGTACGCATAATAACTGCACATCAATAACCACTCTAAGAAACATTCATTAATCACATGCAAAATCAATATAGATGACCCACATATTATGCCAAATATCATTAAAGCTTGTAGAGATAGGGTAATGTCAAATTTCAATGGTTTGAGGGAAAAATTATGCCAATACCAACACTTACACATTAAATTCCATGACATCTATGAGAAAATAGACTATAGATTCTACCAAAAACTAGGCTTATCACTCTCCCCAACCTAACATTTTGCCGGTCCTCCAGCAGGGGAAGTGTTATTCTTCTACCTGGTCAAAGCTCTAAAATTTGTATCTGAGAGTTTTCCAACATCAGTGGTTGCATTACGTGTGTCAGGATCCCAATAGAATCCTCCTAATATGTCAAACCTATCCTATCTCTACCTTTCTATATCAATGTCACTCTGGTAGAATATGAAATTTGGCACGGGCCACATGAGCATGGGTGGCTGAAAATTCAAGGGAAGCCAATTTTTTCCTTGAGTTCTCCTAATCTGAATATGTCTCTCAATTCTTTTTAATGTTGTAGCATAATTGTGAATGGAATGAGGCTCAACCTGTTTTAGCTCATCAGTCAAACAATTTCATCTCTAGGATAAACATCTCCTCACAGTTTCCTCTTTTGCTATTGTTTTTACCTCATACTCAGTGTAAACTGCCTCAATCTAGGGCATAATCCTATTGCCATAACTTGGTCTAAGCAACATTCTATTCCATTCTCTGTAAATATCCCTTGGGTTACTTGATTCAACTCTAACAGGAAAAGGGATATCAGACTCCAATTGTTTATAAGCATCGTGTTGTTGTCCCCAACTAATTTCATTTTGTACCCAAAACATGAATGCTCTCAATTGAACATCACCAACGTACAACAGTGGGTTTCAATCATGGTCCTTTATGATAGCATAATTATGTAAATAAAATTCACATAACAAATTCTTCATTTCAAGGGAGGCAATCCTATAAGCATTGAAAAATTCCATAGGGGTATCAATAGAAGGATTTAAACCTGAGGCAAGTCTTGACATCTTAAAAGAGAGATACTTCTCTTTCAGGAGCAGAGCATAGACCCTCGAGGGTTCTCTACATTCCAGAATCTTTGGCACCAAAGCTGCCATATCATCTACCCTCTGCTTCAAGGTTGCAATTTCTGCATCTTTTTCCCCAATCTCTTCATCCTTCTTTTGAATTTCTTCCTTCAACTTTCGTTTTTATTTTTTCCATTCTTCCTCCCTCCTTTGTATCTCTTTCCATAGATTCACAAATTTTGCATGTACTGTAAAACTAGGAGGATTATGAATGCCTACCAGTCTTTTTGTTGATGGCTACTCCTCATATGATACTATTTGCATGGACTCGGGTTGTCTAGTTATCTCCAGCTATAAAGGTGTTGTTTCTTCTTCCTTTTGCTGCAAGGACTCTTGTTCTTGCAGGAACTCCTACTCTGGTTCTAATTGTTGTTGCAGGACTTCATACTGTAGGACCTCTTGCTCATGCTACAGGAAGTCCTTATTTTCCTCCAATTCTTCTGCAATGCTAGCAAGATCGGCCAGTGTTATGTTTGCTGCTCCCTTAAATATGTCTTCTTCTTTTTCAACATGCTCTTGCTCCATTGGAGCTTCAGGATCCTCATGTGAGGTCTCACCAAGTTTAGGGCTTTCCTGCAATTCCCTTTTTGAAAATAAAATGCACTTCCCTATATTGTCTATTAATTTCCAGTGTCGATGTCAACTGAATTTCCTTTCTTTTGTTTTTCCTTTTTGCTTGCAACTCAAGATTACGACAAGGAAATAATGACAAGAAAAGGAGTGATAAAGGGAAATTATGATAGGAAGACTTGGCAATTGTAGTTATTTTCACTTCACACATGCAATTAGCTCATTTTAAAATTTCTAATGTATCCTAATATGGTTGAACACATGGAAAATAAAATATTTGCATCTTTTTCGTTCCCCTCCCCCAACCTAAATTTGGACATGTGTCCACACATGTGAGATGGGAGTGGCGGTTGACAAGAAATGATGGCATTTATGTGAATACCTATACTAACGTACAATGATTAAATGAGCATACTTATAAGATGATTAAAGATAGAAATTAATGCACACATACCTGAATGTGGAAGATTTGTTGCAAAGATCGTAGATAAAGTAATGCTTGCCTTGTTGGAAAATGGATTGAGCAATGCATGAGGGTGGGGTGGAATGAAGTCATGGAAGAGAAAGAAAGGTGGTATGGATGGGTGGATGGGCGGATGACGAAGAAATGGACTTCCACATAAGTGAAAGTCTTTATTATGAAAACTGCGTACCTCAATTGGCTGAAGGAGGGACACTAGGTCTACTTCCTTCGGCTGTAGGAAGCTCTGAGTGTTGGGTGAATTGCCACAAGAACTCTTCTTTAGAATTTGGCTTATGATATAATCTGAGGTGATGGTTGTTGACAAGTAATTTAAACCAAACAAGTTCAATGGTTGTAAGCTAAACAACTCCATTGGGAAAGACCTCAACAACCTCGTATGGTCCTAGCCACCTTGTCTGTAATTTTCCTGCATTGTCCTGGTATCTTGAATCATAGAGAAAGGCCCAATCTCCTGGTTTGAACTTCTTGTCCTTGATAAATTTGTCATGCCACTTGATTCTTTGATTCTACACTACTTCTATATGTTGCAGGGCTTCTCTCCTTATTTCATCCAAAGCATTTAGTTGCATGATTCTTTCTCTCTGTGCTTTAGAAATGTACATCCCTAAATCTACTACAATTCACAGAGTTTTATGTTCAAATTCAATTGGCATCATAGTTGTCTTTCTGTACAACAACTCAAATGGGGTGAAGCCTGTATTTGTTTTCCATGTTGTCCTATAGGCCCAAATAGCTTCAGGTAATCTATTTGCCCCATCTTTCCTATGGATAGATACTATTTTAGTTAGAATGGATTCAACTTCTCTATTTGTCACCTCAACTTGGCCATTAGCCTGGGGGTGATAAGGAGTAGAATTTGTGTGCCTGATATTGTACTCATTTACCAGTGTTACAACAAGAGTTGATGTGAATTGTGGCCTTGATCAGTCACTATCTCTCTTGGAACTCCATATCTTGTGAAAATATCCTCACAAAGAAATTTTGCAACCTTGTTATCCCTTACATGCTTCATGGCCTTAACTTCTACCCATTTTGTTACATAATCAGTGCATACCAATATATAAGACTTACCATTTAATGGAGGGTCAATTGGTTCCACAAAATCTAATCCCCACTTGTCAAAGGGAGTGATTACTATCTGAGGGCACAGTGGCATCTCATCAGATCTGGTTGGTCTACCCATTCTTTGACATCTATCACATTTTCTGGTATACCTTCCTACATCCTTGTGGAGTGTTGGAAAGTAGTATCATGTGTTCAAGATCTTCATTGTTGTCCTTTTGTCCACAAAGTGTCCTCCACATGGTTCATTATGAAATGCATGCAAAATTTCATATGTCTCTTCTCTCACACATCTTCTCATGACATGGTGAGGTCCAGTATAAAACAAACATACATCAATCCAAGAGAAAGGAAAAGATTTTTCAATGAATGCTCTTTTCTCTTTTGGGGAGAAGTGAGAAGGAACTCTACCTATAACCAAGTAATTGGCTATGTCAACATACCAGGGTATTTGTACACTGAGAGAGAATAGATGCTCATCAGGAAAAGATTCATCTATGGGTTGATTATCTTTTGATGTAGTTATCCTTGAAAGAAACTCTGCAACAACATTAGCTTTCCTTAGCTTATCTACAATAGTTATATCAAACTCCTGCATCAATAATAACCATCTTTCCAATATTCCTATGATCAAAGGTTTATTCATGAGATATCTAATGGTTGCATGATCAGTGTGCACAAATATTTGGTAGCCTGTTATGTAATGTCTAAATTCTTTTAGTGCATAAACTACTGCCAACATCTCTTTCTCTATCACTGTATAATTGAATTCAACTCCTTGCAAATTTTTGCTGACAAAGTAAATAGCATTTTCAACAGCTCCCTCTTTTTTTCCTAAGACTGCTCCTATGGCATAATCTAATGCATCAGTGTGAATGTGGAAAGGAAGCTTCCAATTGGGTCCCTTAAGTACAGGAGCATTTATCAAAGTTGCCTTCAAGTCAGAAAATGCCTTGTCACAAGCTTCAGTCCACTAAAATTCAACATCCTTAGTGAGAAGGGTGTACAATTGTGTTGCTACCTTGCTGAAGTCTTTGATAAATCACCTATAATATGCTACATGACCCAAGAAACTCTTAACATCCTTTTGCTTTGTAGGTGTAGGTAGATTTGTGATTACCTCTATTTTGTAGGATCTACTTGAATTTCCTTATGGGAGATGTAGTGGCCAAGAACTACACCCTCTTGCATCATCATGAATCATTTTTCACTATTTAAGGACAATTTTTTATCCTCACATCTTTGTAGGACTCTCTTTAGATTCTCCAATGCTTGATCAAAATAAACACCATAAGTGGTGAAGTCGTCCATATAAATCTCCATGCAATCATGAGAAATGTCTGAAAATATACTAATGACTGCCCTCTGGAAAGTTGCAAGTGCATTGCACAAGCCAAATGGGAGTACCGAATAGGCATAGGTCCCCCATGAACAGGTAAATGTGGTCTTCTCTTGGTCTTCTGGTGCAATTTGAATACGGTTGTAGTCGTTGAATCCATCTAGAAAAGAGAAGTATTGTTTTTTGCAAGTGTGTCTAAAACTTGATCAATGAAAGGTAAACGAAAGTGATCTTTCTTGGTGGCAGCATTAAGTTCTCGATAATCAACACAAACTCGCCACTTCCCTCTATTGGGAACAATCACTAATGGAGATACCCACTGACTATCCGAAATGGGATAGATAAATATGACATCTAGAAATTTATGCAGTTCTCCTTTCACAAATTTTCTTAGTGCAGGGTTAATCCTTCTTTGTGGTTGTCTTACTAGAGTCCAATCATCTCTGATATAAATTTTGTGGGTATAGAGTTTAGGATCTATTCCCTTCATGTCGTGATAATCCCATGCAAATGCATGTTGATGGGCCTTTAATATATTTTCCAACAACAGTTGTTGCTCTTCATTCAATTTACTATTAACATTCAGATATTTTCCTTTTGATGCCTGTACTTATGTAGTTAACTCTACCATGGATGCTTCATTAACACATGGTACCTTTAGTTCATATGGCAAAAATGTATGGAATGTACCTGTTTCTGCAGGAAGTTTTTCTACAAGAGCAATGTCTGTAGGAAGAACATTTGCAGGAACAATGTTTGCAGGAACAGTGATTGTAGGAAGAATAGGCAAAAGTGTCATGACTGAAGTAGAAGATGATGTTTCCTCCACTCCATAATGGTTTTAAATGATGTTATTCAACCCCTCATCCTCATCTTGGAGCTACATGAAAGAGCTTCTACCTAGCATCATAAGCCACACCACAAAATTAACTTTCTCGGCCTATTCACCAACTTGTGGCCATACAAAATATTCTTCATCATGAGATGGCTGAGCAGGTGGATAAAGAACAAAAAATTTAGTACTCCTTCCATCTAAAATGGTCATGTCACCTAATCGACATCCAATGTAGGCATCTGTAGTTTCCAACCAAGGCCTTCCAGGAATGATGGGATACCCGCCTAGTGTAGCCTTAGGAGAAAGAATCATAAAATCTGTTGGATATTCCCAAGAGTCTAGAACTACCACAAGATCCTCCAATACACCATCAGGCTTAACAGTAGATCTATCTGCAAGCTACAGGATAGTAGGAGTAGATCCCATGCTTGCAATATTTAGTTGTTACAAGATGTCTTTGGTCATTACATTGATTGTTGCCCCTAAATCAATCAGAGCATTCTTCACTTGAATCATGTTTATGACAAGTGCTACTACAGTGCTACTTGGGTCATTATACTTGGGAATAGTCACTTTTCCCAACATGATATCAGCTATCTGGCCCACCACATGAACTATAGTTATTTCTTTCTTCTTCCTTCCTGGCTTCTTAAGACAAGCTTCCTTAATATATTTTTCATAGATTAGAACATCTTTTATTACCTGAAATAGGGGTATTTGAACACATATATGATTTAGCTGATCTAGGATGTCAAAATTAGTATCCTCTTTTTCTTCTTTCTTCTTGGAAACTTCCAGTCTATGAGGAAATGGTGGTTCTTGCTCAGTTTGTTTGGCTTGGGTTGGTTCAGGATTTTTAGGTGCATTTGGCTGAATAGGATCATTCAGAGGCTCCTCCTCCTCTTCCATAGGAAGCTTAGTAATGATGAGCTTGGAAGGGGCTGGTAGTTTGGTTCCTGAACGCAAATGGATATTACTTACACTCATAGTATATGTAGGGAATTGATTTGAATCAGGAGAATATATAGGCTTTTGTTGTGGATTGTTATTAGGATTGGGTGTGGGCTAAGATGGTAGCTTAGTTTTTTTAGGTGCATTAGAACTTGGATTAGAAGTTGGAGGATTATAACAAGTTGTTGGGGATGAGAATGTGGCTACATGTAGTTGGTGTTCTGAGTAGGCCATTGTTGTCCTCCTCTCCATTGATTTGTTTGAGGTCAATTTCCTAGAGGTGGTTGTCAATGCCCTTGAAATTTCTACCAATTCACTTGAGGTTGTTTCCATTGAGGTGGAGGAATCTAATGGCTAGGCCAAGTGTTTAGAGGGTTACTCCAAGGTTGCGGTGGATATCCTCCATAATTGGGTAGATATGGGAGTTGCCATTGGTTTCCAGATGAATAAGAGTTAAAATATGGTCCATCATAGGATAGTGGATCTGGTGGCATACCTTGTCTTGGAGCCCAAGGCTTCTTTTGTGCAACATAGTAGACTTGGTCTTCTTCAATCTAAATTGGCTTGAACTTAGGTGGAACTTTCTTTCTTTCCAAGTTAGCGACCATCTTACATCTGCAGTCCTTTTTCTTTTTTCTGCAGTGGGGACAATACTCTTTCAACATCATTTATGCCTCCTCTTTCTTCTTTTTGGCATGAAGTGTATCTAGCTGAGTAGCTAGATTGTTGATAATATCCTACTTGAAGTCTACCAACAAATGAGTGATCTCCATTCTTGAAACTCCACTAGTAGTTGACTTACCCATGGAAGATTGATAAGCTCTCCCTTTCTTTGAAGCTACCCTAGAGTAATTTTGGCATATTTTCTTGATATCCTCCCAAGGAACTTGGGAGACGTCTCCTCCTGCCATGAGATCCAAAGCATTAGTGCATCTATCATTGATTCCTCTTAGGAAAAGCAACTTTTGTGAGTCCTCATTAAGTGCATGGTGTGGAGATTTTAGCAAGCAAAACATAAATCTTGCAATGTAATCTTCCAAGCTCTCATCTTCCTTCTGCTACATCCTAAAAATGTCTCCTCCTCTCATGTCACTACCCCTGTAGTATTCCTTGTATTTCTCAAGGAATTTTTTCTTCATGTCTGCCCAAGTTTCCACAATATCTCTGCTTAGGCTCATGAACCATCTTAATGCAGCCTCTTTCAAAGTGGTGGGAAATAACTTAAGCCTATGGGCATCAGTAGTATAATCATAACTCCTATAGAGTATGTCAAACTCAAATAAGAAGGTATCACGATCTTCTATCACAAGTCCATAAAACTTGGGGATTGTTGAGGCAGGGATGTTCTTGATGTTGTCAACTTCATTTTAATGAGCAATGGGGAAAGGAAAAGTTGGTTGATTTTTTCTGTTCCTATTTGCATCACCCATGCCTGCTTGATGTGGTTCAAAGACAAAGGGGTTCTCAAGCTGATTTTGATCTTCCAAGGAAACTTCAGAGGTGGTTAGGTTAGGATATGCGTCTGCAAAGGGGTGTGGACCTTCTTCTTCTTCTTCTGGGAGATTCTAGTACTCAACTAGCTAGAATGGATGAGGATTGTTAGGAATAAATCTCCCATAAGCATCCCTTCTCTTTCCTCTATGCATGTGGTATCAATCAACTCACACAAAGAATTTGTAAGGAAACAGCAGGGTCATTACTTCCTAAAGGAGGATATGCTAAGAACAACTTTCAAAAACACTACAACAAAAACTACCAATGACTCCAAAAACTTCCTAGCATGACACCATCCCCGACAACGATGCCAAAAGTGTTGGCCTCCTACAATGATCTCATAACTAAGCCTTTATAGCCATGATTCAAAGACTAGACATCTAACCTGAATAGTCATTCAATCATCATGAAGGTGCATTTAACTTGTCAACCCAAGGACGTGAACTTGAAAAAGGTCAGCACTATATGTGCACTAGGGGCTCAAGTAGTCATTGCATTCTACAACTAAGAAACACAATGTTGAAAGTAAATTGTTGAAAGGAAATAAAGCAAATGTTGAACGTCAACCAACAATTATTCTTAAGCTAAAATGTAGAGCAAGAATGAAAATCTGTGTGACAAACAAGGACTACTTTGTCCCCTTTGGTTGCAAGAATAGACACATAATGAACTTCTAGTAGTTGCAGGAATAGTCAATGCCAGATTTCAAACTAAGTGTCAAATAGTAAGTAATACTAAGCTAATGCTAAACTAAGAGAACAGATTACTCATCAAGTGGGCCCTCTTGGATAAGTATCCTCTAAACTAACAAGAACTCAGATGCTTGAAATCAGAACTTTATTTTATTCACTATAAATCATGCATACAAAGAGTAATGTATCTGTATCACTGAAAATGAGAGTACAATGCAAAATCGTGCAAACTCCTAAAGAAGGAGCATCAAATTATTATTTATACTACAGCTAAACAAGTCAATCAACTCCACGACTAGGAGGATGCCATTTAGGGAAAATAGGGGAAAGTGGAGCGACGGCGGTTACACATGCATGGAATCCGGTCAGACATGCAAGTCAAGCGCAAATCTAGCACAACAGTAATGCCCATGCATGCTTGATCATTAAGGTCCACTGCAAGGTGGTTACGTTTAGTTGAATGAAGAATCTTTGTTGCCGGTTGCCTTTAACTTGGAGCGACTTCTCAGGTGGTCATTATGGTGTATGTCCAGTTGGCAGTGTCTTCCATAACTTGGTGTATTAAATCTGTAGGCCAAGGTTAGTATGTATAATAACTGCACATCAATAACCACTCTAAGAAACATTCATTAATCACATGCAAAATCAATATAGATGACCCACATATTATGCCAAGTATCATTAAAGCTTGTAGAGATAGGGTAATGTCAAATGTCAATGGTTTGAGGGAAACATTATGCCAATACCAACACTTAAGCATTAAATTCCATGACATCTATGAGCAAATAGACTATAGATTCTACCTAAAACTAGACCAAAAACTAGGCTCATTAGCGACAAGTTTTCACACGTTGCAAAGAGTGACAAATGCATTGAAGAGTAAGTTGCAACGTAGCATAATTTTTGTTATTTTCACCAGTTCCAACACATTCATGTGAGTGGGTTTATGCTAGGAAAGGTCCTATTTTTCACCTTAGTATGCCCAATTGTTCTAGACTATATTGGGTTGATGCTTTCTCTTAAGAGTCCCAAGTGCCAAAAAGTGGCAAACTTTGATGAGTTGTTTCTTGAAAACCATGGCACCTAGAAATGTTATGTCTGAAGTTAAAGGGTCACATAAGTTCACTACATAATAATATATCTCAAATATTTAAAACTCTAATCCATTTGATCATGGCAACAAGTTTTCACACATAAAAAGCATCAAATGCATTAAAGAGAAATTTGCAAGGAAGAAAAAAATTTGTTTTGTTTGTGGTGGACCAGAACAAAAATTCCAAAATGTCTAGTTTGGCAGGTTTATGCTAGGAAATTTCCTATTTCACACCCTAGCATTCTCAACCATTTTAGACTACATTGTGTCAACTTTTTCTTGTAAGAGCCTTAAGTGCCAAAAAATGGTAAACTAAACTTTGATTGGCTATTTCTCAAAAATTGTGGAACCTAGAAATTTTTTGTCTAAATTTACAAAGTCATGTAGGGTCCCTCCAAAATAACCTCTTTAAAAAATTTAAAACTCCAATCCATTTGGCCTTGATGACAAGTTTTCACATGTTGCAAAAAGTGTTAAATGCATTGAAGAGAAAGTTGCAAGGTAGAATATTTTTTGTTCTATTCATCATGGGTCCAAACAAACAGTTCCAACACGTTTAAGTGGCTAGTTTTATGTTAGGAAAGGTCCTATTTCACACCCCAACATTCTCAATCGTTCCAAACTACAATGTGTCGACATTTTCTCTTAAGAGCCCTAAGTACCAAAAAGTGCCAAACTTTGATGGGTTGTTTCTCATAAACCATGTCACCTAGAATTTTTTTTTCTAAAGGTACATGGTCATGTAGGGTCCCTTCACAATAACCTCTCTCCATTTTTCATATATCCAAGCCCTTTCACCATGGTGATAATATTTTGTATGATGCAAAAAGTGTTAGTTGCATTCCATAAAAATTTGTCAGGAGGCATTTTACGTTCTTCATATCGTGGGGCTAAACTGACAATTCCAAAATGTTGGGGTGGGTATAATATTACTACTATTAGAGGCCTCATTTTTTCACCCAAGCATCTTGATCCTTTTGAGCTAAATTAGACCAACAAAATTTCCTACTTGAATCACTACTATCTTCAATTACTAACCCTTAAAGGTCCACATGCATGACTTAAAGAGGGATTTTTTTTTCAAGGAGAGTTTGAGTTCAAAAAGAATAGGTCCACTTTAGGTTTTTTTTCATTGTAGGTCTCTTTGCATGAGATTTTGTAGTACTTCACAATGGCTAGGGTTATCTCCAAACTTTGATGGGAGGTATATAAGAGGTTTATGCTCATTCTAACTCCTCTACATTTAGTTTCCATCTTGGAAAGGGTATTACAATGTCCATACTCACTATTTTTCAAGTTTCAGTGCCTTAAAAATGTGTTTGTGAGACAATTTCATGTGAAAATGCATAGGTTCAATGAGAGAAAGGATGTCTATAAAGTTCATTTGGTCCTCAAAGATTATCTGCCTTCAAGCATGCAAGTGCATACAATTCTTTGAAAATGGACAGAGATGAAAATGGTAATGGGAACTAACTACATGTGATAGTTTCAAAATAAGACCAGGGGACATAGTTTTCTAAACATGAATATGAGAAAGTACTCAAAGGAGAAGTCATGAGTGTTCAAATCAAGGATAGTTAAGTAACATCTAAACAAAGGACTTCATGTAAGAGAGTGGAAGTCCCTATAAGAAATTAGTCTATACTTTCTTTGCCACTAAGGACACTATAATGTACATGGACTTGTAGCATGGGGTAGAAGACAACCATATGAAAAACTATAGTCCAATAAGAAAAATAAAATTGTCCATGTGACATTGGGATCATTTCACACAACATAATGAATTAAATGATGTATAAGATGATAAATTTTATCACTCATGAATAGTGCATAACCCATGAAAGTAGGAATTAGGATGGTATGGAAACTACATCATTAATTGAACCCAAAAATTAAGAGCATAATTCAAAGAATGTAAAAATAAATTGAGAATGCAGTGAAATAAAAGACTACTGTCCAAATGGTAGCAGTTCAAGAAGACAGTCATGAAGGATATCCATAATCTTATTCTTGGTTACATTGACGTCACAAAAAGGTATATAGGAGGGAGTAGAATGTAGCTCCACCTTTTTCAGTTCCATGTTAAATTTTTATTATATATTTTAGTGTAGGAATTATTAGGAAAACACTCAAGGTAGAACCATTCTTAGAAGATTGTATAATAACCCAGTGAACCCATATAAGTTCTTATGACTATATGATCTACACCAAAGAACTAGTCTCCTGCATGGATTGAATTCAAGGTAGTCATAAAATTTTTGGTTAATATAGGAATATATTTATTTGAGAGGAAGGAAAGTGTGGGCATGAGGAATAGCTCTATAAATGTGAAATGGTGATTGATCAACTAGAGGATAGGGGTCCTTACTAAATAGCTCACATCATTTAATGAAATAGGAAATTCTAGGTTGGTCAGATGATAACATTGATAGAGGATTAAATGTGCAAGGATGGATGTGTACATTAATGTCCTTGTGATCCCTAAGTTTTGTAACTTTGCATGAATATCTACTCTTCAAGGTGTAGGGGAAGTCAAGCTAGACAATATTAAAGGTAGATACTAACCAACAAGTGGGTATCAAAAAGCTATTTTGGAAACATTATTTTGTCACTATTTAGTCCTAACAAGTATGCAGCCATACTATAGTCCAAATGGTAAAAGTGAGCCTTATTCAATTATTCAATTAATCAATTATAGTGAAAATATGGATGACATTAATCATTTATAGCTGCATCAAGTCATTATTCATTTATTCAATTAATCATTTATAATGAAAATATGGACACCATTAATAAAAAATTGTATTAACCAAAAAACCATATAGGCATACACCATTATATGTCGATAAAAGTATTACATACAAGAAATCCATATAGGCTTACAACAAATCCATATGGACATACAATGTCACATATATGTAATACAAAATATATGTTCAAAAATGTCATATAGGAATACAACAAAGGACCCTAATACATTGTCATTTCCCTCTAGGTGAAGGAAAGAGATCATGAGTTGTCTTTGACTACTAAGAGGATGGAGATACATACGATGGTGGTCTCCTTCAAACTCATACACTTGATCTCCTATTCAAATTTTCCTAGACCTACACCTAATACAATAAAAATTATAGACATTAATATATAGGAATTAAATTATAGAATGACATTTAACAAAATAATCACTTACCCCATACAAATAATCACTATGTTCATCCACAATAGGGGAACTCTCATGATCTAGAGATAAGAAGCCTTAAGACAACCATCTAGATAGAAATTAAACTACAAATTAACATCATTTTATTTTTCAATAATAGAAAATCAAACAACAAATATAATGTGAAATTTATTAATCTACCTCATACCTCTGTCAAAGGCATCCAACTTGCTATTGTTGTAGCAACACCATGCTCCATTTTCATATGAATATTGGGAGGGGTATCTATTTGCATCATCTGGAAATGAAACAATATTATTCAATTACCAAAACTATCTAACATTATTTTACATTTTTTATTTTAAATAAAAAGATTCTCTATATTACCTGAGTTAAAGTTTGACAAGCACCTTGACTGCTAGGTGTTGACGTTGAAGGCCCAACATAAACCTGTTCAACGTCCAAAATAAGTTATAATAATTTCATTCATATAAGGTTCAGCTATTCACATGTAATATTTATAATTATTTACTAGTTACATACCTATGCACTCGAAATCATCATGTAAAAGGAAGGTGGAGGACTGCTAGAAGTATGGTGAACACTGTGACCCTAAAATTTCATTATAATCATTCTACTAATCTAATCTGGTGCAAATATATCTTAGGCACCTACATCCTGACTATCCTATAGATCATAAACATAGAGTGACCCACAAGACCAACATAAATGAGGTGGAAATGGATGCTTGGAAGACTCACCTGCATCACCCTATACTAGAGGCCTAGTATGTTGTAGAAGGCTCTAAGTGAGTGAGCTAATAAAAAAATGTAAGGTCTCCACCTCAACATGCTCCTTCACAATAGAAGGGATAGTCACATGCTCATAGTTTGGTCTAGCCAGTGGTCTCACTGCATAGTGTGGGTCAAGATGTACCCCCACTTTGTCCTGTGTGGTTCCCCCACATCTACCTTAGAACTTTAGCATGTCAAAATAATTTTGGATTTCATTGAGGAAAAACTCACAATAGAGTTTCCTCAAAAAGTATTGTGGTACCTCATTGTTATTGCATGGAGGATGGTAAAAACCATCCACCACCTATCCCACAAATTGTTCTTTATTCCTTGGAAATGGAAAAAATGGATACAAAACCTCTTGCATGCACTATGTAAGGTTTGATTGATTCGTGGATCGGTGAAAAGTGTACACAAGTTAGATTTCATTTTTTTCTTTCACTTGTTTATATGATAATATGTTTGCATTAAATTGTTATTGTTCTTTCCTCTTGTTAGACCAACTATTTATTTTCCCACTAACTAATTCTATGTAAGATACTATGGATTGAAATGATTGAGCAAGGGTGGTTCTATGGGAGTTTGTTCATGTAAGATCTTTCAACCTTGTAATTAATTCTTCAAGTTATTTTTTATTATTTTCAATTTTCCCTAATATGTTTTGTTGTGTTCCTAGAGGATGATGAGGAATTGTAGGAGGTGTTTATTGTGGCTATTCTTCAAGAGGGATTTCATGAAGAGGTGAATTTGGATTTTAAATGGGGGTGAATTACCAACTCCTAAAAATTAAATAATTTTTATTAAAAATAATTAAATCTACCTATTTAATACAAATTTGACACTAAAAAACTAAAAATAC
Organism: Sequoia sempervirens; assembly: GCA_007258455.2. Lineage (NCBI taxonomy): Eukaryota > Viridiplantae > Streptophyta > Pinopsida > Cupressales > Cupressaceae > Sequoia > Sequoia sempervirens. The sequence continues at coordinate 254,498,745 of VDFB02047230.1, read as the reverse complement.
TTACCCCTTTGACCTCATCAACATCTTGGCAGTATTTTGGTGAAGATTTAGCAATTTTTTTGGTTCAAAATCAACTCTACAACAATGTGAGCACACTTGGGAGGGTTTGCAAGCCGTGAGAAAAATGAAAAAAATAGAAATTAAAGTTGTTTTTTTATTGTTATTGCTTTAGTGAGCAATAACATGGGAGCATTATAAGACACTCACGTTATAACATGCTTGTGTTATAATGTTCTTGCATTATAACATGCTCACATTATAATGCACTCTTGTTATAACTTTGATGGGGCCAAAAAATGGGGTAGCCACTTTTGGTCCGTCATCTTTTTGCATGTGTCTGCTACTAGAATCATGTGGTGATGATGATTGAATGGTTGGGGGTTCATCAAGGTTGTCACTTTAGATATTAAGTCACTTTCATTGATATGATTGAAAATTCATCTTATTTAATAATTATGTTGGGAAATCCAATGTGTGTCATCATTACTACTAAAAAGATTAATATGGAAAAATAATTCAAACTCTATTTGTCTTCTAATAGTTGTAGTGACTATATCCCTTTGTGGGAAATTTACTTCATCATATATAGCATACATGGTCCATATGTTTTAATGAATCTATATAGGAATTCATTGGGAATTTCTCTAGTTTTTATTCTCGAATCCTAATTAGGTATTCTAATTAAATCAACATATTGTCTAAATTGCAGATCATTACTAAGCCTTAGTTGTTATTTCTCCATTATTTTGAGTAGAGATATAAGCAACTCCTATCATTCATAGATCCATCCAAACATTTCTTGAAATCCTCATATAGTGAGGTGGTAATAATTCTATGAGAATTTTACTTTGAATTAGAACACATAAGAATATCTTATATTTTTTTATCCTTACAAAGTCAAATCCTAGAATAGGATAATGCATGAGGGTGGTAGACGGGCAATGACTAGGCCAATCTATAATAGAATTATTTTCCTATAATGTGTCTAACAACAAGATTAAACTGATTAAAATAATCTTGCCACCAAACATATTTACCTTTTCTATCCTTGTGGCCATGATCATTTTCTTTGCATCTAGTATATGTTTAGATAGCAAATTTTTTCAACTGCATCAATCTTAATGTAATTTTTTCCAAACATTTCTTTTATAGTATAGATCTCCCTATTAGAAGAGATTATTTTTTAACATCATCAGCATAGTCACAAACATATTCTTTGTCATATTTTATGAAGCACTTTTTGTGCAAAACAAATTCATTTGTTGTGGCGTGATATATAAAATAAGTAAATATTTTACCTTAAATTTTATTTTTTGTGTTGCTTTAATGTGTTATTTCTATGAGATGTACCTTTTGGTCTTCTTTAGCAATTTTGTAGTATTTTTTTATTATTATCAAAGTCATGATAAGAACTATTAACATAATTTAGAATACCTAAGAATGCTTGTAGCTATTTCTTTTCTAAAATATTTGGAAATTGATTAATTTTCTTGGATGTGAAACTAAATTTCTAATTCACTATTTATACTTTTCATCCCCAATAAATCTAAAATTTATTAACATAGTTAAGATTTGATACTTGAGAGTACAATATTGACTTTTTTAACTATTTAGAAAAAATGTTCTAAATAAATCAAATGATCATCAATAGATTCATTAAAAGTTAGGATGCCATCTATATACACAAAAAGATAGAAATTATTATAAGAAACTAAAATTAAGTTGGAGCAATAAGATAAATGACATTACATTCTAAAAGGAAAACTAAAAGATATCTTGGACTTGTCCTCTCCCTTTACTGTGATATAATAAAACCTTGACTTGCAATCAAATTGGAAAAAATATATACACTTTGTTATCTTCTATAACATACAAGACTTGTCTACAGTTGGATAAGGATATGGTTTTGTGATGGAGTTCACATGTCTATAATTTATAATCATTATTATTTTTCCTTGTTTTAGTATTGAATATTTGGTTACTATAAAGGTTGGCAATAGAAAGTGGGGTAGAATTCTCTATTAAATTTGCCTTAATTCTTGGATTGTCTTTTCCATATCCGATGTTAGGATAAGAATCTTCTTCCATGTTTTCATAGTCTTACCTTTTTTTAGTACAATTTATATTTCTTACATATGGTTACTCTAGAATTTTTGTGGAACATCTGAACACATTTCTTCTTTTATTTTTTTCTTCTATTTGTTCAATTTTTTCCAAGATTTGGTTGTTAGGATGGGGAATCATGGAATGCGGGTATTGTTCAGTGGTATATACCAATCTTGGTATTTTAATTATTTCTTCATTAAGAGTGAAAAGAACACTCTTATGCTATTCCCTTGGGCATCTAATGCCATGTAAGAATGTTTATCATCTAGGTGTTAGAGGTCAAAGAGTATTGGTTCTTTTGCAAAGAACAAGGATGTGTTTGTATCTACCTATACATCATAAATTTTCTTCTTTAATTCTATAAAGATAAATTATGTACCTCCCTTGTATGAGCTAAGCTATATACTTAGACCTTGGTTTTTCTAGAGGTTTTGGTAGTGTTGTGCATACTACTTTGTAGTGGGATGGATTTGGAATTAAAAATTCTTTAGTGTCTTCGATTAATGGCTCTTTATAGATTTTTAGTTTTGGTCTTGGGGCCTTTTATGTCATGGGTCTATCCTGAACCTATCATTAAATTCTTCATCAAAGTTATTCAGATCTTGTTCCTCTAGTTCTACCTAGTAGCCATCAATCATTATTGATGGTCCTTTTGCTTAGGGTTCACTTTTGGCATTGGATACTAAACTTGCTTTTCATTTTATCTTTACTTGGCCTAAAAGAGTACCCTAGATATAGACTTTGGTTTTGGTCTCTACATAGTAGGTAGTATATGAGAAAATTGAGGCTATAAACCCTTTTATAAATATCATGTTTCTATTTCTCAATGTATATCTTCCTCTAGAAAATTTCCTAAATCTATAATCTTCTTTTGGTTGTCAATTTTTTTGTAACATAGTAGTATATTCATCAAGATTTTCTACTACATGGTGAAATTCACTGAAATCTTAGTGAAGAGTGTTGCAAGGTGTGTGCCCTTAGTCTCCTTGTGTTGTGCAACATAGTGCTTAGGTTTGTGACATGGCTTAACTGTCTCATGTGGATTCATTAACTCTGGCAGTTGTATCAGGCATTAACATGTCGATATTTTGGTGCAACAACAACCGTTTGTGCAACAATTGGTATCAGAGCTTGGTTCATGGATTTGAACCCCTCGATTTCACTAGAGGGATTGTTGAAAGGTGTGCACCCTTGTTCTCCTTGTGTTGTGTAGCGCAGTGCTCAAGTTTGTGGCATGGCTTAACTGCCTCTTATGGATTCATTAACTCTAGCAGTTGTATCGGGCATTAACAAGTCAATCTTTTGGTGCAACGAAAACTGTCTATGCAACAAAGGGTGGGAAAAGATTGAAGTCAAACAAAGGAAAATAAAAGAAATACAAAATACAATACCTTCACCTAGAATATTTTCTTCTCTCCTTGATGAGCAAATATGAAGTGCACCCTTATTCCATTTGATTTACTCTTTGATGTTGATATGTGGATTGCTCAATGCTCTAGAATAACCTTGATACGATTTGATAATGATAATGATAAAATTGATTAAATAGATATTTTGATAGCATATAGGTATAACAATAGAATTTAGATGATGAAAATGAAGGATGAAAGTCTCTAGATATAGAGTCTTGAAGAGGAAAAATCAATGGCTAAAAATGATTGACGATGGATGGCTAAGATTGAAAGAGGATTAGGGTTTGGATAAAGGATGCAATACTAGGATCTAGGTTTAAGATTGAGATAAGGAAAAAAAACCTTATGGAAATGGTTGGGATTAAAAGGTTAAATGAAATGAATGGATAAGAGGAAAAGTTTGTTTGATTTTTGGATAGGTGTCTAGGTTTAATGAATCTAGAGAAGTTAGTTAGATATGTGAAGGGACATTTGTCACATGAGGAAAAATTTATATTATGATCCATGTGAATAAGATGAAATGCTGAAAAGGATATAAGATAAAAGGGAATGAATTAAATAAATGATAAATATTTATTTAATTAAAAATATTAAGATAAAGATGAGAATAGTTAAATAAATAGTAAATGTTTATTTAATTAATGGTTTAGGATAGCTAAAATTAAATGTGGTTGGATAAGATCATATTTTAGGTGTCTAAAATTGATGTTCATCATCATCATCATCCTCCCTTTCCCCCTCCCCTTCCCCGTCCTTGAATAAACCTGTTGATTGGAAGGAGTCAGCTCATGTCAAGGTAGAGTAGGAAAAAAGATTTTTTCCCAAAAATAGAAAACAGTAAAGGTAGGTTTTCAATCCACTCCGTGCTAAAAATGATTTGGTATAAGAGATTGTAACCTTTCTATAACTTCATTCATGCATAACTAATTATTCTTGGAAAATTGTAATTTTTTTTGGATACATATATGCATATGTTACTCTAGAATGAAGACATAAGTAAACTTCAAATAGATGTTGGTCGTATACTAACCCCAAGCTTTTCATTTTTTCTAAAGTCCAAACAATATGTGGCAACCACTGGCCATGCATAACATCTAGAGAGTGTCCTTGCATGTGTAGCTTGTTTGATAATATTTCTTACACAACCAAATAATGGTATAGCATCTCCAAGTTGTGAACATAAGAGGAAAATAATATGATAATAATAATAAAGTGTAGCTCACTTGTATATGGCGGCCTACTCATAAAAATGGGAGTCACATGTGAGTGTGCAGATCATTCTTTTCAAGAATAAAATTATTCAAGATTTCTATTTTGATGAAAATTCATGTTTGTTTTCTATTTAAGGGTTTAGCTTGCATTGTTTTTATGTTTATTTAGATCCTTATATGTTTAGCTTTGGCTTTTAAAAAAAGGTTTACTTTACTTGTTTTTTTTTATAAGTTCTATGGTGACTTTTTCATATCTAAATATTTATCATTAGATTTCAATATCATAAGGAGATTTTAAGTTATTTATAATCAATTTTTTAATTTTTATATTAAAAAATTTAATGATGTTTTGATTATACAAGAAAAATGGGTTTTGAAGGGACCCAAAACCCTTTACAACTTAAGATTTAAAATGTTGCTTAGAAGAAATTACCATAAGACACCAGCAGAATACCAAAACCAAAAAACAACAAGACAAAAGGGTGTTGTACGCGAGACAAAATAGTAAACTAACAACACCCAACAACATCAACATAGCAAAACAACAAAAAATCAACCAAGACCCAGCAGAAAATAGACAATAGACAAAAAGAGAGTGGAACACTAATTCAAACTACTTAACGTGTTGGCCACCTCAAGCTCATGGCTCCTGTGCACTTCAATCATGTCCAACAGCTCTTTCTTCTTAGCTTCAAAGGACTTCTTCCATTAACCAGACCCTCTAACAACAAGCCCTTTACCATAATCTTTCGTACCTTTTTTACCTTTTCCTTTGGCAGAATGCTCTTTCATTATTAGCTCAAAGAAATATACTTGGTCCTCCCTTAGCTCACTAATCTTTCTGAATAGGACATCACTATTTTTCATTAAAATGTGGCTCGCATAGAGAAGCTTCTTAATGTCTGCATTCGTATTCAAAATCTTGGATTCTAAACCAGCCAATCATTCATCACACAAGGATTTGAAGTCATGGAAAGAACCCTCAAGGTCCACAATTTTGTCGATTTGAATGTCTGACACTAAGCCTTTCGGAACATTCTTCAAGTTTTCCTTCAAACCCCTTATTTTAATGTTAATTTTATTGAACTATTGAAGAGTCCACTTAGCTAACTTAAAACTTCTAGTGGCACCAGCCTTAGCCATGTCTAGAAACTCAAACATTGAGGTAGAATCACCATCAAGGTAAGAAAATTCCTTGAAAAGGGGATTTACCTTTAGAGGCTTCGGATTTGCACTCTTCCTCTCTGCATCCTCCTCATCTTGACCCTTAATCTCTTCTTCCAGCTCCACATTGGGTGAGGTATTAACTGGGGAGTCACCTATTTCCACCACCTTTTCACCAAAAACCTTCTCCTCACCAATCACCTTGGAATCCTTTGCAGAAACTTTCAAAGCTTGGTTCTTGAATTTAGCAATGTGTTTGGATGCCCTCCTTGGCTTATCCTTGGTCTCTATAACCAACACATTTTCCTGCAAACCCTCCTCATTACCTCCACCATCAGCTTCTTCCTGACCAATAGCCAAATCCTCCTTTCTAGGAGAGGAGTCGTATGAGCCCACCTTTGTATCCTCATTGTCAGGAAGAACAAGGTGCTTAGCTGTACAATTTCTCTTAAGGCTACCCTTCTTCCTCTTTTTCAAGGATGTAGCCATAGGGGATAGGGAACCATCATCTTACTCTTCATTCCATTCCTCTTCATCTGTAATGTTGGAATCTGAGCCTGACGAACTAGAAACTTCGCTCGAAATCTTCTCCTTTTCCTTAATAGCAGGGGCAGGGAGGAGAGCATTAACATGCTTCATGATTAAAAGAATGATGCCTTCATGAAGGACCGGAGCCCTCCTATTTTTTAAATGAGAATAGACAAAAACTTCCATGGAAGATAACAAAGAAAATGGAAAAGAGATAAACAAACCATGCCTGAAATGGTTTAAAAGCGTGAAATGGTGACCTAGGATAGCAATAAACCTACCTTTCAGGGTCAAATAGCACATTATCACCTCCAAAACATCTACCCGTATCTTCGTGAGGGACTTGCATTCATAGCCCCAACTTTCCATCTTAATCAATTTTTTCCACTCATCATCTTTGAAAAATTGAGTCATAGCTTCCTCGTTGCTCTTCTTGTCTTTGTAAAACGTACGGCCAACCATCGGCATCCCAGTCACCGTTGCAATCAGCTCCTCATTTACCTCCACAACTAGGCCCTTTATATGAGGCTTGTGGTTATGCCAGCAAGAAACAAATTTTTTTGAGGCATTTGGGTCATGCCCGTGCAACCTTTCTAAAAAAGGCGTGAAATTCCTATGAATTTTAATGATGTTAAATTACAGTAAAAATTTGTAATTTAGTGGTAGGGTTTGATAAATAATAAGTGATAGAATGAGTTTTATTTAGTACTATAGTGAAGGGAGGTTGTTGTGTGTGTGTAAAACTAATTTGACCATTTGTATATATGATAGATGTGGTCTTGGTTCAATCATGGGGGAATTAATTTGTTTGGCTTGGCTACCAACATATTCTATTTATTTTTAAAACAAGATTATTGTTATAGATCCATTTTCTGGTTACCTCATTTCATTGCCAATGACACTACTGACCTAGTCTCACTATTTTAGTTGTCTAATGTGGTAGTCATTGGTTATATATATAACTTAATAGAATTGTTATCAAATTTGACAACAATATAAAAATTTAATCATTTTTAAAATAAATACTTAAGAAATTTGGTGACTCAAAAACCAATGACTACCACACTAGACAACTAAAATAGTGAGACTAGGTCAGTAGTGTCATTGGAAATGAAATGAGGTAACTAGAAAATGGATCTATAACAAGAATCTTGTTTTAAAAATAAATAGAATATGTTGGTAGCCACGCCAAACAAATTAATTCCCCCATGGTTGGCCCAAGACCACATCTATCATATACAAATGGTCAAATTAGTTTTTCCTAAAAAAAAATATTAAATAATTTTTTTTAAAGAAAAGGTGATGAAGGCAGCTATATAAAGTATATGTTAAAAATATGAAATATTGTTTACAAATAACTGAAACGGACAAAAAAGAAAAAACAAATAGAGGTAAAAAAACTATCTTTGAACTAAAAACATTAAAACAAAGAATAACATGGGTAAAAATGGAACATACAAAAAGAAAGCAGGTGTAAAAGGGGAAGGCTACAACTAACACACAAAGCACCAAAACTCAATAAGTAAGGATTATGGAAAAAAATAGGGGTGCAAGCTGGTAAAGACACAGGTGATAGTGATGGTGTTTATAGCCCCGTCTCAACTCCTCTTACCTGGTCTACACATTGATATGTGCAAGAGCTATAAAATGTTAAAAGTCAGGTAGAACTACTAGAAGTAAAGGACCAAGAAACTGAACACAAGGTCAATGGGTGTATGGTGGTTAACCAAAATCTAATGGAGGAAAACGGGCTGCTAAAAGAGTGGGTGGAAACTTTAAAAAAGGTCTTAAAAATAGGGCAGCTGGAATGGTAGGGTATGAAGCAGGAATGGTTATCAGTGCAACAAATAATAAAAACAATTTCAAATGTGGCAGGATCATAAATGAAAAATAGTGAGGCTCAGTCTTTGAAACAAGCAAGTGGTCAAATTCTTAAGAAAAAAGAAAGTGGTAGGGAAATCAGCTCAAAGGGCATCAATTCATGGACTCAAGTACTTAAAGTCCAACAGATGGGTTAATAGAAGCAATGGGAAAAGCAAGCAAAGAACAAGCAAAGGAGTTTAGAGAAAGGAAAGAAAGAGAAAAAAACATAATCATTAAAGGGGTAAAGGATTATGGCATGAATGAGGATACATACAATCTGTCAAGCGATTTTTTGAAGGACATGCTACAATGGAGGGGTAAAATTTTGCAAGCAAAAAGGGTTGGAAGGTTAAGAGAGGAGATTTGGAGGCCCATTAAAGTTACCTTGAGGAATTTTGAAGAAAAACACCAATTGTTAAGTCAAAAGAGGCTTTTGAAGGGCTCCTACTTCTTCTTAGATGAAGATTTAACTGTCATGCAAGAGGTAGCAAGAAGAGAGGAACTGTCCAAAATAAGAACAACTAGAGGTGAGGGTAAAAGGGCATGGTTGTATAAGGGTAAAGCAATCATTATTGATCCGTTGTCACAAAATAACACAATGCAGTAAGGGTATAACAAAGGAGATATAAGGACAACAATGGAAACAACAAATGGAACACAACAAAAATGGTTGAAAAAAGCTAATACTTTGGTGGTGAGCCTTTGGTCCCAAGGTAAATAGCAAGTAGGGCCCCCCTAGGAAAAAATAGAGTTAGTGTGTTGGAATTTTAGAGGCTATCTATGGAGGAGAGGACCTGGGTTAGGGCCAATTGCTGAAGGGAGAGACATTATAAGTCTTGTAGAAACACATGAACATGAGGGTTGCAAGTCACCTATTTTTGAAGGTTCTATAAAATTTGTAGTTTGGAATGAGGTAGTTGGTAATGGTAAGGGGTATGGTGGTATTTTGGTCCTAATAAAAGAAGCTTGGGGAAGAAGCATTCAGTTAGAAAAAATAGACCCAAATAAGCAATATTTATGGTTTAAAATCTCATAAAATAATAAACTCATCATAATTGCAACATGTTATTTCACCCCGCAAGGGTCAAAAACTTATAAAAAGAATGGCCTAGATGGTAAGGACCCATATGAAACTCTCAAAAAAGATATTTTCTCTTTCTCATAGCAAGGAGAAGTTCTTCTTGTAGGTGACTTTAATACAAGGACAACCAATGAGCAAGCGTGTAGCTTGTGCAACAAAGAATATAACAAACCTCTTTGGTTAACAGAAAAAGATAATAAGATTTGGGCAAGGCATTCAGAGGATAGAGGGGTTATTAGCCATTTTGGCAAAGAGTTACTTGCTTTCTGTGGAATTTTTAATCTAGTTATTTGCAATGGATTGAGCCATTGGATGAACTCTGGTAATTTCACATGCAAAACATATAATGGGGCAAGTGTTGTTGATTATGTTATTTTCTCACAAAGCCTTGTTTGCAAAATAACGAACGTTGTGGTTGAGAAACCTATAGAAGACTTAAAGTATGATCATAATCCTATTGGTCTTTTGTTGTCCTAGCCCAAAAGCTTCCAATCTATGAAATAGGAGCAACCTACTCATCAAACTGAAAAAAGGGCAGAATTCTATTAACGCAAGAAAATTGTAACATATTTGTGAAAACTTTAAGGTAGATAATACAACAAGAAAGGAATCAGTTGCAAGGTTTAAAAAGCCATCAGCTAACACATAAAATTCAAGAGGCTCTTGGTGGCTACAAAAGGGAAAAGAATAAGAGGAAAAAAGTAAGTCAATTTATGGAAAATGCATGGTTTGATGAGGAATGTAAAGTTGCAAGGAAAGCAAGCAAGCAGCTAGGTAAAGAAAAGGCAAACACAATATTATACAACCAAATGGTAAAAGTTAAAAAAATAGGTTTCATGAGCGCTAGATGGAAAGCATTGTTATATCTTGGGAATAACAACCCAAAGCTCTTTTGGAAAGAGCTTCAAACAAAGGAGGAAATGAAGAATAACATCACCTTGGCTCAATGGTTTTAATATGCAAAACACTTGTATGAACAAGATGTAGGGAATGAAGAGCCTCCAAGGGTAAACACATCAGCAAAGCTTTTCACTTTGCAAGAAGTTAAAGAAGGTATTAAAAAGTTGAGGATAGGCAAGGCAAGAGACATGGCTAAGCTTCAAGTGGAGTATCTAAAGTGGGGGATGGAAATCATTTCTCCTCACACTATGCATATATTTAACAACATCATTCACTGTGGGTTTCCCAAAGATTGGATAACCAGCTTAGCCATACCCCTATTCAAGAGTGGGGATGCTAACAACCCATCTAACTATCATACCATCATGAATAACCCGTTGTTTGCAAAATTGTTTGGCAGCATGATAGCACATAATCAACAAATGGGTAGAAATTAAAAATAAGAGAGCAAAGGGGAAAGCAGGTTTTAGGCCAAAAAACTCAACAATTGATCATGGCATCACTTTAAGGAATATCATTGAAAAGATTTGGTATGAGAAAGGGGAAGCCTTTTGTTGTTTGTGGACTTCAAGAAGGATTTTGACATAGTTCCCAAACAAAATTTGTGGGACAAAATGAAATATCTTGGCATTCTTGAGCATTTTAGAGCTACTATCCATAGGCTTTATGAAGAAGTTTGGGTAAAAATTAGAACTCGGGTAGGTACTTCGGAAAGCTTTAGGAGTGGCATTGGGGTTAAACAAGGCTTCCCTCTTTCTCCAACTCTCTTTGGCCTATATATTGATAAGCTTGAGGAGTGGTTGAATTTGAAGGGTGGAGAAGGGGTCCCTTTAGGAGTGTATGTTGTAAAACTTCTTTTATATGCAGATGATCTTGTTTTGATTGCTAGATTTGTTCAAGGGTTGCAAGTGCATTTGACTGCACTTGAGAATCTATACAATGATGTCGGTATGCAAGTTAGCATTAGTAAGACCAAGATCATGGTATTCTCTAAGAAGAAGAAGAAAAAATCAATTCGACTTTTATTTTGAAGGGAGTATATTAGAGGAAGTAACAGAGTATAAATACCTGGGAATGGACTTCAACAACAAGCTATGTTGGGAAACTTGTAGAAGGAAAATAATTTTGGTAGGTTGGAGAGCCATTTTTTCTCTTCAAAACAGATGCAGAGAGGCAAAGTTATGGGATTGGAAAACTATTCACACATTGTTTGGGTTGTTAGTTATATTGGTGGTCCTTTATGGGTGTGAAATTTAGGCTAGCAGCACTTCTAACATCAAGTGGGCACAAATAGAGATAATTCAAAAGTATTTGATCACAAGCAAATTCAAATTAAAAGCTTCAATCCCCTATGAGATACTTCTTGTTGAAATAGGGGCAATTCCTATTAAGGCCATCACTATGGTGAATCTTTTGAGATATTTGAAAAAGGTTGAGTAGATGTAAGCTCATCGGTGGCCAAATGTTGTTTTTATAGGTGTATTGGGGGAAAGAAAAAATTCATGCATGAAACAAAATTCTAAATGGATGAACAAGTGGAACATTCACTTCAACGAGTGTTCTAATAATAGTAATGAACTAAAGTTGTATGTGGTTGAAAAGTTTCACAATGTTTTGTGGACATGAGCGGTTGGGAGAAAGAAAAAGTATTATGTAGAAGTATTTAATCCCAATTTGGACCATCAAAAAAAGGAAAATATAGAGGCAAATATTCCATGGAGATCAAAGATTCTCATTGCACAATTGAGGACTAACTCACATTGTTTTTGGTGTGAAATGGGGAGATGGAAAAGGCCAAAAGAAGTTTGGGAAGAGAGGGTTTGTATCTTTTGTGTAGCTAGGTAGGTAGAAAATGAAAATCATTTGATCCTAGATTGTAAAGCTTACAGTGACATCAGAGGAAGCTACACAAGTGGGTTAACAACTACAAATTTTAAAGATTTATTCAACATAGAATGGGTGGGTAGAATGGGAGAGCTCATTATCAAGCTAAACAGCAGGAGAACAACATTTAACAGTGCTAAAATATCAGGGATCATTGTCCCATAGGCCTTCTTTTGGTCTCATGGATGTTAAAAGTCTTCTATTCTATTCTATTAACTAGTCATGGAAGAGCTTACATACATGATTTCATCCATTAAAGGCAGGGGAGAAATCAAAGGAGAGTCGAATGCAGAGTTAGATGGAAATGGAGTAAGAGGGTAAGGAGATAGTGTTGGATGTTGTAGGTGTTTTGCCGATATGTGGTTTTCATTGATGCCAACACTATTAGCATTTGGTGTATTAAAGGTTGTATATGTCGAGGATATTGAGAAAAATTGTTAAAAGAAGTGTTGCAGGTTCCCAGTGGAACTGTGAAGGTCATGAAGGTGTCTTGTTCTATGTGTTGAATATCAGTTGTTGTGGATTAAAGGGTTTTCTACTGAATGTATCTAGTCCATCCTTTGGAAGTTTCAGAGGTCCACGTGAAGATCTGTTCATGTTGTGAATAATTGTGTTCTGACAGTATTTTTGTGGGTTATGTCAGTGTTCTAGAATGAAGTTTGTGTGTTTTTGTTGATGTGGATGATTCTATGTTGTTTCTTGGTGTTTGTGGATGTTTCTAGATCATTCTCTATCTTTGTGGTATGTTCACATTGATCGGTGTGCTCATGGTCAGAGATTTTTCTCTGTACATTTGGTTTTTCATGTTCTTGGCCAACATGATGGTGGTAGTTGTGGATCTTTGAGGTGAAATTTATCAAAGTATTTTTTTGTTGTTGTTAATTTGGGTATCCACTATGTTGTGGCTGACCTTGCTGGATTCGTATTGCAAATTTATTTGTAAATTTGGGTCCACATTGAAAATGTGTTTTATATTTCTAGCCGACCAGGTTGTTAATGTAATATCATGTTGCAGATATATAAGAGCGATTGTTTCATCGGTGTAGAGTGTAATTAGTATGCTCAGAGTGCTTGGTGTGCTCTTGTGTGTGTATATGTGAATATCATTCGATTGCAAAGAAAATTATGAAGGAGATTGAGTGAAGTGTGAAGAGGTTTGAGCAAAGAGTGAAGAAGGTTTTTTGTGCTTAACTAGAACTATAATCAAGCTTATGTAGAAGTTATTTTCTCAGTTCACAATTTGGATGGTTTTAATCCAAACCTTTCTTTGGACAGTGAGTCCTCTTTTTTATTTGAGCAATGAGATCTAGGAAGTGTGCTAGAATGCATGTGCATTCCCATTATTCTTATACTTTTAATAGGGTATAATATTGTGGAATAACATCCACAGTGGTTTTTCCCCTAATAGGGTTTCCACATAAAAATAGTGGTGTTCTCTATGGTTTATTATTCATTCATCGGATCTGAGATTAAGTAAAGATTGAAAAGTTTAAAATATTCTAGGACAACTGATTCACCCCCCCTCTCAGTTGTTTGTCCTTGTTTTTCCAACAATTGGTATTAGAGCAAGTTCCTCTAAAGGAATTTTAAAAGCTTGAGGTGATCTAAGATGGCATCATACAAGAAGGACATTCCTAGATTTGATGGAATGAACTACTCCCTATGGAAAGCTAGGATGGAGTGTCATTTCAAGTGTATTGGTGAACCTTTCTAGAAAATTACAAAGAACATATATGTTATTCATGTGACTAGTCCCTCCACTATTGATGAGATCAAAGAGACTGAGAATAATGTTTGGGCTATGGAAGCTTTGCTGAGTGCTCTAACATATTCAGAAATTAAAAATATGTTAGGTCTAAAGACAGCTCATGAGATGTGGAAGAAGCTAGAAACTTTGTATGAAGGAGATGTACATGTGAAGATGGCTAAGCTACAGAGTTTGAAAGGAAAGTATGAAAATCTGAAGATGGGTGAAGATGAGAATATTTCTTCTTTTATTTTAAAAGAAAATGAACTAGTGATGGGTATTAGATGTGTTGGTGGTATTCTAGAAGAGGAATAAATTTTGGCCAAGGTGCTCAGATCATTGCCTCCCTCCTACAAAGCAAAGGCTCATGCTATTGAAGAAACCAGATCATTGACGAATGTGACAAGGGACAAACTGATTGGTAAACTTGTTGCCTTTGAGCTAAGTGAATTTGGTGATTTTGTTCCTAAGACTGAAACTGCATTTAAAGCTATTGCATCCAGAAGAAACAAGCAAATATATGATCCAGGAGAAATTTCTAGGAAGACATTCAAGTATGAAGAAGAAATGAAATAGCTTGAAGATGAAGAAAGAGAAGTAGAAGAGTTGGAAGCACTGATTGTAAAGAAAGAAGGTAGAGCACAAGATAAGAATAAAGGAAAATTTCCTATCAAATGTTTTTCTTGCAGTAAAATAGGTCATTTTTCTTCAAGGTGTCCTGAAAGAGTCCCTAGATCTAAGCCTTACAAATCTAGATTTCAAAATAAATGCTACTTTTTTCAATGAGTGACTGATGATGAGTCTGATAAAGAGAATGAAAATGAAGATGGTTGGGTTTTCATTGCTATCAAGGAAAATAGTCCTGAGCCTATTGAATCTACTAAAGATGAGAAAGCTCTTGCAGCCCGAATTGAAGAAAAGGATGAGTAAGTCATTGGCAATGGATGCTCACATCATATGATTGGTGACAAAAGAAAATTTGTAAGTCTAGAGAAGTATGACGGTGGGGTTGTGAGATTTGGTGATAATAATGCTTGTGTGATTTGTGGCAGAGGATCTATTGGTGGTAAGCATAACACTGATGATGTTCTTTATGTTGAAGGCTTAAAGCACAACCTGTTGAGTGTTGGATAGATGGTGGAAAAGGGTTATGATCTTCAGTTCAAAGATGGAAGATGCAGGATATATGGAAGCTTTGGAAATGTAATTGCTTCAGATAAACAGACAAAAGGCAATATTTTTCACTTGAATGCTGCTAGTGAAAGTTGTTTAATTGCTTAAGTAGAGAAAGTTGGTTATGGAATAGAAGGTTGTGTCATGTGAATTTTGATAACATTTTCAAAATAAGTTTCACTCAAGCAATAAGAGATCTACCAAAGCTAGTAAAGCCTGCTAGCACAATTTGCAAGGAGTGTCAGATGGGAAAACAGACTAGAGTTTCTTTTCAGAGCAAACAACATAATTCAAATGGATTACTAGAGTTGATACCTACTGATCTATGTGGTCCCTCCAAGGTTAGAAATCTCCATGGTGAAAGGTAAATTATGTTGATTGTTGATGCTTACTCTAGAATGATATGGGTTGCTTTCTTAAGAGAAAAATGTGAAGCATTAGAAAATTTCAAAAGTTTCAAAGCTATGGCAGAGAATGAAAAGGGTCTAAAAATAAAATGCTTAAGGTCGGATAGAGGTGGTGAGTTCACCTCTAGGGATTTTAATTCTTTCTATGAAGAGCATGGAATCAAAAGACAGTTATCTGCTCCCTGAACCCCTCAACAAAATGGTTTTGTAGAGAGGAAGAACAGAATAGTTCTGGATGCTACTAGAACAATGATGATTGAAGGAAATGTGATCATATCTATTGGAGTGAAGTTGTAAGCACTACTATGTACAATTTGAACCAGATAAATGTAAATGGTAATTCTAGTAAGACTCCTTTTGAACTATGGTTTGGTTATAAGCCTACTATTAAATACTTCAAGATCTTTGGAAGCAAATGCTACATCAAAAGAGATGATGATATAGGAAATTTTGATTCAAGAAGTGATGAAGGAATCTTTCTAGGATACTCTACTAGAAGCAAGGCCTACCGGTGCTATAACAAAAGACTAGGGAAAATGGTTGAGAGTGCAAATGTTAGAGTTGATGAAGATTCTGCTAAATCATCTAGATATTGTGGATATGATTCAGATGAAAACAATACAAACAAAGGGAAGAATGTTCAGACACATAACCAACTTCAAATTGTGCCATATGTTCCATATGTTCCTTTTTTTCTGGTAAATCAAGGTAGTCAGGAAGTAGAGACAAGTGCAAGTGCAGAAGAAAGATCAAAAGAATCAGAAGTTTAAGAAAATCCTAAAACTTTGAGGTATGTAAAGCTAAATCATTCTGAAAATCAAATTATAGGAGACAAGAATAAAGGTGTGCAAACTAGAAGAAAGATTGCAAAAGAGTATTGCTTGATATCAAAGATTGAACCTAAAGATGTCAATGAATCTTTCAATGATGAACATTGGATGGAAGATATGAAGGAAGAATTAATGCAGATTGAAAAGAATAATACATGGGTACTTGTTCCTAGACCTAAAGAAAAAAATGTGATTGGCACAAAATGGTTCTTTCAGAATAAGCTAAATGACCAAGGTGAAGTGGTCCAAAATAAAGCAAGATTGGTATGTAAAGGGTATTCACAAATGGAAGGTATTGATTTTGAAGAAACCTTTGCCCCTGTTGCTAGAATTGAAGTTGTAAGGTTATTTCTTGCTTATGTTGCATATAAGAACTATAAAGTCTATCAAATGGATGTAAAGTCTGCTTTTCTGAATGGTGAACTAAAAGAAGAGGTTTACATTGAGTAGACAGACGGATTTCAACTGACTGACAAGGAAAATATGGTTTGTCGATTGAAGAAAGCTCTATATGGACTCAAGCAAGCCCCTAGAGCCTAGTATGCTAGACTGGACAAATATTTACTGAAGCTTGGATTCAATAAAGGTACTACTGATAGCAACTTATATTTCAAGTTGGATCTTGATAAAGAGTTGATAATTGAGGTCTTTCTTGATGACATTATTTTTGGAGGAGATGATAATTTATGTATGAAGTTTGTTGATGAAATGAAGAATGAATTTGAGATGAGTATGATTGGAGAGATGAAGTTCTTTCTAGGATTGTAAGTTACTCAGTTAGACAAGGGGATCTTCATATGTCAGTCCAAATATGTGAGGGAGCTGTTGAAGAAGTTTGGCATGGATGACTCAAAACCTGTTGGTACTCCTATGGTAACTAGATGCAAATTGACACAGAATTATGCTTCTCCCAAGGAAAATCAAACAAGGTACACATCAATGATTGGTGGATTTCTCTACTTAACTTAGACCAGACTAGACATTATGAACGTTGTTTGTATGGTTTCTATATTTCAAGCTGATCCAAAAGAATCTCATGTGATTGTTGTTAAGAGAATTTTTAGGTATCTAAAAGGAACAATTGACTTTGGGCTTTGGTATCCTAAGGATGATGATCTTACTTTGAATGCATATACTGATGTGGATTGGGAAAGAGATGTAGATGACAAGAAGAGTACTAGTGGTGGTTCCTTCTTCCTAGGGAAGAAGTTGGTGTCTTGGTTGAGTAAAAAGAAAAATTCCGTTTCACTATCTACTGTTGAGGAAGAGTATATTGTTGCTGCAAACAACTATACTCAAGTGATGTGGATGAAATAGATGATAACAGATATCAAAGTAGTATATGATGAACCTATTTCCATATATTATGACAACTCAAGTGCAATAAAAATATCAAAGAATCTAGTGCTACACTCTAAGACCAAGCATATATCAATCAAGTTCCACTTTCTGAGGGAGAAAGTGAGTGAGAAAGAAGTCAAACTGGAGTATGTGCCTACCAAAGAACAAATTGCAGATATTTTCACTAAGCCATTGCTGAAGGATACTTTTGAGTATCTCAGAGGAATGCTAGGGGTGATTACCCCTCCTGATATGAACTAGGATGCATTAATTTGCATCAATTTGTGCATTTCATGATCATATTATGATCCAAATTGATGCTTCCATGGCTGCTACTTAGGGGGGGTAGTCAGATGTGAAAATATGTGATTCAAAGCTTGTATGTGGAAAGATAATGCTTATCTTTGACATTGATGTCAAAGGGGGAGAAGAGTAATGTGAAAAATTGTTGCTTACCTGAAGTGAAAAGTCTTGTAGAAAAAATTTCATGCAGAAGAGGTCAAGGAAGAAGAGTCAGAATCTAAGGAGGAATAAGTGTTGATTGAGAGTCAAGGGTTGATGGTGTTTTTCACATCATGTGTTGCCATCAATTCCAAAGGGGGATATTGTTGGATGTTTTAGGTGTGTTGTTGATATGTGGTTGTCATTGATGTCAACACTATTAGCATTTGGTGTAATGAAGGTTGTATATGTTGAGGATATTGAGAAAATTGTTAAAACAAGTGTTACAGGTTCCCTGTGGAACTATGAAGGTCTTGAAGGTGTCTTGTTTTGTGCATTGAAGATCAATTGTTGTGGATTAAATGGTTTTTTATTGAGTGTATCTAGTCCATCCTTCGAAAGTTTTAGAGGTCCACGTGAAGATCTATTTGTGTTGTGAATAATTTTGTTCTGACAGTATTTTTGTGGGTTTTATCAGTGTTCCAAAATAAAGTTTGTGTGCTTCTATTGGTGTGGATGCTTCTCTGTTGTTTATTGGTGATCGTTGATGTTTCTATATCGTGCTCTATCTTTGGGGTACGTCCACATTGATCGGTGTGCTTGTGGTCAAATATTTTTCTCTGTATGTTTGATTTTTCATGTTCTTGGCTGACATGATGGTGGTAGCGTGTTGTGGATCTTTGAGGTAAAATTAATTAAAGTATTTTTGTGTTGGAGTTGTTAATTTGGGTCTCCACTATATTGTGGCCGACCTTGGACTCACATTGCAAATTTATTTGTAAATTTCGGCTGACATTGAAAATGTGTTTTATATTTCTGGCCGACTAAGTTGTTAATGTAATCTCATGTTGCGGATATATAAGAGCGATTGTTTCATCAGTGTAGAGTGTACTTAGTATGATCAAAGTGCTTGGTGTGCTCTTGTGTGTGTATGTGTGAATATCATTCGATTGCAGAGAAAAGCGTGAAGGAGATTGAGTGAAGTGTGAAGAAGTTTGAGCAAAGAGTGAAGAAGGTTTTTTGTGCTTAACTGGAACTGTAATCAAGCTTGTGTAGAAGCCATTTTCTTAGTTCACAATTTGGATGGTTTTAATCCAAACCTTTCTTTGGACAGTGAGTCCTCTTTTGTATTTGAGTAGTGGGCTCTAGGTAGTGTGTCTGAATGCATGTGCATTCCCATTATTCTTATACTTTTAACAGGGTATAATATTGTGGACTAACATCCACCATGGTTTTTCCCCTAATAGGGTTTCCACGTAAAAATCTTGGTGTTCTCTGTGTTTTTGATGTGTTGATTGTCTATGGTTTATTATTCATTCATCAAATATGAGATTAAGTTAAGTAAAGATTGAAAAGTTTAAAATATTTTGTGACAACTGATTCACCCCCCCTCTCAGTTGTTTGGCCTTGTTTTTCCAATAGACAGAGCACTAGTAACAATGAATTTACCTGCAAACTACCATGTGGAGGATGGCTTCACATATTATGGTTTTTGTAGATGAATGTAGTGGAAGGAAAATGCCAATGGATTTTCTAGAATGTGTTAAGGAGGACTTTAAGAGAAGATGCGGTGGTGAAAAAGATGATACAATTACTGTACATGGCATGAATAAGGAATTTTGTTCAAAATGGAAGGAGCATCCAAGGATAATGGTGTAGGCTATAAGACTGGTGTGCAAAAATAAAAAGTAGTTAAAAATGGGGCACCAAGCATGGTAGAACATGGTGTGTCGTTTACATATAGGTATTGCTTCTAATCTTAAATCATGGCGCAACCATGTTCTTATGGTTGGAGATTATTAAGTGCATGGGGGTTCTTACAACTACCCTTGTAGACCTGTAAGCAAAGAAAAATGCAGACGTATGGAGAAGACACATCCAAATTGGACAAAATTCCTCCAGGAACAACGGTCTCAAGATCTGCACTGGTTGCAGGATATTCACAAAAGGTCTTTGTTGAAAAGACCTCCAAAACTTTACATGAATGAATGAATGTATGTTTTTAATAATGTTCATGAGGTCAAATATTCTATAAGACTCACAAATAGTTAAATAAAAGCAATTGACAAGTGAACAGTGACCTCAGCAACTTTTGTTGGAGTACCCTCCTATTTTATTACTTTCTAAAAAAATTATTTAATTCTAAATTATTCATTCCTACTATTGAAAGGGGGGTTTTGAGAGACAAGAGATTAGAGTCATGAGTGTTTAGAAAGGCATTATTGGGATTAATCTTTTAAGGTTAAATTATTTCTCTATTTTAAATTTTTCAATTACTTTCTAAACAAAAGTATATGGTGACGTATATTATGATCTTTAAGTTGATGGTATAAGGTGGCATAGAATTTTAGATTAAATCTATAGTCATAAATATGTCCTTATATCATGACCTAGGAACATGATTTACTTAGTATGAGCTTGGCCTGTAGTTGCATGATAATAAAGTGAAAATGACTTCTTTCAATAGCATTAAAACCACGTTGTATTGAATATATTTTGAATTTTGTTGCAAGTTGATACTTTTGGTGATATTCTTCAGATTTGAGGGTAAAGGCTTTATTTGACTACATGACTCCTATTGACCTCTTAAATATAAGAACCCCAATATTAAATATATTATGTGAATTTAGAGAATAATATTATAGTTGTACCATATCATGGTTGATAAATTGATGACGACTATTATTTAATTCGACGTGTTTTTAAAATAGAGCAAGATATAAAAAATCTATAATCCTACCATATAGCATCTCATGATATCTTATTTGTGACCATTAAGATCATAATTATAAGTGGTAAGTGTAATATTATATAGTCAATGAGCTAGAATACTATAAGAATATTGGATTGCATTATAAGATAAATCAAAGGTTAAGATTATTACTATTATTATTGATTGTATATTTGTATATGGTGATCTAATGGATATGGTGTTGCCAAATATCTTGAATATTAATTTGGTATTTTTTTATTATACTTCAATCAAGTTTATAATTGATGTTGTATGTCCTTTGAAGATTAGATGCTTGTTATGTAGCTTTGATGTCATTGTGTTTCATCAATAAAGATGTGATAATTTAATATGATTATAATACTTGATATCCTTGAATCATATTGTAGTCTTTCATCCCTAGAAAAAAGGTGTAGAGGTGCTATAAAGAACTCATTTGGCTCATTATTTTTCCTAAAATGTGTATGTGAGGAACTGAATTGAAGACTACTTGGTAATTTAAGTAGTGAGAGTTAAACAATAATGGTCACAATATGACCATGCAAGCAAAGAGAATTTCTCATTGGTGGGTAATCATACTAGCCTCTATATTAATGAGAGGAACCTATACAAAATCTTATAATGCTCATGTTAAATTATGAACAATAATGACAATGAGGTCTAATCAAGATCTTAGTGTTTGTTAAAGGTTGAACTTAATTGAGTTCCCCTGCTTACTATTAGGCATTTTTAATTGATGGGAGTCACTTAAAGGAATCCTATTGGGATATGAAATGGTAGTCAAAACTTTATGAGCAAGGGCTTGAGTTAGATTGGGTATTGGTAAATTATGGTTTGTTACATTATTTGGTTTTAATGCTTTCTATGATTTTCACTCCCACGAGTAGTGTTATTTGACTAGTTGTGAAATCCTTGGGTATAAGAACCTACATGTATGTTCCTTGAGAGGTATCTTGGGGGAACTATATGGAACTTTGATCCCATTTGTAATATAGCATATAAACAATCCTTGAGTAAAAGATGCCCCTGTGACCCAATTCCATATGGAGGGTTTTAGGAAATATCTCTAGGGTTTGGGATTGTTCCTAAACTTGTCCAACCTTTCCTCTTCAATATGCTTCACTTTGTGGTTGAAATTTAGATTAGATGGTTATTAATGAGTTAAGAAAGCTTTATAACTTGTATCTAAAAAATTAGGCTAATATGATCTAATGGTGTGAACAATGGGTACTCTTATTGACTATAGATGGTCTACTTGCTCTAGTTATGAACTTGATTTTTTGTTGAACTTGGAAAGATGTTCCTAAGTTCCTACAACTGAAAGGGAGTTTGAAAGACTGGAGTTGTGACTACTTAGAAAAGTGTTATTGGGATTAGTCTTAAGGATAAATTATTTTAAATTTTAAATGCTTGAATTACCTTGTAAAAAAAAGTGGATGGTGATGTATATTACGGCTTTAATTTGTTGTATGGTATAAGGTGGCATACGGTTTTAGATTAAATCTATAGTCATAAATATGTCCTTATATCATGAACTAGGAACAATATTTACTTAGTATGAGATTGGCCCACGGTTGCATGATAACGTAAGTGAAAGTTACTTCTTTCAATAACATTAGAACCACGTTGTATTGAATATATTTTGAATGTTTCAAGTTGATACTTTTGGTAATCTGGTTAAGATTTGAGGGTAAAGGATTTCTATGACTATATGACTCCTATTAACCTCTTATATTTTAAGAACCTCAATATTGAATCTATCATGTGAACTAAAGGAACAATGCTATAGTTGTACCAAATTATGGTTTGATTACATGCTAAATAGATTGCTGCTTAATTTGATAGTTTTGTTGAGATAGAGTTAATAGATAAACCATATATAATCTTACCACATATCATCTCTTGATATATTATTTGTGACCATCAAGATCATACTTAGTTATAAGTGGCAAGTGTGAATATTATATAGTCAATGAGCTAGATTACTATAAGAATATTGGATTGCACTATAAGGTAAATCGAAGGTTAAAATTATTGCTATTATTATTGGTTATATATCTTCATATGATGATATAATGGATATGGTGATGCCAACTATATTGAGCATGACTCTGGTATTGATTATACTAAAAGAAAGTTTATAATTATTATTGTACCTCTTTTCAAGGTTAGATGATTGTTATGCAACATTGTTGTCATTGTGTTCCATCAATAAAGATGTAATAATTTAATATGGTTATAATACTTGATATCCTTGAATCCTATTGTACCCTTTCATTCCTAGCAGAAAGGTGTAGAGGTGTTATAAAGAACTAGTTTGACTCCTCACTTATCCTAACATGTGTATGTGAGGATTGAACTAGAGATTGATTCAATAATATTAGTGAGAGTTATACAATAATGGTCACAATATGATCATGTAGACAATGATAATTTCTTGTTGGTGGGTAATCATTCCATCCTCTGTGCTAATGAGGAACCTTTACGAAATCTTGGAATGCTTGTGTTAAATTATGAACAATAATTTGGTTGTGAGGTATAATTGAGATCTCAATATATTTAAAGGGAAGTGTTATAGTTCCATAGTACATGTTTGCTAAAGGGTGAACTTAGTTGGATTCCCTTGACTTTTGTTAGACGTTTTTAATTGATGGGAGAAACTTAAAGGAACCCTATTGGGATATGAAATGGTAGTTTATGAAACTTTATGAGCTAGGGCTTGATTTTGATTGGATACTGGTAAATGACGGCTTGTTACATTATTTTTTAATCCTTTCTATAGTTTTCACTCCCATGAGTAGTGTTATTTGAATGGTTGTGAAGCCCTTGGGTATAGGAACCTATGTGTATGTTCCTTGAGAGATATCTTGTGAGGATAGCTCCATGGTACTTCGATCCCATTTGGAAGAGGGTATGTAGGTAGTCCTTAGGAAAAGGATGCCCCAATGACCCAAGTCTATAGAGGAGGGGTTTAGGGAATAGCTCCAAGGTTTGGGGTTGTTGCTAAACTTTTCTAACCTTCCCTCTTCAATATGCTTCAATTTGAGGTTGAAATTTGTATTAGATGATTCTTAATGAGTTAAAGAAACTTGATAACTTTTGTTTGATAATGATGTAAAATTATGCTAGTAGAATCTAATGGTATGAACAATGAGTACTCTTATTGACTATAAATGGTCTAATTTCTCTAGCTATGTGCCTAATTTTGTATTGAACTTGGAATGATGATCCTCAGGTTTGTCTATGTTATTCGTAGGAAATAATTAAAAGTATTACTAAATATGGTTGGATATTTTTCCCTTCTATCTATTTAGTGGATAAATGTATGATATGCTTTATGAATAATATTATACAAATGTTACATTATTAGAGTAGGAAATTCTTTAGTATTACTACTCAGGGATTAATTTATATCTAATAAATAATGTGCTTTTAAATATTGTGTGTTTAGATAATCAATTGAATGAAGTAGATGAAATTTAATTACTTTTTAATTTGGTATGGTTTTTGTAGAGGCCAACTCATGTTGATTTCATGTATTAACTATGTGTCAGTGATTTGACCTCAAAATCTATAGGATTATATGTGTAGGTTCATGGATCACTTGATTGTGCCATATATCTTGGTCCACTTGACTAGTATTATGAACTCCTATGATGTGTATATTATGTGTTTTGGCTATAAAATGATCCCACATGTCAAAACCAAGTTTGATAGAGAAGTGAATAGTTATTTGTCACCATTATCATACACTTGTGAGAAATTTTGGAGCCATCTACCATATCTTGAGGATTAGTTGGATTTCATTAGTAGCATAGAGGTGACGATGTTAAGAGCTATCCATGTTTTAATACATGATCGATTAGGTGGTCAATGTTAATGCCTTACAAGTGACAAATTCTTGGAGCTATTTATCATATCTTAGGGTCTAGTTGGCTATCACCAATAGCATGGAGGTGGTTGATGCCAAGAGAAAACCATGTTGTGAAGGGGTTGGTAGATATATCAACAAGTCCACCTAGTGTTATGTGTTCAATACTACCACCTTCTAGGGTGGAAAAACTTGTCATCAATGGCCTATGGGTGATAGACATTAGAATCCATCAACTCGTTGGTTCAATAGGTTGTGGAATCTTATTAATAAACTTATGTGATGTGTAAATTTTTAGCTTACTCCTTATCTAGTGATGACTATGAGTAGTATGGAATGCTTTCTCACTATCACAACCAATTGGTATAGAGTACTAGGGAAAAGGATGGGACCTATGGTATAGTATGAGATGCGTTGATATTACTTTTCTCATTGGGATGCACTAAATGAGTAGGTTTTAGAGAAATAGGTAATGAGAAGATGTATATAGTTGTGTCACGTCCTCTTTCTATTGTTAGTTGGCCACTTGTTAGTCGCTCACTATGTACTTGTGTAGGCGGCCTTAGGTATTGTGTACATTTTTATACTTATTCCCTTTCCAGTGATGGAATCAAGTAGTATGGGATGCTTGATTTCCATCATAGATGGTAATGGATTGAGAAAATTATGGGACCCACAATGTACTATGGGATGTATTGATATTCCTTTTGTATAGGGGATCTAATTATGGTCTTATTTGATTGTGAACCAAGTAGTGGGATGATGCATGCAATGGATTGCATCCACATCCATTTTACTAATTGATGATTATGTGAACTTGTGATGTTAAGTTATTCACATTGTGAATGTGATGGGTGCATGAGCTTTTCATACTATGTATATGTGAAGCACACACAAGTTTTAATATTTGGTAGATTTGATATTTGTGAATCATTCACACTAGGTATATGTGGCATATGCTTAAGCTAGTTAATATTGTACTTGTGATGTGTATAGAATATTCATTGTTGTAATTATTATGTGTATGAGCTAGTCACTATTGAGCTAGTGATGTGTGTATGAGCTAGTCGCCTTGTGTATAACTAGTGTATACTTGAGCTAATCACTTGTGAAAATGGGATGTTTGAATGATATGATCCCTTTGTGGTTTTGTGTGTATTGGTACACTGATGAGTGATATGGAACCAGTACTTTATTGAAATATTTTTTTCATCATTCTATTATAATTGGAGTAACCGGAAAGTACAATAATAATGAATAGTCATGATTTAAGAGTGAGATAAAAGATCTCATAAAGAGGAGACAATGAATTCTCTCTGCCATTGGTGTATGAACTACAAAACCTTTGATTCCCAAAAATGGATACATAGGCAAGGTCATCATGAATGAGCCCTTAAGGGTTGGTTCAAGGTCTCAAAATTATATTAACATTGGGAGCTTACCACTTTCTAGTGTAAGCATAAGAGTGGTGGCATAGAGATATTGTCATGATGTTGGTTGGAGAAGTTATGAAGTCAATACTTATAAACTATAGAAAATATTCATAGTCAATTAACTTGGTAGTTGATGTGAATTGAATTGAGAAAAAATAGTAATTGAGGAGAAGTTATTATAGTTAGTACTCAAAAGATGCACCAAGCTCTTATCTTGTACCAATTCCATGGTATTGGAGAGGAAGTTTGATGCCACCTTTCTATAAAATAAATGTGAAAAAGAGTCCATAAGATCAATCCACTAATCACCCATTAGGTAGCCTTTTCCAAATACATAATAAATAGAGAAAGGAAATCCAAAATTATCATGATCAATAGGCCCCCATAATCCACTTGATCACATAAGTAGGGATTTTCTTTTGCATTGTTTTCATGGTGATGTAAACAGAGCATAAAAATGTGAGAGAAGTGTTGTGAAATGAGACCAAAGATATGGCATGAGATGAAAATAGAGAAATAATATGAAAATTGGAGCCAACATGGATACACTTTTAGGGCATGACTGAAGTGACCAAGTTATTAATGGCATTAAAACAAATATAGGGGCTAAAGTGTGATAAATTAACCTTAAAATTAATATTGAATTAATGAATAACGTATCTTGTAAGGAAAAAGTAGAAAGGGAAGATAAGGTATGAAGGGGTGTTTGTCCCAAATCTCCATAATCTACTAGCTTGAATGGGCCTTTAAAGAACTAAAATCATGTATTAATAGGTTTCTTTTGATGTAATTAATCCCTCATCAAAGATACGAAAAAAGGAAATGGCTATCTAATAATTTGTAATGACAATTGAAATTTACTCCATCTATTTGATAGAATAGACACTAATCCATTATACCAATCCATAGGGATTAACAAAGGAGAAATTAAACCTCATTTGGTTATTTTTCCATAGTAAGGATTACTTTAAATTTATCTTAAAGTACCCCTTTCCTTTCATGCTTACTCAAATTTGATAATACCTCATGTATTTATTTAGCTACCTTAGTGGTCAAGGCCTCATTAACTAAAAAAAATTGAGCATAAAATTCACTATACTCTCTTTGTGATTTAGTTCTCAAGTTTGATAAGAAATATGTAGGATTGTTAGGCTCTTTGTAGTAGTGGATAAATTGAAAGTATTCAAAAGAATCAAGAATTTTCTAGGATTTTTACAAAATATAATCTAGTTTCTAATTAAAGGAATTTCTATGTTTTAGAAAATTTATTATTAGTATTAAAGCACCCTCAATTATAATATTTTTAAATTTATCTCATTTTTTTAATTCAAGACCCAAGAGCAAAGCTTGAGCCTTAGCTTCATTATGGGCACCTTTTGAAATATTTTTTGTTGCAACTCTTAAGCACATTCCATCACTATCTCTTATAATCGCACCTAATCCTAATAAGACCAAGTTACCATGTGATGCTCTATCAATATTAATTTCAATACAATTTAGAGGAGCAATCCACTCTAAAAAAATTCTAGTTTATTTATTTGCGTTACCTTTTATTGATCCATATTTTGTCATAGTTTTAGAAGAGTCCATTTTTGGTGAAGCTCTTTTCTCTCAAAGTATAATTGTAAACATGGGCCATCTTCATTTTATAAATTTATTTTTCAATTTTATGGATGATTGGTTTTATCTTGGAAGACTAGTTCTTGAAGATTCTTTGATTCCTTTCAAGCCATTTATCTCAAATTAAGAGGGAAGGACTCACTTTCCAAGTGCATGGAAAAGGGTTATTTGTATAAAATAGTTAGAGAAATGTTAAAATAGGGATTTAGAAAAAACTCATTTTTAATTAAGCCTTTTCCAAAACCACGTCTAATAATTTTGGGTAAAATTATATTTAAGAAGTAAGTGATTTGTATCTCTATTTCTATCCCAAAAAAAAACACACTTTAAATTGGGAGATATTCCTAACTTGTCCAATCTAGATTTGGTTAAATCATATTATGTGTTGGTGTTATTTGCTACACTAACCCCTAATCCTAAGGTTCTTACCAAGACATAGATAAGGTAACCAACTTCATCAAATAGTAAAACACCTAACCTTATATTAGAGATTCGAAAATACCAATGAACGAGAGAGTTTTACAACTTTTCTACATTTTGAGCCTTGCCAAGCTTGGGAGGGTGAACCCAAAGATCATTTAAAGATAAAATTGTTTTGGAATTGAATGTGAAACCTCAAACAAAAATGACTACAATTTATTTTAACAATAATTCTTTAATGAAGGTTCTAATGCAATAGTTTTTAGATCTCTCTAATTGGGAAACTAGGTTAATATATTGTTAAACTAAAAATAAGCATGGTCATAAATTCCTTCAAATATATTAAGTGATAGTTTCTTACAACACCATTAGCCTAGTAAAATTATACATATTTTTTAGGGTTTTAATAGTCACAAGAGTGTAGTAGTTTTGGTTGAATTTCATAGCAATGAATTGTGCATAATGATAGAAAAAGAATAAATAAATAAAAGGTTTAAATATTTTTCATGATTTATAATGGTGTGGGTGGTCAACCTTTAATTATAAAACTAGTGCCTAATCCTACAATATAGATTCTATCTAAGTGGAAACTCTAATAGCAATGCAAACCCTTAATTTTCATATGAGTTTGATTCACTCGACTATGTCTCAAGTAGAGATCAAACCCTCAAATGCCTCTACCCTAGTATCTCTACATAAGAATCCATAAATTAATCTGAAGCTTCACATACAAATTTGAAATATTTTCACACAACACACATTCACATGAAATGAAATATTTTACTACACCCCTTGGATGCAAACTAATAGGTGTTTGATACAAAATACAAAAAGTGTGTATTTAGGGCTTCCTTGAATCCCCTCAAACTCTAAAAGTTTTGGGAATATATTTAACACTATAAAAAATTCAAAAATATAAGTTATAGTTATATGCACTAGTTATACATAAAATATAGCTTGACATGAATGATATTTTCCCACAAAGATGCAAAAACGCCAACGATTTTTTTAGTAGTGAATCTTCGCCAATTGGTGTATAGTTCATATCATCCAAATCGCTTGAATTTTATCAATTATCAATTTGATGCATTTCATTTTGCCATCAATTTATTTTATGAGGAGTATGTAATTAATAATTTTTCCATAACAAACTACCTGTTTCCAGTGTTCTAATTAATATTTCCAATTGGAAATTTGCATGCATGCATTAATTCACTCACATATTCCCCAATATCATTAAAATTACATTATGTACGAGGAACCATTTTTCCAACAACATTAAATGTTGATTGTGTGTGAGGACCCATTCTACCAATAATATTAAAAATTAACTACATTTATGAGGACCCATTTTTCCAATACTATGATAACGCCATGTTAACCCTAGGTCCATAATTGCCTTGAAAATTACAACGCAGGTGTTTTTTCAAGCTTCAATTTGCACAACATATAAATGTATCATTTTATAATCATGCGTGATTAACCAAATTTTTACTATACCATTTAAAAATTCAGAAAAAAAAAATTCCAAATATGGATTGATATAAATACTATCAAAACTTTGATTTATTTTTACACATTTTGTTTGGTTCTAAACTTATGAGCTCTTGATTTGGATCATAGGAAAGTTACAACTACAGGTATTTTTGCATTAACGAATAGCGAGTCAGTGAAAACCTAAAGGTAAGTGATCATTTTTTATAATGTTATAATATTATTTATCTCTTTATCATTCTTACAAATGATATTGAGTAGGGAGACATCTAGGACCCAAGGATCTATATTCTATGATTCCTTCTTAAACAAGAAGAAATTTTTTGGCAGTTTTTATTTTGTGAGAGATGTCAAGCAAGAACAAGAGTAACACTTCTAAAGATGATGAAGAGAGGTCATCAAGATACAAAAAATAAATTTAGTACTTTGAAAATGTTTACAATCCACCAAATTAAGATGGAATTACAACATCAACACGTGCACCAAATATTAACGAAGAAGACAATACCTCAGAGGAATATTAGAATGAGTTAATTGAGTCGAATGACAATTTCATAGAATATGTTCCAAGGGATACCTAAGGTAGTTGGAATGATTTAATTGACCTGGATGACAATGTCAACACCACAAATGATTTTGTTGCATGGAAAGGGAAAAGAAAAGCCAAGTAAAAAATGGGGTGTGAGTGGGATATGACAAATAATTTTTAGATTGATTGGGCGTCAAAGTACCCATTCATTGAACCAGTGGAGAATGCAAAAAAAGATGAACCTCCAACAAAATGAAAGTGTAAGAGTTGTAGTTGAAAATATAAAAGGAACAAGAACTTGTAGCTAAAACTTGACACTATAGATTTAAGTATATCGGTAAATTTTATGAAAATAAATCATAAACGAAAAGAAATCCTGATAAGACGGAAATAAAATGAATATTTGTTCATGTTAAGCATATCCTCAAATATTATCTGCATATGAAAAGAAAGACGAAGCTTGCTAAATATGGAGGTTCAATTCAAACTCAATTTGAAAATATAATGGCAAGAGCACAAATGGGAAAAATTATTCAGTTGAGTAATGTTTTTTATATTTTGATCGGAGGGTGTCCTGTGATAGACTACCCAGAATATAATAGTTTATTCTCCTTTTTGGGCATTCCTAACTTTCCTAATACACATTGGTCAATAAACAATGGATGGGAATGGGTAATTTGTCTTACTGAGTGGAAAAACAAGATTTACAAGAAAAAATAAGAGTCAACCTTTGTTGTATTATATACTTTATGTATGTATACACGTGTATGTTGTACAAAAACATTTCCACCAACCTCATCTACTTTATGTTTATAAAATGAAGGAGAATTTGACATCACAAAATCTGTTTTAACTATTTAATAAATATTTGAATGAAATTGGAGGTACGGATGACTTCACAATTGCCACAAAGTTGGTGTGTGTAGGAGTTGATAGAGCTTTAATAATGCAAGGTCATAAGAATGGTCTTTGCATAAAGTTACAAAATAATTTTTCACCATACATGATTGACACTCCATGGCCCACATAATGAATTTAACATTTAAAATTGTAAGCAAGTTGCTTTTAGTACATCAAAAGTTGAAAATCCAGTCCACAAGCTCTATTGATACTTTTGTCAGTCCCAAACAGTTTTGCGTAATTTTAATATTTTACTGAGAGAATAACAAGAAACAAGCTTCTTAAGGATGTTGATACCAAATGGATATTCTTGTATGGACCAATGCAACATTTTTTTCTTCAGAATAACAATCCTTGATTAGATTAATGCATGAATATCGCCACATAGTAGAGAAAGCTCCTAACCTCAGATTGGGACACAAAGCAACTTAAGGCTTGGTCGTTACTAGATATTCCTTTCAAAGGAAGTCATAAGCCAAATGCATAATTAAAGAAAGACAGAAAAAAGGTAGTATATATTCCTCCTCCTGCTGAATTTGTGAAGTTATACTTTGATGGAGTAGCTTGGGGTAATCCAGGAATATCAGGTGTAGGGGTAGCAATAAGAAATCATGAGGGGGTGCTTATAGGTGCAAAATAAATTCAACTTCCTAGTGGATCTAACAATCAAGCAGAAGTTCATGCTCTATTGCATGGTCTGCATTTGGTCTTTCAACTAAAATTATCCAAGGTTCAGATAGAAGGTGATTAATTGATTATCATCAATGCATGCAGGGATAGAGGGTCAAGTAGTTGGCAGATTAAATCTGTTATAGAATAAATTTGGCACTTATTAGGCAATCTGGAGTATTTTCAGTTAAATCATATTTATAGAGAGGGTAACCAGTTAGCCGATTATCTAGCAAATCTAGGTTGTGAGCAGGAGCAATCATAAATTTTATATGGGGCATAAGCAAATGAGAACATAGGAGTTTTGAAAGATATAATTAATCTTTAAAAAATCAGGATAAATAGTTAAGGAGGATTAATAGAGGCATTACTTGCGGCGTGGGAATCAGAGTTTTCATATATGCTAATTGGTTTTTTTTGTTTTGTAGGATTTATTAAGGAAATTTATTGATATATTGCAAATAACATTTTTTTATTACAGATGGTATAGTTTCATGTTGACGTGGCGATTAAAATCATTGTCACATCGTGTTGTGTTGGTGTGTGGGTGATGACACACCAAATAGTGACATACGCATATGAATAAGAAGGTACAAAGGCGGTGGTAGTCACTGCTATACGACATCCCAGATGTCCTTTTTTGGCACAAGGAGACTTCAAAGCTTGTTTAGGTGAAACAGATGGCACGATTTATGCTTGTGATTAAACTTACATGAATTTTACGGAGTTCACAAGGGGAATCATTACATGAAGTTCTTGAAAACATTCCTTTGTGCCATGCGAAGGGTTCATTATTATTTAGCACGTAATTCAATGGAAAAGTTTAATCAAAGGATTAAACTACAACTCTTTGTAATAATGAAGAGTTAAGCCATGAAGCAAAACAAAGATCTCATTCGTATGGAATAATCTACTTCCTTTGGCGAGAAGATATGCAATTAATGTAGGTTCATTCCAAAAGGACATGTTCGCTTTTATATAATGCCTTGATATTCAATAACACACATATTTCTGGAGAACTAAAGAAGGTATACTGTGTGGTCATTCAACCTGGTGGGTTTTCACAGTCATCTGTGTATGGTGTATTCACTATTGATGGTGGTTGGCTCACTGCTCACATCAACAATTTTTTTCTTTAGCCATCACGAAGGCACATTTTGAGGTTGTAAGGTGTGAGTGTCTGATATTTGTGATTCGCTATAATGTTCTTATCTTCTGGTACCAAATATATCAGTTAATATTTGGGGGGAATTTGCATTGTATTCCTCTTATTTGGGTTGGTGTACTCTTTCATGCTTCCTTTCAGTCAAGATTGAAGTTTACATTTCTTGGGTTGGGGTGTTTATGTGCAATTTTGTAAAAAAAAGACTTGTTACTTTCACTATTTCAGGGCAATCTGAGTTATTAGTGGGAGGTGTTTATATTTCTTGGTTTGGGGGTGTTTATTTGCAATTATGTGTGAAAAAGGTTTACTGGTTAAACTGTTTCAGGGTTGGTATCTAATTGTTTGTGTTATTGGGTTGGTAACTAAGTGATCACCAATGGAGTGTGTGTGGAAGAACTTTAGAGTTCCTATTCAAATGAGAGAAGGGGAGCAACCCTTCTCAAGGGACTTATCTGATTTTGAGCTTTCACAAATTTTCCAAATGTCTTGTCTAAGTCTAGTTGATAGTATCAGAACAGTGATTGGGGAAGAAATTTTAAGTCCAAAATCTCCAAGACTGTTGTTTCCTTCGCAGTTGTTGTCAATTTTTTTGTCCAATGCTATGGATCTCTTACAGTCCCTAGAGTCTCTTGAAATTGTGGTTGAAGAGGCTATTCAACCTAATATTCTTGGGTAAGATAAGATGTTGAAGAGTGTGCAATCCTATAATATGGGCAAGGGAAAAGGGTATGTTGTAGGATTATTCCCAAAGAGTTACCTTAAAAGTAAGTAGTGTTTCAAAGCAACATATGAGGCTATAAAGAAAGGACTGAATAATGACAACCCTTGGGTTTTGTATAGGGTTATAAATGTGCATTCACATGAGCTTGGGTTTCAGATGGTAAATAATATAAAGGAGAAGTTATTTGCAATCTCTTTTATGTTGTCTTATCATAAGCGGCATGGTCATGGTTCAGTTGCAGTTGCTATATTAAACCGAACTAATCAAAATGATCTGAGTGAGGGCCAAGGTGATAATGGTATAGACATAAATGCAAGCCGAGAGGACGCAGATGCAGCAGTGGGCTTTATGGAAGAATGAAAACATGGAAGGATAGTGTATTACAATTTTGATTTCTACATATATGATTTTGAAATGAATTTTCTATTTTGAAAGACAATAGTGGTCTTGAGCAACATTGTTGTTAGCATATGGCACAATTTATCTGGATCTTCTTATATATGTCATAATCAGCACTATAATTCTGGTTATATATGTAATCTCTATATTTCATAAATATTAAGATAAATAGTTAGGCTATGGCCTTTTATCGAAAAAAAAAAAAAAAAACTTGATCTAGTCTTCTCCCCGTACTGGAAGAAATGAACAATTTTGTGAAAAAAACCCAAAAAAAAACTATGTATATTATAAAATATAGTAAACTATACAGAATGGCATGCCTCACCCTCGATAATCTATATCTATCAAATTCCTCATTTATAAGTGCAAAATTTAGTAGCTAATAGTTCATGATAGATGTGAACAATCATGATATTTTTTTGTAGTTTAATGCAATTGGGGAGTTATGTGTCTTCATACATGGATCTAAGATACCAATGCACTAGTGTACCACAATCAGACGCTCTACTAAAGAAGTAACTATTACAAGGGAATATTTTAATGATTTTTTTAATTTTGTAATATTACTTTAAAGAATATTGTGAAATATCTTTCCTCGGAGATTAAAGAATGATTCACTCAAGATGAACTACTTGAAGCCATGTCTATTTTGCATCCTCAATATTGGGTCCATCGTCAACCAAACGATTATCATAAGAGGATAAAGACCTCGATCAATCATTTTTCCAAAAGTTCAGTATTCAATAGACAACAAATAAAATAGTTATAAGTCAATCTAATAGTATAGAGAAATCTGACCATTTTGTAGCAACTATGCTGGAACATTATGATCTCATGGAGAATCTCATGTAAATGGGATCAATAAAAAACCTTTGAACAACATTAAGTCATACTAAAATATTGAATGATTCAATATCAAAATATTCCAAACTTGCTAATTTATGTCAAACCATGTTATTGGGGTCAATAGAGGACGAGAGTTTTAAGTGCATTAGGTTTTTTGAAATCAAAGATAAGAAACAAAATCGACAAGAACTTGGAAATTTTCTTAAGGACGTATATAAGTAGGTATGATATTTGAAGCTTTCCTTTTGAAAGGGAACTCACAATCTAGAAGTCCATATTTGAAAGAAAAGGGTTGTATAACACTTCAAATCATAGTGGCACAAATCACAGTGACACAATAAATAAATCATGCATTGGTAATATTGAGATGCAGTTAAGTGTATGTATGCAAAGCAAAGCAAATGAAGACTAGAATCAAAGTCAAGATGACTTTCAATCTCATATTCAAAGTGAGGAGGTGAATTGACAAATGGAAGGGATTTAACAATTACTAGGTAATAGTTGTATACTTGCACATCAAGCACACACTCCACCTTTCAAAATCTTTTCATTTCTAAGTATTTTGGTCCATGGGCCTGTTTGGTGGGGGGTACCAGCGACCTCCCCCATCAAATATTATTGT
The DNA here is from genome assembly GCA_007258455.2 of Sequoia sempervirens. Lineage (NCBI taxonomy): Eukaryota > Viridiplantae > Streptophyta > Pinopsida > Cupressales > Cupressaceae > Sequoia > Sequoia sempervirens. Next base: position 254,463,237 of record VDFB02047230.1, on the reverse strand, counting down.
TTCTGGTGGTATACTTTCAAGGGAATCTTCTAGTCTTTACTTTTATCGGGGTCTACATTTGTCTCCCTCTTATTTGGCCTATGGAATTGATTCAATTTTCACGAAGGAGGACCTGACCTCCTATGTGCACAAGCTCATGTTGGTTGTTCTCCTAGTATGGCTAAAGTGAAGTATGTAGTAGCTTTGCATGTTTCCAAATTGTTGGAAGGGCTAGAAGCCTCTGTGTTGAATGATCTTCTAGAGGATTCTATTGTGGACTTGCAACTCATTCTTGTGGGTAAGTTTCTTTATTTTTGACCAAATATAGATCAGGCTAGGAAGTGGGTTCATTTGAAATGGACGCTGAAAGGTAGTGTGAGTATAAGTGTAATGGTTGGTGGGATTTTTCTTTTCTTCTTTGTAGTGCAAGAAGATATGCTTATGGTGTTAACAGGGGGTCCTTGATCTTATGGTAGTGGATTAAAAAAAATTATTTCATCATGTAAGTGGAAGTCGGAATTCGACCCTTCTACGGATCTAGGTACTATTACTCTAACCCGGACTCACCTTCCCAGTCTCCCTCTAAATTTTTAGAACTATAGAATCTTTTAGGGAATTACTAATTCCTTTGGATCCTTGCTAGCAGTTGAAAAAGTCACCAAGAAAAAATCTACGCTAGTATTTGCTAGGAGTTATGTGAATGTAGCAGTAAACTCATTTTTTCCTACCAATATTGCATTAAAATCTAAATATGGTAGATGGGTGCATCCTATCAAATATGAGAATCCTAATGTTTTTTGTCAAAACTACAGACATTTCGGTCACTTGTCCAATGCATGCAAGAACTTCTTGAAATACAAAGGTTGTTTTGAATAAGTAGAAAAAACCTTTGTCTATTCAATCAAGTTCAAATGTTGTTTTTTTTCCTACTTTTGGTGTTTTCTCTAAGGTGGATTCTCAGTTGGAAAAGGAACATAACATAGAACCCTCAAATGAGGCTCTAGCTATTAAAGCTATTTCAGATGTTTTCTTTTCTGCTTCTAGTGTTGACTCTAACGTGGATTCCCAGTTGGAAAAGGAACAAAACAATGAGCCCTCTAGAGAGGGGAATAGAACAAATATGGAGTCCCCTACAGTTGGTTACGGGAATAGGACAAAAGATGCTAACATTGAGAAAAATGACAATGTCTTAGTTTCAAATGGGATAGGTGATCCTCCCAAAGATGATCAATTCAATGTTAAAAAGACCACTCAAGCTGATTTTTTTGAGGAGAAAAAATATCATGCTAAAAGGGAAGGCAATCCTATCAAAAATAGTTCAGGTTTGAGGTCAAAAGGGGAACAAGAAGAACAATCAGGTAGGACTAAAGTGTTGTTGGAAGAAAAGGAAGAAGGTGTCAAAGTTACTCTAAAGGAGCTAGTGGAAGATATTAAGACTCCTACTCGAATAAATCTAGACACTAGTCAAGGGAATGAAAGGAAAGAATGGTTAGAATCAATGGAACTGTTGGGATTTGGAAATCCTGCTTCTCAACCTAACCCCAAGTTGTTATTGGAGGAGTCGCTAGAAGAAAATTGGACACAAGTTAATGGAAAACTAAAAAGGAAGAAAAAACCAAATGTTGGAATGGAAAACAAGTAGGGTCAACCTTCATCAAGAGATACAAGGGCTTGGGAAACAGTAAGGGATGTTCCTATTGGGAAATAGAAGACTTTAGATGGCCTTTCGGGGGCCAAAAATAAGAAGAAATAGTTGGAGGCTTCTCTAGTTATTATTGTTTTGTCTCAATGAATATTTTTTCATGGAATATTATAAGGTTGAATAGTCCTTTCAAACATCACTTTCTTAAGATGTGCCTGATGGAAACTAAAGTGGAAATTTTGTTAATTTAAGAAACTAAGATGAAAGAAGAAACCTTTGATAAGATTGTTAAAAATGTTTGGCCTATTGCAAATTATTTTGTTTTTGATGTTGATGGTGCTTTTGGAGGTATTGCTACCTTGTGAATCCTATCAGATTTAAGGGGACTAAATGCTTTTCTTGTAAGAACAGTCTCACAGTGGTTATGGAAGATCTTATTACCTGTCATAAATGGAATATAATAAATGTTTATGCACCTAATTCTCATGGTGCTAGAGCTAGGTTGTTGGATTCTTTGGCTTATCAAGGATGCTAATGGGGTAGAATGATTTTTGGATGCTTGGAGGAGGCTTTAACTCCCCATTGTTTCCTTCTAATAAACTTGGTGGTTTGGTTGATTATAGTGATAGTATGTCATATTTTTCAGTTTTCATCTCTTCTATTGCTTTAATTGATATTGACCTGGTGGGGTATCACTTTACTTGGTCAAATAGAAGATAGGGGGGCATTAAATTCAACTTAAGCTGGACCATTTTTTTTATTTCTAGCAGTTGGGACATCTTAGCTAAGCTCTCTCTATTGGCCCTTCCAAGGTTGGGTTTTGTAGACATGCAAAATTTCCTAATTCGCATCACACATCATTAACATTGTATTTTCATCATATTCATCCCCGATCTTGCATAATGCATAATTCAACATTTTCATACTAATTCCCTCCTTAACATCATTTTATCCTTATTTCCTTTATTAATTAAATAATATTGAATTATGTAATTAATTCATCATTCTTTATTAATTTTCCTCTTATCACCCTAATTGGATAATTTATAATTATTTAATTAGGATAATCTATTTTTTCTTTAATATCTCATGATTAAATAATTCTTATTATTTAATTATCTAACCTCTCATCCCACTTACATGGAATATTCTTTTCTAACAAGGAATGTCCTAATCCTCCACAAATAAGCTTGAATTATTTAATTGTTCTAATTTCCCTCTCAAAGGCATATTCCCATGGAATATTCTTTTTTAAAATATCCTAAAATATCTCAATCTTTTCATTCATCCTCAACCCTTCATTTTCTTGATCTAATCCTCACCCTTCATTTGAAAATGTCTTACACCAATTTTCATTAAATTGTGGAGATATTTTATGTTCAAATCAATTTCAACCTTTCGGATGGATCATCGCGGGCGTTCTGTAACTCGAGCTAGGGCATCCGTGCCCTAGCTCTATCTTGCTCTTTCTCATGCTTGCGAAGGGGGGGGCGTTTGGTGTATGCAGGGGTAAAGACCGGGGTGGCTCTGCTTGCTATGTCCAGATCTTGGCTGAGTCTCGGTGGTGAGAGTTTCTGGTTCAGGCGCAGGTCTGGATTGTTTCGCGTGAGACGTTTTTTCGCTGGTGTTTCCTGTGTTTCGGCGTATCTACCTTGGGAAGACTTGCATGATTGTTGGTTGTGTTTCTTCTCTCTGCTGCGCGGGTGGTGAAGATCAAAGGTGTGGGGTTTGGTGTTGGGCGGGGATAAGAGGAAGGGTGTGGGGAGGATTTCCCCACCCATCTTTGGGGTTCGTGTCTTTTTGCCCTGGGCATGATGGCTTGCTCAAAGGGAGAGTCGGCAGTAAGGAGCCCTCACTTGGACTTTCGGGTAGCGATTGGCTCGAAATTTTCAAGTCAAGGGATGAAGACTTTCGATAACAATCTGTTTGCTTAGAATTCAGGGACTGGTGATTTGGGGTTATCTAATGGATCACGGATCACGAAGATTAACGGTTGTCTCGAGAGGTGCAAGGAGAGGCCCAAACTGGTGGTTCCATCTGAAATGATTGCTGAAGATGTTGAGTATTATTCAAATCACTCCTTATATTGTAAGTTTTTGGGGATGAGGGTTTCCTTGCAATTTCTGGAGGTTTGGGCCCAGAGGACATGGGAGCCAGAGGGGGAAATGGAGATAATGTTGCTGGTGAACAATTATTTCATGGTTACTTTTAATTGCATTTCTGATCGCAATAGGGTATTTGAGGGAGGCCCTTACTTTCATAATAAGGTAGGGTTGTTTATTAAGCCATGGCATGCAGGTTTTAACCCTGCAGAGGAGCTTCCAAATCGTGTCCTGGTGTGGGTTCGTTTACCGAGGTTCTCGGTGGAATGTTGTTGAGAGGATGTGCTACATCTTTTGGCATCGGTGCTTGGAAAACTAGTTGGGACTTCATCGCAGACTTTGGGTAAAAAGGTAATGACTTTTGCACGCATTTGTGTTGAGATTGATCTAAGTAGGCCTTTGCCCGATGCAATAGATATGTGTGCGGGCTCTTATTCTTGGGTGCAGCATTTGGACTACGAAACTCTTCCTTTTCGTTGTTGGCTTTGTCAAGAATATGGTCATTTGCAGCGGAGATGTCCAAGGTATAAGCCTATGGAGTTTTAGCCTTCACATCCTGCTAGCAATCTTCCTGAAACCGATAAGGGGAAGAGCTTGTCTCCTGATGAGGTCGGTGCGTCTAATGGTTTTGCCCAGGTCAAGACTTGAAATCGAAATAGGGGTCAAAAGAGGCCTTTTAAAGAAAGGCAAGATGAAGGTACCTTTAACAGATATGAGGTTTTGGATGAGCTCAGCCAACAGGAGGTGAACCCGGGGTTGATTAACCTAGACCAGGGGCTTGAGGGCTTAGCTTAGGAGGATCTTGTTCTTGATTCTTCTTTGGGTCCTCATAGGGATGATTGTCTGCACATGGTAGCTGATCAGCAGTTGGTGGTTTCTGAGGTGCAGGTACCCTCGGCCGTTGTTACCTCAGTAGGTGTGGATTATTCTCTCCCTGGGCAAAACACTGGATCAGACCCAGCTAAGAAGACCAAGCCTCCCCCCAAATTGGGCATCATGCAGAAGGATTTTAAGAAGGGCGAGGCAGAGAAATTTTCTAAACCTGGCAGAAAAAAGGATATGGAAAAGATTAAATTGGCGGGCGAGACTTTCATGGAGTCAGGGTCGGTAAAGACTCTGGATTCTCTTTTTTCAAGCCCCCTAAAATGATTGTTCTGTCATGGAATGTACGGGGCTTGAACAGCGGCCCTAGACAAAAAGCGGTTCATGATTTAGTTAGAAGTCAAAGACCTGATGTTTTCTTTTTGCAGGAGACTAAGTTATCTGTTGAGAATATGCAAGGTTTGGCACCTAAGTTGTGGAGGAGTGGGGAGTGTCAGTGCATCGGAGCTCATGGAGCTTCTGGGGGTCTTGCTTGTTTATGGAATCCATGGAGACTCCAACCTCTTTGGTGGATATCTTCTAAATCCTCTTTGTCTATGATTGCTTCTAGTTTTGAGACTGGGGAAATCATTCTCTTTTCGAATATATATGCTCCTATGGATTTTCGGGGTAAACAAGGTCTGTGGTCCCATATCAGGCTTATCCGTAGTATGATGCCTTTTCATCCATGGATTTTGGTTGGAGATTTCAATGCTATCTGCGAGTTGGCTGAGAAGCGAGGTGGTATTGGAAGGCTGGAGCCATCTGCGATGCTGTTCCGGGACAATATCAATACCTTAAATCTTGTTGATATCAAACCCAATAATGGGCAATTCACCTGGAACAATCGTCGAGTTGGTGATTTCTGCATTGCAGAAAGATTAGACCGATTTCTGGTTTCTTGTTACTGGATTGGTGGGATGTGGTTGTCTTACTCTGAAATCTTGGATTGGAGAGGTTCTAACCACTGGCCTATTAAGCTTTCTATTCAGTCAACTCGTGTGCCTCGTATGCCCTCTTTTAGGTTCCAACTCATGTGGTTGCGGGACCCTTCTTTGAATGCCTTTGTGACTGACTGGTGGAAGAAAGGGAGACCAGCTTATGGTACGTCAATGTATTTCGTCGCTAAGTTGCTCCAATATGTTAAATATGAGCTCAAACGGTGGAATCGCCAGTATTTTGGGAATGTCTTCCATGCAAAGGCGATGGCTCAGGCAGACTTGGATGGTATCACGAGGAGGTTAAGGGAGGATGGGGTGACGACTGAGTTGCTTCAGGATGAGGCTCAGGCTGTGAAAGCTCTCGAAGAATGGGAGCTGCGTGAGGAAATGTATTGGAAACAAAAGGCTCGCATTGAGTGGCTTCAGGAAGGGGATAAAAATACAGCTTTCTTCTTCAATTCGGTGAAATTCAGGCGTCATGGTAATTCTATCTCTGGTCTGGTGAATGACAGGGGAGACCATCTTTCCTCCTTCCCTGAAATCTCTAGGGAGGCAGTGCAGTATTTTGAATCTCTTTTTAGGGAGGACTTGCAAGGGGGGTCTCCTGAGGAAGCACAGATTCTTTCTTGTATCCCATCTCTCGTGTCTGGTGATTTGAATCAACAACTCATGAGTGACATCTCACTTGAAGAGCTTGAAGGGATTGTTTTCAATATGAAGAAAGGGAAGGCGCCTGGCCCTGATGGCTTCCCGATTGAGTTTTTTCAAGAATTCTGGGATATTATCAAACTTGACCTCCTAGCAATGGTTCAAGAATCTCAACAGAATAAGCAGATGCTCAAGGCTCTAAATGCTACCTTTCTGGCTCTTATTCCCAAGAGTGAAGGGGCAGATAGGTTATGCCATTTTCGGCCCATTTCTTTATGCAATGTAATTTATAAAATTATTTCTAAACTTATTGCTGACAGGTTGAAAAAGGGGCTTGAGGAGCTGATCTCTGAGGAACAAAGTGGTTTTGTAGCTGGTAGGCAAATTCTCGATGGGATTTTTATTGCAACTGAGGCCATCCATTCTATGGCCAACTCTAAAGAGAAATCGATGTTTATTAAATTGGACATGGCTAAGGCATATGACAGAGTCGGGTGGTCCTTTCTTCGGCGGGTTCTGGGTGCTCTTGGTTTTGCTGAAGAATGGATTCAATGGGTTTTGAGTTGTGTTACTTCAGTCTCTTTCTCTGTGCTTATCAATGGGAGTCACTCTGAGTTATTTGGTGCTTCTAGGGGGCTTCGGCAGGGAGACCCTCTTTCTCCTTGTTTATTCTTTTGGCTGAAGGTTTGGGGAGATGGATTAAACAGAGTGCGGAGTCTGGTCTCATTCAGGGTTGGAGGTGGGGTGGCACCTTACCTCCGCAAACTCACTTACAATTTGTTGATGATACTACTTTGATGGGGATGGCTACAATGCGAGAGGCTTCTAATTTACAAAGAGTGTTGGATGTCTACCTGGTTGCTTCAGGTCAACAGATTAATGAGGATAAGTCTTCCATTTTCTTCTTCAACACTCTGGGCCCCATTCAGCAGAGGATTGCCTGGACTTTGAGATTTCAGATCGGGACTCTCCCATTGAATTACCTTGGCATTCCTATCTCAGTGTGTAGACTACCTAGGGCGTCTTGGCATATCATTTTGGATAAATTTCGAGCAAAAGTTAATCACTGGACTCACCGATGGCTATCCTTTGCTGGTCGTGTCCAGTTGATTAAGTCAGTGGTGCAAGCTCTGCCCATTTATAGATGCATGCTCCAGGTTGCCCCTATGGGTTTTCTTAGGGACCTTGATTCTGTGGCGAGACAATTTTTAGGGGATGGTTGCTTGGAGTCCTCCAAATGGAGTCTGGCAGATGGGAGGTTGTTTGTAGCCCAAAACAATATGGTGGACTTGATCTAAGGCAGTCGGTTTTGACTGGGGAGGCTTTGGCTGCAAAGCTATACTGGCGGTGGTGTAACGAGCAGGATAAGTGTTGGGCCAGGGTTCTTTCTCAGAAGTACCTCCCAGGGATCCCTCAACCCGATATTTCTAGGTACCCCTTGGTGGGGAAGGGCTCTGTGATATGGGGCACTCTCAAAAAAGGGGTTGTGCTTATTAAGGATGGGTTATTTTGGATTTGCAAGAAGGGGACTCAGGCCCAATTTTGGTCTGATTCTTGGGATGGTTTTCCTCCCATCACCTCTCAGTTTCCCAACTTGTTGAATCTTTTCCAGAGATTTCTCGAGGTTGGTTGGTCGCGGGTGAGCGATTTTAAGTCCTTTTCCTCCTGTGGTCAGATGGAGGTGGCCAAATGGAAGTCCCTGGATGAGTGGCCAGATGTTGGTATGCAGGAGGATTGTGCTGTGCTGCAGAGTATCCTCGCCGGTCGAAGGTGTAGCTCTATCCGAGATGATGACGTGCTTGCCTGGTCCCCCAATCCTAAGGGGACCTATACTGTTGCCTCGGGTTATAGTGTGTTATTGTCTCATAGGTTGGTTGGGCCTAAAATTCAATGGTGGAAGAAGGTCTGGAACAAGCTTTCTTGGCCAAAATGTAGTTTCTTTTTTTGGATGTTGGCTTGGAATAAGTGTTTGACTTGGGATAACATTCGGAAAAGAGGTTTCCAGGGTCCTTTTGTTTGTGTTATGTGTGGGGCTAATGAGGAGGACTCTACTCATTTGTTTTTTCGTTACTCTTTTGCCCTCCAGCTTTGGCACTTTTGGTGGGGTGTTTGGAAAATTCCTTGTGTTCATGCCTCCTCCTTGATTGAATTTTGGCAAGGGATGGGTCGACCTCCTTCTGTGGCCTCCTTTTTGCAGGAGGTGTGGTATGTGGGGCCTATCTTCTTATTGTGGCAGATTTGGTTGGAACGCAATCGACGGATTTTTCGTGGAGAGCAGAGGCTAGGGCAACAAATTTGGCAGAGAATATTGGGCATGGTCCAGGAAACAGTGGAAGCTCAGTGTGAAATGGAATTCCCTTTGGTGAAAAGGGATACAGAGTTGGTGGAGAGATTGGGGATTCAGGGGTCATCATTGGCTTTGGCTAGGGCTATGAGAGGTAGGCATGAGAAGCAAAGAATTGTTAGGGATGGCAAATGGAAACTTCCTCCATTTGGTGTTTTGAAGATCAATACTGATGGATCTTCAAGAGGAAATCCAGGACTGGCTGGTATTGGGGGGATCGGTAGGGATTCTTCAGGCTCGGTGATCTTCCTCTTTTTGATCTATGAAGGGACGCAGGCCATCAACCTAGTGGAAGGGTTGGCTATTCTTGACGCTCTTGAGAGAGCTCATGCTTTGGGGTGGAGAAGGATTGTTTGTGAAGCTAATTCCTAGATATTAATCAATTTGCTTATTGAGCGAAAGGTGGTTGATGTTAGCTGGCAGTTGGCTAGGGTTGTGCAAGAAATTTTGCGGGTTAGTTCTTTGATGGAAACAGTGACTTTTGTCCACATTCCAAGGGAGTGGAATAGGGCAGCTGATTGTTTGGCGAAATGGGCTTTTGAGCATGGTAGGGGATGGAGAATTGAGGGGTGGGAGTTGGTCCCTCAGGAGCTCTGTCTCGATTTAATGAATATTCTTGCTGAAGATAGGGGTGGAAATGGTGACAGATGATGATGCTGGCTGTATTATCTTTGTTTGGGTTGTTGCTCTTGTTTTTCTTTGGGACCTCGGTCCTTTGATTCCTTTGTAATGTTACTTTCTGATCTTCAATAAAGTTTTTACCCCTTTTATAAAAAAAAAATCAATTTCAACCTTTCATCCTCCTTGATTCAATCTCATGCATTGATCTCAAGATCTATTCTCAACCATTGATCTCAATTTTGAAAATCTATAAAATAACCTTCTTTCCTCCAAAATCTATCCTAGAATTCTTTAGCAAGATCATTCCATTTTGATTCTTAAGCATTTGAACATTTTATCATCATTCATCTAGGTCATTCATGCTTTTTCAACAATGGGAGCTAATGATTGAGAAATCCAATAGACTGTCAAAGAAAATTTAAAAATGGAATGTTAGGTTTGCCTCGTTTGATTTCAGTTTTTGGTTTGAATTTCATTGTGTATGTTGATTTCTAACTTGTTGCAATATATTTCATTTGTAAGTGGGATTTGATCATTTTCTTGATTTGGGTATTGTGAATTCTAACACTTAATTGATAATTCATGATTCATTTCCATTTCCACTAACCCCACTTCACATTTTGACATGCCCAATGGGACCCACATCCTTGATTTGACATTTTTGTTGAGATTTTTATGATCTGCAGGTTAATGTCATGCAATCATGAATTATAATGATGTGGTTGACAATCACAGATCATTACTTATTCTCAAAATGACATGTTTGGCACTCAAATCAGTGCATTTTGCTTACTCTGATGCATCTGATTTCTCTACTTGCAAGGTTTGTTGATAGATTGGTGCTTTTGTATGGATTTTTGCATTTGACAGAGCCACATCTGCATATTTTGCCACATCTGGCACATACCGTCGTGCCTACCTGAGGTCACATTGACGCGTTTGTGTGTATTTTCGCCTCTGATTGTTTCATCGTGTTTTCTTTTTGTCAATTTAGCTTTTTTTATTTTTGCAACTTTTTGGTTTGATCTAACCCTAACCCTAATGGGCTTCATTTGTTGTTTGTTCTTTCTAATCTGACTTGTTTGTGCAATATTCATTGGGAGAAGATAATTTGTGAAACTACTAACATTGTTTGTGGTGTAGGGTTTCGATCGGTCCAAGACTTGAAACTTGAAATTACTAACACGTTTGTTACAGGTTTCCTAGAAGATTAACATTTAAACTTGTATGCTTTATTGATTGCTACATTAAATCATATTTCAAGTTGGTGTTCTAAATTTTTTTTTTTTTCCGTTATTGGCACACTAGAGAGTGTGTATCCTCTCCCCTTGTGCTTCGTGTGATCTTGGGTGATGAGAAATAGCAACATGAATCCTTCCTTTATTGTTAGGAGGCCTGCCTAGGGATTTCATCACCCTAGGGTTCGACCTCAAGCACGTTTTTTCTAGAAATCTATATAAAGGGGTGAGAGAAAATCTATAGCTCTATCCACCCATGACTTTCTAGGTGTTCCTTCGTGATCTCGGGTGATTCTAAACACAAGGTTTGAGATTTCAATCTTGTGATTGTGTAGGCGATGGTGTTCACGGAGTTCCACCCACTGTGAACCATTGTTATTAGAAGCCTAATACCTTTTGGCCATTGAATTATAGTGGTGTAGCATACAGTATCATGCGTGAAGCTACTCACCATGTACGGTCCTTGGTTGAGGTGATAAGGTGTCTTGCTAGGACCTAGTCCTTTCAAGGTGAGGGGTGTCAAGGTGGTACATGATATTGGAAAACCCTACTCACCCACTCCTTGGATTCGTATTAACATGCAAGTGTGATAGGCCCACTATAGAGAGACAGCCTTTTACTACTAGCTAGTTTGTGCTTATTTGATGTGTTTTCAATGGAACTAATGTCTCTTGGCATATGACTTTCTCCTTAGTGGTAATGTTATGATTGGTGTTCACTAATGTAAGACTTTCTATTCCAAAAATGGTCCTCTCTTAGTGGTGATGTCATGTGTGATGCTCCCTAAGGTATGATCTCTCATCAATTAAGCAATGCCCCTTTGATTGTTGTTGATAAATTTTACTATTTTGACCTTATCCCAATGTCATTTATGCACCCCCTAAGGTGAGTTTGGAATTTTCGCTTCACTTTGTTCATGAATGTTGAACGCAGTGTGGCATTCCCATAACATGGTCACCTAACATAATACACCTTTCTTGGGTCCATGTGTTTCATGAGTGTTTAGCATAATACAGCTTGCTAGCCTTGTGAAACCTGTTATATTTTATGGAACCTAGTATAATACAACTTGCTAGCCATGTGAAATCTATTATATTTGCATGGTTGCTAGCATAATACAGCTTGCTAACCCATACCCCTTTTGTATTTTCTTTAACATTGTATGTTTGTGTATCTTTTTTTGTTGCATATCATACATGTGTTTTCCTCTGTGCTTATGTTGGTTTTAAATGGGATCTTAGATCCTAGGGGCTTGTGCAACCACCCTTGATTGCTTGTCATCCTATCTCTCTAACATTTGGACAACTAAACCCCTCTTGACATATATTTCTCTACTTTAGTGTGAGTTTGAGCGTAATTTCATACTCTCACTAAAGTGGGGGCTAAATGTAGCATAGAAAATTGTATACACTTACAATTTCATTTTATCTATTGGCCCCTCATTTATTAGACTTAACTAACCTTCTAATTTTCCAAATTATGCATTCCAAAGCCTAATTTGTACTATTTTATGAAGGAGTAAAAGCATTGAATAAATGCATTTAATTATTATTTTTCCCTTGACACGTAAAAATCTGAAAAATATGGTTGGGACCCATTCTTCTAAATGGGACTCATTCTCCCAATGGGAGGACTATCCTCCTAGGGTGATCCCACAATACTGGTTTAAATTTTTTGGCCAAACTAAACATTGAACTGATTTTTTTTAACTAATCTTCACTTTCCAACACATATAGCTGCTAAACCATAAGGAATTTGAAGATGATGCAAACTAGTGATTTGTGACATTTTTTCTGTAGATTCTAAATATATTTTTAAAAAATGAATCAGATTATTTATTTTTCCATATCCTTTTTAAATAAATCTATTTTTTATCAGTAAACACCATATTTAAAGAGCGATGCTCACCATAAACGACATAAAAAAAAATTATGTATCGAAATTCAAATTCTTTTACTTGGATCAAGGACATCAATACCTAGCGAACATATTTTTCAGAATTTTTTTTGATAATCTACTATTTTTCCACATGTGCAAAATAGAGAGCTTGATTTTTTAGTGAAAAACCTATGTTTAATTAAACTAAAAAAAAACCAAAATATATTAAAATTATAATCGATGGATAGCTCGTTCCGAGGACTACCATCATCCAATTGGGTTTCTAAAGTTTCCTCCATTTTCATCCTCAACCCGAGCTTTGAAAGGAAATTTTTTGGAGAAATTTGGTAGAATAGGGGGAGAAGGGAAAAAAAGGGGAGTTCTCTTGAACCCGCCTTCGAGCAAACCACCCTTGACCCTTTTGAGCGAAGGGGGTTCGCTCGAAGGTGGGTTCGAGTGAACCCCCCTTTGTCTTGACTTTCCCTTTGATTTCATTTTAAAAAACGTGCAAAAAATGGTCACATCATAAAAAGGGGGTTTGCTCAAAGGGGGGTTAGAGTGAACCCCTTTTGGGTTAGAGCGAACACCCCCTTCATGCGAACCCCCAAAAACTATAAATTTTCTTCATGGAATAATTTTTGCAATTTTCCTTAATAGAATTGTAAACCAGTTTTGTGTGATCACCCCCTACTATGTTTCCCTCCAAATTTGGACATGTCGGTGGTGGCATTATAACATTTGAATTTCCATTTGCAAAGTTCGGCTATTGGGATCTAATTTTTGATAAATTAAATAAATTCCTATAAATACCTAATTATTGCATCATTTCAAAACTAACTAGAAAGAGGTAAACTTCAAGAGCATTCAAGAGCAAGTCAAGAGCAGCATTATCAGAGTATTGTAGCAATTCAAGATCCAACATCATGTCAAAGTGTTTGTGATTTTATGTTATCATGTTATCATTATTTTTTTAAGGCTAACCCTTGGTGTAGGTCTCCAAAAAAATCAAGTATTCAAGCAAAGCAAGATCCAAGATCCTTGAAGAGATGTGTATGACTTCAGTCCTTCAAGGAAGCCTTTGAAGGGTGGTGAGTTATAAAAAAAATTTCATTCATCATTTCCTTCATTTTCATTAAGGTTTTATCATTGATATTTTCCATTGTGGAAGAGGGAACACTTACATGAGATTTGATTGAGGCAACCCCCTATATGGCACAACATTTTCCCTCTTTGTGAATGTGTAGGCTACAGGTTTGAAGAGGATTGAAGAGAGCTTGAAGATCCATTTTTTGGAGTTGCATTTGTTTTCATCAACCTTATCAAGACACAGAAACTCACCTACAAAATTTATTTATGATATTTTGAAAGTGGGACAGGCGGAAAATAGAAGATCGAAACCAGCATCAAAGGACCCCAAAATTTGATCAAGACACCCTTACAAAGACTCAGTTGCCATTAGGCGACCTAGTCCTTGTAGGCACAACAAAACCAATTTTTTTAGCATGTACACATTCATCCACACCTTCCAAATATATTGAAACTTAACTGTTTGTATTTATCATTTGTTGGGATCTTACATTTTTAGTATTAGGGCATATATGATCATTAGGTTAATCATTTCAAACCATTCCCAATTCATTCCTAAGACTCAAAAAAATGTAGATCTAGGCCTGATTGACTAACCTCAGAGGTTGAAATTCAATCTATGCACCTTGTTGATTTGCATATTAATGAAATCCTAGAAATGATGGAACATACCCTAGGCTTTGGATGCTAAACTTAGGGTGTACCATATTTTTAATGTTTCAATTTTTTTAGGAATAAGCTTTTGGAATTGTTTCAAAGCTTTAAGAGATTGGGGTATAAGACCTTCAGATTTGAAAAGGTCTTGAAAGAAGAGAGCAAACCAATTTTGGATACCACTTGGATCCTCAATCAGTTTGTCTCACCCCACACAATCAATATTTTCATTATTGATATTTTATTTTGTATACTTAAAGAACTTAGTTCCCTTATCTCCATTATTAATCCAATTAATTTTTTATCTTTTCCTAAGACCTTGAACCTTCCTAGTTTGGATTTCCTAAGTTCGTCTTTGCAATTACTTAGTTCTTCATTAATTACTTCATTTGAGGGATTAGCCTACAACCCTCTCTCTAGTACAAGAAGATTCTCTTGGAGGGAGTTTTCTACCCATCTACAATCTAAAGCTTTATTTTTCCAAATCATTTGAAAAATATTAGCCCAGGTTTGTGTGTTTTGATTCCATTTTTTAATTGGGGGGTAACCTTTAGTAACCAATTGTTTAATTCCCTAATTGTGAAGATTGCATTATTGCAATCTTCATCTTTTAACAAGATAGTATTTAGAATGAATTTATTATCTCTTTTTACATCCTTTTGATTATTGTTTGTCATTTTAATTCTAACTTTAATAGGGTGGTGTTTTGATAAGGTGTATGGGTATACACGTATCCTCCCCCCATCCTCTAGCTTGTCAAAGTATAATATGTCTTTGTTAGTATAGATTCTATCCAATCTAGAGTGTATTCTTTTCTTTCCTTTTTGTGAGTTGCACTAGGTAAACTAGATGGAGTTTTTTTCCCAAAGGCTCAAACTGTTGGGATTAAGGTGTCTCAACCTTTAAGTCCTAGCAATAATTTTGGGATAAATAATTGCAAATATTGATATATCCTAAGTTGCCAAGATAGCACTTTTTGGGACCTGTCAAGGAGTTTTATATCTTACATGCAAGGTACGAAACTCAACGAAGTGCCACTTGTCACCTAGGTACTTCATGGAAGCATTGTAGTTTGTGTACACTTCATGGAAGTGCATCATAGTGCCACTTGTCACTTTGGTGCTCATTTGGAGAGGATTTTGTAAAAACTTCTCAAAGTTGCACAATGGTGACATGTGTCAAGGCATGTTGAGTTAACTATGGCATGTACCTATTTTTTAGGAAGTTGGTGCCCACTTTGAAAATTCAAGATTGGAAGTTCTTAATTGCAAGATGAGTTGTGTATGGATGTAGTTTCTAATTCCTATTTGAGTCAAACTTGGAATGTGGATGCCCATATTTTTGGTAGGTTTTTTTTATACATGTGTATGTTGCATGCTTTTTCATGTAGTTCATTTATTGTTGCATGTTCATGCATGAGTGTGGGTTTAAGGAAACTTCTATCCTAGGAATTGAAAACTCTATATATACTGTAAGGAAAGCTAAGGTGCGGAACTAACTCTCCTAATGTCAAAACCTCAGGGAAGAATGCATAGGTGACTTTAAATTTTCAATTACAATCCAATTAAGATACTCATGAAAGAAATAACTAAAACAGATAAATTAACATATCATGGGAAAACCCTTACGGGAGAAAAACCCACCACACCAAGAAAAACCTCTTTGTATTACAATAATGAAAATACATACAGAGATCATACTTATCTTTCTAATGTCAATTTACAGCAACAGATTCAATGATCAACCTTGTACAGAACATTCCAATTACAATGCACTCTCAATTGAACACACACTGATCACACACTGACCCATTCACACCACTGTCATAGAACCGGTCATCATCTTCAATCTCTGAGTATATCCATGTCATTCACGGTCTGTTGATCTTCCTCACAGGAACGGCCACAACAGTCCAACTGCTAGCGGTTCCCATTATGCTTCTCTGATTGGTCAAAGACACACCATGTAGGAGAGTCTTCCAATCAGTCAAAAGCGTTCAAAAAGTATTCGCATGTTGGTGAGACACTAGCCATGTCTCCTCGATGCCACAAAGCCCAACTGTCGATATTGGCCAGAGCCATCACCTTCAGCAAGAGGTTACACCAAGTTCAAAAGTTGTCGCTCAGAATCACCCTATCGCTAAGACATCATACCGATATCCACTGCATGTAGCTCTATCGGCAAGACCGTCGCTATCGGCAAGAGGTCATACCAATGTTCATCATGCAAAGGAGTCGGCGAGACAAGCCATATCACTAAGACTTCATATCGATGACCAACACATGTAGCGCTATCGGCAAGACCATCGCTATTGGTGAGAGGTCATACCGATGTTCATACCCATCGGTGATACTTACTCTATCGGTAAGACCTTTCACCGATATCCTCAGTAGACCCATCGCCCAGACAATCACCAGTCGCTATGAGTCATAACGAGTCCTCAAGTCATACCGATATGAACATCTGTTGGCAAGACTTAGGTTGTCGCTAAGAGTCACCCCGCAAGTTCCAAGTCACCCTGAGTCCATCCTTCGCCAGGAGTCATCGACAAAAAACCATACCATCAGCGAGACAATCATCTGTCGCAAAGAGTTCTTACCAAGCCTTCATGTCACCCCGATGACTTCAGTCGCCACAAGTCTCCCCGATAACCATTAGACACCAACCCGTTGGCAAGAGATTTGCTCGGGCGGAAAGAGATGGGAAACTCACAACGATCGACATGTCACAGCAATAACTCCAGTCGGTAATACAGCAACAAGGTCTCAGTGACCTGAGCATTCCACAAGGTTACACAACTACTAGTCGGCTAGACAGTAAGAATGTCACACTGACTTTTCTTTTTCAGAGGTTTCATGTCAGTAAGTTTGAGACACATTTTCCAACATATACAGGTTTTATGCTAGAGGAGTTATGTGAGAGCTAAGTTTTGCAAGGGCTATGCTACCGATTTTTTATCTAGAAGAGAAATATGTAATCTCCAAGTTCAAGCTATGAGCTTGCAAGTGTACTATGACATTGTTGTCATGAATAGATACATTGGTTCAAGCCTACATGAGCATAGACACTGAAATTATATTATAACTTTCTTTTTGTTGATAATCTAATTGATTTGTGTTGTTGGAGTGTGGGTTTTTTTACCCGAAAGGGTTTTCCCCACGTATATTTGTGTTCTATTTCTTTTGTGTATTCTTGATTCTTAATTATTAATTTTACATGTCATTATGCTGCTAAAATTATCCTAGATCTAAAAACTATATTTCTTTCCTCCAAGGATTAATGGGTGAAATTAAAGTTGTGTATGTTTCTGCTATAAGACATAGTTGTATATGCTTGTATCATGAAAATGAAAAACAAAAAGATACTAGAGGTATATACTGGTTCTCGAATGCCTTTCTAAAATCTACATTTCTGATGATTGTTTGATAAGGTGTATGGGTATATACGTATCCTCCCCCCATCCTCCAGCTTGTCAAAGTATAATATGTAATTGTTAGCATAGATTCTATCCAATTTGGAGTGTATTTTTTTGTTTCCTTTTTTTAAGTTGCACCAGGTAAACCAAATGGATTTTTTTCTTTTTTACAACCTTCTAAAGGCTCAAACAGCCTATGTTTAACTTTCATTTTTTTCTAGAAGTATTTTTCATTACCCATCCACTCAATATCTAATCCCCCTACTTTGTCATTTTTATTTTCAACCATATTAAAGTCACCCCCATGATCTAGGGGATGTTATCAAGGTTACCTAACCATTTCCAGAGATTTATTCTTTCTCTATAATCATTGGAAGCATAAATTGAGCATACTCCTAATTTTTTATTATCTTTTTTGATAATTATCCAAACAACTCTATTGCATGGTGATATGCCACTTTGGATGACATATTTAGCCCAAGATTTATTTAGTAATATAGCAACCCCCCTTTACCTTTTTCATGATTTGTAAATTTTTGGAATGCATCATTCCAAATGAACTTAAGGTTGTTTTCAATAGTGAAATTAGCTACCTTGAGCTCTTGAAGCATAACTACATCTTTATTTTTTTCCAGGTTGAAAATCTTCTTATGATATATTTTCTATTAGGGAATTCAATCCCCCTGATATTCCAACTCATACAGTTAAGTATCACTGGCATCTATATTTTGAGTTTCCTCTCTATCTCCCCTAAAGGATTCAAAGCATCTGGGGAGGTTTCCTTCTTTAATTATATTCATTTCTTCTATTTTGTTTTTGTTTTTCCTTTTTGTATAAGGTTTTCTTTCCCCATTCTATTTTTCCTATTTATTTTCATTTTATTTTTATCATCTCTAATATGTAGGTTTCTTTTCAACATCCTTTTGACCATCAAAAGTTGTTTTAAGCTCAAATGATTTGGTTTCCTGAGTAGTTTCATTTTGAGCATCAAGTTCAAAAGAGATAACTAAGAATTCACCATCTAAATTCTCATTTAAGTAGGGTATTTTAGATTCCAACTACAAGTCTTGATTAGGACTTTCCTTGTTTGAGTCTTTCCTGAGATCATATTTTGGCACTTAGGGAACCATAGTACCCTTAGTCAAAATCTAGTATGGGCTAGGCTCATTCAAGGAAGGTGTTTTTTTTTCAAATCCTCTGAGTTATGCATGCACTCTGGATTCTTACCCTCAGGGTTGGGAGTCTGTGTATCCACCATTTCAAGTGTGGGGTGAAGTCCCTTACCAGTGGTTAAATCCTAGGCATCCTTACCTTGCCTTACATCAACCAGTGGAAAAACCTTAGCAAACTCATTAGAAACCCCTGAATCCCCTAATGGTGAGAAGCCTGAGTTTTTATTAACAGCTTGCAGATCAGAGTCAAACTGATTTTCTCTTTCCTTAGCTCTGTGTTCAAAATTTTCAATCATTTGGTTACTTTTTTTAGAGTTTTTTCTCTTTGTTATTATGTACTATATTCTTCCATATTCCTTCCATTACCAATTCTTGTGCATTCTCTTTGTGCTCAACATACATTTTTTGCAAGTTTTTTTTTGGGTTTCAGGTTACACCTTTTATCCCCAAGAATGGGGCCCTTTAACACCATGGATTAAGACATTAGATTAAATATTTCCTCAACTTCTTTTTTCCCCACCATGGAGTTTAGAAATCCCTCATGGTCACTAATTTGAGTGTTCACATTTAAGCCTTGAGAAAAAAATTCAAAGTTATCTAACATTTCTAAGTCTATTTTTTGGAGATCAAGCTTGAGGGCTCGTTATCTCCTTTTTTCTAGAGTTTAAAATTTTATCCTGCACATCAAGGGGGTTTATTTGTTTCATACTTTCTATCATTTCAAATTCAACCTCTATTAGATTGGTAGAGTGAGGCCCTTCATGCCCGCCATCTACATATTTAGTGATTTGTTTTTTAGACCCTCTATTTTTTGTGTATTTTTACCAACTATCAAAGGACAATTCCTCCTTAAATGCCCTTTTTTTTGCATAAGTAGCAGGAATTCAACCCTCATATAACTTCCACTTTACATCTAACACCATTATCAGTCATATCAATACATATTTCTTCTAGGATCTCAACCCCAAGATTAAGGGCAACCAGTACCCTCACATTCATGTTTAGGACCCTTGCATTCATTTTCCCTAATTTTGTCATCTTACCCAAGTGTGAGGCCATTAGAGGAATATAGTTCCACACCTGGAGGGGTATTTTATCATGATCCATCTAGGATATGATAAATCAATGACTTCATCATATATGTGGTTCGAAGACCAAGCAACTGCCCTAAAGGTAGTTTTTCCTACATTTCAGAACCCTTTCTACAATACTTTTCTTGCATTTGGTGGTCTTTAAAAATTAATAGAAATAAACCTTTTTGAATGAGCATGCAGAATGAGACACCAATCCCTAATTTCCTTTGCCAAATATTTCTAATCCATTCATCAAATAAACTTTTGGAAGGTAAATTATTAACATCAAGAACAGCTTAAAAACCTACAACATTTCCTAATCTAAATTCCTCTTTTTTGATTTCTAATGCCAACTATGTTGTACACACCCAAATACTGAGAGGGGGTGAATGAACCTTATCAAAAACTTAAACCCTTCTGGACCCTGAATTCTTCATCACGATACAAACTTCTTAAACAAATTAAAACCCTTAAACATATGTAGTAGTTTAACCCCTCAGCAAGATCAGCAATCTTCAGCAATGAAATATATAGTAATTCTATCCTTAATTAGATCAACATGAATGAGAAAGAAACAAAGAAAACACACATGCACAAGGTGACGCCAGATTTATTTGGAAAACCCAATGAGGGAAAAACCACAGTGAGAGTTGACACAATATAAAGGCTCGCTACCTAAAAGGACTTCAAAACTACGCCACACTACCTTAGAGAAAGATACAAAAGGACTTACAAAAACTAAAGCATATACAATTCTAGTGGTAAGATACAAAGGACCTAATGAGATTCACTATCTCATAGTAGGATACAAAATATTTAGAGAAAATTACAATATTTTTCAGCAATTCACTCTGATGAGTAAGGCATTAAAGCACATTTGATCTATCTTTCACACATTTTCGCACTTTCTCTACTAGATATTCAATTCATTTTACATTCACTTTGCTTCACACTTGTTCACACTTCCATTTCATTTCCATCTAAAATGTTCTTGAATTTATATCCACAATGAGACTTCAAAACATCAATTAGGTTGACTAGGAAAGAATACAAACAAATATTTCAACAAGTCCACTAAAAACATAATGCGGTCATATCCAGAAGATAGAGAGGACAAAAAAACAATCTTAACACTTCTTTCAATTTGATCCAAAACAACTCACATACTAGTGCACATCAACTTAGGTCGGATTCAAGGAGACGTGTAGATAAAACATGAAGCACATAACTAGTCGGCCCAAAAAAATACTTCAAATTGACTTCACTCAAAGCGGTTATAACCAAGATATGTCAAGACCCAAATCCATCATAACACATCTTCAAATTCTAGTGCAAACCTCCAAGCACATGGCACAAGCAAAAGAACAAGCTCAGTCAGTTAGATATCCACCAATAACCCAAAAAACCAACTTGGGACACAATGCAACACCAAAGAGATCAAACCACAATGTGTGGATCACATGGGGATGTTCCATGAGCATCTAACAACACTTCCAAACACTTCTTTCATACTTTCATGCCACTAACAACCATCACAAACCATTTAGGAAGCATAGAACACATAACTAGAAGATATAACATTAACATATCAACTTGCAGACTACTTCAACAAATGAAATCAAAATTGAAATACTACACAGACACTAAGAGCACATTCACCAAGTTGCAGGAGCAGACATCAATACGGAGAAATGCAAAGAATTTTTTGGACTTGTAGACACTTAAGAATGTCTTGAATGATATACACACTTGAATCTAATATACTAACAACATTTCATCTTAAAATCCATCCTATTTTCGCTTATTTGATTAAATTAACCTAGTTAATTAATCAAAGGCTTCATGTTCATCTATTAATCTAATTAACCTAATTAGGTTAATTCACTCTCCATCATGTTCCCCTTTCATCCTATCTAATCGAATAATCCAAAGTATTTCATTAGCCTTCTTATGTCTTGTTATTTAATTAAATAAATCCTAGTTATCCTAGTTATTTAATTAATTATCTTAATCTCACCCCTTTCATTAAATAAATTAATTATTTAATGCTAAATCCTAAATTCCTCTTAAATGGAATATTCTTATGAAATATCCCTCCCCTTTGCACATTAAAACTTTGTTTTAATTTGTTAAATGCTAATTTTCCTCATC
This sequence comes from Sequoia sempervirens, assembly GCA_007258455.2. NCBI lineage: Eukaryota > Viridiplantae > Streptophyta > Pinopsida > Cupressales > Cupressaceae > Sequoia > Sequoia sempervirens. Next base: position 254,441,432 of record VDFB02047230.1, on the reverse strand, counting down.
CACTTGCATGAGAATATTCTCCCCTTTCACTCATTCAAAAACGGGAATATTCTTCCCTATAACAAACTTCTTGAGCAAGTTTTGAAAGTGTGCTTCTTTGCATGATTGTGAGCCCTTGATTAAATATCAACTTTCATCTCAACCCTTGATGGGAATCCATGATCCATGCCTCCATCTTCTTTCCATCCTGACCATTGATTGATTCTTCTAATCTTGACCATTGGTTTCTCATTGCCTATTCTATAAATAGATCTTGCATCTATTGAATAGGGATCAATCTTTTGATAGTAAACTTATGTTGTTGAAACTCACACCCATTTGCACTCATGTTTTACATTTGATAAGCATTTTAGGGTAATTTTCATGCATTGTTAGCTTAGCATCCATTAACGGCTTCCATGATAACTTAGTTGCATCCATTTAGCATATTTTGGAATTAGGACTTACATCTTTAAATCTTGCATACATTTATAATAGCTTTGCATGCACTTATCTTAAACATCTTAGCCTTCATCATATTAATTTATCTTTTATCATGCTCTCATTCATCTTTTTCATTAGTTTCCATTGACTTTAATCAATAAAATTGATTAGAAAGGCTCATATTATCCTAGGTATTGGGAAAGGGTCGCCATTCCACATCAATGCAACACCACTCCCCCAATAGGATAAGATTCAATGTCTTAGAATAGATTTTTGTCAAGCTTTCGTGTTTTAGAATGTTAGTTTTAATGGCTTCTTCATTTTTATTGATATTGAATATCTTATTGGGATTGATGCTTAGTGGATTAAATATGCCTCGAATCCATATGGATCAGGTGTAGTTAACCTATACTATGTCATCAGTCACATTTTGGTGCTAGAAGGAGGGAAATACTGATCGAATCTGATGAAATTCTCTTTAGATTCCTATTTTCTTGTGTTTGCAGGTTCAATGATGCACTTCATCAATCAGTGACGCATTTGGGACATGTCACTATACAGAGACACACTTGGGTTTTCTTTTAGTGACGCACAATTAATTTAGCAAAACCTTATTTAATTTCATTACCACATATTAAAATAGCGACGCTAAACTGATTTATATTCACGTTATGAATTTTATTATGGCAACGTATTTGATTTGGCAACGCTATTGATGTCACTATTTACTACAAAGTGACGCATCTGATTTTTAAATATAGCAACACACCTATGATAGAGCGACGCATCTGATGAAATTCAACAACGCAATTGATTTCAGCGTCACTTTTTACTAGTAAACAAAACAAAGGCCAAATTTTGATGTGTTTTAAATTTTTTATTTCATCTAACTTCTAACATGTCACTGACTTCTGGTTTTTTTTTTTTAGGGTAATTGGTTTTGAAAATTTGGGCAATAAAATTTGAAGTGAAGGAGCATATCATTGTTTGATTATATATTGTAACAAGTGTTTTTACACTTATGGGGAAATTATAAACCATTTTATGATGCTTTACTTCACATTTTAGGACCAACTAAATTTCCTTTTGGATTTAAAATTAATGTTCAAAATTGGTTGAAATTGAACCCTCATATCCTCATTTTGCAATGTCAGTTTAAAATTGAACAAAATAATCTCAACACTTAAATTTGGTGCTTAAAACAAACTCATTATGCTTGTCAAGGTTAAAATGACTGCATGTTTGATTTGCTTGTGTGTGCTTGTTGTGTGTGTCCTCCCCCCTTGTGCTTCGTGCGATCTTGGGTGAAGAGAAACACACAAGTATACTTTTCTTCTTGGAAGCACCTATCCTCTCCCCTTGCACCTTTTGAAAATCTTGGGTGATGAAAAGCATTTTAAGCTTCACAATCTGTGTTACCTTTAGAGGGCATGCCTCCCAACTTGTGAGAGGGAACGACCCAAGCAGTGCTTTCATTTCGGTCTAGTATATAAATAATTTGGTGTGACTAAATTCATTAACCAAGCCAGTGTTGTTGTCCTATACCAATGATTGTCTCCCTAGTATCCATGTGATACATCAAAACCCTTAGATATTTCTAAAGGTTGGGAGGCCTCTTAATTGAATGATTCGCCACATGTATAGCACTAGTTTAGCCCAAATATGGTCATTAAAAACCTTGTTTGTAGTGGCTAACCAAGTCCATTCCCAAAACATATTTTAAGGTAGTGCATTGGAATAGCACCATTCCAAGAAGTTACCATGTTTGGTTTTTGGTTGAGGCAATAAAGCAAATAAGGAAGGGACTCTTTTGCTTGGCATGTCAAGACAATACATTTCCTTTATATAGCCTATTTTTCCATTCCATCTTCACGGATTAATCATCTCTTATGGGGATGATTGGTAAGCCTACTAAGAAATATGTACCCATGCTTGAGAGTCAGTTAAATACTTTGCTTGGTTCCAAAAAATTTCAAACAAACATCAACAAGTTTTCTCAAAATTTCAAACCCTTTGGTCTAAGCATGGATACCCTTTGAAAATTCTTGATATTGATGCTTTTCCTAAGGATCTTTATCCTTAGAGACTTCTAAATATTTTGGTGTATATCACAATCCATACTTCCCAAAGTTAACATGGGAAACTATGGCTCTAACTTCATGATTTTCACATAATGGACCTTGTGAAATGAATGATGTTTTGACATAGACATTTAGTTTGAAACTTAAGCAAGACAATTGTTTGTGATAAAAAGAAATTAATTAACCAAGATAAACTCACAATTGAACCCCACACATGTGCTTATCTTTATAATGAACATTTGGCGTTCGATTGCTCCAATTGAACAACCAAACCTTACACTAGCTATCATACAACCAAACTTTGAACTAATTGAAGGAGAACAAATAGAAATAATCAGTAGTTTCAGGAGCTTTACATTTGAGACAAAAGAAACACCAAGCCATTAATGGAGAAACGTAGCAAACATCCTAGACAAACAAGAGCAAAAAGCTGATATTTTGGCTGAAAGGCCTATATTACCACCTCCTATGTGGTAATTCATATCCTCTTTTTATGATCTTTTGCTTACCTTAATGATCTCTCACAAGATAAAAATCCCTAAACGAAGGTCAACATTTCGTCATTTCAAACTTAGGCATCATAGTTCAAAATTTATCAGAAGACATATCTTAAAGAATCACCACAACCAAGATAGATCGATAAGGATATTTTATCTATTCTCTTTACTAAATGAACCATACCTGCATATTTCACAAGATCTTCTCATTTAAAAAATTGGGTTATTAGGGTTTGATCACTATAGAGGTGTAGCATGTTTCTCACTACCTTGGTATTGCAAAACAAAGGTTAATTCTAGGTTAACATCATTGAGTCAAAACGTTTCATCCACCCTTTACCATATTTCACACTTCACTTGATCAACCTTTACAACATTTTGAACACATCAACACTTTTGGACTAAGACACACACCAACTAATCCCCTAAAGTTTTCTACTTTGTGTGTGAAATGAATCTTTTTCCATACATTTAGTTAAGTTAGTTATCACATCTTGGACTAGTTTATCTTGAAGGTCACAAGTCTACCTTAAAGATTTACAAATCCATTATCCATCAAAACAATTAACCTTTAAGTCAAAAGTGTTTTCCCAAAATTTTGTAAAGATCACTACCCACATCATTTCATCCTTTTCATATTCCATTTTCACCTTTGCTCCAAAATGACTTAGAGCATCCCTTTTACCAAAATTTGAGTCAACTAGAGAGTTTAAACATTACAAATCTCAACATAACTCCCCCATAGGTGACCCACAATTTATGTTAACGACAAGATCACAACACAAGAGAATCATGGAACAAACCAAAGTCACATTCACCACCAGTGATATCAGTCCCCAAGAATTTGATCCAAGAAGTCATTATACCCCCTCGCAACAACCCCATACTCCATCGAGACCATATGAGGTAGAAGACATCATGAACAACCCATTTGGACTTACTAAAGAAGAAATCCTTGAATACAAACAAGAATGTCAAGCCTTAGAAAAAGTAGCTCCGATTCCCCCATCTTTTGTTGCACAAAATTCAACACAAGGCTTGACCTCATCCACCATTCAATCAACTCCATCGCTAGGGCTAAGTGAAACACAAACTCCTAGTCTTGCAACTATTCTTACTAAGGAATTTTTCCACACTCCTCCTTTGAAAAGCAACACATTTTTGGGTACTCTAAACACCAATCCTCCCCAAACCACCACTTGGACACCAACCTTTGGTACTCCTCCCGTTCTCGAACATCCCCTACATCCACACAAGACACTTACAGTACATCACTCTACAACCACCTCAACATATCAGTAAAAACCATCTTCATCCATCCCCACAAGTACCAAAAGTGTGCCCCACGTCACGCAAGGTAGTGTGGACCAAGTATCTCCCATAGACCAACAAGGGAAAGTTAATACCTAACACAAAATCAGCCCTTACCGTAACAAGGGACATCTTCATCCAATCCCCCAATGATTTCATCAAATCCTTCGATTGGGAAAAATACATCCATCCTTTCCATCACCAACCCAAATCAAAACAACCCCTTGGTCACAAACCACATCAACCAAGGTAATACCTTGGTCCCACCTCAAATACAACAAGGGAACCCCCCTACCCATTGGTCAAGGGAACCCTTTCAATCAATTTCAAGGTCTAAACATGTCATTTCCATCATAATACCAAATGGCACCATCATCATCTTTTCCCATGGTCCCCCACATCATGCAAAATCAAATGGAACCTCAAACTTACATTCCTCCATCCCAATCCACTATCTTTCAAGGAATATTAAACCAAGCTAACCCCCAACTACTTGTCAACAATCAGCAAACCACTCAAACCATAAACACCCAAAACTCATCACAAATGTCCCAACAACCAAATGATCCTACATTGCAAGCACATGCTCTAGCTTTACAACAAGCACAATACCTGCTTATCATCAAGTCGTACAACAACAAGCCCCGCAAGTAGCCTTAGTAGAACAGCAACAATAGCAAGCCCAACAAGTAGCCTTAGCAGTATAGCAACAACAAAAATCCCAACAAGTAGCCTTAGTAGCATAGAAACAACAACAAGCCCAGCAAGTACCCTTAGCAGCACAACAACAACAACAATCACACCAAGCAGCCTTAGCAGCACAACAACAACAACAAGCCTAGCAAGTAGTTGTAGTAGCACAACAACAACAACAAGCACACCAAGTAGCCTTAGAAGCACAACAACAACAACAACAACAACAATAAGCACACCAAGTAGCCTTAGTAGTACAACAATAACAACAAGCCCTAGTCGCACAACAACAATAGTAGGCCCAACAACAAGCCCCTGTGGCCCAAAAACAACACCAAGTAGTCTTAGCAGCACAACAACAACATCAAGCACACCAAGTAGCCTTAGTGACCCAAAAACAGCAATAATCCCAATAGTATGCCCAACAACAACAATTGCTCACACAACAACAACAATTGGGCTTATACTATAAACCTCAACAAAACATTGCCAATACAAACACATTAGGAACATATACACCTCCACCACCACCACCTTCACAATATCCTACACCACCATACACACCATACAACACCCCATCATATCAAAATCCCATGTACAATCCATTCACCATCCCACAATATGCAACATATGTTCCTCCATCAACCCTGTAAGACAATCTAGCATCGCAACTCAAGTCGTTAACACAACAAATGCAAGACATCCAAATGGGAAAAATGAAGAATCCCCATACACAAAAAAACCTATGTCCATATCCATTCGATCAAAACATCACAATGGTATCTTTCCCTCCTAGTTTTGAGGTCCCTAAATTTGATAAATACAAAGGAAGAGGAAATCATGTGTATCATGTCAAAGAATTTAACGTCGTGTGTATGGAGGTTGCATACAATTATTCCTATTTGATGTGCCTCTTTCCACAAAGCTTAACAGGCCCAACCATTGACTTGTTTTCTTAGTTTCCTTCAGGTATCAAAACATTCCATGAAATCACTAATAAATTCATAGATCACTTCTCCTTCAATCTTGGCATGGATGTCAGCCTAGAAGAGTTGTACACTCAAAAAAACAAAGGAGAATCTTTCACCAATTTCTTACAACAATGGAGGAAGAGGGCTATTAAGAGAAAGTGGCCAATTCCTAAAGAACAAAAAGTGGGGATTATCATAGTAAATGTCGATCCTGATCTATCCTTCCACTTGAAGATGTAGTGCATTACCACTTATGATGAGCTTGTCCCTAGAGCCCTCAACATTGAGCATGCTCTAATCTCACAAGGAAATACCCAAGCATACAAAGACAACTTCCCATCAACCAATTCAAGCGACAAGCCCTGAGTCTGGGATAAGAACAAGAACATGATGAATGATGGCATGGTGGATGCTAAGGTGGTCCTAAGTGATCCTAGGCCAAACACCAATCAAACAACTAAAGCTCAACCAACCGTACAACAAACCACACCATCCTATAATAATCAAATCAATAACATTGAAACACAACAACAACAAACCCCCAACAAGAATAACTATCCAAAACATAAATACACATAGTTGGTGGGACCTATTGAAACTATCATGAATAAATTGGTAGATTCAAACTTGATAATGCTTCCCAATTTCCAAAACTAGCAAAAACCATAGGATAAACCACCCTAGTACAATGAAAAGGATCTTTGTGACTTTCACAAAATCAAAGGACACAAAACATCAAACTACATGAAATTGAAGAATGTTATCCAAGACCTTATTGAGAATGGAGACATATTTGTTGAAGTACCAACCAAAAATTAGGATCTCAAGATATACAAGAACCCAATGCCAGATCACAACAAAGGGAATGACAATGGAAAATGGAAGACTTACAATAACGTGCAGCATGTCTATTCCAATGTAGTTGCCTCTTCTGACAATATTGTCATTGTCGTCACCATCAAAGGACCTAGTACAAACTGTGGAGTCACCACACAACGTGGTAGAGGTGCCATCCAAGGAACTTCATCTCAACCTAGGGCACAACCTACTTTTCCAACATCAAACCCTAGCAAATGCAGTCTCCTTGATCAACTCAAGAGAACCCCCACAAAAATTTCTATCTTCGAACTATTAAGGCTATCCCCCGCACATAGGGAGATCTTAGAGAAAGCTTTATCCACATCATCCATCCCTCAGGATATGGATACATAGTAGTTTCAAGCTATGGTAGGGCATATCACTATCCCTCATCTTCTCTCCTTCTCAAAACAATACCTACCATCACAACCATCTCATAACCGTGCTCTGCACCTTGAGGTAATTTTTCATAAGAGCAAGGTTAAAAGAGTCTTAGTAGATGGAGGTGTTGGTCTAAACATTTGCACCCTTCAGTTGGTCAAGAACTTGGGATATTCAAAGGATTCTATTGAGAAAATAAAAAGTACAACCATCAGAGCATATGACGATCAAGAGCGGGTATTGCAAGGCATCATCACACTACCCATCCAAGTAGGACCCGTTGTTGTTGAGACCACATGCCAAGTGTTAGACCTTGATCTCCCCTACAACATCTTGCTTGGTTAACCATGGATTCATGACCTCAAAGTTATAGCTTCAACCTATCACCAATGTGTCAAATTTCCTTTTGAGGGAAGAGAAATTACCATCCATGGAGATCTTGAGCCCTTTTACTATTGCAAGAACCTTGAGGCCAAGTTTTAAAAAATACCCCAAATACCTAAAAATGATGAAGGTCCTACACCCTCATCCTCATTTTTCGACCCATCATCCCTTGCATCTACCTCAAAAACAAAAGCACCCATGTGCAGAACATTCCTGAAATCAAAGTAGTGATCCAGGATGATGGTTGTGGAGATTATAAACTAAAGAAGGACACTTTTATGTTGGGAGAGCTACCTATTTCTCCCAAATATCATGGGAAACCCACACCTATCAACAAAGTGGCTAAAACATTAAAAATGGAATCTACCACCTTCACCAAGTGGGGAGATTTGAACAAAGATTTCAATGAGGAGGGTGTCTTTAAACTACTCTATCAAGATGATTGACCTATGCCCGTTCTTCCCATGGAAGATGAAAATAAAGGCTTGCAACTAATGAAGGGATGGGGATATAACAAGAACAAGAAGCTGGGTCAAAATGACAATGGTTTTCTAGAACCCATTGTTCTTGAGAAACGTCTAAAGAATATTGGCTTAGGATGTACTACTACCAAGGTTACCCTTATTGGCAAAGGTACTTCCGCTAAATAGTCTGAGGCTTCCTCTTGGTTACCAACATCCCATGATACTACCCTAAATGACTTACCCCTCGATGTTGCTGACCTATTTGAGAATAAATCTATCTTCATGATATCCACAACATCTTTCACCCCAAATGATCAAACCACTGAAATAAGCCTAGTAGACCCCCATCTCATTGATTGGGACCAACGAAGACCACTAATTTTGGATTTATTCAAAAATGATGAAGAAATCTCAAAATTCATGGGACTCCATCACAACTTACAATGGGAAAATCACAAAGTTGGTTTTGATATAGAGCTAGACACACAGGCATACTACAGAGAGACGATTGAATCCTTCAGTTGCAAAACTGTTGGTGTGCATGTTGCAAGGTGTGACCCTTGGTCTTCCTTACAACACTAAGCACTTTGGTTTGTGGCATGGTCTAACCACCTCTTGTGGTTCTTAACCAAAGCTTGTATCGGGCATTGAAAGGTCGATCTTTTGGTGCAACGGCAAGTCCAACAATTGGTATCAGAGTTGGTCACAGGTTCAAACCCCACGCTTGTGCTAGGGGGGATTGTTGCAAGGTGTGACCCTTGGTCTTCCTTGCAGCACTAAGTGCTTGGGTTTGTGGCATGGTCTAACCACCTCCTGTGGTTCCTAACCGAAAGTTGTATCGAGCATTGGCAAGTTGATCTTTTGGTGCAACGGCAAGTCCAACAGTGCAAATAACATGCAGATCTTTGAGTGAAAACCACACTATGGCACTTTCTAATCCTCAAATATTAAAAAGAAAGGATGCATCCAAGGGTGAAAACCTCTCTAAAGCAACCAAGGATGAGGGATTCAATCTCCCCTTAGTGCAATACATCCAGAAAAGTTAGCAATACTAGTACAAAAGGCTACTCCAATAAATGTGGGAACAAAAGAGGCACCAAATATAACTTTCTATATTGAATCCTTGTTGGATGAAGAATAGAAGAACCTCATAGCATTCTTGAAAGACCAAAGAGCCAAATTTGCATGGTCATACACAGATATGCTAGGGCTCGATCCAGAAGTGGTTGGGCATCATTTAGTAGTCTATCCTGAAGCCAAACCAATGAAGCAAAAATTGAGAAAGATGTACCCTCAAATAGAACTCTTGGTAAAAATTGAGTTACAAAAGCTTCTTGAAGTCGGATTTATCCAACCAATTGACTATCCTGAGTGGGTTTCTAACCTAGTACTCGTTTCCAAACCCACTGGAGGAATCAGAATATGCATAGATTTTAGATACTTGAACAAGGCATGTCTGAAGGACGATTTCCCTCTTCCTAACATCAACATCATCATTGATTTAATAGTTGGACATGAAATTATATCACTCATGGATGGTTTTTCAAGCTATAATCAAATCATGATCACCAAGGAGGATCAACACAAAACCACATTCACTTGTCCATGGGGAACATATTGTTGGAACATGATGCCATTTGGGTTGAAGAATGCAGGAGCAACTTATCAAAGAGAAATGACCCTCATATTTCATGATATGATCCACAAAATAGTCAAAGGATATGTAGATGATATTTTAGCCAAGTCAAAGAAAAGGAGTGAGCACATAGAGGTATTGGGACCCATCTTCGGTAGGCTCAAAGAATATAAGGTATGGTTGAACCCGAAAAAGTGTCTTTGGGATTACATCAAGGAAGCTTCTTGGCTACATCGTGTCACAAAGAGGGATAGAGATTAATCCAAAAAAAGTGAAATCCATCCTAGACATGGAATCACCACAAACATTGAAACAAATGAGAGGGTTACAAGGAAGGTTGCAGTCCATTAGAAGGTTCATAGCACAATTATCAGACAAAATCCACCCTTTCTCGCATATTCTCCATAAAGGAATAATGTAAAAGTGGGATGAGAAGTGTGATAAATCCTTCTAGCAGATCAAGGACTGCCTATTGACACCTCCATTACTCATGTCACTAATACCAAACAATCCATTGATCCTATATATCTCACCAACATCAACAGCACTAGGTGCTCTTCTAGCACAACATGATGAAAATGTAAAGAGCCATCTATTACATCACTAGGACCTTGGTGGGATATGAAATGAATTATTCATCCATTGATAAAGCGTGCTTAGTGGTGGTTTTTTCTTCACAAAATTTCATACATTACATGTCGCATCAAATCAAGCTTATTGCAAAAATTGACCCATTGAAATACTTGTTATCTAAAGCAACTCTCATTGGAAGAATGGCCAAATGGGTAATGATCTTAACTAAATGACATAGAGTACATGGAGCGCAAGGAAATCAAAGGAAAAGTGATCGCAGACCAACTGGTAGAAGCACCTATCTATGCAGAGAACCCTTTGATATCTGAATTCATTGATGAACCAATGTTCCTTGTCAATACAATAGATCAGTGGAAAATGTATTTTGATGGATCATTTACCCAACATGGATCAAGGGTGAGTATTCATTTTATCACCCCTCAAGGTGATTGCATTCCAAAGCTATACCATCTATCATTTCCATATACTAACAATATTGCAGAGTATGAGGCCCTAATAATAGGTCTAAGGATAGGATTCCAATGGAAAATACATGAGTTGAAAGTTTATGGGGACTCATAGCTAGTTATCAACCAAGTCAATGACAACTACCAAACTAAGGATGATAAACTCACTCCTTACAAGAATATGGTAGAAAATATCAATGACCTTTTCATTGATATAACTTTTGATCATATTCCTCATATGAACAATCAAGCAGCAGATGTCATGGAGACAATTGGAACATTGTTAGACATGTCACACAACGTCCTTCAATGTGAATTCTTGGTAGAACAACTTCTTGTACTGGCTTTCAAATTTTCAGAATCTAAATATGTGTGTGTAATTGTTGGTCATGGTTCCTTGTGGTATCATGATATATTCAACTACCTTAGCAAAGGAACCCTCCCATCTGATATCACCTCCAATCCTAAAAATACCTTTGTTCAAAGGGCATCCTGGTTCATGATCCTAGGTGATACCCTTTACCATAGAAGCATCGAGGGGACATTACTATGAAGTCTCAACCAAGAGGAAGCCTTAACCACCTTAACAAAAGTACATAATGGCATATGTGGTTCCCATTCTAGTGGTATGACTTTAGATAAGAAACTATTGAGGACAGGGTATTACTGGCAGACCATGGAAAGAGAATCCCATCAGTACATGTAGAAGTGTGTCTAGTGTCAACAGCATGGAGATCTTATTCATGCTCCAACTCAGGAGTTACAACCAATGGTCACACCTTGGCCTTTCTCGTAGTGGAGACTTGACCTCGTAAGAAATATTACTCCCACCTCATCTAATGGCCACAAGTTCATCATAATGTCCACTAAGTACTTTACCAAGTGGGTGGAAGCTATTCCTATGAACTATATAACGGGGAAGAAAATTGCCAAATTTATCCTAAATTGCCTTATATGTTGCTATGGTGTTCTACAAGCCCTTATTTCCAATAACAGAACACCCTTCAAGAATCAGGATGTGAGAAATTTATGCCAACAATTTAACATCCAGCATCGATTCTCTACCCCTTACTACCCCCAAGGAAATAGTCAAGTTAAGGCTACAAACAAGACCATTCTGAAAATCCTAAAGAAAACGGTCAATGAAGCTGGTCGTGACTGGCATATGTAGTTAAATCCCACCCTATGGGCCTATCAAAGCAGTATTCGCACACCTATAGGTGCAACCCCTTTCCCCTTGGTCTATGGATCAGAAGCCATCTTTCCTATTAAGGTCGAGCTTCCCTCACTACGAGTGTCACTACAAAATCTAATCACCAATGAAGAGTATAGGGTATCTCGACTGAATGAGTTAGAATTCTTGGATGAGTGTTGTCTTGATGTCCTTAATCATTTACAAGCATATCAAAACCGACTAAAATGGAGCTATAACAAGAAGATCAAGGGTCAGTCTTTCCAGGTAAGGGATCTTGTTCTCAAGCATAATCATAAAAATCTTCTAGATTAGGACAGTAAAGGAAATTTTGAACCTAATTGGTTAGGCCCATTTGTCGTCACAACAAGCTATGGATCAAGAGCATATCAATTATCACTGCCTGAAGGTGAACCCTTGCAGGAACCAATCAACAGTTTGCATCTTAAAAAAATTTATGCCTAGGCTTGAAGGGTGTAAATCTGAAAAATACAAAAAATTCAAAAAATGATCAAAACCCAAAAAAACAAGAAAAAGGATTGAAAACAATAAAGAAAAAAATCATCCTCTAGCGAAAACCACTTTAGTGGTTCTTTGGGAAAGTACCTTGGTGAAAACCTGGAAAACTAGCGCCTTGCATAAATAAATCACCTCCATCCATCTTTGACTCTTTATCCTATCATTCTTTGCATCACATCCATCCATCACATCATTCATCCTATTTATTCTATCACCCATCTGCATTTTTATCATAGCTTGATATTGTGAAGTATCGTATTCCCCTTTAGTACTATTTGGCATATTCTAAAGGTCAACTTGTCCTGCCTATATCGAGGTAGTCTATTGCATCACACTGGGGGAAATTCATTATTGATCAGATTGGGTTCTTGTATATCTTAAGGTTATTTGTTCAATCTCATTGAAAATCCCAAAAATGTTCATAAAACATTCATCAAAATCCAAAAACACTTTCAAAATCAAAAAATCCAAAAAAAATTCCAAAATCTTGTATAGCTAAAATCCAAAAACATTCAAAATCCTATACAGTTAAAATCCAAAAACATTCAAAAATGGTAAAGTCAAAATCCAAAACATCCAAAACACACCAAAATCCCTAAACATGTCAAAACATTGAAAATCCAAAAACAGAACCATGTTGAATTACGTTGTCTCTGAGCTTGAATGTAGGCAAGGCCATCATTGATGTACCCCCGAGACACCCTAGGTTGGTCCTTTAGCATTCCATCATAATAAAAGGACACTCCATCAACTATTCATATCTCATCACAAATAAGTCAAGTTAGTCGAACTACGTGGTCTCTATGTGTAGAACATAAGCAAGGCTCATCTTTGATAAGCCCTCAAGGCCCCTAGGATAGTCTTTTAGGTTAGGTTCTTGGTCAAAACTCGAAAAACCCCAAAACATTCAGAAAACTTAGAGAAAACACAAAAATTTGAAAACTTAGAAAAAAAAACAATTGAAAATGGAAAACCCCAAAACATTGGAAAACATTGAAAAATATTAAACATCCTCAAAAATCGAAAAACCCTAAACATCCAAATAAACTTTCAAAGACCAAAAACAGCCTCAAAACATTTCAAAATATAAAAAAAAAACATTGAAATATTCCAGAAAATCCAAAACCATCCATCCCATTTTGCTTTCACTCGCAATAAACTTTCACCCATAATAAATCAATCATCATCTTCAAACTTTGGTAAAACAAATAGAAAACAAGTATCACAAGTCAAAAAGTGGGAACACTAAGTGTCAAAATCTAAAGTCTGGATCATAGGTAAATGAGTCAGTAGAGTTTGTATCAATGGCCTATCACACACCTAGTCCTAATCAAAACATCTGATAAACTATCCTAGGATGTATCCTTCTAACAATGGGCATCAACATCAAAAATCGCCTTAGCTATGTTTTTATTGGCAAGAGATATAGATAACATTGATTGTTTGTCTTTGATCTTTTCTTATGATTTATCTTATTGACCCATTCTAAGGACCTCTCGATGATGTCTAAACGATTTAGAGAGAAAGGAATGGGGCATCGATCATTATCTTTTGTTTGTTGTGCTTGTGGGTATTCTTGGAAAATAATATTGGTGCATACTTTCTTAGTTGTGCGTAGGGAAGTGGTTTGGAGTAGATTGTTGACTATTGTGCATGCTTTGGTCCAATATATTCTAAATTGCTAAACTACATTCCGACGAGGTTTTTGTATGTCAAGGTGTGAACAAGAACTATCATATATGTTTGTAGAGTCAAATTCCATGTCACTAGATACAACGCCATCCTGGTTTTTAATATCGTGATTCATCGTGTCTATGTGTTATATCAAACATCTTAGCCTCCATCATGTTAATTTAGCTTTTATCGTGCTTTCATTCATCTTTTTCATCAGTTTCCATCGATTTTAATCAATAAAATCGATTGGAAAGGCTCATATTATCCTAGGGATTGGGAAAGGGTTGCCATTCCACATCAATGTGACACCACTCCCCCAATAGGATAAGATTCAATGTCTTAGAATAGATGTTTTTCAAGCTTTTATGTTTCAGAATGTTAGTTTTAATGGCTTCTTCATTTTTATTAATATTGAATATCTTATTGGGATTGATGCTTAGTGGATTAAATATGTCTCGAATCTATAAATGCAAAAATTGGGACAAGTTTTGAGTCACATACCCAGGGTCCTATGTTTGCTTGGCGTTGGTACTCTTGAACTCGCTAGGAAAGGTGAACTAGAAGTGCACGATGGGCCATCTTGTCAGAGTGTAAGAGCTCCAAATGCACAAAATCGCTAGTGTGAATGCACAAATGAATTGGAAGTGTACCCTTCTTGCCTATTTAAGCCAAAAAATTAGGGTTTTTTTCCCTAATTTGAGCCAAAAGCTAGGGTTTTAGCCTATTTTACCTATTTCCACACTTTGCGACCTGTTTTAAGCCTTTTTTGCATTTCTGATGTCATTTTTTGCATCCCAGGGCATGTTTTGGCACCTAAATTAATATTTTACCTTTTTCGAGAGATCATCCCAAAATTCAAAATTTTCACCCGATCTCTTAAGGGGGTAGGGAACTAGCTTATTCCTTCTGTTGGGGAAACAATGGGGCATCCAAAAATCAGAATTTTTTTTATTTTTTGATCTGAGTAGCAGTTTTAATCTAAAAAAGTGTCAGTCTTTGAACCAATGTAACAAGTACCTCGCTTCAAAGAGGGAAAAAATGTAGACACTTAAAAATGTCCTAAATGATATACACACTCGAATCTGATATACTATCATTTTGTATTAAAATCCATCCTCTTTTTCGCTTATTTGATTAAATTAACCTAGTTAATTAATCAAAGGCTTCATGTTCATCTATTAATCTAATTTTACCTAATTAGGTTAATTCACTCTCCATCATATTCTCCTTTCATCCTATCTAATCGAATAATGCAAATTATTTAATTAGCCTTCTTATATCTTCTTATTTAATTAAATAAATCCTAGTTATCCTAGTTATTTAATTAAATATCCTAATCTCACCCCTTTCATTAAAAAAATAAAATTATTTAATGTTAAATTCTAAATTCCTCCAAAAGGGAATATTCCTATGGAATATCCCTCCCCTTTGCACATTAAATTTTTTTTTTAATTTGCTAAATGCTAATTTTCCTCATCCACTTGCATGAGAATATTCTCCCCTTTCACTCATTCAAAAAGGGAATATTCTTCCCTATAACAAAATTCTTGAGCAAGTTTTGAAAGTGTGCTTCTTTGCATGATTGTGAGCCCTTGATTAAATATCAATTTGCATTCTCAACCCTTGATGGGAATCCATGATCCATGCATCCATCTTCTTTCCATCCTGACCATTGATTGATTCTCCCAATCTTGACCATCGGTTTCTCATTTCCTATTCTATAAATAGACCTTGCATCTATTGAATAGGGATCCATCTTTTGATAGAAAACTTATGTTGTTGAAACTCACACCCATTTGCACTCATGTTTTACATTTGATAAGCATTCTAGGTTAATTTTCATGCATTCTTAGCTTAGCATCCATTAATGGCTTCCATGATAACTTAGTTGCATCCATTTAGCATATTTTGGAATTAGGACTTGCATCTTTAAATCTTGCATACATTTAGAATAGATTTGCATGCACTTATATCAAACATCTTAGCCTTCATCATGTTAATTTAGCTTTTATCATGCTTTCATTCATCTTTTTCATTAGTTTCCATCAATTTTAATCAATAAAATCAATTGAAAAGGCTCATATTATCTTAGGGATTGGGAAAGGGTCACCATTCCACATCAATGTGACACCACTCCCCCAATAGTATAAGATTCAATCTCTTTGAATAGATGTTTGTCAAGCTTTCATGTTTTAGAATGTTAGTTTTAATAGCTTCTTCATTTTTATTGATATTGAATTATCTTATTGGGATTGATGCTTAGTGGATTAAATATGTCTCGAATCTATATGGATCGGGTGTAGTTAACCTATACTATGTCATTGGTCATAAGACCAATCCATACAACCAACAACACTGCCAACATTTTGCAATTCAGAGAAAACTCCTCGGCAACACTGGTGATCTAAAAAGATAGGAGTGCAACATCCATAGAACATAAACTTTGAATCCTAAACCACAATACCAAAGCTTCAACAATAGAGGACTGCGGAGCATTCTCCCAAAAAAACTTCATAGCAACTTCCTAGAACAAAGACCTTTTCACAACTTGTGGAGGCCAGAACTTTCTTTTAGCAACAAAAGGAGAGTGAGAGAGAGAGAGAGAACAACATATTATAGACCATTAGAAACATCCCTCCACCATTAGCAACACTTCTAATCCCCATATTAATGCTTCTAATTGGAATCTTAATACTTCTAATCCTCATCTTAATATATATTATGAAATCAAGTCTACTGACAGCAACAACTTTTACAAGGCATGACATCCAACCATGAACTTCAGCAACACTACCATATAACAATGACAATCCAAACTAAAAAATTTCAACAATGATAAGCAATGCAACCATTTCCAACAACCAATGCTAGCAACACACACCTGTCAAGCAATACAACCACTGCAACAGTCTTCTCCAAGTGTTGTCAACCAAAGACAACAAATGCCAACAATCTCCCAAGTATATGCATAGTCTCCTCAAGTGTTGGCATCAATGACAACCACTGCAAACAATCTCCCCCTTTGGAGTTGATGGTAACACACACCTTCTCACTCTCCCCATTTAACATCAAGGACAAAAGGCCACACATACATGCACAAAGAAACAACACATACTCTGAATTTTAGGACAAAGGGCCAAAATATCTTCAATTGAAACTGTTTCACAAACTTCCCCTTTGACCAACAACACTTCTTCTTATACATATACAATATGTGTACATATACACCAAACTCCCCTTAATACCAACTCCCCCTGAGAGGTAGCACACATCAATCTAGGAGAAAGGATATGACATGAATTTCTCCCCCTTGATAGATGCACCATCTATGCATCTAGTTAGAATGAGGGGCAATAACCCCTAACTTCTATCGGAGATTCTCAAAAGTATCCTTTGAAAGTGCCTTAGTGAAAATGTCTACAATCTAACTTCATGCTCTGCAACCTTCTCTCTTAGAAATGTGTTTGGTTCTTGAATGCATTACCGAATTCGTGGAAATGTTAATTGCACTAGTATTATCACACAATATTGTAATGGGTTCATCATATACCACCTTCACATTCTTTAGGTTCTACTGCATTCAAAGTACCTGGGTGTAGCAAGATGCTAGAACAATATATTCATCTTTTGCTGTGGATAAGGGTATTGAATTCTGCTTTTTACTAAACCAAGAGACCAATTTGCCTCCCGAAAAGAATGCACTTCCACTTGTACTTCTTCGATCATCCACACAACCTACCCAATCAAAATAAATATGAGCACTTAAAGAGAAACTATTATTCTTCTTATACCACATACCATAATCCAGAGTTTCCTTCAAATATCTAAATATTATTTTCACAACTTTCTCATGAGATTGTTTAGGATTAGCTTGAAATCTGGCAACTAAACATATTGTATGCATAATATCATCCCTAAAATACTTTGAGACATGTAAAATTTCCACATGAGCTCATATAATTGATCTTGTACATTCACCAACTAGTATAAGTACCCAGAACAAATAGTCATCTGGAACTATCTATAGCATATTGTCGTTTGAAAATTGTACTTGCAAACCTCCAAATTTCCTGATATAACAAAGTAGCATGCATTGAATCAACCATGAACATGTCCACAAGACTATATGGACAAATCATCCTTTCCTAAGGAATGTGGAGCATTCCAACAAGCTATGGCATAGACAAAACTTTTGTTACATATTGCTTTTACATCAGAGGGTGTAAAGACTTGAAAACTTGGAAATAACATATCCACATCTTGATTAACTCGTCCTTTGAACCGCAAGAATCGAATCTTGCATTGTGGAGGGAAGCGGACCAAAAATATCATGATTTTACCATAAAATATATGTTGTGAATTCCTTATCCAACACTCTAAAACTTATCTCCATGTGTGCTACACTAGCTTGAAATTATATCAATCAAAAATATGTACCAACCTCCATCGAACTTCTACTTGCACCAAAATTTTCAATAAAAGGATCATTCTTGCACAACAAATCTGCATTTCAGTTGATCTGATCCAATACTTCTTTCATGTTGAAGTCTTCAGCATCAAGTCCTTTTCAAGGGGCAAAACTTTCTACAAATGAAATCTCCCCTTGAGATAATGCTTTATCTCAATTTTTCTTAGGATCTTGTGTAGGATGCACAAGTGTGGAATCATTCTTCTTTTCATTTCCTTGAACTTGTTCTTCCTTCCAAACCATTTCATTTCCCTTTTGATTAGGTATTTCATCCTTTTTCTAAACAGGTGGCTTTACAAACCCACTTCTACAATAGTTTTCCATATGTCCCATCTTATTGCATTTATAGCATACCATATTATGTTCTAGAACAAAGTTGTTCCTCTTCACCTTAGATCTGCACTCAGCAGATTTATGACCAAAGTTGTCAAAAATATAGAAATGTCCATGAAAT
This sequence comes from Sequoia sempervirens, assembly GCA_007258455.2. NCBI lineage: Eukaryota > Viridiplantae > Streptophyta > Pinopsida > Cupressales > Cupressaceae > Sequoia > Sequoia sempervirens. The sequence continues at coordinate 254,422,386 of VDFB02047230.1, read as the reverse complement.
GAAATAGCATTGTTTCTTTGAGGCACAAAGGATCTTCTACTTATGTTATCATTCCTTCCTTGTCTAGATCTACAATAAACAACCCTATGTCCAAATTTACTGCAAGAGAAATAGTAACATTGAAAAGATTGAATTAACCTGGTAGGAGCATGTTGTCTTACAGGTGGAGGACCTCTAAACCCCTTTTGATTCGATACAGGATTGAATCCACCTTATTTCTTGCCATCTTGATCTTCAGAGGCATTCTTCTTAGAATCTGAATAGTGTAGACTTTCTCCTCCTTTGTCTCAGGCCTTCCATCTAATTTGGAGCTATCTGACCAAGCTTTCCTCTATTAATTTGGTCCTTTTACCTTTTTAGTTCATTTCTTAGAGTGACAATCTCCTCCTCAAGTTTTAAGCATTCAACAGCTTTATTGTTGAACTTATCTTTCAAATTAGAGATTATAGCTTCTGTCACTTTTAGTTTGAATTCACATTGTTTACCTCCTATCTAAGATTTTAGTTTATCAGTTTCTTCCTTTGATTTTTCAAACAAACTCTCATATTTCTGATTTAGTTCCTTTGATTCATTTAAGTCTTCTAGGGAAAACCAGAGTTTTCCCTCAAAATTTATTTCCCAATCATCTGAATTGAAGTCCCAACCTTCAAGGAGCTAGACTCCTTACATTTTTCAATATTACACTTTATGTCATCAGCATTAAAGGCCATAAAGAGGGTTTTAACATTTGAATCATTCTCCTCATCTTCTAAGGAACCGTTGCTTTCCTTGGAATAGAGACCTTTTTTAACCTTATCTATTTTTTTACTATCATTTGATTCTTTATAAGGACATTTAGATGCAAAATGACCAATCCTTCCACAATTGAAACATTTGAAAGGTAACTTACCTTTGTATTTGCCAATGCCTTTCTTCAATATTCTTAAAAAGTTTGCTTCAACCTCATTAAAGTCATCATTCTAATCAGCGGCTTCATCTTCAATTTTTTGTTGGCTTTGAAAGCAGCTTCCTTTTTTGGAACATCTTTGTCAAACTCTCTCATTTCAAAGGTTGTGAGAGCACCAAACATTTCATCTACAGAGTGTTGATCCAAATCCTTGGATTCTTCAATAGCAGATACTTTATTACTATAATATTTAGGAAGAGATCTTAGAACCTTCTTCACAATCTCACTTTCTTTTACTTCTCCACCAAGACCAATGATGCCAAAAACAACTTCATGTACCCAGAGCATATAACTTGCAATGTCTTCATGTTTTGCCATCCTCAGAGTCTCAAATCTACTTTTAAATATTTGTGTATTATCTTTCTTTACTTTTGTATCTCATTCATAGATGTTAAGCTTTCCCTAGACATCCTTAGTAGAAGCAATCCATCACTTTCAAAAGTTTTGAATCAGCCAACCCACATGAGAGAGCATTCTTAGCATTGGCATTGCACTCATATAGCCTGATTACAGCTGGATCTATTGGAGGAATAGCAGAAGCGACATAACCATCCTTAACTAATTTCCAAATGCCAAACCCTAGAGATTTTAGGTGGTCTTCCATTCTCAATTTCTAGAAAGCATAATTAGTCTCATCAAACCTAGGACCCTTGTATGAACCATCATGTGCCACCCCAAAATATTGCCTCAAGTTGTTAATATTATTCAGAGGAACTTGGCTCTGATACCAATTGTTGTACACATCCAGAGACTGAGAGGGGGTGAATAAGTCTTACCAAAAGCTTAAACCCTTCTGGAACTTGAATTCTTCAACACAATACAAACTTCTTGACCAAATCAAAACCCTTAAACAAATATAGCAATTTAACCCCTCAGCAAGATTAGCAATCTTCGGCAATGAAAGATATAGCAATTCTAACCTTAATCAGATCAGCGAGAATGAGAAAGAAACAAAGAACACACACATGCACAAGGTGACACCATATTTATGTGGAAACCCAATGAGGGAAAAACCACGGTGAGAGTTAACTCACAATATAAAGGCTCGCTACCTAAAGGGACTTGCAAACTAAGGCACACTACCTTAGAGCAAGATACAAAGGGACTTGCAAAAATTGAAGCATATACAAATCTAGGGGCAAGATACAAAGGACCTGATGAAATTCACTATTTTAGAGAAGGATACAAAATATTTAGAGAGAATTATAATATTTGTCAACAATTCACTCTGTTGACGGAGGCATTAAAGTGCATTTGATCTTTCTTTAACACATTGTTGCACTTTCTCTGTTGGATATTCAATTTATTTCACATTCACTCTACTTCACACTTGTTCACACTTCCATTCATTTGCATCTAAAATGTTCTTGCATTTATATCCACTGCGAGACTTCAAAACATCAATTAGGTCGGCCAAGAAAGAATACAAACAAAGATTTCAACAAGTTTTCCACGAAAAAACATAGTGCGGTTCTATCCAGAAGATAGAGAGGACCAAAAAATAATATTAACACTTCTTTCAATGTGATCCAAAACAACTCACACACTGGCGCTCATCAACTTAGTTCGGCATCAAGGAAATGTGTAGATAGAATGTGAAGCACATAACCAGTCGGCCCAAAAACATACTTCAAATTGAATTCACTCAAAGTTGTTCTAACCAAGATAGGTCAGGACCCAAATCCATCATAACACATCTTTGAATGTTGGTGCAACCCTCCAAGCACATTACGCAAGCAAACGAACAAGCCTAGTCAACCAGATATCCACCAATAACCCAGAAAACCAATTTGAGACACAATGCAACACCAAAGAGATCAAACCGCAATGTTTAGATCACATGGGGATGTTCCATGAACATCCAACAACACTTCCAAACACTTCTTTCATACTATCATTCCACTAACAACCACCACAAACCAAAAAGGAACATAATACTCCATTCAGGAAGCATATAACACATAACCAGAAGATATAACATTAACAGATCAACTTGCAGACCACTTCAACACATGAAATCAGAACTAAGATACTGCAAAGACACTAAGAGTGCATTCACCAAGTTGTAGGAGCAGAGACATCAATGCGGAGAAATGCGGAGCATTTTCTGGACCAGTTCAAAAAACCAACAACACTGCCAACCTTCTGCAATTCACAGAAACCTCCTCAACAACATTGGTGACCTGAAAAGATAGGAGTGTGACATCCACAGAACATAAACTTTGAATCCCAAACCACAATCAAAACTTCAACAACAGAGGAATGTAGAGCATTCTCCCAAATAGACTTCATAGCAACTTCCTAGAACAGAGACTTTTTCACAACTTGTGGAGGCCAAAACTTTCTTTCAACAACACATACTTCTTCAACAACAATAGGAGAGAGAGAGAGAACAACATACTAAAGACCATCAACAACATCTCTCCACAATTAGCAACACTTCTAATCCTCATCTTAATGCTTCTAATCGACATCTTAATACTTCTAATCCTCATCTTAATATATCATTATTAAATCAACTCTACTAATAGCAACAATTTTTACAAGGCATGACATCCAACCATGAACTTCAACAACACTACCATATAACAATGACAACCCAAACTGAAAGTTGTCAACAATGATAAGCAATGCAACCATTGCTAATAACCAATGCCAGCAACACACACCTACCAAGCAGTACAACCACTACAATAGTCCTCTCCAAGTGTTGCCAACCAAAGACAACAAATTCCAACAATCTCCCAAGTATATGCAATAGGCTCCTCAAAGTGTTGACGTCAATGACAACCAACAATCAGTGTTGACATCAATGGAAACCACTACCAACAAACTCTAAGTTTGGAGAGAGGATAAGCTTTTTTGGGGTAGAAGGAGGACCCTTACTCGAGAAATTTTTTGATCGATCATCCTCCTTGTTGCCCTCAACCCTAGCAAGGAACCTAGCGTTCATTGGGGGAGGCATGGCCAACACCCTGAGCACAACCTATTTGAACGAGGGCGAAGGATTTGAAGGAAATGCTTTAGACTCTAGCCCTACGAAGTCTCAACACCATATTTTTCTAGCGGCTTGGTCTATTCATGAAAGTAATTGGCCATCATGCCAAACCATAACCAACCACTGCCAACTTGGAGCACCCTCAATAGGGATTAGGGTAAAAAAAATAGAGAAGAAAATACCCAACAAGCATGTGAAAAAGAAAAAAAATGAATGCAAACCAGCAAGAATAAAGACCAAGGGGCGAAAAGGACACTACATGGATTCAGAAACCAAACCACTGGCCATCAGCCAATAATTCGATGTACACGCTCCCCAGATCCGCTCCCGATTGATTCTTCGACCTATTTATCAATTTTACTCACTTTCAACAAAAGAGTAGATTAATAATTATCATTGGTTTTTAAAGATCTCCCACCTTCCACTCACACATTAAATTAAGAACATCAAGTTAGTGTCAAGGGAAGTATATATACATCCAAGAAATCAATACTCGACCCTTCAACATTTAATTTACCATAGGCCAATACATTTAATTCATTGACGATAAATTAAGCACTTCCTAGAGACTCATTGACACTTGTCTTTATTCCAAAAACTTTATGTAATAATTTGGGTGTGCTAGAACTTCAACATGGAATATAACTTATGTCTTTGCAATCATTTAACAGATTAGTCTGCCAAGTGTTTGCAAACCAACCCAAGAGAATCAGCAACCAAAGGCCAATAAATTTGTCCAACTACTAATAGATTGAGCACTTCCCATAGAGTTGTTGACACTTGTCTCGATTCTCAATACTTTATGTACAAATTTAGTTGTGTCTCGATTCTCAATACTTTATGTACAAATTTAGTTGTGTCAAAAATTTGGCTTGGAATGTAAATATATTTAAAATTATAAATTCACCAAGCAACTTAATCATTATCATTTAGCATTTAATATTTTCACCACCCACATGATTTTTCAAAAGTATATCGACACATTCGCCAAATAATTAATTTTGTAGTTTTGAATATTTATATAATTTGCCACTGAACTTTTTTTTTTTTTTGAATACAAGTTTAATTCGCCAACGAAATTATTTTATTTGTTTGCATACAAATTTAATTTGTTAAAGAAATTATTTTATTTTCTTGAATACAAGTATAATTCGCCAAGATTTTCTACAAATTTTGAATGATTTAAAAAAATGCCAATAAAATAATGTTTTTTTCCAAAAATAATGCAACGGGGGTTCTTAAAGTTATCTCTAGAATGCACAACAAACCCTATGTAATTCCTCATAAACTTCATTTCAATCCAATTGCAAGAAATGGATAACTTAATGGTAACATCAATGCTTCTATCCTCTTTGACCCTCAAGAGATTACTCGAATCCCGTATGCAAAAACCATTTGGAATTTGAAACAAGGGTTCACATGCCCTATTCTACAAGTTGTATCCCTTACTCTATCACACTTTTTTGCATGCTTTCTATGATGATAAGAATTTTGCAATGACATAGGGAGCAACAAATTTGAAATATTTGCATACCTTGGGTTGTGAACAAAATACTCAATCCTTTTCACTTGAAGATAATTTGTTGAGATATCCTTAGCACCTTCTTTTCTGTGACTCAAAAATCTCAACTTATAGCTAGCCAAAACACTCTCCTCAAATGCATATTCATCAATCAATGGCTCACCATCAAGAAGTTTGAAAGATAGTGTGTGATTTGGCACATCTTCCTTCAACTTGAACTCTTTGAATCCCACAAGTGGAATCTTTTATGCCTTCACTTCATTGATATTTTACTGACAAATGTGATCATTAGAAACATTTTTTTCTACAAAAGAATCTTTACATTCAACTTGCTTGTTGGTTCCCTCTTATTCTTGCTCCAAGGTGTCTTGTGACTCTAAATTTGATTGTTCCACTTGCTTCTCGATTACTACCTTGGCCATTTCCTTCAATTTTGATTTTTCTTCTTTCTTCAAGAACACATTGCCTCCTTGTGCTCCAACTATGCAATAAAATCCTTCTAATGTTTATGCAATTATTGTAACATTTCTAACATGGATTCTTGAATTGTATTCATCTTTCTAGCTTGCAAACACTAGACAGTGATATGCAACTGGAGAAGCATGACATGCAATGGAATTTTTAGTGATTCACAGGATAGTAGGATTTTGTTCTAATACCAATGTATTGTCCCTCTTTTCGACTTGTTATACCTATTATTTCTTATATAAATATTGTTATATCCCTTCTATTAGTAGTTCAATCATTTAACAATTCACAAACTTTGATATATGATTGTTTGATATACATACATATATACAAATGTGTGCATATACATATGTGTGTATACATATATGTGTGTATACATATATGTATGTATGTATTATGTTGTTATAACATGAAAAAAATCTGATACAAATATGCAATTACCAAACCTATAGATATAGGGTTTATGATGTCAAATTGACATACTCAATGTAGATTTAAGCCTTCAAATAGCATGATTGTTGCCCACAAATGTCTTGTTTCACCTTTAGGAAGGACCAAGTATACATAGGTGTAAAGATAAGTGTTGTAGACCTCAATGCGGGATTTAGATATGAATTAGATGATTGTAGATCTTCAATGCCTATGCCTCGATTTAGGACACAACCCTAATGTATCTGCGAATAGTTGTTCGATTCTTTCCCTATATCCACGAAATCCCTGGGATGTCCAATTCTTTCAACGCTGGTAAGATTTGGTTGCTTGTTACTACGCAATTCATGACTAGTGCTCACTATTGACTAGAGTTGGGGTAAGCGACCTAAATTGTGGGACCAATGTAGTGATTATGCCCCCTTTTTTATTCCTTCCAGTGCACAAATTGTAGTAAGCCCTCCTGTGCGTGAGAATCCTTCAGATATGGTGGGGAAGGCAATGTGGAAATGTTTTGGCTATCACTCTATAAGACCTCTTTGGCACCTCCTAAATGATGCAATATCTCAAGTTATGGATACAAGAGAGACCAATGTACCCACACTTGACTGTAGATTTTATGTCCCCAACACGAATAAACCTAAAATTGAAATGGTTCATCAATTATTAGACCAATCTACAAACCTTGTTTGGGTTTGTCCAGATAGATGTAGGGCTTTTGTCCTAACCTCAAAAGTGCAATTGACAGTTTTCGTCCTCCTTGCACAACTCAATGAAACTTATCAAATTTTATGTCTTCCAATAGATTTTGTTAATCAACTTATAATAGCTAGGCGAAAAGAGCCCAAGGCCCAAAATTAGGCACCAACTTTTAAATTTAAAATTTTCACTTTATTTTATTTATTTTATTAAATATTTATATATTTATTGTATATAATAATAGTATTAAAAACACTGTTTTAAATAATAATAGCAAGATTATTTGGCAAGTAAAGAGACATTATAATTATTTATTTTATTATTTACTCATATTTACTTTATATAATATTAGTAGTAAAAACACACTATTTTAAATAATAACAATAAGATTATTGATCAAAAATAGGACATGACATCATTAGTTGAATAAACATATCAAATTTAATCAACTAACTAATCATTTACACATTCCTCTACCACTTTATTTAAAATAAACAAAGTCAACCTTGCACAATGCTCCAAAAAATACATTTTTTCAATCTCTACCCTTCAAATGACTTGCAGCTAGCATAACTACAATCATTGTACGTAGACGTTTTTTCAAACAAATTTAAACTAGATTTAAAGCAGATTTCTTATTCACTCTAAAATACTTATTTTTCATATCATAATCAATTTTATAATGATTTCATTTTTATTATTATTAATACTAAAATTTAATATTAATAATTATAATTAATTTAATTATAGTAATAGGGTTGGGGCCCTAGCTCGGTTGGCTAAATTTTTCTTATTGCAGGAGGTTGGTCACGAAGTCTAATCTCCCCCACCCCCGTGGTACCGGAGGGCTTGTTGCGCCAGCACCGCTGGTCACGTTAAAAATTTTACCAGACGCACTTTATTTTATATATATATATATATATATATATATATATATATATATATATATATATATATATATATATAACGTTGAGGCATTTATTTTCATCATTTTTCATTGAATAGTATTTCATCATTAGTATTTTATAATATATATTTATACATTTTTTTTTTTTAATATTAAAAATATAAATTAAAGTAAAATAAAAATAATTACGCTAGGGCAGTAATGTAGGTTTTTTAGATTTTAAAATCAATTTAATTAAAAAAATAAATTAAAACTAAATACTTAATGTCATTTAATAATTTTTTAAGTTTTTAGGGACATTTATTTATAGTGGTAACATAAATATATTTTTTATAATTAGAACAAATTTCAATGTATTTATTTGTAAATTTTTTTGTTTATTTTTCAATAATGTATTTATTTTGTTTTTTTTTCAATAGTTTTTAGTTTTTTGCTTTGTTTTTAAAGCTGTTTTAAACTGTTTTATTCACAAATACATGAGACCTATATTAGAATAAATTAAAACTAAATACTTAGTGTTATGTAATAAATTTTTAAGTTTTTAGAATGAAAATTTATTTATGGTAGTAACACAAATATATTTTTTATAATTATAAGAAATTTCAATGTATTTTTTTGTAATTTTTTTTGTTTTATTTTTCAATAGTGTATTTATTTTATTTTTATTTATTTTTCAATATTTTTTAATTTTTTTGCTTTGTTTTAAATCTGTTTTATTCACAACTTTCTTTAGATGTTCTTATCTTTGAATTCATGAAGACCTCTATTAAGAGAGGTTGTTGAATCATAACCATTTCAAAACTTTGCGGTTGCAAGTTTGGCTTTATTCAGGTTTGGCTTTACATTTTTTGGATTCACTTGAGTTTAGCTATCACAAATTTGGCTTTAGTCCTCTAGAAACCGATTGCATTGTTATAATCTATTGTTGTAGTAAAACAAAACAAAGATTCAAGGAGTTGTAAGGTTTATTGTTTTTTACTTGTGGTTGTTTTATTATTGAATGGGATGGAAAGTCTCCCAAGTTGAGTCTATTGGACTTGCTAGGGCTCATTTGGTTTGGAATTTGGCAAGGTTATATTTTCTTAATACACGCTAGAATCAAAACTAGGGTTTGGTTACCTTATTTTGTATCTTTGTGAAGAAAATACATAAATTTAATGTTTGATCTTATCTTAATTGACAAGTGTATCATGTTTGTTTAAAGAAGAAATTGGACATATGTATTGAAAATCAAATTATAATTAAAATAAGTCAATTCAAATTTCATGGGAAACTCATAAGACAACTAAGCATCTTTGCGTTTAACCTCTAATGTGCTATTGAGTCTTTTCTAGCTTTATTTCACTATTGAGTCTTTCCATAAAATCAATCAATTCAAATTTCATGGGGAACTCATAAGACAACTAAGCATCTTTGTGTTTAACCTCTAATGTGCTATTGAGTCTTTTCTGGCTTTATTTCACTATTGAGTCTTTCCCCCTGATTTATTTTGCTCATATATTATTTGATTGATTGAAACGGTAATAGCATATGGGCAATTTACTGTAGTTTTGAATAAATTGATGAAAATAGGCACCTCGAGAAAAGATAACTCTCAGCGTATTTTATATATATTAATATTTAATATATGTATGTTAGTATTTGTTATAGTCATGTGCATTAAACACAAGATGTCACTTGTAGACTTCTCATTCTCTCTTACAAATGGATCAACCCCATCTCTCATTACACTAGATCAAATTCTATCCACCATCATCATCTCAAATTATAAATCTTTCATTCCTCATGCTATTGACTGCAAAACAAAGTCATGCTACTAAAATGAACAATTGTATCAATCATCTTGAGCACATCCCATAAACATCAAGCTTCTGTCTATGGAAATCCTATTTCCCTTTCACCATTGTACAAATTTCTTAACTCAATCGGAGGTGTTCTAGGCTTGGAATTAGGCTCTTTGCTTTGCATTGCTTTAATTTCTTTTTTTTCCAAATCTTAGCATCCACACTAAGAAAAGCACCATACATTTTTTTCACATGTACTATTTTTTCAAAGCATTTAAAACATGAGTTTTTGAGCTAAACTGCATTTTTTAAATGCAACTTTTTTAGTTATGATGCATATTTTTCATATTCACAAATGTGAGTAATAAATCCGAGTTTGACTGCTGAATTTTGTTAAGGAAAATTTGTCAGGACCTGTATATTCACATCCTTTGTAAGAATAATGTTAGAATGCTTTCTATAGCACAACACCATACCTACATGTAAACTGAATTTGGTATTCCCAGAATTGTCTTCCCGAGAGCCCAAAATATGACGGAAGTTTAAAATTTGCATCTTGTTCTTTGTATTGTAGTAGAAATACCACAGCTCAGCAAATGATTAAAAAGAATGTCTTCAAGAACTACTGTGTATCTTGCATGGACATAATTTTGGTGTCGTATAAAATAATTTTGTTAATTATTTTGTTTAAGCTTGATGTGTAATATATTTGATCGTGGCATTTAGAAATCAAATTGACATCGTAACTCAGATATTCATTTTCTAATCTAACAAGTTGGTGCCAAGATGTAACTTAGCTATTCAGCTAACGTAACTTTTTAGTAGTTTATTGTTACGCTAAATGTTCTTTCTCATAGGCCCGATAGCATGATAAAATGATTAGGTTGGATTACCAAATTAGTGATGCTCTGTGATCAGAATATCATGAAACACTCATCTTTACACATCTTCCATTCATAGTCATGGTCTTCCTCTAACCCTAGCCTACTGAGTTTGCCAACTGGATGGCATATGTACAAGTGCCATTAAAGTTAACCGACAAATGCATGATACGTTTGTGTGTACGTTCCTACCATGAGTTTGACGATAAATGAGATAAGATACAGAAAATCCATGCCATTAATTAATATATAAAATCTTGCACATTAAGAGGTGGAGAATTCTTTCAGGCATGTATGGCACAGTAACATATAGCAAAGAGGTTCTATGAGAACAAATGGGATTTGTTGTAAATTTCTTCCTTCGAAGGTGAAAAGTATATGTAGCAGTAGAACAATAGGTAGATGATTGAAGTAGTATCCTCAATATTCTATTTATAATTTCCAGGCCCACAACTACCGCCTGCCTTGGCACCACAGCAAGTGAATAATTTGAATAAGCAAAGATAGTATACAATAAACGATGTGTAATGTGTAACCACGATGCATGAGAGGAAGAATGAGAATGGGCAACAAAGAGTAGCGTGTATAGAACGAGATGAGGATGATAATCTAAATGGCTCTATGGGACCAGGTATAACCTCATCTCTAATTCTACTAATATTATAATTGTATGCATCATAGATGTGACTCACTATCCAACCGCTTACAAATACCACTAAAATTGACGACAGGAATCAATTCTAAAGCATCTTACACCCTCCCCTATCATCTTCTTCCTTTTCCTATATTAAGCAAAAAATAAAAACTTACATTTTGGCAAGGAGAATCACCTCTAACAATCAAAGTAAGCCTAGATGATACTTAAGGTTGTATATACTCTATACACTATACACAACCCGCAGGCTCCTTAGACTTGCCGTAGATACACCCATAGAGCCCCGCATTTAACAACAGAGATGACTATTCCAGAATGAGACCAGAACTTAATACTCATACAAACGATGTATAACTAGTAAAAGAACCAAAAATGCTTGATTATGGTAAAAGATAACATCCTCAATTTGAGTACATTTAAAAATTCAAACCACTACAATAGGATATTAAATGAATAGCAAATCAATTCTAAGACGCCATGCGAATTACTTTGATGAGGTGTACTTCAAGTTACAGCATGGTTAAATTCAGGGTGGCAGACTCTAAAAACTGTTTTAAGAAAAAAAGAATCCTAGCATAGTTGTTTGGAAGTGTTCAAGGTTGCAAAACATCATCTTGATGCTTTGCAACGATCTACAAACAAGACATTTGTAGTTACTTCCCCTTCCAATAAGACACGCCAAAAATTTTTGGTAGAAATACTTCCCTCTCTTGTTCATAACAAATACTAGTATTGTACAAGGGTCGGAGCCCTTTCAAAACCCTGCTTATATAATCAAAAACAAATACTAGTATATTTTAGACACAGCTGCTTATATTACAACATTGGGAGGATACAACATGGCCATATGAAATGTATCCTCACTATCCAAGAACTTCTATACATTTAATAACACAAATGCCTGATGGTGCAAACAAATTCACTCATTTGTTGTTTCAATCTTTTCCATCCTCTCATGCTGTTTCATGGCAGAATCAAGGCTATACACTTCCCTCCATCTAGAACTGTCACTCTAAAGTAGGAGCAAGAATTCTATAATCTGCCTATCATGCCCCAAGCCATAGTTCATATACCTGACCAGTGTTCTCCCTACTGACCCGTTTCAAACCTTCAAAACTCCTTCGACTTCCAATGAAATCACTCCTCTTCATTGCTACATAACCAAGTTCTAATGCTTCCCTGCTGGCATATAGAGATCTGAGGTGGTCTGCATGCTTTGAATCTGTATGAATTGACACTCCTATTTCATCTGGTGACATGTTTTCCTGTCAGAAGTAGAATTTTATTAGACTTGTAGCAGTTATGAAAACCTGTCACTGCCTCTCTTCACTCACAACCACTTGCCAATGAGTTGGAGTTCTTCTAGCCTCAAAAACTTTTCATTTTGGTGGCAGTCTAACAAAATAACACGGCTAGAATTATAATATGAAAACAAAAAAGTAGAATGACTACCATATGAGCCATAAACAAATGGAAGATTTGGATAAATACAGCATAGACCTTAAAACCCAAATTGGCATTGCTACTTTGGTTTGGTTTTGCGAGTATATATCATATTATTATGTGTATTAAATAAAGGAATCTACCAGTCAAACAGGATGAGTTAAAAACATTGGAGCTTTCATAATGCAGCCCCAGATTCAAATCCACATGCAATATGATAAAGTGCTAAAATTGGGTAGAATACCACAAGGGTGAAGTTCTGTGAAGTAGCCAAACTGAATGAACCTCAAATATTCAGTGCAGGGAATGAAAAATGAAGGATATAAACATGTTGGATCCTTCATATTCTAAAATGATTAATTTTAAGGAGGTTTATCATTCTCATGCACTATTTCAATTTCAAATCTTAGTTTGCAAGAAAAATAAACACACATGATTATACATACCTGGTAAAAAGAGTATATATGCTCTAAAATATGCATCCGTGTGAATCCTTTCTCACTAAAGAAAGTTCTTGATGATGGCCCCATCTCTCCAAATCGATCAATTGGAAACAATATGGTCAAAAATAAACCCCTGTAAATTATCTCTCTTTTCTCGCTACAACCACACATGCATTCAGTGGTCATCAGTAATACAAAGGGAATTACTAAACTAGTTATTAAGGCTGCACATCTGTAAAATGTGCCTTTAATTTATAACATTAACTGGGACCACACTGAGTTTAGAGAACATCAAATCAATCAAAATACATTTTCACCTCACCTCTCCTTCAATGAGCGAGTAAAAACTTCATCTTCTGAAATGCCACTACGAGCATCTGAATGTCTTCCAATATCACGTGCATCAAAGAATACAGACATCCTGTCATTTCCTTCCATGTCTGGTCCACTTTCAAATAGTGTGCTTGCAGAATTATCCATATAAATACAAGCAGTAGAGATTGGCTCGGATATTGACCAACATATTGAATCCAACAAGCTGCTTGGTGTTAAAGGCCGAGGTATTGTCCGACATGGCTATAACACAAGGAGAAGAAAACCAAGTTGAGAAATTGACCTCTTTACTTACATGAAAATTGAAAGTACTCAAAAAGACTTACAAGCCACACACCTACAATGCAAAAATAATTTATTATATTTAACAGGAAAATACACAAAAATGAATGACTGTCTCATTTGAAATACCAGAATAATAGTAAAATAGCAACAAGGAGATGATAAAATCTGTAAAGGGATTTAGAATGAAAAAAATGGTATATCATCATGATCGTCAATTTTCAAATCATAAGCAGTTAAGCAATTATGTGCTTTCAAAGAAATGAAACAACAGCTTAGACAATCCAAGGTCAATAATCATAACTGATACATGCTTCTTACCTAGTATAAAGAGAAAAATATTATATTCATAATGTAACCTAGCAAGGTGCAACAGACCATGGTCTAAGGCTAAGGACAAAAAATAGGCATAATGATTACCCAGGTTAAACCACTGCTAAGCAAAATCCCCGAACAAAAAAGACAAAAATACACAGGCCAGCAAGCAAGACAAGGTGCAAGTACTGGGTAAAATAGATACCCCTCAAATGTGGCATCTAATCCAAAAAGTCACACATCATGTTTATCCATGTAGTTTCCTTGCTGCCTTAAGGCATTTTGTTTAGAACACCTTCCAATTATCCATTCCGGAAAAAAGAAAACTAACATGAAATATGTCATTAAGAAAAATCTTTGGAAAAAATGACACCTATTGTTTTACTGGATCACTGTCAAAATGAAGCATGAAATATGACGGTTAAAAATATTTGAAGGAATCATATCTATTGTTGTGCACAATTCATAATTTAACCGACCACTTGAAAGATGCTCAAAATAAAACCACCATGGCACCAATTCAAAATGGGTCATCATTAATAGCCTGGCCAGCCCTCACTTGATCATTCCTACCATTGTGCTCTGCACATATTTCCTCCAAACTCTGAGAAACCTATTGTTATGCACAATTCATAATTTTGAATTTATCCAACCACTTACTTGAAAGATGGTCAAAATAAGAACCACCATGGCATTAATTTAGAAGAGGTCATCCTCAATAACCTGACCACCTTTCATTTGATCATTCCTACCATTGTGCTTTGCACGCATTTCCTGCAACTCAGAAAATTCTATTTTTTTTCTCAAAATTACTCAACATTAAGAAAAAAATTAAGGAAAAGAGAATGTCAACATCTGTGGGTTAATATATTAAGTGTAAATTTATTTATTTTTATAGGTTATGACCATATGAATGAAATTCTAAACTTTAGATGGATACAACAAACACATTCTGACATATACTCAGAATGTGTTGATCAGCAGTCTTATTGACAATTTACTAGTCATTAGTAGATATGTTTTCTAAGTTTCTATCCCCTTTTGGATTGTGTATAGATTGTGCAATGGCCCAAGCACACGGGACATAATGCACCAAAAACTATCCCAACAATATGTTTAATAGCTACAATGACAACTCAGTATTATACTTCTGACTTCCTTATTTACCCTAAAATAACAACCCTAATTTGTTCTACCTGAATCTAGCAAACCTAGAAAATTTCCCTTTTTATTTCCCAATAACATTAACCATATATGAAAAATCAGACCAACAAATGGAAAATAGATAAATTTCAGACTTCAATACCTTTTACTAGATCAAGAAATACCCAGATTTATCACGATTTTTACATTACATTAATAACCCAAATACTCTTCAAGGCATTAGACAACAATCACAATAACCCAGATTTACAACAACAACCAATGGCTAGAACAAGATTCTAAAGCATCCCTTATATGAGTGGGTTAAAAATACAACACAAAATGCTGCTACAATAGTAAAACGGCCAAGGAAATGCAAAGCTTACTCCCACGACAACAATAAGTGTCATGCAGACTCTATCATCAATATCCATCACCATTAAAATCCAATACAACCTCTAGGTGAGATCGCTCCTTCAACCAAGAGGGTTTTCGTCTTTTGGTGTGTGAGATCTTTAGGGTTTTTGTCCTTCAACCTCCAACAAATCCACAAGTTTTCGTACACAAATCTGAGCCTTTGAACACAAGTGTTCAAATCGGTTTTCCAATTAGAGTTTCTAAATATTTTTTCATAATAATCCTTTTGTTCAAACTCTAAATCCTTAATACCCACCAAAAGATTGTTGCACATTGCATTAAATGCCAAGATCCCATGATTGGTACACAACAAAGAACGTCCATACCTAACAAGCACCATTTTTCCCTTAAATTGTGCTTGAAATCACATCGTGTGTGCTTGGATTTACCTAGGAGGCATGGGGGAATGTTTTCTACAATTTGCAAATGTCCTCTACAATAATAACGAGAGGCCCTTTGGAGTTTGAATTCTAACCACCACATTAATGGCAACAAAGGTCACCTTAGTTTGCATCGTTAGAGGTAAATGTGGATCCACAGCCTAAAGATTAAATATGTTTTCTTGGCAAGAGAAAACCCTTTCTAGGAATTGTCGCATCAAATATGATTATTAATGGTGCTCTAAGATAAATCGAGAGGTAGGTAAGGTGAATAGGGCAAAACAGGTAGGAATATTGAAGTTCGTGAATCAAAGATACTCCATGGCCACTGATTCGAGATCAAAGTTCAAGCAAGAGGCATGACTATAAGAATAAGTCTGAAACTATGACAAGGCAAGGGAAAAGAGTGAGGCTCAAAGGAAAGAGATGACAAGATTGACAACTTCGATAGCCCAACAAGAGAAGGGAATGAAAGCAAGGGATGGATGTGAGGTATGCCTAGATGGATAAGTCCAACACTCCAACAGGAGTAAAGGAGAACCATAGTAGAGTGGAAAGGCCTGCCAAGATGGTGAGGTCCAAAATTTGGTGGAGACCAAGGAAATGTCGAACTTAGACAAAAGGAATGCCTACACAAGGAATTATGAACCTCCAACAACTAACAAAGACTTAGAACACTGGACATGCCTCTATACTTAGATACTTCGGGGACATAAGACAAACATAAGGGGAGAGAAAAGATAGAAAACAAATAAAATTGGACCAAGGGAGACTCAAAAAATAGGAAATAGGCATTTTGGTCCATAACACAAGTTATTACAAAAAGGAGACACAGCAAATCTGCACTACTCAAAATTGCTTGCCCTCAAGCAATACAAATTTAGATGTTCAAGAATTCTTGCTTCTTTACAAGCAGCATCCTCTAAAGGTAGGTTCTCCCCATGATCTAGCTGATTTGTGACGGCTCCACATCCCAAAACTTCCACCCTTGTGATAACGATGGCATCAATTGCCCTTGTAAGCAACACTCCACAATCTATGAACACTAAATCAATGTAGAATGCTGCATCATAAACACGCATTGCCATGCATGAAACATTCCAAGAGAAAGATGTCAAGGCCTATTGCAGTAATACTCTCCCAAGTGCAGCCATTTAATCTGTGTTGATTTATGTTTTGAAGCATATTCCATCAAGTATCCTTCAACCCATTTATTCACTATTTTGTTGACCTGACTGCTTGTAGCTGACACCTTTTGCTAGGAGTGAACTTTGCACCTATCAAATGAAATAATGTCTGCCAATAGCTGCTAGCAAATCTACTATCTTCACTACTGACAATCGTTTTAGGCAGCCCATGTAAACTAATCATCTCTGAGAATTAATTCCCCCACATGATGTGCGTTGAATCCACAATAAATGATAAAGAAGTATGCATGCTTATTTATCTTATCCAAATAGCATAAGTGTAATCTTTACCATACGCCTTAGTAAGACTCTAGATGGAATCCATGAATACACTTTCCCAATCTTGATGGGGGAAAAGTGAAGATGGCAGCAGGCTTGGAAGGACATGTTCTCCTTCATTCAGATGGCAAGTAGTGTATTTGCTGATCTACATGACAAGACCCTCCTTGAAGCACTTCCACATGAATCTCTCTCCCCTTTTCCTACAATTTGTGTAGGATCTCAAGTGTCTTACCATGGGCATATCATGCAATATCTTCAAAAGCTTTTGTTTCCTCTTTGAATTGAATACATGAAAAATTGTCTTCGTACCCCATGAGACCATTTGCTCTCACCTGCTTATCATCCTTCTCATTTCTATCTAAGACATTAGCAGTAGATGTATCCCTAGTATATTCCACCATTATAGAATTCATCCAATCATCAAAACTGACATAAATGGAGCCAACCGTGGATCTCATAAGGTAGGCATCAATAACTACATTACTTTTTCCCTTCAAGTATTCCACTTCAAAATCATCAGCTTTGAACCTCTTTGCCCATTCCAATTTTGGGAATCTGCAATTCTCCATCCTTAGACTCTCTTGTGATGTGGTTAGCTTCTACTATGCTATTCTGATATTATGAAAAGCTAAGAAATTTGAACTAGAAGATATCCCTACATTCATCTCAAAGAATGGGTTATCAACAACCAAATGGAAACTAGAAAAAGATTGAAAATTATTTCTACCTTTTTGTTTAAACTATTTTTCATGCTGGTCCAAATCCATACAATTGTCCTCAAGCTCCTATGTTTGTTGGCCTTCAATTCTTTGTCTTATTGCCTCGGTTATGCCTAACTTGGTGCTTGCAACTTTTAATATTCTTGGAAACTATTCTAAATCAAAATCCTCTTGGAGCCTATCAAGCTCTTCAATTACCTGCTTAATTTCCTTTGGCCTTGCTTCATTCTTTTGCTTCTTGACATTTGATGTAGTATCAAGTTGTTCTTCTACCTCCAAAAGTGCCCTTTAGGTCTTTTCTAAAGTGTCCTTGGTTGATTTAAGCTCAATGATGAGTTCATCAACCCATTCTTTCTCTTCCTGAGATGCATTTATGGAAATCCTGCAATTTTGATGATCACGTCTATGTCTTTAATCAGATGCAAATATTTGGATTTCATTATTTCTAAAGTATTCTTTGCTACTTGCATATCTACAAGAGTGACACCATGTTTATTCCCAACAACATTTACTTCATTTGTTGTATGAGCCTTCCTACAACTTAGAATTATCCCTTCAATGAGCATTTTCTTGCCATCTAGCTCAATTAAATCTTGCACCTCTTTCTTTGCTGTTACCAACAATTGCTTTTTCCATTATTTTAGCTTTATAGACCTCTGCATCACATATGCAAGATGGCATTTCTTGTTTTGATCTTGGCTGCAAACTCTAACATCCTCACATAAGGTGGTCTTCAAAGTATTTTCAAAAATGGAAGTAAAATTACTTGTAGACGCCACATGATCTTCTATGCTTACTGAGATATCTTTCCCTTTGTGAGAATGATCTGCATACCTGAGCTAATGTAATTTTGATGCTATTGCTTTCTCATGTGCTCAACTTGAGTTAACCAC
Source organism: Sequoia sempervirens (assembly GCA_007258455.2). Taxonomy (NCBI): domain Eukaryota; kingdom Viridiplantae; phylum Streptophyta; class Pinopsida; order Cupressales; family Cupressaceae; genus Sequoia; species Sequoia sempervirens. The sequence continues at coordinate 254,403,260 of VDFB02047230.1, read as the reverse complement.
CCAAAGAAAATTCTATATCATCAAATTTTGATTTTTCCCATAGGAAACTACACTACTAATCCCCAAGCATCAAAAGTTTGGCTACCAACTAACTCCATGGCATGCTGGAATCTTCTATTTGATAATGATCAATAAAATGGTTTAGTGTGCATTTCCTCCATCACTGTACTACTTGTTGTCCACACAAATTTTCCTTCAAATGCAAACTTAAGCTCGCTACTTTGATGAATCTATAGAAACTCAACAATGGAATGCAACTATTCTATATCCATCACCATTTTAATTCTCATAGCATACGATGCATTACATACCTTCTGCTCACTTATGGTGACAATGAGTTGCTTGCCTTTCTAGTAGAGTGGAATGGTGAATCTAGTAACAGCCATGAAATTGAATCCATTGAAGATTTCAACCAGTGTGTGCTTCACAATATCTTCAATTTGGATTTCTTTGGGTCTGAAACCTAGATCCCACATTATCATGCTTGAGCAATCCCAAAGTTGAGAGAAAAGATTTCCTTTCCATTTTGTACCCTTCATCTTTTCATTGTTGTTTGAATGCTTCTCATAATAAAAAGAGTTTTGAGGAGATATAGTATGCAGTTGGTGCAATAAAGATTTGCCACAACTATCAATAAAGTTCATCAAAGTGTTTACCTTCTATTGCTGATTTTACAATCTCCAAGGGATTTGAAATAGCGCTACCACTCTTGTGACCCATTCTTTCAGAATGAAGGTTAGTGGGGCACAAGTCAACATCTTTCACAAATAGATGCTCATCAACACCAATATTGTGTGAATAAATTTCATATGGCAATGGCTCACTCTTTTCACTAGTTAATTTTCAATAGAGGTGTTTTGGACACCACTAAAAATTACCAATTCAGGTTCAATTGTTTGCTCTTCTTGACTTTTCATCAGCTTTCCTCGTCTCCTCTTCTTCATTCCCAACTATCAAAATTTCTTATTCAAATAAAGGATTTATGTACTCAATACCGAGAGTAGTGTCAGTGTCCTTTACCATTTATACTTCTAGGATAAGAGTTAATGTGTCCTCGTACAAGGGGTTTATGTATCCCTTGCTAACAGTGGTGACTAATTTCTTGCAATGTTGATTTTCCATTAATTTAATTACAATAAACACTTTCTTGAAGTGAGAGTTCATCAAAGAACATTGAAATAAAAATTAAGGAATCTTTACCTGCAACATCCAATGTGGATTCCTTTTGCTCTAAGTAGCCGAATCGTTCCAGTTTTGCAATGATTCCAGAAACGAAATGATTCCGAAATAGAATCTGAAACAGATTCCCTATGGGTACCAATAGGAGTCGCTTTTTGCGCACCGGAAACGATTCCGTGCACAACGTTGTGTACCCAAGCGATTCCATGCATGATGTGGCGTGCCCAGAACGATTCTGGGCCGAATCCGACAAGTTTTGACTTTAGAAAACCAAAAAAAACCTAAAAAACTAAAGATACACCCGCAATACCTCTTTCTTTTCATTTCACCTTTCTTTTTCTACGCGACTTGAGCATGAAACAGGCAGCTTTTGAATTTTTTAAGGTAGGAGAGTTTTTAAGGCAGGATCATTCCAGGGCGAGGGTGCAGGTTGTTCTGCATTTTTTCCTTCCATCAATCAATGCGGTTCCAAGTTATTCCTAGGTTATTTCTCTTTTTTAAAACTAAACAAACTGCATTTCATTTGGCATCTTGCATATACATCATGGTGTTCATATATGAATTGTGTTAAAAAATTGTTGGTTTCAAAGTGTATAAAAATCCTCCTCTAAGCTTGTAAGAACTACAGACAATACTACAGGATCATCCTTTAGCAATCAAACCCACCTGAATTTTACCTATAATACCAAATGGTAAATAGCAAGGAAAACAATCTCTCATATTAGAGTCTGTTCACAGTTCATCGTATTAGAGTCTATTGTTTTGGTTTCAACACAGAAACCAAATACAGATAAATACAAATAAATTTAATTAGACATGCTTAGCACAAACAAATACAGATAATTCAAGTACCTTTCATGTCAAAGCATACTGCTGTTTTTCGCCATTGCTAGTGCATTAGACCTCTGCTGTTTTGGTTTCAACAAGCTTTTAAATGCCTTCTCATCAATACCACCTACAATCACCTTATCATTTTGGAGAGTTTTGACCATACATTTGGTGCCTTAAAAGTTAACAGAAAGAACAAGTTTCTTGTTCATGTTCAACTGTTCAACATGACATGACCATCACCACACCCTTAAACTTTTAGGCAGACTTCATCTAAGCTTGATATGTTTTTAAATGTTATTAAATAATAAAATTAGCTTAGATGTTATTAACTTATTAATTAGTTATTTAAATTTTAAATTTATAAGTTTGATATGTTTTTCAAATTGCAGGCCTATGACTACCATGGCAGCTAGTTTTGGTTCCATCAGCAAACCCTCATTCACTATTGACTCGGCTTCACCGCTATGGAGGCATGTCAAAATGTTAGAGCAGATTCCAAGTGGGGGGACATATGTTTGAATATGCCCCGCGGGTGATAAGCGATACACTAGTTCCTACAATCAAGTGAAAGCACATTTGCGTGCAATTCCTGTGAAGGGAATTAAAGCATTTCTGATGCAGAGCATCTACTGACTTTCAAGGGTTCTAAAGACCCAAAGCACAAACTTGAGAAGATTGCTTGAACATTCACCAAATTCTTCTTCAATGAAACTTGATCTCACAAGGCTAGAAGACACCAAAAATGGAGTTAAGACCCAAAACGCTCACTGAACTCCTAATACACCTTAAACATCATTATTTTAATAGGATCAGACCAATAACACTCTCTTATGACACTGTTTTATCAGTTTTTTCAATTGCTTGCACCCAAAGACCAATATTGCTTGTAGGTGCCCAAAACACCAAAATCGGGCATAACTTGCAAACCAGGTGGAGTTCCTCAAATCTAAGCACAAATTCTAGTACCCATTTCAGCTTTCTTAAACATACTTCAAACTCAGATGGGGTTGTTTTGGAGAGATCAACCTTAAAAATGACTGTTCCACAGCACTTTAAACTCCAAATAGGCCAAATTTACAAAGCATTTACCATCTAATTCACTCCACAACCTCAAATAACCATGGACAGTTCTTCATCAGGTTATTAAACTACTAAATCAACAATCTTTCTCAAAGAAATCACTCACCAATGCAGCAAATCATAAAACCCTTGCTTAATGCTTAAACTATGCTCAAATAGTGAGGGTTTATAGAAAATATACATTCCAGACCTCCATACACCTTACCATTGCTTCAAACACCTTGAATAAGGTCTGCACGAGCATAATGAACTGTTTCCCAACCTTCTTGAATGCATCTTCAACAAATTTCATCTTGGAGCCACCTTTTTCATGACAAAAACTAAGAAATTCTGTGAGGACAGCAGCAATAACTTTGTATCTTTACTTCCCCTACATCTGCCAACATACACAACACTTAAAACACCTTATATTAACCCATTCCACAGATTTTTGTTAAATTCAATTTAGACTCTCAAAACCCTTGATTTGAGGGTTTCAGGCAGTTTTCTGTAGAATTGCTCTTAAAACCTCTAAACTTATAAAAACTCTTCAAATCTCTTTCAAATAGAAGCTAACACCATATACTATGAAAACAAATTGAGATTTGAAGCCTAAGAAATACTGTACAGTCCGTACAAGGCCTGAAAAACAAGAAGAAAACGCTGTTTGAGCAAAACAGAGTACTTTTATTCCCAAAATTGTTTCAAGATACAATGATCAATGCTTTGCTCGCCTTCATAAGGCCCTTAAAAAGATGTTACATTAGTTATCTTGACTGCCCCATCAGTTACACCCGACCTGCCAACTTCTTTAACAACAATGACTCTTCAACTTCCTTCATTTTTGCATTTTTTTGCAATTTTGCATTTGTGCAACAAAATGACAATTTTTTGCAATTTAACTTAATTGACCACCTAGAAACCTAGTAGTGACTCAAATACATTTGAAATGGTCCACACATAACCTTTTTACATGCATTACATGATGAAAATTCAAATTTTACATGATTGCCTATTGGAGGCATAACACCATTAGGTGCTCCTGCACCAATGTCCAAGAAAAAATAAGATACCTATACCACCTTCTAAAATAGTAGAATCTATTAAAGAGCAAGAGGAAGCAGATGCAAGGGTTGAAAATAGAATGGAGCATCCATTGAGTATAGGAAGGGGCTCATAGAAGCCACCTACTTCTTCATCTCACACACATAGTGTTGGCCCTGATATTGTAGTAGAAAGCCATCCTCTTTTGAGAAGAAACGAAATTGAAAATGAAGCTACTGTTTCGAAGACAGCAAAGGGACCATTGGAGAGGGCATTTAATAATGATGCAAGAGATATTGCCGACCAAGCCCTTGGAAGATGCCTTTATGCAAATGGTTTGTCTTTCAATGTTGTTTGATCACCTTATTGGCAAGACATGGTAAGAAAAATAAATGAAGCTCCAAAGGGGTACACAAGCCTAGGTTATGAGGTGTGTACCACTATATTGTCAAGGGAGGTCAAACATATAGAAGATGCATTATCTCCCATCAAGGCCTCATGGAAAAAAACAGGTGTGCCTATTATTTATGATGGATGGAAGGATGCAAAAAATAGACCATTAATTAATGTGATTCCAGTGTGCCCTAAAGGGGCAATGTTTCTAAAAGGTGTGGATTGTGAGGGGCAGGTAAAGGATGCACAATTTATTGCTGACATCCTTATACAGTGCATTAATGAAGTGAGTCCTCAAAATGGTGTCCAAGTTATAACGGACAATGCAAAGAATTGTAGACCTACTAGTATGTTAGTTGAGACACGATTCTCACATATATTTTGGACACCTTGTGTCGTGCATTCCCTCAACCTCATGCTACAGAAGTTGGGTACAAAAATAGATTGGATCAAACAAGTCTATGCTGAAGCTGAAGAGATCCAAATCTTCACAACAAATCACCACATGTCGCAAGCTATTTTCAGATCAATCTCACAACTAGAGCTACTAAAGGTAACTCAAACTTCAAATAATGCACTTTTTTTATGTTATTTTTTACTTTAACAATTTATTTAAAATAAAAATATATATATGGTCATTTTAATTATGTAATTTTTATTTTCAAATAGGTGGTTGAGACTAGATTTGCATCCAACACAATCGTCTTGAGACGACATGACAGTGCGAGATGCACTTTCTGCTACGGTCATTAGCCAATCATGGTCTATATGGAGGCAATCAAACACTAAGAGGGCAGCAAATGTAAAACAAAAGATTCTAGATGACACTTGGTGAGATCAGGTGGAATAAATTCTTGCTTTCACCAGGCCCATAATGAGTATGGTACGCTTTACTAACATGGATAAGCCATGCTATGTTTGGGGGAGGTTTATGATGGCATCAAATCAATGCTTGAGAAGATGAAAACCATCATAAATGCAAGAGAGCAAGATCCTAAAGAAACCTTCTTCAAAGAGGTGCAATCAATTTGTGTTGAGCGGTGGAACAAAATGACCACCCCACTCCATCTTCTTGCCTTCGCTTTGACTCCCAACTATTATAGTCCAGAGATCCTTGCTATACCAAACAAAGTGCCACCATATCGTGATTCAGAAGTCAACGAGGGGTTTAGGAAAGTTCTTATTAAACTCTTCCCTGATCCTGATATGGAAGATGCGGTTTCAACTAAATTTGCTAATTTTGTTGCCTCTCGTGGTCAAAGTGCTTTTGTTCTCCGTGACAAATATAGGAAGGATACTCACTCTTGGTGATACCTCAATGGCCACAAGATGCCACACCTCCAAGTTCTTACAATAAAATTTATATCTCAAGTAAGTTTTGAAAATTTTACCACTCTAAATTTGGTTTTACCTTTTAATTTTTATCATTTAAAATTAAAATGCATTATTTTCAAATTTGAACTTTGATTTACAAAATTTTTAATTTAATAACTCTAATGAGAGCTCCCTTTGCTTCAATAGGTTGCTAGTTCTTCTTCAGCTGAGCAGAATTGGAGTACATATTCGTTCATCCACTCAGTGAAGCACAATCGATTGGCATCAAGCAAAGCAGAGAAGCTAGTTTTTGTTCATTCCAACTTGCGCCTCTTCTTACTCACAAAGATGATGAGTACAAAGAAGGGGGCAGAAAAGATGTGGGATGTAGAACCGGGGCGAGCTGACCTAGATCTTTCTTTTGCTGCAGTTGCACAATCTTCAGTTTTTGAGGAATCAAGTAGTCAGCATACTTTTAGCGCAAGTGCCAGTTGGGTTCCATCATCTATTGTTAATGTTGATGATGATCTTGTTCTTGATGATGACCCATATGAAGCAAATTGCAGATTAGTGAATTGGTTACTATTTGTATTATTTAAATGTTAAACAATGATTATCTATCATGACATTCAAGTTTGATCCTTTTGATATTGAAAACTGAATTTAAATCAGTATATTATGTTTCAAAAATTGAAATTTATCATGGTTTTGTTTAGCATATGTATTCGCATATGACATTCTAAACTTAATTTTGTTTCTAAGTTGCATATTTGAATATTTTATTACATTTGTTTCTAGGGTGCATAATTGAAATATAATATATATATTTGAATATTTTATTATATTTTTGTACGGATGTACCCAAAATGTACCCAACCACCCCAAAAAAATCTGTCATACCCACATATCCGTACCCGTGCCCGTACCTGATTCGGCAACTTAGCTTTTGCTCCTTTGTGACTTGTTGAACCTCTTTTTCCATCCTCTCTTCTTCTTCTTCTAATAGCACTCCGTTTTTGCCTTGAACCTCGGCAACTTAGCTTTTGCTCGTTTGTGACTTGTTGAACCTCTTTTTCCATCCTCTCTTCTTCTTTTGATAGCACTTCGTTTTTGCCTTGACATTTGTGGCTTAACTCCCAAGGTTCATTGCATGAGATGCAAAATCTCTTTCTTCTCAACTCATTTTTGGCACCTTCATTTACCTTCTTTGTAACAACTAAAGATGTAGTCCTTTGTGGAGGTGCATGATGTTCCTTCTTGTGTGAGCCTTCCTTTGAGTTGCTCCTATATGGTGTCTTTGAAAATGATTTATACTTTGATGCTAGTTGTGCTTCTAATTCTACACGCTCTTCACTCTAAAAAGACCTTTTCTATTCCATGTGTGCTTTAGCTAAAACTAGATTTTGCTTCTTTTCCAAATTTTTTTATACTTGTCCACCCTTTGATTTTATCCACTTTGGGCAGTTTGGGAAAGAAAATTCTATATAAATTACAAATGACAAAGCTACCTTCAATTGTTCTTGTAGATTCTAATACCTTGCAAATTATTTAGTAGTCTCTTCAACTGATGATCTCATTGATTCCTTAAAAGTGTAAAAAAGGAATTTGTAGAGAGAGTTTCATATGCATTGAAATTGGTCTGAGGCTCTATATTGAAATTGTCAACAATATCTGATAGTCCCATGATTCCCAGGCTAGCAAGAAAATCAGCTTTGATGCCATTGTAATATTCATGACGAATGTCTTTGGTAAATAAGCTTCAGGTATACATATTTTAACAGTGCTCTCATACCATTGTAATATCCTGGCAAAAAATAGGACAAATATTTTTAAAGATTTAAATATATTTACTCAAAACCTTATAAACCCTAAATTACATTACCGTTTACTAGCTACATTAACAACTCAATATTATACTTCAAACTATTTACCTTGAAAGACAATCGTAATATGTTCTACCTGAATCTAGCAAGCATAGAAAATTTCACTTTTTATTTCCCAATAACATTAACAACCCTATATTACAAATCAAGCATGTACACAAAATATAGATAAATTCCAAACTTAAATATCTTTTACTAGATTGAACAAAACCCAGATTTGTCATGATTTTTACATTACATTAATAACCCAAATTTTCTTCAAGGTATTACACAACAATAATGATAACCCAAATTTACAATAGCAGCCAATGGCTGCAACAAGATCCTAGACTTCCATTGTATGAATGAGTCAAAGACAAGACACAAAATGCTATATGGCAACAAAACAAATGAGGAAATGCAAAGCTAACTCCCACAACAATGGTAAGTGTCATGCAAGCTCAATATCACCAATATCTGCCACCATTAAAGTCCAATACAACCTTTGGGTGAGATCACTCCTTTGGCCAAGAAGGTTTTCATCCTTCAATGCATGAGATCTTTAGGTTTTTCATCCTTCAACCTCCAACAGATCCATGGGTTTTCATCCTCGAACCCAAGTGTTTGAACCTAAGTGCTCAAAATAATTTTCCAATTAGAGTTTCTAAATATTTTTTAGTAATAATCCTTTTGTTCAGACTCTAAATCCTTAATACCCGCAAAAAGAATGTCAAAGATTGCATTAAATCCTAAGATCTCATGATTGGTATGCGGCAAACAATGCCCATACCTGATGGGTGTTGTTTTTCCCTTAAATTGCACTTGAAATCACACCGCATGTGCTTGGATGTACTCAAGAGGCATGGAGGAATGTTTTCTATGATCTACAAATGTCCTCTGCAATAATGGCAAGAGGCCCTGTATGGTTTGAACCAGTGTAACGAGACTCGCTCGGACTCGCCACGACTTGGCGAGTCCTGAGCCGAGCACCCTTGGCCGAGTCCTAAGAGCCCGGACTCGGACACGGCCGAGTCCTGCCGCGTCTAGGCCGGACTCGTCGGACGCCAGGAGAGTCCCAAGCCCTGGAAGCAGCCGGCATAGCAAAGGCCAAATAAAACATAAAATTAAAGTTTTAAGTTGTTTTTTTTTTACTTATATTATCTCCTCAACCCTAAAAGCAACCTCATTTCATTCATTTGGCAAAATAGAAGGAGAAGCGAGAGCTGTGAAGAAAAAGAAGAGCTCATTGTAGGGCAACCAGCAAGCTGTTGAAGACAAATCCAGGCTGTTAAATTATTTGGGAAGCTTCATACCAGCAAGGAGGTGCATTGAGAGCTCATTACCAGCAATTGGGAAGAGTTTGCATTGCATTCCAAGCTAGATTTAAGAGGTAAGTTTGATTTTAATTGGTTTTTTGTGTGTTTTCTTAACAAACAATTCATTGTAATTTGTAAAATCATTGTTTTTTTGAGTTTGCATTTTTTCTTTTACAAACCCTACTTGCAACTTAAATAATTTTAGAAACCCTACTTGTTATTACAGCCACTTTCATTTGCAAATCAAACCATATTTTCACAATGTCTCAAACCCCAAGCAGAAAAGACCCTCCTTGGAAACATGCTGAAATATTTCCCGGAATGAAAAAAGGAGAGGCAAAATGTAAATATTGCAAAACAATATATCATAGAGGCATAAACAGATTGAAATATCATATTGCACGCATACCCTTCCATCATGCAGTGAGCTGCACTATAGCACCTCCTGAGGCTATTCGTGAAGTGCAAGTGCAATTAGAAACATTTGAATTGCAAAAATAAATGAAAAAGAGGCAGAGGCATGAGTTGGCAAGTGTTGGAAAGGGACTTGGTGTTGTTGGAGATGCTTCTTCCATGCCTCCATACCGTCCTAGTACTAGTGCTTTTGCTACTACACCAGCTATGCGTACTACTACTCCTAGTGTTGTTGGCGCTGCTACTGCTAGTGGTAGTGGGAGTGTCAGCGGCCAAGAAAACAATTGCAGACTTCTGGTACTATTGCACCATTCCCTTCCATGAAGCCAGGTAATTCTTTTTTGTTTAATTGTTTGAAAATTTATATTTAAAATTTAGAATCTAGATGTATCTCATTATCGAATTCAAATTTAAAATTAAAAACTTAAAACTTTTCATTTTACAATACTTATCTAAGTAACTTTTTAATTTATTTATGACATGTTTTAGGTCTCCTTTTTGGCAAAACATGGTTGATGCAGTTACCATATGTGGGGCAGGGTTCAAAGCCCCTACTGAAGATGAATTAAAGAGCCCACTTTTGACTCAAAAGGTGGTAGATGTAAAAGCATAATTAGAGGAGCGGCGCTTGCAGTGGAGGAGGTTGGGTTGCACCATCATAACTGATGGTTGGACAGATAGGAGAAATAGGACGCTGCTTAATTTTCTAGTTTCCTCTGGAGGTAATTGTACTTCCCTCAATGCATTGATTAATTTGAAATTTGAATTTGATTTAGTGATTAATAATTTAATATGGCTGATTTATGTTTTTTAATTTATTGAATAATTGGTTTTGCTTTTTTTTCAAATGACACTGTCTTCATCAAGTCCATTGATGCTTTCGCCCAATTCAAAAATGCCACATACCTTTGTGAGGCTATAAAGGAGGTGATAACTGAGGTGGGTGAAGAGAATGTAGTTCAAGTGGTGACAGATAATGCAGCAAATTATGTTGCTGCTAGTAAATTATTGATGCAAAGGCACCCTACTATATTCTGGACTCCATGTGCCGCCCATTGCATTGACCTCATATTGGAGGATCTTGGCAAGCTCCCATGGATCAAAACATGTGTGGATGCCGCAAAAAACATTTGCAAATTTGTATACAATCACATGGGTGCTTAACCTTATGAGGCAATACACAGGGTTGAGGGAGTTGGCTCGTCCTGGCATCACTAGGTTTGCAACAAATTTTATCACATTGCAATCCTTGATTCGGTCAAAGGCAGCTTTAAGGCGCATGTTTGTTTGTGAGGAGTGGTCTCCCTCACCTATGCTACAAGCATTGCGGGGATTGTTGTGGCTGATTGCATTTTTAATAAGCCAGGGTTTTGGACACCAGCGGAGGAGATTCTGAAGGTAAAATTTAATTCTTCATTATGTTTTAACTTTTATTCATATTTTACTTTTATTTGTTTATTTTCGTTCACACTTACTTAAGTTAATGTTTCACAATGTTTGCACTTTGCAGTTTACCGAGCCCTTGATAGTTCTCCTATGAGTTGCTGATGGGGAGAAGCCCGCAATGGGCTACATATATGAGGGCATGGATAGGGCCAAAGAGGCCATTAGATCTGTCTATGGTGGAGAAGTATCGTCCCATTTGGAAGATCATTGATAGGAGATGGCAACACCAACTTCATAGGCCCATCCATGCAACCGCATGTTTCCTAAATCTGGCCTTCCAATTCAGCCGTGATTTCCGTGCAGATAGAGAGATTCTTAGTGGGCTCTACTCGACGATAGAGCGGATGTTGCCTGTTGTTACTACACAGATAGTGCACGAGATAGATGCCTTCACTAAGGCACAAGGAGACTTCTTTGCACGTCATTTGTGCAAAGAGAGTAGGACAACATTACTGCCAGGTAAAAATATATTTAAGGGCATAATTTTCATCTTTTTATATTATAATTTATTATTAAATGTTGAACTTGAAACTTGAAATGAGATTGATTTTGTTTCTTTTTCTTGTCTCAGATAGTTGGTGGGTGATGTTTGGTTCTGATACACCGACCCTTCAAAATATTGCCATTTGTATATTGAGCCAGCCATGCAGGTCATCTGGTTGTGAGCACAATTGGAGTATGTTTGAGCACATACACTCCAAGAAGCGCAATAGACTGTCAGTGGAGAGGATGAATGATTTGGTATATGTTCATTACAACCTTCGGCTCAAATACAAGAAGCTTTTTTACCACAACTCCACCCCAATTAGGCTAGAGGAGGTTGATCCACAGTCTGAGTGGATCACTGAGGCTACAGGTGCAGTCTTTAGTGACGAGGACCTTGATTGGGTGGACCAAGCACAGAGAGAGGTTGAGGTTGTAGCCATGGTTGAGGAGGAGGCTAGAGCACGAGGAGACACAGTTGTTTTGGTGAGAGTGGCATGGAGAATCAGACACAGGCAGAGACTATGGCTGCAGTTGCTACATCATCGAGGACCCTTAGAAGCCTTCGTAGGAAGGATCTTGGCTCCACTAAGCCATAGAGTTGTGGCTATTTTTTTGATATTTCATATTTATATAGAACATTTGATGTCATGGATTTCATATTCCATGAGTTTTGTATACATTTGACTATATTTATAATTTTATATATCTAAGTATGCTATTTCCTTCAGCAGCTTGACCACAATTTGTGTTGTATACTTGTGTTAGTGATCAAATTTGCTTCTATTTAATGATGTTATTGTGTCTTTAAGGTTTATTCAATCAACGGTGCTTGAAACAAGTTTTAAATCCTTAAAAATCTCTAAATTTCTAGGGTTTTTTCAACTTTTTTCATTTTGCCAAGTCTGCGCCGAGTCCGGGCGTCGAGTTCAAGTCCCGAGTCGAGTCACCCTAAACAAGTTCGAGCCGTGTCCAAGTCTCGTTACTATGGTTTAACTCTAACCACTACATTAATGGCAACAAAGGTCACCTTCTTAGTTTACATCACTAGAGGTACACGTCACCCTAAAGATTTAATAATATTTTCTTGGTGGGAGAAAACCCTTTTTAAAAATTGTCGTGTCGGATCTAATCATTGATGGCACTCTGAGATAACCCAAGAGGTAGGTGAGGTGAACAACGCAAAATAGTCAAGAGTATTAGAGTTTGTGAATCAAAGATACTCCATGACACTTACCATTGATTGAAGATTGGAATTCAGGAAAGAGGCATGACAATAAGGACAAGTCTGAAACTCCAACAAGACAAGGGAAAAGAGTGGGGTCCAAAGGAAAGAGATGACAAGATGGATAACTCTGATGGTGAAGTCCAAAAGTCTAACGGGGACTAAGGAAAAGTTGGACTTATATACAACCGCATGCCTAGACAAGAAACTCTGAACCTTTAACGACTGACAAACACTTAGAAGATTGGACTTGCCTCAATACTTAGAGACTTTAGGAACCTTAGACAAACACTATGGGAAAGAAGAGGAAGAACACACACAAAATTGTACCGAGGAAGACACAAGAAATAAGAAATGGGCATTTTGGTCCATAACACATGTTATTACAGAAAGGCGACATAGCATATAGTGACTATTTGCTACAAGGTAGTCACAAAGATCATTTTTTTTGACATAGTCAATAGCAATAAAGATATAGTCATAGTGATGCTCAATTGCAGGCAAATAAATGAGGAAACCAATGATGATAGAAACCAAAGGGAACACGCATGCTACCAAAGGCATGCAACAGTATTGCTTATGATTGGACAAGAATCTTTAAATGGCACAAAAGTAAGTGTGTCTCAACTTCAAAAAGTACGTAGACCTAAAAGAATCTATCTGCCATTTAACAATTGTTTTAGTAACACCCAATTACATATCACAGAGACAAAAAGTAGATTTGATTGCACTCTAAACAAGCCTATGAAGTGGCATTAACATGAGAGACGAGATCTTCATACTTGACCCCTAAAGAGTTGAGAAAGTCAAGAAAAAGCATGGAAGAATAGCATAGGAATTAGAAGGAAAATGTGTGGACTTTAGGTAACAGGTGTTTGAGCTCATGTAACCTAGCAACGATCAAGAGAAAGATTGAGGACTAATGGGGAGGCTAACAACTAGAGGAGCAGACTCTATATTTCCCTTAGTATGAAATATTAACACTTCACAGAAGCTACCAAAGGTGCCATAGAAAGAGCTTGACTTACTAGATGAAGTGTTTAATTAGAAGGGAACATAACTAGAAACACAAGGTTGGACATGAATTGGAGGAATAGTTATGAATATCATGTATTGAGGGTTAATCAAAGTGATTACTAATGTTCAAGAGAAAGTATAGAAGAATAAAGGTTACAAAAAGGCTGCATAAGAGGATCCAAAGGCAAAAAAGATCATCAAGAAAGTCCAAAAGGAGAGGGATGCATACTAAAGAGAATGGAGCTAGTAGTTGCAAAGGAAACTCCTTATGTAAATCCATTTGAAACCAAGCCAAAGGTACTTCCTAGAGCATGTGAAACACTCCTAAAACTAAAACTAAATATCCAAAGGTCATGTGCTTGGAAATGAATAAGAGTGTTAGAGCTTTCCCCTATGGAAACAAGCCTCATTTGCTTGACCAGTTGGGCTTGTATATATAGATCAATATGGACAGCAATAGGTTGCTGGGAGTAAAATAGCATTTAAGCTCCTCTCTCCAGCACCAAAACAACCTCCTAAGTTCTAAGTCAGAGCCTGCAGCTTGAATTGTAAAGATGGCAATGGAAAAATAGGTAATGGATAAAAGCAAACTAAAAGTACCCAACAATATAATGCTTCCCAACAGATTTGCCAAATATGTGAGAAGGTAGCATGCATCCACATGATCCACTGAGTGAAATGTGCAAGAAATCATTAACCTTCCAACTACTGCCAAAGGAAACAATCAAATTAAAGCCAAGTAGTATAGGAAATTAACAAAGATGCAGGAAAAATAGAATTTAAACTAGAATTCTATGAAGAGTAGAAAATTTAAAAGGAACTACTCCAAGGCACAATTTAAACATTTATTGCATCCTTGTGTAAGTTTGAATGTAAATAAAAATGTGAAGAAATGCTAACACAAGAAATTTTCAAGGAGTATGCAATGAGCCTTTAACAACCTCCTCAACTTGTAAACATAATGATGGCATGGACCTTCCTAGATATGATTGACTTTTGCATATCCTAAAGATATGGTTCTCTAAAGTAAAAAGGGTGACTAGAGGCACTATCCTTCTAACTCATAAATCTCAAGGTACCTTTAGAATATTAAAATAATAAATGTAATAATAATGGTCATCCTTGCTTTATTAGTTAACTTAGTCGTTTTTAGTAACTGCTTTAGTTTAAGTCTGAATTAGATTCTTTCCGTTTTTTACCTTTAGTTACGATTGTTTCTTTTTAGAAACACCGTCTTGTAATTATCTTTATAAGGAGCCTTCGTCTCCAATTGTAAACACACAATCATGAATATCAATTTTATTTTCATGGTATCAGAGCCAATCGAACCTGGTTAGAAAAAAAAATTTGAGGGTTTAAAAAAACAAATTCAAAATTTTTTTTAGTGAAAGAAAATTCGACTCTTTTTTTTAAGGCAGATTTTCGAGGGTTTGATGCAAATTCGTGGGTCCTGTTTGTTGGAGAAATCGAAGAGTTGGAGATTAAAAAATAGTGGAAGGAAGAAACGTGATTTTAAATCACGGGTTTTCTATAACCTGCATTTTTCGTCTGAAAAATTCATCTCTTTCTCTAATAATCCCATGTCTCTGAGGCATGTCCTTCAAGCTTGTTGGTGCAGATTTTTTTCTATGGATTTGGGCGCACAATTTCTGCTATTTCAGGCCGTGTTTTGTCTCTGCATCTAGGCGCGATTTTGTCCTGTTTATGGTCACATTTTTTCATAAATCCCTAGTCGCGATCTGTGAGCAAGTTTGGGAGCGATTTTCTGTCTCTATTTGGCGCGCGTTTTTTCTTTGTTTGGCCATGGATTTCATCTCCTGCTAGTCACGTTTTTTTGAAGTTTTTTGGAGACGCAAATTTGGTCAGTCTTTTGGCACATGACCTGTAAATTTTCGGGTCTGCAAATATTTGTGGACATTTTTTTTGGCGTTTTCTGCGACATTGGCTAGGGTTTTGACCTTTCATTTCAATTCAGATTTTTATTCTGATCACAGATTACTTGTGGGTTTTTCGAGACCTTTTCTAGGTTGCCTTCAAATTTTTTTTGGGTACTTCGAAATTCATACCTCATTTTTTGTGCAAGCGGATTTACTTTGAAATTTGTCTTGAATTTTGTGCCAGTATTATGAGGTGATAGCAGCTTGAAAAAAAAAATTGGAGCCAGTTTTGACATAAATTCTAGGAAAAAAAAAATCTATATAGAGTTTTCGAAACTTTTATTCAAAAATTTACATAGAATTTTGAAAATCTTTCAAAGTTTTTGAGGGTTTTTCTACAAAAATCTTACTGTTTCTGAGCCTCTTTTTCAAACGGTTTTTTTGGGTTTGTGCCAACTGATTGTCCAATATTTTGCCAGCTGATCACAAAGTTACCTTGTTTTCGTGCTTTGGAAAATAGGATAGATGGCAACTTTGTCCAATGTTATGTTGGAAAGTTCGCAAAGGTTCAATGGAAAGAATTACAACACATGGAAGCAGAGGATGCTTACCATCTTTGAGTACCAGTGTTTGGATGCGCTTGTTCTAGGTACAAAAGTTTGTCCCACTGTTGCTAGGAAGGATCAGTACAAGTATGATAGATGTAATAGGGAGGCAGTCATGCTTCTCAAATTATCTATCACTGATGAGATGTTACCAAAAATACCTTCTGGTAAATCTGTTGCGGAGATTTGGAAGCATCTGAAAGATCTTCATGAGACCTCAGACAAGGGAAGGGCTTTCTTTCTAAAGAATATGCTCTTTTCTATTATGATGGATGACCAAGTGTCTTTGCAAGAGCACTTGACGAAAATAAATAATATTCGCGATCAACTAGAGGCCATTGGTCGTACGATGGAAGAGGAGGATATGGTGGTGATTACTTTGAAAATTTTACCACATTCCTATGAGCACTTCATTGAAACGCTCAACATTACATCCACCAATGTTGACTTGAAGTTTGATGAACTGTGCAACAAGCTTTTGTAACAGGATAAGTGGAGGAAGCAGTTTGGGAGCAGCAGTGAGTCTCCTAGTGTTGAACAAGTATTTACTACCAAGGACGTTGGCAAAGGAAAGCCCACTCAGCAGAAAGGACAAGGCGATTCAGAGGAGAGCTCCAAGAAGAAGTCTATTACTTGCCATTACTGTGGAAAGATTGGTCATATACAGAGGTATTGCAGAAAGCGGTTGGCTTGATGAGAAGTCCAACCAAGAAGCATCTCACCAAAGTGCTCATGTGGCAGAGCAGACTGAGCAGAAGGAGTTTGCATACTATGCATTTTGATGACCAGCACAATATGGGTAGACTTAGTTTTTGTTTGTATGATGACCATTAAGGGAGGGTATTAAAATAATAAATGTAATAATAATGATCAACCTTGCTTTATTAGTTAACTTAGTCGTTTTTAGTAACTGCTTTAGTTTTAGTCTGTTTTAGATTCTTTTTGTTTTTTAGCTTTAGTTACAATTGTTTCTTTTTAGAAACATCGTCTTGTAATTATCTTTATAAGGACCCTTCGTCTCCAATTGTAAACACACAATCATGAATATCAATTTTATTTTCATAGATAACTCAAAAAATAGATGGAAAACACTCACAATAAGGCTCTTCAAACTTAGATGATCTATCAAAAATGGAATGCTAGGACATTAAATTGAATGCCTAGTCACTCATTCATTTGACTGACTTCATTGAAATTGATCACTTGATGCTTGAATGCTCCTCCTACACTTCAATTTATTGCAGGAAAGGAGGGAAATCACATGTAAGAGGATAAATAAAAGGCTTGGAGGTAACTAGGCCACTTCATCCTCATGTAAACAATTTAAGACATCAAAGGGGTATCTAAGATCAAATATCAACACAAGGACAAATGATGGAATTCACTACTATACATTTCCTGTGCACCTATACCACATCTAAACTAAAATCCTCAAATTTGGCAGTGCATTGACTTTGACTAAAGTTCTCTAAATAGGAAACATGGCTAAATAAGTTGGACAAAATACATTCCTTTAGTGTATGCACTTAAAGTACTACATCGAGTAGTAGTGTGCTCTAAGGGAACAACATTCCCTAAACACATGATAACATGGAAGAGAAGGATGAATTAGGACCTAATAGGTGATGTTTATGGAAAATTTGATGGGCTCACATTAGCAAATACTGAGAAGACAGATGCCACCAATAGACTAAAAATATTATCATTAAATGATCCCTTTACACCAAATAATCAGCCACAATAGACCTTACTACCATAATTGGACCACAAAACTGTTTGGACACCATGCTTGCCTTGGGATCTTTCTTGACCAAGTTGCACAGTTTCACCTTTGTGCTAGGAGACCTATTTTGACTAAGACTCATAGGAGTGTACAAATTTGTGGTGTTATAATGACAAATACATTCATCAATGGAAAAGATATTCAATTATATGCATAAATGCCCTTTTCAAATACAATGATCCTCAAATTTGGCAGTGCATTGACTTTGACTAAAGTTCTCTAAATAGGAAACACGGCTAAATAAGTTGGACAGAATACATTCCTTTAGTGTATGCACTTAAAGTACTACATCGAGTAGTAGTGTGCTCTAAGGGAACAACATTCCCCAAACACGTGATAACATGGAAGAGAAGGATGAATTAGGACCTAATAGGTGATGTTTATGGAAAATTTAATGGGGTCACAATAGAAAATACTGAGAAGACACATTCCACCAATAGACTAAAAATATTATCATTAAATGATCCCTTTACACCAAATAATCGGCCACAATAGACCTTATTGCCATAATTGGACCACAAAACTGTTTGGACACCATGCTTGCCTTGGGATCTTTCTTGACCAAGTTGCACAGTTTCACCTTTGTGCTAGAAGACCTATTTTGACTAAGACTCATAGGAGTGTACAAATTTGTGGTGTTATAATGACAAATACATTCATCAATGGAAAAGATATTCAATTATATGCATAAATGTCCTTTTCAAATACAATGGCAATCTTCAACTTGTCTTCTTTTGCAATGCTGATCTGGTTGTACCACAGAAATCCAGCTTACCATTGATAAATTTCATTCCCAGCCATTTCTTATAAGGTATAATCTGTGAATGTTATAGAGAAATTAACACATCTGAATCTCAGAACCACGTTCTTCTGAGTAAACATTATGGGTGAAAGCCAATCACATCTCTATGTCTTGAAGATATTTCCTGCATCTATAATCTTCTTAATCTCTTACTGTGCTTGTTACACATACTGTGGCTTCATGTTATTAGAGCTTATAACTAGAATGACTCCAAGAACAAGTTCAATGGACGAATTTCAGATCACATGTGTCAATGTGAACAAATCATTAAAGAATTTGATTGCAACCAATATCAGACTAGAGTCACAGTCAACTCCATTGCATATGACCTTATACTCGAAATGAGTCCCTAAGCTTATCTCCATTACAGATGGGGACTCATACTTAATTATACCCATTTGAGCAAATTCATATGCAGCTTCCCTAATTCACTGTCACCCTCATTTTATTTTGAAAAGAAGTCCAGCTACTCTCACCTCTATCTCAAAGTAATGCTTAGACTTGCTAAGCATTTACCTTCACCATATTCTCAGGTTATTGTATTCCTGCATCATGAGGAATCCTTGTCTACCTTCTTTGTATAGACATTAATACTTCCAACTTTGTGATTTATACCCAAATTCCATGACAACAACCTCATCTATTATCTTTCCTGTTGATGTTGACAGCGTCGGGCCTCACTTCCAGCCACGACTTTCAAGCAATAAAATTAAATATAGCCTTATCGGCTATTTATTTTACTGGAGACATCCGTTGGTGAAGAGACACGTCACATGGAATAATAAATAATATTTATTGTTTGTTTGTTTGTTTAATCCAGTTTATATGAGGCCGACCTCTTAATGTCCGCCACCCTTCATGAGTCACATCTCTTCATGGTAGAAGGCCGACATGATATCTAGAAGAGACGCGATGGTTAGAAGACTTCTCCTTCGATTTGTATATAAGGAGACTCAAGGTCTTCATTGATCATCATTTTACATACATTCATAGTTCGATATCATAGGTGTGCGAGTTTATTCAAGTGCAGATCAAAGTATTCAAGAAGGATGAATTCATTATCAAAGAAGAGTGATATTATTATCTGAGATTGCATCAAGTTTGGTGCTGTTATTTGGCCTTGTGATCGGCCTCATTGTAAAGAGAATTGTTGATTCTTATTCAATATATAAGTGATATATTGTTGCTGGGTTTTTCTCCCTCAAGTTGGAGGGTTTTCCCAGGGTATATGTTGTGTCTACTTGTTTGAATTTGAATTAAAATCTGCTTATTTAACTTCTGATCCTAAAACTTACATGGTATCAGAGTGGGTCTAAGCAAGATCGTGATCAGAATTCTATAAGCAGCGTTATCTTCCACTCTTGTTCTCATCTTCTTGTGTCTATCTTATCTTCAAAATGGTGAATGGGCTCAAGGTTGAAGATAGACTTGAAAGTGCTTCCAACTTCACCTCTTGGAAGTTTAGAGTGTTGGTTACATTGGAAGAAAATGAGATTGTTGAGTTCGTGAAGAGCGAAGTTCCCGAACCTTCCGATGAGAATGAGAAGTCACAATGGAAGAAGAATGGCACTAAGGCGAAGAAGATTTTAGTTGATTCTATGAAGGACCACCTTGTGCCGATTATCTCCAAGTTGAAGACAGCAAGAGAGATGTTCAAGACATTGGAGGAAATGTATGAGATCAATAATACAAGCAGAGCTCTTGCATTGAGGCAACAACTTCATCACATCAAAATGGCAAAAGGAGATTTTGTCATCTCCTTCTTCATGAAGATCAACAAGTTGAGAGATCAGCTTTGTACCATTGGTCATATGGTTGATGATAAGGACTTGGTCATGTTGGCACTTAATGGTCTTCTTCAATCTTGGGAGCCATTTATCCAAGGTATCAGTGGGAGATCAAAGCTACCTAAGTTTGATCGTCTTAGGGCAGATTGTATTCAAGAGGAATCAAGATTGGCAGCGAGAGGCAATGGGCAAAGTTCTACCAATGAAGACATTCATGTACTTGTTGCTCATTCTTCAAAGAAGAAAGGAAGAGAAGGGAAGAAAGGCAACTTCAAGAGGAACAAAGATAAAAGATCAAATGGTGCTCCTGCATCTAAGAAGAAGAAGGATCTCTCCCATATATAGTGCTTCAGATGTGACAAGTTTGGTCACTATGCGAAAGATTGTCCAACTAGACCAAAACAGCATGCGTCTATTGCAGATGTGGGTGAGATCTCTCCTCAGAAGGATTCAAGTGGATTTCTATTTTATTCTGCCTTATCTAGCAATGTTCCAACGGATAGCAACACTTGGTTGATTGATAGTGACGCTTGTCACATTACTGGTTTTAGAGAACACCTTTCAGATTTGGTGGAGAGAGATACAAGCATTCAAGTCATAATTGGAGATGATGCATGCTACTATGTGAAAGGAGTTGGAACCTCCTCTCTTCACTTAGATTCTGGCATCTCTCTTCAGTTGAGCGATGTGCTATTTGTACCAGGTATCAAGCGGAACCTTGTCTCAATCTCAGCTTTGGAGGACAAGGGATATCAAGTTGCATTCTCTGAAGGAAAAGTTTTGGCATGGCCAAAGAACTCTAGCATCAAGACTGCCCGAGTGATTGGTGTTCGGCAAGAGAGTCTCTATAGACTTTCCACTCGTCCAATACAAGTTTTGTTGCATGATTCCACTAGTTCATGTGAGCTTTGGCACAAAAGACTTGCTCACCTTCACTTCAGAGCACTTCCAACCATGGAGAAGATGGTCACTAGCATTCCTAAACTCAGCCAGGAGCATGAAGGCACTTGTCGAGGATGCGCATTGGGTAAGAATACTAAAGGTCCTTTTCATAGTAGTGAAAGTAGATCTAGATGTATTCTAGATCTTATTTACTCTAATTTGTGTGGTCCAATGTCTATTGCTTCTTTGAGTGGTTTTTGGTATTATATAATTTTCATTGATGACTACTCTAGAAAGACTTGGATTTATTTCTTAAAGACTAAAGAATCTGAAGAGGTATTTGAGAAATTCAAGGAATTTAAGGCTCAAGTAGAAAACTTGTCCGGGAAGAGGATCAAAGTTCTAAGATTTGACAACGGAGGAGAATACATCTCTGGAGGCTTCCGTAACTTTTGTATTGAGGTTGGGATTAAGAGGGAGTTTTGTGTCCCTTACAATCCACAGCAAAATGGTGTTGCAGAAAGGAAGAACAGATCCATTGTAGAAGCAACTAAAGCCATGATCCATGATCAAGACTTGCAAACCTTCCTTTGGGCTGAAGCGTCTAGGACAGCTGTGTATGTTCAGAATCGGAGTCCTCATCGTATTTTGGGGAACATGACTCCTGAAGAAGCCTTCACAAGTGTGAAGCCTAAAGTCAATCATTTGAGAATCTTTGGTTGTCCTATGTACGTTCATGTGCCTAAAGATAAAAGGACGACCCCACCAACGGCACTATGATACCTTCTCACACCCCCGGTTGGCGGTTGTTGACCGGATAGCCATAAGGTTAAGGTTAATGTTTATTCGCCTTTCGTGAGGGTAACAAATTAGTCACACTTTAAATTTTATACTCTTATTGTGGGAAGATTAAATTTGAACGCAATCGTATAAGTATAGTTACAAGTTTCTTCAAGGAATCTAGAGGGTTTGATTTCATCATAGTTCTTATTATGATCAAAAGATTACTAGAGCCTTAGTTATATACATTTAATTAAATTATAAAATCAGGTTTTACTTTTTCAATGTTAAACCGTCATTTATCGAGCATAAACATTAACCTTATATCTCCTATCTTTAATACCTTACAAACTCTCTTATGTTTAACTATTTTTAGTTTGAGTAATTTATGACTATGGCAGGAGATTCCATACCTAGTTTTAGGCCTCATGGCAAATATTAGTATGATTTTATAAATGCCTAATCACTGAGTATTCGTTGGAATCGCGATACGTATGTGCATATATACAAATGTTTAGACATACTCATATTATATACATACAAATATATGAATAATATAATGTGTAAATGACCAAAGAGGATACTGTGATAGTGCATAAACGGCATAGAAAGAAGGCGGATTAAACCGATTTTATTAGCACTACTTTTGTAATGTTTAAGACCAATGCTAATGAAAAGGAAGTTCTTAAACCAAGATTTCTTGGAGACTCAAAATGAAAGTCATATAGTATGCAAAGTAACATTTTACTTGCAATTATTCTGGTTGTTGCTATTAAATAATCCATGTAGAAACCATTCCCTACCATAGATGGTATACATAATCCATAATCAGATTTGATATGAGATTGGTGTGTCATTTATAAAATCAGATTTTGGAGTGGAGTTCTGAGTGGGGATTTTCTAATATCAAGCATAAACATTAACCTTATATCTCCTATCTTTAATACCTTACAAACTCTCTTATGTTTAACTATTTTTAGTTTGAGTAATTTATGACTATGGCGGGAGATTCCATGCCTAGTTTTAGGCCTCATGGCAAATAAATGTATTGGAACCATCTGGCAAGAAGGGAATATTTGTGAGCTACAGTGAGTCTTCAAAAGCCTACAGGATTTACATTCCAAGTCAGAAATTGATAGAGATTAGCAAGGATGTTACATTTGAAGAGGGTGTTGCATTCAAGAGATCTAAAGGCTCTCACATGGAGATAGATAATGAAGACCAAGAGACTCCTCAAGACATGGAAGTTGACCATACTCCTGAGATTCAGACGGAGTCTACTGAACCAAAAGAAGATGGTGATCCAGTTGAGCCTTTGGAACCAACTGATGGGCCTAGAGACATTGTTATTGGTCGAAAGAGACCTCTATGGGCTAGACAAACAATGCAAGAAGCAGAAAAGTTTGCAGCTCCTAGAGGAACATTCAGAGAAAGAAAAAGACCACAGAAGTTTCCAAGCTATGTTGCATTAATGAGTCAAATTATTGAATCTAAACCTTCCAGTGTTGAGGAAGCTTCAAGTCAACAAGTATGGAGAGATGCTATGGCTAAAGAATATCAATCTATCCTCAAGAACGATGTTTGGGATATTGTACCTAGACCAGAAGGGAAATTTGTTGTATCTTCTAAGTGGCTTTTCAAGATCAAGCATGCGACTAATGGAAGCATTGAGAAGTACAAGGCTAGGTTTGTGGCTAGAGGATTCTCTCAGAAAGCGGGAATAGACTATGAGGAAACATTTGCTCGAGTTGCTCGTTATACATCCATCAAGACTATCATTGCTATTGCAGTAGCTAAAGGATGGAAGTTACATCAGATGGACGTGAAGACTACATTCCTTAATGGTGTAATTGAAGAAGAGGTATATATTGAGCAAACTGACGGCTTTGAGATTCATGGGAAGGAGTCTCATGTTTGTAGATTGAAGAAGGCTTTGCATGGCCTTAAGCATGCTCCTCATGCTTGGTATGAGAGGATTGATCAATACCTGTTGAGCTTGGGCTTCTCCAAGAATGATGCTGACTCAAACCTCTACTTCAAGGTAGTTGATGAGAGGCATTGATCTTGGTTCTTTATGTTGATGATCTATTTCTTACCGGAGAACACCTCATTATTAAATGCAAGAAGGAGTTAGCTTTTGAATTTGAAATGAAGGATCTTAGATACATGCATTACTTCCTTGGTTTAGAAGTATGGCAGAGACCTAATGAGATCATTCTGAGTCAAGGGAAGTATACAACAGACATCTTGAAGAGATTTGGTATGATGGATTGCAAATCCATGTCTACACCAATGGAGACCAATTTATAAAGCTAAAAGAGTATGCAGCTAGTTCAGATCTGGTGGATCCTACTATGTACAAGCAGTTGATTGGATCGTTGATGTATCTAGTCAATACTAGACCTAATATTTGCTATGATGTGAGTGCACTTAGTCAGTTCATGTGTGAACCAAGGCAAATACATCTAGTTGCAGCGAAACATATCCTGAGATACTTGTGTGGCACTGTTGGATATGGCTTGAGATACCCTTCCAGTGTGGACCTAAAGTTGCAAGGATATTTGATTCTGATTGGGCAGGGTGTGTAGCTGATCGGAAGAGCACCTCTGGCTGTTGCTTCAGTTTGGGATCTGCGATGATCTCCTGGTGTAGCAAGAAGCAGTCTTCAGTAGCACTAAGCACCGCAGAGGCCGAGTATATTGCAGCTTGTGTGGCAGCTCAAGAAGCAGTGTGGCTTCAAAAGCTCCTTGTAGGATTGTTTGGACAATCATTGGAGCCAACTGTCATTCGTTGTGATAATCAAAGCTGTGTGAAGCTTTCTGTCAACCTAGTGTTTCATGATAGAACAAAACATGTTGAGATCAAATACCACTACATCAGAGATATGGTATTGAGGAAAGCTATCCAATTGAGATACATTAGCACTGATGAGCAGACGGTTGATATTCTCACCAAGCCTCTCTCCAGAGTAAAGTTTGTGCACTTTCGAGACAAGCTTGGAATTGTGGAGAATGAAGCTCTAGCTAAGAGGGAGACTCAGCATCAGTGATCTTGCGTGATTTGCTTTAATGCATCTTTCTCTGTAAGAAAAATTTGAGGTGAAAGCCCTTGTTTAATGCATCTTTCTCTATGAGAGAAATTTGAGGTGAAAGCCCTTGTTTCCACCCTTTGGGAGTAGCCATGGTGGATGTCATGTTGAGTGACTCCATGACAACATCACGTTGAGAGACTCTCTGATGATTTCCTTGTACTTGTGTTTATCCACCCTCTGGGAGTAGCCATGGTGGACGTCATGATGAGATGACGACATCACGTTGAGTGACTCTGTGATGGGCACTTGTGCACATGTTCTTTCCATACATGGGAATAGTCATGATGGATGATATCACCGAGTGACTCCGTGATGAGCTCTTTCCACATATGGGTGTAGCCATTGTGGATGTCATGTTGAGAGACTACATGACATTGTTAGCTGGAAGTTTTCCTCCCTAGCTGAGAGGGAGTGTTGATGTTGACAGCGTCGGGCCTCACTTCCAGCCACGACTTTCAAGCAATAAAATTAAATATAGCCTTATCGGCTATTTATTTTATTGGAGACATCCGTTGGTGAAGAGACACGTCACATGGAATAATAAATAATATTTATTGTTTGTTTGTTTGTTTAATCCAGTTTATATGAGGCCGACCTCTTAATGTCCGCCACCCTTCATGAGTCACATCTCTTCATGGTAGAAGGCCGACATGATATCTAGAAGAGACGTGATGGTTAGAAGACTTCTCCTTCGATTTGTATATAAGGAGACTCAAGGTTTTCATTGACCATCATTTTACATACATTCCTAGTTCGATATCATAGGTGTGCAAGTTTATTCAAGTGCAGATCGAAGTATTCAGGAAGGCTGAATTCATTATTTCATTATCAAAGAAGAGCGATATTATTATCTGAGATTGCATCAAGTTTGGTGCTGTTATTTGACCTAGTGATCAGCCTCATTGTAAAGAGAATTGTTGATTCTTATTCAATATATAAGTGATATATTGTTTCTGGGTTTTTCTCCCTCAAGTTGGAGGGTTTTCCCAGGGTATATGCTGTGTCTACTTGTTTGAATTTGAATTAAAATCTGCTTATTTAACTTCTGATCCTAAAACTTACATTTCCAAATACACAATAATAAAGCCCTTGCTTCTTTGCACTGAGTGAATTTCTCCTGCTCAATTTGGACTTTCAACATGCACATCTTTTATGGAATATACTAGAGTTTAAGCATCCCAAATTCCTCCATCCCAAAATATACTAAACTTGACAATTACAAAATCACTCATATGATAACAGAAGACAAGA
Source organism: Sequoia sempervirens (assembly GCA_007258455.2). NCBI lineage: Eukaryota > Viridiplantae > Streptophyta > Pinopsida > Cupressales > Cupressaceae > Sequoia > Sequoia sempervirens. The sequence continues at coordinate 254,376,819 of VDFB02047230.1, read as the reverse complement.
ATTAGTAAAAGATAATCTAATCTCATTGCCATCAATAGCATAACAAGATTTGACGGGAATTAAAAAGAAAATGTAGATACATTCGGCACTACAGAGCTGATAACATGCATATCTTCCATGTTAGCAACTCGTGCAAAAAAATGATACTCGGTCAATTTGGCATTTGAAAGTTAACTGGACATTACAGAGGATGCACATGCTTCAAGATTAATAGAAAGCATCAATTGTAATAAGAGGAAAATGAGAAGTAGATATAAGGGAAGACAGTAATGTTTACTCGGTTAATATAGATACTTCCAAATAGCAGTGCTAATCGAGTGAAACAACAAACAAGCACTCACAATGTCTACATCAACATGTAAAAGCATAATTCATTTGTGTCGTTTCAAGTTTGCAAACTAATTATCATGTTGTCATAATAACAATCCCAAACCCCACCTCAAACATGAAATTATAACAAGAACTTTGTGAATACATAAAAAACCAAAGACAAATGTCTGTTGAGACCCACATATAGACAGAATTATATGAAATTCAAAGAGCTGCACATAATCGTCCCTATCAATTGAATACAAACATAATGTGTATAATGGGATAATTTTCACCAATGCTCAACCAATACAAGGAAACGGTCAACTTACTTGCATACGAGGTCCCCGCCTCCTTCTAATGCATGCTTTGGCTGCATTTACTATCTGTTCTCGTTCTTCAACCTCTGTCTGTATATGTTTCTCATCACAAATCCCACCTTTTGACAAGATACTACCATGGCCACGTCTATGAATATTTTCATCCTAGATTTTCAAACAAGATACAAATAATACTTTTCAGCAGAGGATCTAATTAAGAATTCAAAACACCTTGAGATAATAGATGGACCCTTGACATACTAGAGTTCTTGAGAACTATTTGGGTCCATCAAGTATACATTTTGTATATGTTTGGAGAATACCAAGCATAGAATCAGTCAAAGTTCAAACCTAAGTCAACATTATTAAGCAGTTCGTTAAATATTGATTGAACAACAGTAACTCTTCATTTATGTTATTAACAGATGAGCATGAAATCTTAACTACTTGGAACTGTGCTTCAATTGGTTCAACAATTTAGAAAAGTTTATATGGTCCAACAATTCAGAAAATTTTGTGTGCATGTATGAGCTGTCTAGTATTTCCATTACATACATTTTGTTAAATGGCAACACAGAAAGGACCAAACCATTTGATTTCAAACTAGAAACATAACTATCTAGATCAATTCCATGTGATCAAATGCATCTCATAATAAAATGTACATATAAGATTTTTGCAAAACTTCCAGATTATTGCTTTGTTGACTTGAGAGTTACTATTTGTACAAATCAAAAACATAAAATCTCATCCTCTTTCAAATAGCCATTTTTGTAACAACTTGTATGACAATCAGGTATATGACTTCGCAGGCCATGGATCTTTAAATTTATAGGATTTCATTTTATATCACATTTGCACAAATGACATGAACTCCAAACTTTAATGTGGAATGCATATGTCCACATATACAAGTCAGAAGCATACAGGCATACAAAAAAGAAAAAAGTTAATAAACTAGCCTGTACCAAATGGTTGCTTTGAAAATTATCCAACATGATTGCTATTTGTCTTGCCAAGTCAGCAGAAAAATGGACAAGTCGCTGCACAAATCTCTCCTTTGTTGTCTTCAATACCCATAACGGCTGAATCATATATACAATACAAAATGATATCAAATTCCTATATAGGATCGCAGGAAAGCAGATTGAAATTCCAATAGCACAATCTTACAATAAATTTAGTTGCAAATGTTAAAAGACACAAGAATTTTAATATCAATTACCGTTACTAGGTTTGTGGTGTAGCCTACATATCTTTGAAATGATGGACCCTCACATACTACATGTGTTGCATTGCATCCAATGAACCAACGGTCTACACACGTTGCACCTTCTCTCTGTGCTGCCTCAGCTACCTAAACATGCATGTTTCAAAAGACATTGACAAATAAGACTATATAGAAATACCAATATTACGCATTCCAAAAAAGGTCAAAAATTACCTTGTCATTATAAATGAACCATTTTAAGAGAACAGCAAAAGCATTATATGATTTAGCAAAGTTGATACAAAATAATGTTTACACATTTTCCCTAGAAAAGGATGAAATAGGGGACAAGGTGCAAAATACATGTCCTTTATAGTCCCTACGGAACCTACAAGAATAACAGTAAATTTTATAGTCATGAGGTTTACTGAGGAGCTCCTAAAAATAACAAAGTGTTTGTCTTTTGCATCAATGTTTTCAATCACACTCTATCTACAAGAGGCCATCACCCTTCAAAATAGATACCTGCAGGGGGGTCTCTAAGGATCTTAGAGCCCCCAGGTTGATTGCCTCCTTCCAGCCTATCTAGGAAACTAGCAGCTCTAAATGGCCTTTGGATACCACTGCTTCGCAAATGCAGATAGACCTATGAGATGACATTTCTCACAACTTATGCCCCAGAACATTCCCCCTCGATAACATGGTTTTCCTTCTTCTGGACATTGCAGTTTGGCTCCTTCTCAACAGCATAGATCTACTCCTCTCCAGCCACCCCCCTAACGACAAGGACAAATGCATGTTGCAAGCTTCTTCACTACTATGGAAGTTCCATCAGCCTTGGATGTTAGGTGTGATTCTAAAAAAGTTCCTTGCTTCCTCTTAGAAACCCCCAACTCAGCCCTCTTGGCCTTAGGCACTCCCCAATGAGCATTATCAGATCTTGTATCGGTCTTTTCTGTTGATGATAAATGCAGCTTCGTGCAATTCCTTCCAGCCTATCTAATTTTTGATTGAGAAAATTAAATGATAGCTTCCAACTATATAATTTATATATCGTCATGTGAAGAGGCGCTTCACTTCATTTATTTGTTTATCATATCTTGGCCGACCTCCCTTGATATTTGAATTATTTAATTTGTAATTTATTCTCCTTGTGGCCGACCTTGTTCTTGAAGAGGTGCGACCTCTCCCAAGCAATGTATAAATACAAGATCATCTCTTCTCATTTGGACAATCAAGCAAGTTCGATCATCCTTCCTTCAAGTGCGAATTTCCTTCAAGAGCAAGTCAAAGATTTACTAAGAGCAGATTTCAATATATAAGGAGAGCAGATTGTAATCTGTATTTTGCATCTAGAGTTGATGCTCTTACTTGGCCTTGAATTCAGCCTTATTGTAAAAGACAGTGTTGATTCTTGAATAATATATAAGTGATATATTGTTGCTGGGTTTTTCTCCCTCAAGCGGAGGGTTTTCCCAGGGTATATGCTGTGTTACTGTGTCTGATTTTGAATTAATTTTCTGTGCACTTAATCTTATCATATAAATTTAACATTTTCACCATGATCTAGTCACTCCTCCATTTAAGGCCCAAATAGAGATACTCAACGAGTCTTGTCTCCTATCTCTCCAATACTCATCAGCTTATGATCTTTGAGGTTATTGTCTCCCCCTACTTGGCTGTTTGTATTGGTTTCTTGACCACATGTTGGTGGTTGACAATTGTATTTCTATTTTTGTTATTCTTTTTTGTGGGCCTCTCTAGGATTTTCTCTTTGTAGAACTTTCTCTAAACTGATGTACTCTCAAGTCCCGTTGACCTATTTTTAGTCATCAATGGACATAAATATAATTTCTTGTTGTTTTTTCTTTCTTTCTATGATCCATCATTAGGGTGAGAAACAAATTACTTATTGAACCAACCCAGCATTCCTCTTTTCTTTTGTAATCTGTTTCTCATCTTGATGATAAAAAATGGTGTGTTATCCAAAACATTGATGCAAAAATAAAGCACACTCCTCAATGAACCTGCAAAAAGCTTAGAAAGCAATTAAGCATTTTATGTGTTACCTTTTTATGCAGTTCACTTGGCACGTCCATGTCAACATACAAACAGTAACCAGAGAGTACAGATCCTGTATTTTTAGAGACATCTTTGCTGGAAGATTGAGAAAATGGTTGCACAGCCTTGCTTAGTGACTTGCTATCCTCATGACTAATGAGAGGCAAACAAGAGTGCTCTGCATTGGTGATTGCGACAAGTTGGGAAAATTCCTCTAGAGGCAATCCAGGATGTACAATACTATTCACACTGTAAGCTGATTCATCCAGCCTGGCTGCAAGAAGATGCAAAGCCAATTCCAGCCATTAATGAATAAACACATCATTGTAGTATATCATTTGTATCAAACAAAACTCTTACTTGCCACCTATATCAAATATAAAATCAGTTAATATGCAAACAATAATTCATTAAGTTTGCTATAAGAAAGCTTGTAAGGTATTGACCATGTACCAAGTTTGATAGCACAAGAGAAGTTTATTTAAAACCCCAAGCCTAAACAATAATTGATTAAAGCTTGCTATGAGAAATATTGTAAGATATTAGCCATGTACCAAGTTTAGTAGCACAACAAGAAGATTATTTAAAACCCAAGTCTAAGCTGTCAATTATTCATTTTAGGAGCAATTCAAGTTTGTCACAGCCAATGTTAACAAAGTATAAAGAATCCATCTTCATCTGTGTTATTTTGGTTCAAGAATTCAGTGCTTTCATGTAGGCAAATATGGGAGCGCATTCAAAGGTCAAAAAAGTGCTTCAGTTATAATGCTACCTAAGAAAGCTTGAAAAAGTTGGGAAAATATGTATATGTACCATTGATTTTGACACAATTTACAAACCAGGCCAAAGTAACGATAAAAAGGCCTCGTTTCAACCCATGCTTCAAGGCATGCTCAAATTTACGTCCGCCGAAGCTGTTAGATATGTTAAAGAGCTACAATAAAGGACTTCAAGAACAATTTCAGGATTTTATCAAAGAAAATCAAAAAGGTCAACAATGAAATTAATTTGACTCATATTATTTGCAAGGAAATATGTAAGCAGAAAGAGGATATCTGAACAACAAGATGAGTGCACCGAGGATGCAGATCAGGACTGTATTGGCCTCCCATTCTCTCTGTGGCAGCCTGAACCTGTTTCCTCGCCTCTGCATCACACCAATCACAGTATATTTCAATAAATGAGAATATGAGATGTCAGAAAATTACCAGCAGATGGAACATAAAGTGTAACCAATATATATATTTAAATATAAAGAGGGACAACTAGTACTTGAACCTTAAGTTGTTCTTGAAACTTGTACAAAGAATTTGTGTTACGGATGGATCATTGAATACCGATCAAGGGAAAACTAATATTTCAACTTTTCATCCATCTCTCTCCATACTTCGAGAATTCAAGCAAAGAGGACTTGTTACATAATTATTTATGACATTAATTAATTATTCCAGACTGGTGTCTGTTGAAACTTGACACACAACCCACCAGCACCTGTATATTGACAGCTACATATGTTGTTTAGCACCATCATTTGTATGCTTTGTTATATTAATTATTAATACAAAGATATATATTTACAGAATCAGATCAAAAATTTGGCAAAAATTCATCAGAGGAATCAGCAATATTATTTTCCATTCGGATCATTCCCTCCTATGAACAATCATCTGTTGATTCCATCTTCTCTAGGATGGGTATGGCAAAGAATAAGGGCACCTCTAGTTGGCAATAATATTATATCCCTTCATCACCATTCATAGCCAATATGGACGTCATAATGACAATGCCTTCTAGGCTTCTAGCATTCTATTGTATCTGAAACTTCTGCTTTGTCTACAAGGAATTGATCAAGAAGAAGCAGTGTACAGTGGCAAAGCTTATTTCAAAAACATTAAATTGTAGGCCCAACTCAGTATGGATCCATACAGTATTTCCATGATTTGGTCAAGGCAATTAAGCATCAGTGCCAAAATGAGTTGCTATTTGAAGGCACCACAGGGGAATTTATCATTGCCAAACAAATGGAACAAGAGACAGCTATAGGGCCTGTAATGATTTAGATGAATGAGCTCACTAGAATCTAATACTGTAGTACTGCAAATGGCTATTCAAAAATAAACCATAAGGAATATACAAGAAAGATAGTACACAAAATTGGATAAATAACTTGACACTTTATTCATATGGTATACCATGTAGAAAGAATCAAAGCTAGATTATTCAGATAGATCAGCCATGGCAACCAATGAAAATTCAAGAGAGCTCCTTGAACAAATGCCTGAATATCAGATGCAAGAAGATGTCAGATAACTGCCAACAACCATTGTTCTTATTGGACACAGATATTATGTTCAACTGAACTAACCAAAACTTTATATACATATTCAACTACATAGATATTCAACTAAACATGCTAACAGTTTATCATTCTACTTGAGTACAACAAAACATCATACTTACTAAGTACATAAAAAAAAATTATTCACACTATGTTAAATCTAATGCACAAATCCAAAGTTACCAGGTTTGAAAAATTATACATTAAGGAGGTCAAACATTGGAAACCCAGAATTTTCAAAAAAAATGGGTAAAATTTCTATAGCAATTGAGATATCAAAACCGAATTGGACAAATCTGACTGGTTACAAAAATCAGGACCAGATCAGATTTAAACCAGATCCAACTGAATCTGGTGCCTAAATCTACCCTCTACACTAGACTTGCCAGCATCACTGCCACCAATCATGATCTGGTTGGGGGTCTGTGGCATGCTGAGAGGCTATGTTGGCACCTGAAGTAGTAACTAACTCTGGAAACTGTTCTAATTATTGCTCCAGACTTGTTGTAGTGCAATTGCTGAAGCACCTAACCATGAAGAATGGTCTGAATAATCACCTTAATGAGCTTTAGGACTTCTGTCTCAGTTATCACTACCTTGCCTCAGCCTTTTAACTACTCCAGAGTAGCATTCTCTCATGCTTCTCTTCAGTCAAGGCTGTTCTGGTGGTCTCATGTGCCAATATTTCTGTGACAAGAGATACCTGAGTCTGCTCCTGAGATAATTCTTGCAACTGCCTTTGTTGCTGAAGCTTTTTTGGGGTCTTGGATTTTCCCTTCAACTCTGTCACATGCTGGTCGTTGGCTATTTCATTTTGCGAGCAGCAATGTCTCAAGTAGTTCACCAATCCTCAAGTTTAATACTTATCTCTCACAAGTATCCAAACTCTACTTTATGAGTTGCATTATCAACTTCCAATGCTTCATTCTTGTTATGTAAATCTTCATTAATTTTCTTAAGACCAAATTTACTCGTCAAGCTCTTCTCTCTGATAAGATCTTCCTCAACTTCTGCTCTCACTTCCTAGCCAATATGAAATAGTGCTGACACTCTGTATTACAGTAGCTCAGCAGATCAAAGGCTGTCAGAATGGGCTCCTAAAGCATAGAAAGCTATGCAGTGGCAACTCACCCTGTATGAATCTAGGGAAAAACCTCACCATTCCACTCTCAAGCATCAAAAACCTTCTCAAAGTGGTGCTCAAGTCCCTCTCAAGCAAACATATAACCCTTGCCAATGCCTCTATTGTTTTTCATATTCTTGTCTTCCAGGAAAATATGTCAGCTTCTTTGGAGTTCACAGTGACATTCAGATATATCATATAATTCATCATCCTCTCATAGAACTCCACCATTTCTAGTCACCTCCATTAGAATCATGTTTGGCAAATTTGAGTACAAAAACATATGCTCACTGCCACTGGTATTTGAGTGATAATCATACTCAGGTGGAAACACAAGTCTTTGAAATCAATGACCATCTTGGTCACCCTGTTTGAATGCTAAGTATACTCTTTCTCAGACCCATCATCCTCATCCCCCTCACTCCCAGATGTCTCTGAACAACTCTGCTCTGCATAAAGCTCCTCCTCAGGTTGATCCTGAGTTTGCTTCATATGCTCCTCCATTTCTCCCGCATCTAAAGGATCACTTGAAACATGATTACCCCACAACTTCTCCAGAGAATGGAGCTCAGGTGACTCAACTTGAGAAAGCTGATTGAGAGACTTAAATTCAGGAAAGATTATCATGCAAAAGAAGTTCAAGGGTGTCTAAGTCATCAGGTGTAGGAACATCTAGGATATCCTCACCCAAATGTAATTCCCTACAAGCCATAAAGCTAAGTCCTCATCACGCTCAACAATGAAGCTTTTCCCCCAGACAAACTATAGAAATTTGAATTGACTCGGAGGTAATAACTAGTGGAGGATGAATACCAGACAAAACTCAGGTAGGAAGAATATATATTATTTGGCAATCTGAATCAAAGAAGAACAGATAATCAAACACAATGAACCTTGATGAGGTGTATTCTCCAAGGGGTATTTGGAAGTAGTCAGAGATGGCTGAGTGAGCTGCCTCTCCATCTGAAGTGCCTCCTCCCCATCACTCAAATCATCATCCCCCTCATCTTTGTCATGTTCTCAAGAAAGTCCTCCTCTGCTATCTCAGAATCACTCTGATTTTCCTCCTTGTGGTTGAGTAGTTCGTCATCTGCAGGAGTGACCGTTGATTTAGATGTGACTACCTTGCCTTTTCTATCAGTAATCTTCTTCTGCTCTGGCAAACCCGGGTTGACAAACATCACTATTGTCTACAACCAGAAATTGTGGTTGGGCCCACATAACACGAATCCAGACCACTCCTTTAAAATGTGTCTTCCAACAAATTATGAGCAGAAAACTGCAAAGGAAACAACTCCATGACCACTGAAAGAATCATGAAACAAGTAAAAAACTCCTTAGGACTTGCAGGAATTTGTGTTTGAACCCTGAGCCATGATGGTTCAAAAATTAAAAATCTATAATAGCAAAAATTGTTTCCATTAATTTCTGAAACTCAACAAAAGGATCACTCCTTTAAAATGTATCTTCCAACTAATGGTGAGCATCGAACTACAATTGAAATAAACCCATCATCATTTTAGTGAAACAAGCCCACCAGACCATGATGATCCATGAAACAAGCAAATATGCAAAATTTTAAATGCAATCTGGTGTCTTAAGTTCAGTAGCATCTCCAAGTAATTCATAAAACGGATCTATCATTTGAAAAACAAACTAAATCTCCAAATGAACCAATTCCAGTCCTTCCATATCTTTGATATACATTAATATATGTACCCAGTACTTAAATTTCAAGCAAGTTAATCATCTTTGGAGGAAAATTCTTTGCATGATCTCTAAACATATGCATACATCCACCGAATCTTTTGGGATTAAGAAACAAAGATAGAAACATAACCAATTATTCAATTAAAACAAATGGTGGGCAGAGAACGGCAATTCAAACAATTCCATGATCTTTGGATGACACAAATCCAATGGGCTATTGTTTTGTGGCAGCAGTGGCTTTCATTCAAACTCTAGTCGCCTCATGCTCCATTTGACAGTTTACATGCAATATGCAGTTCAGTGCCATCACTGAGTAATAAATCAGAGGGTTTCGTCAATCAAAAGGGGAAAAATTTTGGATGACTTGATTTGGGTCCTTGGATGATCTTTGGGATATATTCAGATATGTATCCCAAATATTGAATTGAGATGATATAACAGTCCATCTAAAACCGTAGTGGAGAACAAATTGCACCGCACACATAACTGCACTTTAAAAAGTGTCTTCTAGTGAGCAGATTGCTGCAATTGAAACTATTCCATAATCTGGATGGCATGAATCTGAAAATCCTTCATACTTAAACATCCTAATGAGAGCAGGTTGATATTTAAGAACTGAACCTTACCAGCCCAAAAAGAAATTTAAAAAAAAACCTTTGAAAACAGCATCCAGGACTTAGGTAAAAAGAAAAACCGTTTCCTCTTATTTACAAAACACAAAAACATAACCAGCATCCATGCTACGATTGCATTGTATTGTCCAATTAATAGTGGGCATCAAACTGCAATTGAAACAATTCCCTTGTCTATTGACATGATCCTGCAAGCTCTGCTGTAGTTTCGCAGTAACTTGACAGAATTATCACCAAAATGACACAGGTTCAGACCCTGGCTGCATGACATTATGACAATTTAAATGCAATATGCAGCCTAGAATTCAGTCAAAAAAATAAATCCAGATGACTCAATTTCAGACCTTGGATGACCATTGGGAATTCAGTAGCTTCTCCAAGTAAATCATGAAAGGGATTTGTCAATTTAGAGAAACAAAAACAAATCTTGAGATGATCCAATTCCCCACCTTGTATTATCATCTTTCAGAAACTTGCCTCTATATACAAAAAGAAAATAATGAATTGAGCAGACATATCGATCTATCTAAGATCATACTGGAAGAACGTATTACAATGCATCTTATTGGGGTTTAAATGTTGAAGTCTGAGGAATACCTATACCGAATATCTGAATTATCAATCGAATCATCCGGGTAAGAACATATTGGGTAAACAAATTAAAGCATCGAATCACGCATACCTTTAGATAGCCCTGTGACACAGATAATGAGCCCTGAAAATGGGCCTGTGCACTGGAGCTGGTGTATGTGACCGCCAGCTGAAGAAGTGGTAGCTGGTAACATGGGCCTTGAGGATGACTTCCTGACTCCACCAAAAAATGATTTAGGGGAAGAAAGGGCAGCCCCTAGTCTTGAACAACCTATGCTCACAACCCATTGATCTCTCCTGTCCACCATATTCTCCTAACCCCCTGCTTTTTCTCTCTATTAAGATTTTCACAACAATTTGCACTGGCATGTTTAACCATGGCATTCGTGCAAGCCCTCCTTACTTAAATCATGCCCCGCTGATTGAGTGGCTTTGATGATTGAATCTCTAAAGACAAAGGACTTTATCTGAATCTATACAGCAAGGAGTCAAAGTGGGTGTTAGAAAGCATGTGAAAGGACTTGAAATGTGGGCAAAGGTGGGGACTGTCATCATAGGCTGGGTCTTGTTGTTATCATGGCGAAGGTATCGTAACTTGTTGTCTACTTCTCAAGGGAAAGGAATCTGGTGCAGATTTAATACGTGCGTATTCAATTAGTTTTCTGAATGTTCTGCTCCTTAACCTCTCAATTTCTCAGAAAATTTAACATAAATTATTAACTTCGGATTTTCGTCTCGTTTTAATCAAATTACTAAAGACCTCGAAAATGTATGAAAGAACTTTACTATGGATCCGTGCAGCCAACGTACCAGTTACGAATGGAAATCCTTTTTAAAAATAAATTATAGGTGTATCAAAAAAATTTAAATGATTTTTTAAAAATAATTGTTCTTTTGGAGAAAAAAGAATGGATAAAGAATCTTGGTAATTATTATTGATCATGCACCTATAGCTTTATTTTTAGGATCCCATATTTAGAGAATAGATAATTTGGCCGATAGTCATTTATATATTAATTTTTTTTAACTTATTAAAAAAATTAATCAATATATATAGAAAAATATATGTTATACAATGTGGTGTGTTCTTCAACAATTTAATCTATATAAAAATTGATAATATAACAAGGGTCATTTGTGGCCAATATCTATCTTAATAGTTAGTGTTTTTCTTATATGAAGTGAATGACTTGCTTTTGAAAATCCACAGTTGAAAATTGTAGGAAAGAGATGCAAGACCATTAAATTATCTCAATCGTCATTTTTTTTAAAATATTAAAAAATATAATAAATAATTAAAAAAACAACTGCATTCTTATTTAGTCTTAGTTATACATTAAGAAAAGATAAGATAAGAATTGTTTTAAATAATAATTATTTTATTTGTTAGTATTAAGTTTATGTTAATATTGTTTGTAATATATTAATTATATTTTTAAGGTACATATTTTATTAATATTTCAATTCTAATAAATTAAGAAATAGTTTTCATTTTTTATTTAATCATTTATTAATTTAATAAGTTTATTATTTGTTATTTTTTTAAAAAATTATTATATTTATTAATAGTTGGATTTTGATCTATTTTGATTTTTCATTTAATTTGTTTTATTTTAGTTTTTAATTTAGATTTAACTTTGAAATTATTTTTGTTATTTATATTTTTTATATGAAATTACAAATAATAATTAAAAATTATTAGAATTGTTTTTGATAAAAAGGGTAAAAATTTATTCAATCAGAAATAATCAAGAATACAACCAACAAGAAAACATAAAGCTAGATCCACAAAGGCAATCCAGCGACTAAGAACCAAAGAAATGCAGGCCATCCACACCAACTTAAGGACCCTGCAAATCCTCCTGAATCAACATTTTAAGTTTATGAGCACAATCATTGGGAAGTTGCTCCTAGTCCTCAACCTTCTAATCACCCCTAAACTCAAAAGCTCATTTAGACAAACAATCTGCCACATTGTTCCACTCCCTAGGGATATGAACAAAGGACACCATCTCAAGCGAGTTGCAAAGCTGATGAATTTGTTGCACAATCAAAGACACTTTCCAATCCACCCCATTGTGACTATGTTTATTTAGTAAATTAATCATAGTCTGTGAATTGGATTCATAGATAATCTTGTGCCGACCAAGCATGCAAGCCTTTTCCACATCAACAAGAATAGTGAGAGCCTCCATGAGATTATCGGTTTGGATGTCGTGATGCCTAGAAAAGAAGAAAATGGGAGCCCCAAAACTATCTCTCCCTACACCACCCACACCAACAAAACCCAGATTTCCCCTAGAAGATCCATCAATATTAATTTTCAAAATCCCAGAAGGAGGCAAGACCCAACGACCATCTCTCGAAGTTTTCTTACTATGATGTCTTCTTGAAAAGAAATAGGCCCTCCTAGAGTTGAGACCATTCAAACCCAGGCGCATTAAAACCACGGTCTCATCAGGAATAAGAGGAGCCCCAACCTCACATTTAGTTGAAATAGTCTCCCGAAGCATACCAAGAATCAATTGCCAAACTTGCGCAACCACCACCTTTCTATCCTAGAAAATTCTGCAATTCCACTCCAACCAAATCTACCAAAGAATGCACGAAGGCCCAATAGTTCATGCCAACTAGAGAGGAAAAGAGAGAGAAGGGGCTCTCCCTAGATTCCTCCAAAACCCAATTAGGGAAAGGGCATGCACACAAGAATGTCTCCACACTACCCACCATAAGTGTCAGATAGATCTAGAAAAAGAGCATTGAAGGAAAATATGTGAGGAAGACTCCTCACTTGCACCATAGAGGAAATAAATGGAAGGCCCCTGAAAACCTCTCTTTAGAACATTTTCCCAAATAAGACACCTATTATGTGCAACTAACCACAGGAAAAAATTGTACTTAGGCCACTCAAACTTATTCCACACATTTCCATCAAGGGACATCATCCTCCCCATACTTCCTATAATCTAGCTCATGATACCTAGCAACTACTAAAAACACCCCTTTGGGATCCAAGGCCCAAGCCAAGACATCTCTTTGTTGCATAAAGCTATAAAATCTCTCTGCTAAAATCTTAGCTAGCTCAACACGATCCTCATCAGAACCACCAAGGGGCCACAAGTGACATCCTTTCCATCTAAGAATCTTCACCTGACCCAAACACTACATACCTTTGAAATCGTTGACTTTCATCCAACCAACATCTTGAAAACACAATCCCATTTCCTACAGATGAGGATGGGTGGTGAAGATGGGAGGATGACCATCCTAGGAGTCAAGCCAAAATAGAGCACCATCGCCCTTGTGACAAATCTAGAAAATACCCTATTTGATCATGCGAGCACCTTTATTTAGAGTATCCCAAATCATAGACCCCTTACCATCCAAAGAGTATATAGGGATATCCTTACTCGCAACACCTCTCAAATATTTAGCCTTGAGGATTTTAGCCCAACATTGATCCTAACTAATACACCAATGACAGTAAAGCTTAGCAGCCAAAGCCTGACTGATCATAGTTTCTTGTCAAAGACCCAAGCCACCTTGATGAATAGGCCTACAAATAGTATCCAACTTAACCAAACTCCATTTCTTGGTATCTAGACTAGCGGCCCATAAAATTGCCTAGAAAACGTATCAAGCTCCTTAATAAAGCCAACAAGAGCAACTTGGACCATACATCTATAGAGAGGAAGCACTTGAACCACAACCTTTAGGAGCATAATCCTCCCAGCAAAGGACAACCACTTGCAAGTCCAATGATTGACATAACCCCTAAACTTATCTAGAACCTTCTGACAGGTTCCTCTAAGCAGAGGGGAAACAAAGAGGGGGACACCCAAGTAGACAAAAGGGAGATTACCAATCTGAAACTTGAGGATGTGAGCAATCCTTGATTGAATAAGTGGAGGACTACTGAAGAAAAAAAAAAGAAAAAAAAAGAGGATTTCCCTTCATTAATCTTCTGACCTGAAGCAACAAGGAAAATATCAAGAGCATGCCTGAAGTTGCATGCTTCCACGATTCTAGCAATGCCCAACAGAGCAGTATCATCCATAAATTGAAGATGGGTTTGAGGAGACAAGTCTTCACCCCAAGACCATTCGTGAATAAGTCCCTAGCTTAGATGGGCTTTAAGAAATCTTCCCAAACCTTCAGCTATAATAATGAAATGATATGGAGACAAGGGGTCACCCTACCAAAGGCCCCTAGAAGCACCAAATAGAGAAGAAGGCACACCATTAACCAGCACAGAGTACGACACCAACATGACACAACTCATAACCCAATTAATCCAATCCTCACCAAACCCAAAGACACACATAATCTTGTGTAGAAAGGACCATTTGACCTGATCATAAGCCTTAGCCATGTCCAATTTGATAAATATGACCTTCTATTTGGAAACCTCCATGGAATGGATCTAGCCTCAGCTACAAACACAATCCCATCCTAGATATGTCTGTTAGCCACAAAACCTCCATGCTCTTCTGAGATAACATGAACCAACTAGGGCTTGAGTCTTGTAATACCCAAAATTTATTTTTTTTCTTCATTAAGGCATTTTGTAAAAGTGGTTAAAATCTTGTAAAAATTATCATTAAAAGTAAAAAAAGGTTAAAATTTCTAAAAAGTAAATGGACCATAGGGTATTTTTGGGTTTGTTGTCAAAAGGATGTTGGAAATTTTTTCTAAAAATAGAAATTTGCATGTTGGCCCCTATTTTTTAGGTAATCACGTATGTTCAGGAAATCCTCATATTTTTGAAAATCTAACGATATGGGTCTCTTCAGAACGAAATTGTCTACAAACCAGATCTCAGTTTTTTGGCCCTACTTTTTAGAAAAGTTTCTAAAAATAGAATATTTGCATGGAGGGCTAAAACTAATTTTGATTAGTTAAAAATATGTCTCGATCACGTCGGTCCAATCAGAATCGTCAAATAGTCAGTTTTGCTTTGGTGGGTCTATTTCATTTTTTCAAAAAATAAATCACGACCTCTTAGGTCATCAATGGAGGATGGCTAGCTGCCAGGTGTCTGATTTTTAGTCTCAAACACTACACAAATCGATCAACGGTGAAAGATGCTCGAAAAATGGTGAATGGAGGGGAATCTAAAAATAGCGAAAACTATAAAAAAATATTCTAAGTCTAGAAAAGAAAGGTGCCTTATTTCAAGGGAGGTACCTGGCAGTCAATGTATTAGCCAATTTTTTCAATTTTCACATATCATGCACGCACAATGGTGAACACGGTCAATGTAGTCAGCAACGACGATCAACGTGATCAGTAAAGGTGGTGAACGAAGAATGAAAAAAGTTCAAAACTCAAAAATTAAACTATCTCTAGGAAACCCATGTGCCTTATTTCAAGGAGGGTGCCTAGGGTTTCATGCCTTAGCATTTTTTTCATTTTTTGAAAAACATGCAATTTGACTCCTCGACCTAGTTCAGATCCAATCAAATGCAGTCAAAAATAGTTTTTAGGGTTTGGAAAGTTGGAGGTCATCATCAGATATGTTCAGGCTCTTCAACGAATTCATCATCTAGTTCAGAGGACATATCAGACAGCAAGAATCATGATTGAACAGAGGTGAAAACATAGAAAATGAAGAAAGTCACTGAAAAGTTAAAAAAATGTGAAAAATATTCTATCTCTAGAAGGTTTGGGCACCTCATTTCAAGGAGGGTTCCCAAGGCTTCAACACTTACAATTTTTTATTTTCGGAAAACGTTAAAACTTCTCTGTGTGCCCAGTTATGACTTTCATAGAATCAGTCAGATGAGTAACAAAGGCTAGTATGAGGTATCATTCTTCTCATATTTGATCAGGCTTGTCAGATTGACTAACTTTTAGTCTCAATTGTTCTAGATTGGTGAAAAGTGATGCCCGAATAGGGGGTACTGGATTTCAAAGATGCGTAAACCAAAAAAATTGAAAATCTCAAAAAAAATTATGTTTGGAAGACTTAGGCACCTTATTTCAAGGAGGGCACCTTTTTTCCTTACACTTGAATATTTTTCACTTCATCCATGTTTTCTTCAATTCGGACTCCATCAACAACTTCAAGGGTTTGCAAACACGATCAGATGATGTTGGATGTTGAAACAAAGTTGGGGATCACTTCAGTAGTGGTCAAAGATTAGATTGACATGATCAAACAAAGATTATCAGTCAATAGTGCCAATTTGACAGATTGTCAAAGTCAGAAGCAGGCTTCAATGGTGAACAGAGAATGAAAAAAGTTCAAAAAATAAACTATCTTCGATGAAGTTGGGCGCCTTATTTCAAGGAAGGCACCCAAGTCATCTTAACTTAGAATTTTTTTTTAAATGTCTTCATGAATGCATGCTTTTTTTTCCCTATTTTTTAGGAATTTTTTGTGTTGACGCAAACAAAGTCAAATAGTTTTGCATGCAGACTCCACAATAATAGGGTTTTGCATAAAAGTGTTTTTTTATCTCCAAAACCTATTTAAGAAATCTTTGAGCATTCATTTTTCATAATTTATAGGTTGGCTTTCAGAGAAAGAAACATAAAATTTTCTTCTCATCAAGATTTGGAGGCTCAAAAGAAGTGGTTTTTTCAGTGTTCTTCGTGGATTTGAGATTGGGAAGCACAAAAGCACACTTTTTCATGGTTTATTTTCTAGGGAATCACTTTTCAAAAACATGTGGTCAAAATTTTCAACTTTCATCAATCTCGGTCTACTTTCCTTCTACTCCTCTTGAAGATTGGAATTTTTTTAAAAAAATTAAGAGAATCTACTTTTTCGCACATGTTCAAGAAATCCTCATATTTTTCAAAATCTGATGATCTGGATCTCTTCAAAATAAGATTATCTACAAAACCTAGACCTTAGCTTTTTGACCTTAGCTTTTTTTGAAAAATTTACATGTCGACCCTTATTTTTTAGGAGATCTTTCTTTTTTGGGAAAAACTTAGATTTTTCAAAATCTGACAATCTGGGTCTCTTCACAACGAGATTGTCTACAAAACCTAGACCTTAGTTTTTCAGCCCTACTTTTTAGGGAATCTTGCATGTTCTTGAAAAAATTAGCTTTTTCAAAATCTAACGATCTAGGTCTCTTCAGAATAAGATTATCTACAATACCTAGACCTTAGCTTTTTCCCAAAAATCTGCCATTTTCTAAAGAAAAATCAGCGATCTGTTTTTAGCTCTTGGGCAGAACTTTTCTAAACATAGGCGTGTTCATAGTCAAAAGTCAAGTTTTTCAACATGCAGTACTCTCCAACAGAAATCAAGACCCAATTAGTGTTGCTCCACGATTTCCTAAGAACATTCGAAACTGACTTGCATCATGTGTTTCCAATTGTTGATTTGCATGTTTTGGAAGGCGTAGGAAACATTGTAGTTAAGAATCTTGATCATTTGATCATTATGGGTTGCTTGTAGCAACTTCTATCCCCATCTCAGTGTAGAGCCTTGAATTTGTAATTGCTTGTGTCAAGCATTACAATTCAACTTCACGAGAAATCATATCAACGGATGGGCGTATTATTTGTAGCCTCAAGCTAGAAGATATTGAGAAGTGTTTTACAATACCACCATGGACAAAAAACTTCATCATATTTATTAAAGAATGTGAAAAAGTGTGTTATGAACAAAAGGACAAGTGTTAGAAAAGAATGGCTCAGAAGTGGCTAAAGAGAAGCAGAATACTTTGCCAAGAAATGTTGGGCGCAGTGAGTTCAAGGAGGAATATGCAGTCATGATTACTTTGCTTAACCGAGTCATAGGTCAAGCAAAAGCAAATAAATTTCAGCCTTGGATGTTTTATATCATCTCCTAGATTGTTGACATAAGAAAACACTATGACTGGACGGTATTGATCAGTGATAGTCTCCACAATCAAATGATAAAATTCTTCAAGGCCCATGAATTCCACATGATATCCTACCTTGTATATCTAATGGCCTTTC
The DNA here is from genome assembly GCA_007258455.2 of Sequoia sempervirens. Classification (NCBI taxonomy): domain Eukaryota; kingdom Viridiplantae; phylum Streptophyta; class Pinopsida; order Cupressales; family Cupressaceae; genus Sequoia; species Sequoia sempervirens. The sequence goes on along the minus strand of VDFB02047230.1, from coordinate 254,358,581 downwards.
AAGGCAAGTTTAGAGGTTTGACTATCGTTGGAACTCTAGGTGTTCAACATGTGTATGATCATTACCCACAACTAGAGTTTTCAAAATCTAAACAACGCTACAAGTGGTTGAATGATCTATTCCTAGTGCATACAGTGCGAGATCTTGATAATGAGTTGCATATATGGATTTCAGTAGATGCTAGATTGGAAATGGCAAAGTGGACTGATTGGTTTATCCAATTCTCCACATTCTTCTACATAAGAGTATATGGCTTCTCAAGTGATCCAGTCATGCTTCCTAGATATCCAACAAATGAGGTCATGTTCATGGAGTTTCTAAGGAAAGTACACGAAGTGCACACACTTTTGTGTAACAGATGCAAGCTTACATTTAGCTTCCTATTTGAGATGAGTATATACAGATGTTGATCGACGTTGATGCTAAGTTGATGACTGATGAAATGTTAAATTTTGGTCTCAAGCTTCTCAAGGAGAGACGTTCATATGATCCTTGTCATTTCTTCGCAACTCATCTTGGTTAGAATTATGCACATGTGCCCACAATTGAATATTTGTGGACTAATTGTGAAGATGAGTTTGAAGTGTGCAAGCGCAACTACTCTAGACTTACTCTTCGGAAGATGGCTTATTTCTTATCAAAAGATGTGGAAGGACTTTCAGATGATGATGGGGAAGTTCTACTTCCCGTGTATGTTAGATATCAAGTTGAACAATGACCACTTCCACAAGTTGATTGGTTCACCAAAGAGGGCACTTCAATCAAGGAAAGAACACGCTGAGATATCAAGAATAGAAAGATATCCCTGAACAGTAAGAAGACACGAAAGGTAGCTATTCCAGTTGTAGAGCTACCAATAGTTTAGTCATATCTACCTTCTTCTTCTAGATCAAAACTGAGAGAAAAATCTATGAGCAATCCTCTAGAAGATACCAAGATTAGTAGAATGACAAAGAGCTTAAAGGAAAAGGTGAATTAGCAAGAACAGTCAGTAGATGCACCAAAAATTTGAATTGAGTTAGCACCACAAGTTGAAGCGGAGCCTCCATCTCTTATTCTTCCATCATCACAAATGCCTTCTCCTATTCATATAGATTCAGAAGTTGATTCACTAGTTCACAACGTCTCAACACATATTGATCCATCAGGAGTTGCTAGAGTTGGAACCGATCCTCCTATAGAAGTTAGTAGAGACTCCTCATCTTGGCTTGAGAACCTATTAGGTAGGAAGAGGAGGAAGCCTTCTTATTAGTTGAACTTTACAGAACTTGATAGCGTCTACCAAGACACAACAAAGAAGAAACTTAAGAAGCGAGTTCATATGGAGAATAATTTTGAAGGCGAGATCATTCTTGAGTTTGCCATACCTCTTGAGGACAAGAATGTTGATGAGGTTGAAATTGATGAATTCAAGGTTGTCAAGGCCAATCTCAAAAGAAGCACCCAACATACTGATGTGAATCTCTTTGAGGTTACAATAGATAATTTGAAGGAACGAGTGCTCAAGGATGGAGAAGATAAGGTAGCCCTCAAGGCTGAGATTTGACAACCACGACAGTATGTTTCCAATATCCTTCATGGTACTTTACGGGCCACCTTGTTGCTTCCACAAATTTTGGAGTAACCTGCAGATCAACATCAGTTGAGTCAGTTGGTCATATACGAAAAGCATATGAGAGATTGGATAGAAGAATTCATCACCAGGGGAAGATTTATACTTGCAAAGATGTACCAATTGAGGTATAATTCCCATGATCTTCACTTAGGGATTCAGGAGTTTGGCCAAAATATAGTGGAAAGGAAACTGAGAGATGAGATCGTCATTTCCAACTTGAGGACAACTTATGATTTAGTCATTACAGAAGAAAACAAGAAGAATATTTTTTCTTGGAGAGAACAACACCTCTTCAAAGTAAAAAACTACAAAGGAATATCTGTGTTGATGGGTGTTTTTGCACACTTTCTCAACACAGGCAGTACATGAATGCACTACCTCTCTTGAAAGGAAATCTCCCACGACGAGTTGCTGAAAATCTCCCCAAGGTCTCTCTGGTGTCAGGTCATGACTTGCATGGAATTCCTCGGTTGATTTTGATGTGATTTTGCTGGTAATCACAGGGCGCACTTACGTAGCTGGATGCGAGGTGGATCTTCAAGTATGAAGTTTCTAAGATGGAGGTCGAGTTTGACCTTGCTATAGGTTCAGACAGCAATCCAAAACTTTGATTTTTCTTCAAATTTGGCGTTACAATGCGCAATGAACCTTGGTATAGGTTATTTCTAAAAAAAAGGGGAAAAAGAGCAGGGAAAGTGGAAGGCTCTTGGACCTACAGCTAACTGTGAACAGTAATCATGGAGTTCCTGTAATGGACAGCTTCCTGGAAACAATATTCCACTTAACCATAAATCTCACAGTATCATGGAATTTGTGCTATCTTCTAAGGTCTGCAAATATTTCACCTTTCATTCACTGTTTGCATGCATGAACAAAGATGAAAGTGTGGAGCAGCTTTGAATTTAAGCCCAAACTAACTTTACATAGCCATCTACCAGCAGCAAATAGCAAAAAGTATGGACTAAGAAGGCGTCTACATGGCAGGAATTTTCACAACTACAGAACAATATTTCTAAAATCTATCAAAGCAAGAATACAGCTAACTAGAACAGCAATACAAATCTAAGTAAAGCATCTAACCATGGAAGTTGAATCAAGTAACATGTGAAAAACTCAGAAAATGCACCAAGTCAATGTATTTTCATTATAAATTTTTGCAGCATGTCTTTACAACAACTCAACTCCCTTTGCAAATGAGAGGAGAGCCCTATTTATAGTGCCCAAAAAGTTAAATGAATGGCCAAGATTCATTACAAAATAGGGTTTCACCAACCCCCAATATATTACAATTTAAAATTACATTTTGTCTTCTCCCTATTTCGTCATCTAGTGCCAGTCACTGTAGCAATTTAGTCCTTTGCTAATTATTGTTTTACTGTAGCTATTCCTTGGGGAGCTCTTCACTGCCAAGAGGGTTGTCCTCTTGCTTCTTTGAAGCTGTATACTCTATGAACTTTAGAATGACTGGCTGGAGCTTGTCTACCTCAATAATCTCATACCGTAGCATTTGGTAGCTCCATTCCTTTGCATTATCTTCTAGCTTCTTCCAGTCCTCATCGTACTTTGTGCCCTGATCTCTGAATAGCTCTGATTGGTCGAATGCACGGGCAAAAAAACTCATGAATTCCATCGTTATTTCACTAGACATCTCGTCCTCCATCTTCTTCTGGAAGTAAAGTTTTACCTTTTCCGGATCCATCTGTACTACGGGCATGTCATACTCCATCATCAACTTAAGATAACGAGCGCATTCCACTCTAATTTCCTTGATCCATTTGATGTCCAGATCCACTTTACTCATTATTTGCTCCAACCTTTCCTTCCTATTGTCAAAGTCTCGCCACCACACATCCATCAACCAGTGATCATCCTTGTTGAATGCAAGCTCCTTTTCCCATGTGGCTTTTGGCAATTGAAGGATAGCCTCGATCTTTGGAAAGGTGGAGTCGTATGTTGCAGGGAAGTCGGTGCAGAGTTTCCTCGTGCTTTCCAAAGATAGTTGCAGATCCAAGAACTTGTTGGCTGTCTAAATAGCCCGGCTAATACCCATGTTCCCGACGTACAGGACCTGCCGAAACCAACTCTCTGTAGTCTTTTCCAAGTTCTTTCTTCTCTCCATCTTATCAATTTGTTCTTTGGACAACAGTTGGGGTGGAGCCATGGACGTGGTAAGCAGGTCATCCACCGAAGACCATTGCTATATGTAATCTGTCAAAGCAGCCACCTGTGCTTTAAGCTCATCTTTCGAGACCTTGTCCTGCTTTATCAGATGCACCACTGTAGCCACTGACTCTTCAAGGTGTCCTACCTTTTGTTCTTTGGTAGCGGTTCCCAGATCCATGGTGGAGATGTTGTAGGTTATTCCCTCTTGGCCTACCATAGGTGTTGCTATTTGCACAGCTCGAGACCTAGAGGCATCCATCGTTATCCTGGATCTGATCTTAGGTTTCTTCTCTTTTCTAGTTGTAATTTGTGCTCGGGCTAAGATAGCTTCTAGCCTCGCTCTTAGGTCCTTCAATACAAGAGTTTTCTTTTCAAGTTGCCTTTCTTGCCATTCAGGCATATCAGTCTTCTCTTTAGGTGATTCAGGATAACCTTCACCCCCCTCAGCTAAGGTTTCTATTTTCTTATCTTCTGGGGCCCTTTCTTCCTTCTTAGTAGTATCTCCTTCTTCTTCATCGGAGTCCTGGATGAACACGAGGCGCTTAATAGGAGAATTGGTAGATAATTGTTGCCTAGGAATTTCTTTCTTTTCCATTTCCTTCCCCTCCTTTCCTTCGGTTTTCTCAACCTCGTGTGTTTGCTCCTTGGGCCACTCAATTTTGAGGCTCTTGACAGTTTGAGCCTCACCCTCAGGCTTATCTTCTCCTGGATTGTCCTCTTATTGCTATCCTTCTTCTTCATCGGGCGACCTTTCTGCCTCCTCTTCAGTACCCTTTAGCTGCAGGGCCATTTCTTCCTCAAGGTCATCATCGAAGGCTTGCACGATGACCCTACCACCGGTATCCTCCTCCTCATCCCCGCTCTCGGAAGAGCCTGTTCCTTCCTCCTTGTAGGCCACTATGTCGATTATGTGGTGTTCATACTCAGGGTGCTCATGGTATTCATTGGCCTCCTCTTCAAATGGCTTCGAGGCCTCTTGTTCTCACCTCTCCCATTCCTCGAAGATTAACATGGTGGCCTCCACAGCCGATGGCCCCGTCGGAGGTTGCGAAGGTTTAGCAGTAGCAAGGACCTATGTAAGGGTCGCTTGAAGAGTGGGATCCATAAGGATCTGGGAGAGCTTGGAGGGGAGTTTCTGCATATGTCTTGAGAGGGCCTCAAGCACAGTGGGAGCGGGTATTGGTGACGGCATTGCAACTAATGGGAGTGACGTAGTGGGTGACATGGCAGTGGAGGAAGGAGGAGTAGTCACAGCGGATGAAGAGTCAATGACTATTATAGGCTCGGCTGGAGGCAAAGGGGCAAGATGGATAGAGATGTCCACCGCGGGCGGGGATGTGGCGATCATGGCTATGGAGGTAGATGATGGGGCAGTTGAAGTAGGGAGAGCCAAAAGAGGTTTTACTTGATCTGTACCCTTTGCTTCTTCCTCTTGAATTAAGGGTTGCTCCACCGTGCCCCCTTATTTGCTTAAGTCTTTTGGAGGGTGAGCCCCCTGGATCCTTCCTTGTATAAACCTTGGGGTTAGGAGACTACTTCGTTTCTATCTCTTTCCTCTTCTTGGATCTGGTAACCAGAGGAGACTTGGATGTCCCGCCCATTGAAGTGGTGGCAGCGGCGTCCTCCGTGGCACTTGGTTCACTCTTGAGGCCTTCATATGTCAGGACCACCCCTTGCTATTTTAATCGAGCCACTTGTCCATCAACCCACTCCTTGGTACAGGCCAAGATTGGCTTGGTTATAATATCAAGGTCATCGACCTCTTGCTCATCCTAGTCTATTGTTGGTATCGACAAATTGGTGACTGCAGGATACCTGGGGTCCATCACGGTGCTTTCGTCCTCCTCGACTTGATCTGGTATGGGAAATGGCTGCACCTTTCTTATAAAATATGCAGTCATCCACATATAGTGCCTTGCACGTACTTCCCTATCATCCTGACAATCCCCTCAAAAGTCCTCAATGTGGTGCAGATGAGCGAACCCCGGTCATAGTGCCTTCCTTACGTGCCCATATGGGTCCATTCGCGAGTGAGCAGTGTGCAAGTGAAAATGATAATCCTTCAATTCTTTCTCAGAGTTACCAGCGCACTGGGAAGTTTGTAATTTATACATGCCCTGACCAAGGGTCAAGGGATAAGAGATTCCTGCTATGTGCTTGCCGTTGAAGACTGTCTATATGTGTTGGAGTTTCTGAGAAAGCTCCAATGGGATGATCCGGTCGTTGGGGTATCGAGGCAACTTGTTTGGCCTTTCGGTGAAGCCTTGGGCACTGATGTACGTGAACTTTGGATATTGAATAAAGAGGAAGGCGTACTGCTTCAAGAATGCCCGAGCACTGTGGGAAACCCTTCTCTCAAAGTCCCCAGCAATCATTCTGATGATATGGCCAATGAAGGCATCATTTACCCTGCATTACTCCTTCTTGAAGTTTCGGTACTGGAGCTAGGGGTACCTGTCATAGGCCTTCAGTCTTCGACCCTACTCCTCATCGGGCGCCACAAACAACCCATTGTACTGTCTCTGGTCCGCCAAGGAGTAGACAAGATACGAAGTCATGTAGAACTTTGAAATTTTCTTGAAATTGATGAACTGCTCATGGAAGCAGTTGCTTATTATACCTCCCCAGTAGAACAAGGTCTTTGTGGTGATGTCCTCATTCCCACGAAGGATTTGTTTGATGAAGGACACCATCCACTCCTAAAAGAAGGCAGCCGTAGGGAGACCCATAACCCTACTTAACATTGTGACCAAGTCGTGGTAATCTTCATGGAAATCATTGTGGAAGAGTTCGTGAGGAACCTTCGCAGCGCTGCCCCATTTTTCCTTAAGCCAATGCTGATTTATTAACCTTTTGCAGCCTGTCGAGTTGTCATTCCATGCTGCCTGGCATTCCTCTATGGTAGGTATTTCCATTTCTTGAAAAGTGGGAATATGGAAGGTCTTTGTGATTCCTTCAGCCGACATGTCGGTGAGAATGTTACCATCTCTGTCAATTATGGTTCTTGTGTATGGTTGATATGCCTGCCGACAAGTCATGACCAATTCGGGGGCCACAAGGGATGGAGGGAAGCCTGCAGCTTTTGCAATTCCACTTTGTCTAATCAGCCTTACATTCTTGGTCGTCGGATTGACCCTGACCCTTTGTGTAAACTCATTAATATTGACATGGCCGATATTGGTGTCAGTGATTTCTTTCCAATCCATGGCAACCTTTGAGTGCAGAGGTTCACCCTAGAACTGGTACTTCATTTGGTCCTTGTCCTCCTTTCCTCGAGGAGTCATGCCCGACTTCTTTCCTTTGTCCTTTTCCACAGCCGCCCCCGAAGGTCCTGCACCCAATTCCATATATTCTGCAAGCAAAGGCGTAGTCAGTGCAATTGATCACGAAAGTCATGTTAGTTAAAATCCCATGGTCGAAGTCAAATTTAAATAATTTATCGTTCATAAAATGATACTTCTACTTCTTGATGTCATTAGTCTCTTAATTGAGGGCTTTCGGATAATCCGGGCCCAGAGGCTCGGACTTCCTTGGTAGGAATGCTGTTTTGAAAGGGCAAATGGGGCAGAGTGACCCAGGAGATCTTTCCCGACCGAATTTTGATGGTTCAAAGGCTTGTAATGAAGAGGGCTGAAATTAAGCACGTGGGTCGAGATCAGATTTCAAATTTGAGCTCATTTGGATCAATTTGGGAGAAACCGAAGGTACAAGGCCGGAAAGCCGTCCAGAGATAGCCGTTTGGAACGCCATGGCAGAAACAGAGTTCTAGAGGTGGAATTTCGGGGTCCGAGACCCGGCGGGTCTAAGGGCGGCTGGCATTTTGCAATTTAAAGTGCTCAGGCCTAAGGGGTTGGGACGTTGTCATGCCTTCGCCGTTCGGGACAGCGATCGTCGAGCGGAAGTCCGGAGGGGGCCACCCGGTGGACCGGACCTGGCATCAAGGTCGGACGTTAGATTACATTTTGAGCTCCTATGGCAAGCAAGGAGGCAAAGCCCAGAACTCGGAAGGGCGGGCGCGAATTTCCCTTTTAGAACGGCGGAGGAGGGACAAAGTCCCGGGAGCCGGAGCCCGAAAGGGGTGAGGACGTTTAAGGTTTAACGCAAAAGCTCCAAGCAGCGAATGGAGGCCCGGGGCTCGGGAGGTGGAAGATCACCGAGGATTCACCATTCAGAACAACAAAGATGGGACAGAAGTCCGCCGACCAGGACCCGGGAGGGCGACGAAAAGTTGAGTTCAAATGCAAAGTAGACGGCGAAAGGAAGGACGGGCTTCGGAGCTCGGGCGGACTGGGCGACTCCGCCATTTGGAATGATGGCATCCTCGCGGACTTCCGGTCACGGAAGTCTGGGGAATCGGGCCCGGGGAGCCAAAACGACAGCCAAGTTGGATTTTAAGTTTTCAACCTCGACGACGAAGGGACAATGGAGGTCCGAGGAGCTGGGCCCGAGGACCCAAATAGTCATTTTCGCCAGTGTTCGTTGTTTTCTATTTCGACCGCCAAGAGGAGGCTCGGGCCTGGAGGGCAAGAACGCCCTTGGGTGATGAACAACCATGACAAGGCAAGATTTCAGTCATGAATTCGAGGGCATTTTGGAGGTTTTTAAAGAATTGAAAACATGGGTTTTGTGCGTTTCACCATGTTTTATCAATCACATGTCCTTTAAACTCGTGTTGTTCATTTTAAACTTTAAAATCATGAAAACATTGCTCGGGAGGGTGGATAGCAAACCTACCTCGGACACTCGATGCGGCAAGGTGTGAAATCCACCCACGATCAGCAAGTGGCGGCAACAGGTGCGAGGGCGATGATTGACGAAGACAAGGATCCTCTCTGGCAATTTCTTTGACCTCTCTCTACAACATTGACAAGTGAGAATGACAGGTTTGGGCAAGATATTTATACTCTCACCGCCATTAATGGCCGCATTAAATGCAAGTACGACGAACAATGGGTTGGTGGATTTTGAATTTGCGGACGGCGGTGGGAGGTCCGGGACCCAGTGGCCAGAAAGACGCGAGGCGGTGGTCGTCTTGGAAAATTCTACTAGGAAATCACCGGCGGCAAAGGGGAAGTCGGGACCTGGAGGGCAGAAGTCTACCACTAGTTTTTTGTCAGGGACGGCGAAGTCCTCACAGCACTCCGGAAGCAGAAATTCGGAGGTTCGGGCTCGGCAAGTTCGAAGGCAGTCAAGAAACTTTGCAACTTTCACCGGACGGAGAACAAGGATCTGGGACTTGGGGCCCGGGAAGGCAGAATCCATCCGCCATTCGGGACGGTGGACATGATGAAGAAACCCGGCCAGGGAAACCTGAAGGGGCGGGCCTGGTAGAGGCAAACTGCCAGATAGACCCCGCAAGGCACCAGAACTTGACAAAATTAAAAGGGAGAAGTACGGTCAACTTATGATGAGACATTGGAGGTATGTTGACCATCCGGGACACCAAAACGGGGAACACAAAATGAGGCGGCGTCAAAATGACCCGACAAGGTGAAAGAAAAAGAGGGTCCCCATTTTTGAACGGGGCGTGTGTGCTGAGGGCACAACAATCTGTAGAGTTGGTTGGATATAGACAAAAGGTTGCTAATACTCTCAAGTTTGTAAGTATGTTTGTGTTGCAAATCCCTTGTCAATATTGACATGAAGATGGAACTTACTTTGATCTCGGTGAAGTATAAATAGAGTTTCAAAACCTTATCTATGGCAGTTTTAATGGTGATCTTGTTGCTTGCAAGATGAAGCATGTTGTTGCAATGTCAGCAAAATTGATGAAGTAGCTGAAAAGATGAAAGAATTGCTAAGTTTGATCACAAATGATGAGGAGATGTTGGAAAAAGAGTACATCATTATGGATAGTATCAATGTTCCTGATGAAGAGGTAGTTAATAGCTTTCTGGAGGATATGATTTCCCAAGTTAGTAATGAGTGAACTACCAATTGAAGCATGCAAGGATTTCCAAGAATACAACTAAAGTAAAAGCAACAATTAACTTGATGCCTTTTCCAAGTTTAACTGGTTGTTCTCATTCATTCTTATCTATTCTTTGGAAATATCAAATGTATAGTTGGAGCTTTTCTTGTTGTTAGATCAGTTAACTAATGTTTGTAGTCCCGTTAACTGTTAGTTATCTTTTATTTAGTCTTCGAAATAAGGCTTGCATGTTAACAAGACTAGTTGTTAAAAATAAGGATATTTAGGGTTCCCTACTCCTTGTTTGTGTATAAATAAGGGCAGCCTTGCCCATTTATTTTTAACTATTGTTGTGATAGCAAATTTTTTGATTCTATTTTTCCTACAACTTTTCTATTCAATGTTTGTTCACTTTTGTTTCAAGTGTAATATGGTTTGATCACATATCATATGCCTATTTTTCTACAATTTGTTGTCCCATAAGTGTTTTTGTTGTTATAAAATTGAGGAAGGAAATCTCATGCATACCTTTCTTTGATCTACTATCTCAAATCTATTTCAATAATTTTTCTTATGTTTTTCTTTCGTAATCTTTTTTCAGCTTACATCTAATAAGTACAATGAGTCTTCAGGTGTGTTCTGGAAGCAAGTTTGTTTAAGCTTTTGTGTAAAATCAATCATTCCTTGTTTACTTCTAATTCTCAAGCTTTGAATTTACTTGAGTCATCAGAAGCATTATTAGAATAGGCTTAGTTGTAGTTTGAAGTTTCGAAACCAGAGAAAACCTTAGTTGCAACTCAAAGTGTTCTATAACCTTGTGCTCTTAGCTGAGAATAAAAAGATCGACAATAGTGTAGTATTTCTTTTTAAGCATAATCAACGAAGAGGGAGCTTTCCCTCCTAATTTGAAGAGAAGTCTAAATGTGCATAGCTGTCTGTTTCCAATCCACGTCCAGAGGTGCGAATTGAAATGCCAACAAGTCTCTCAACAATCAGCGTGGATATGATCTTATTGATAACATTACAAAGGGTGATTGGTCAAAATAGATTAAAAGAATTAGCACCCTCATGTTTGGGAATAAGAGCTACAAACATAGAGTTTATGGCTTTCAACATTTTTTTTCTCACCTGTGATTCTTGCACCACCTCCAAAATATCCCATTTGATAATCTCCCAATATTCCTAAAAAAACTCAATAGGGAATCCATCCAAACCAAAGGCCTTACCTTTTTTCATGTTGAAAACCACCTCCTCCAACTCATCAAGGAAATTGTTCGACTAAGAGCAGTATTAGCTTCATAGGAAATAAAAGAGGGGATACACTCTAGGACCTGATCCACCTCTTCTGGATTCTCAGGAGAGTCCTCTGAGAATAAATAAGAGAAATATTGAGTTACCTCTTGAGAGATGTCACATAAAGAAGATAATTGAGCACCCTGAGAGGACACAATAGAGGAGATAAGATTCTCATGACCTCTGGCTTTGACGAAATTAAATAAGAAATCAATATTCCTATCTCCCTCCTATAGCCAGTCGATCCTAGACTTTTGCTTCTAAAACAACTCCTCCCTCAGCTCCCATTCAAAAAGCCTCTCCAAAGCATCTACTTCAACTTTAAGGGATTCTTGAGCAATCCCTTGATCTCTATTTTTCCTAGAGATGATATCCAAAAGGTTTTAAGCTACAAATTTTTCCTTAAAGAAATTTCCAAAGCATTCTCTATTCCAAATTTTTAACTGAAATTTCACAAAATGAAGCCTTTTCACAAACGTGTATCACCAAACTTTAATAAGATTCTGCAAAGAGGGCTCCCACAACCACATTAATTAAAATTTAAAGGTAGGATTCTTGGCACTTTCCCAGCCAAATGCAAAAAAAAATATAGGCAAGTGGTATGAGCAATCAAGAATTTCAAAGTTGGATATCCATTGGTTGCCTAACCAAAAGCTAGAGACCAAAAACCTATCTAGCCTCTCAGAGATAGAGTCCACCCCACATCTCCTATTACTTTAAGTGAACAACTAGTTGAGAGGCTTTATATCAATCAAATTCAACTGGGATATATAATTACTAAACAAAGATGAAGAGGGCTCCAAATGATCTAAACCACCCCTCATTTCATCCACAATGAGAATGGAATTAAAATCCCTAGCAACAACCCAAGGAAACAAAGGAGCTAAAGATCTCACATACCTTAGATGGTCCCACAGACCAACCTTGTCAAACAAGTCAGTTAGAGAGTAGAAATTAGATGGCAACAAGATCTCACCAGACTAAAAACTTGAAGCAACCAAGGACAAGGAAAACCAACCTGCAATCCACTACAAAGGGGATATCTTCCACTTGTCCCAAAAGCAAGAAATGCCACCAGCACTACTTTGTGCACCAATGCATTGAAATTGGCCATGCCACCAAATCTTGGAAGATATCTTAGCCATACCCTCCAAAGACAACTTAGATTCCCGAATAAATAAAATATTAGGGGAATGAGCCTTTACCAATTCCCAAATAGCCTTTTGATGAGGGATGTTGTTCAAACCCCTCACATTCCAAGAGAGAACAATCGTTTTTGGGGTTTAGAAAAATTGGAGTCAAGAGGCTTTACTGAGCCTAACTCCATCAAATTCTCACCCATTACCCTGATTTTATCCTGATCCTTCTTCCTCCCAACCTTGGAAGGCTTCTCCGAGTTCCCCTTTTTAATTTTTTTTTGATGCAACCCTAGGGATGAGGAAACGAGGGAGCCCTTTCTAGAATCTTGAACCAGAGCCAAAGAATGTGAACCCATAAGATCCTTGGATTGATTAGCCTCCACCACAACCTCCACTGAAATAACAGATAAAGCAAAAGCTTTTGGGGTGAGACCAGACATTAACATGGTACTTGTTCCAACATCTTGATTCTCACTGCCAACTTTTTGAGAAACCAACTACTCCCCCACCAGGGTAGTATCAATAGAGATACCCATATCCAAAACAACCTCTTGCTAGTCCAAATATTCTAGGGCCTCAAAGCGGTTGAAACTTGCATCATCTTGTCTGTCCTTAAGGGTTCTTTTTTCCCTCTTCCCTTATAATGAGATTTTACTATAGTAAAACTTTCTTTGTTAGTTTCCCCTTCAAACATAGGGGATTTCCCTTTATCTCTTGATGGTTTTGAGTGAGAGGGAATCTTAGTAGAAACCCCACCAGAGGAAGAACCAAAAGCTTTAAATTTAGGACACTTATATTACAAGTGCCCATATTCATGGCATATTCGGCACTGAAAAGGCAAAGTTTCATAATCTAGATGCTAAATCCATGAAGAAGACCCAACTTGAAGTTCTAAAAATTTAGGAAGCGGTTGTTTAAATCGATCTCCACACAAATATGGGCCAAATACAAGGCCCTCCTCTCTAATGCTTATTGTGACGACCCCATCGACTTACCCAACAAAAGTGCAATCATGTGTAATATATCATTCCTCTTGTGGATGTAAATCTTAACTAAGCTAAACATGATTGTAATAAGAAATTTAAAACAATGTAATTAGCTAAATCAAGTTATAGTCCCAATGAAATTCTTGCTAAGTTAAACTAGGAAGCCATTAAAACTTGAAAAAAAGCTCAAATTGCACAAAGAATCCTAATTAAACTCAACAAACCTCATCCCATTGGGGCATTGGTGTTGCTTCGAGTGTGGAATTCAGCCCTTTTGAAATAAGATTGGATGATATGATCTTTGTTCCAATCAGTTTTATTTAAGAAAATTGATGAAACCAATGAGATGTGTGTGAAGTATGATGCAAAACTAGATTTAAAATGCTAAATGCTAAGATAATTGATAAAGAGTATGCAATATATGCTAAATGTAAACAAAATTCAAAGATGTAAGCCATAGATTCCAAAATATGCTAAAATGGATGCAAGCTAATGGAAGCCATTAATGGATGCTTAAGCTAAATTGATGAAATTAATCTAATATGCTAAATAAAAGTGCTTAATATGGATGCAAGCTAAGTGTGAGTTTCAATAGCATGAATTTGTTATCAAAAGATGGATCTATTTGTCTCCAAATAGTGATCTATATATAGGGGAGAAAATGAGAAATCAAGGGCTTAGATTGAAAAGATCAATGAATGGTCAACAATGAAAGGAGGATGAAACATGGATTAAGGATTCCAATCCATGGTCAAGGTTGAAAGTTGACAAGGATCAATTAATTTAATCAATGGTCCAAATTATCTTTCAACAAACACACTTCCTGAGAATTAGGAAGAGGTTAAGAGACATTTTGGAGGAATGAGTGCACAAAAGAGGATATTCCATAGGACTATTCTCTTTTGGAGGAATGTGCAAAGTAGGAATATTCCACGAATATTCCCTTGCGAGTGGGAAGGTTAGGATAATTAGCAATTTAGTTAACTAAAACTAAATTTAAATGTGCAAGATGGAGAATAATAGGATATTCATTAAATTACTAATTTATTTAATGAAAAGGGAAAATACAAAATGATATTTAATTAAATAGTTTAGGGTTATTTAATTAAATAATATGACCTAAGGTTTAAATTAAATAATTTGTATTATTTAACTAAACAAGATGAAATTTTAGTGTGAGAAGGGGTGAATTAACCCAATTAGGTCCATTAGATTAATAGGTGAAAATGAGGCATTTAATTAAATAGCTAGCCTAATTTAATCAAATAGGTGAAAAGAAGATGGATTTCAGGACAAAATGATGTTAATATATCGAATTTAAGTGTGTAATACCATTTAGGACATTTTTAAGTGTCTACACCTCTAACACTCAATTGGAAGCCATGGAAGTCTTACCCAGATCGAAACCCTTGAAGGAAGCTCTTCTATCGGATTGAAACCCATGTGTCAGGGTTTCAAGAACAACCCCACGTGATTGTAGAAGTAGGGACCCCCTCAAATGCTTTATTGTGATATGTGATACATGAAAATACCACCATAAAATAACCAAATGCATCCTGTAAAACATCCATGTCTCCCTCTGGGTTCCAAGTCCATTGAGCCCAAGAAACCAAAAAAGGGCGAGAGACCCTAATACCCATAAACTTGCAAATTAATGCATGATTTCTCCAATACTCAACATCTTCAGTAATAGAATCCAGTTGGATAACTAGAACCAGATGAGTCTCACTTTTTTCCAAACACCCATTCACTTTTGGAATCCAAGAAAAACCACCTCATGAAGATCCCACTCCATTTGAAGCATTAGTAAAAAAATCAACAGTCATAGCATGCTTAGAAGGGGAAAAATATGCCACATAACAAAATTTCAAAAGGATAATAAACCTGAACCTAAAGGAGCAACCTTCGACTCCATATCCAGCTCCAAACATGAAACCATGAGACCAAACACCAAGCACACACCACAAAACAATGAAAGATCATAAATACAAAACAAAAAATTCCCTAAGCATAAAAAAGATCCACCCTAACATGCAACCCCACACACTAGCTGATCTAGCTAGAAAATGTAGCATGCAAAGAAAGATTCTTACATGCAAGTTACAACCTGCACATGGTCGTGGACCTACAACAACACCCACATGCTACTCTTCAAACACATCCTCCCGTCCCCTAATTGAATTATTTTCTAATTTAATTTATAATTATTTATGTTATTAAAACTTTAATTATTGTAGAATAATTTCATTTTTTGAATTTTTGTTATATTTATATAATAAAATGAATTTCAAATTTAAAATTAAAATTTATAGAGTGAGCGAGAGACGATAACTTTTTATTAGTCGTTTTATGCAACAATCCAAAGATAGCAATTCCCCTAGGGAGTTATGCTCAAGGTAGCATGCAATTTGATTACGGATATGATAATTCACCTTTAAAACTTATTTAATGTACCCATTGCACACTTAGAAGGAAAATGGATAGAGAAAGAGACAAATAAAGAGAGAAATAGATAAATAAATATGGAGACAAAGAGATACAGAGATATAAAGATACAAAAATGGAGATATAGATATAAAGGAATAAATATGAAGAGACAAAGATATAGAGATACAAAGAGAGATAAAGAAAGAGAGAAAAAGAGAGAAGAGGAGAGACATAGATAAATCTATAGTCACATAAAGAGAGAGATAGAGAGATAAAGAGAAATAGGAGACAAAGATATATATAAAAGTCGAGAGATCAAGAGATAAAGAGGGAAAGGGAGAAGAGAAGGGGAGAAAAATAGAGATAGAAAAAAATAGTAAGGGGAGAAAGAAAGGGAGAGGGAAATAGACAAAGAGATGAAATGAGAGAAAGATAGACATAGGAAGAGAGAAGGGAAGACACATATGTGGAAATAGGAGAGAGAGAGAGGAAGAGAGAGATTGACAGATATATAAAAAAATATGAATATAGAGAAGGGGATAAAGATATAAAGAGATCTCTCTTTCTCTTCCCATATATCTCTATATATATCTTCCCATATACATCTCCCTACCTATCTCTATATATATCCCTCTCTCTACCTCTATATAACCTCTTATCGCTATCTTTCTATCCCTACATCTCTCCATCTCTCATTCTCTCCCTATCTATTTGTATCCCCCTCTTTCAATCTCTATTTCTCTCTCCCTCTCTCTATCTATTTTCATCTCCATCTCCATCTATATCTTCCTCACTATCTCTCTCCCTATCTCTATCTTATCACCTCTCCTTACATATCTTTCTCTCTTTCTCCTCTATCTTTCCCACTATATCTCTGTATCTCTCCCTCTTTAAATATATATATACATATATATCTCCCTTTCTCCCTCTCTTCCCATCACTCTCTCTTTTTGTATCTCTCAACTTCTCTATCCTCTCTATGTTTCTCCCCCTCTCTCCCTCACACTCTATTTATTTATAGATATCTCTCCCTCTCTATATCTATCTTAATATCTCTCTCACTCAAACACACACA
This sequence comes from Sequoia sempervirens, assembly GCA_007258455.2. Taxonomy (NCBI): domain Eukaryota; kingdom Viridiplantae; phylum Streptophyta; class Pinopsida; order Cupressales; family Cupressaceae; genus Sequoia; species Sequoia sempervirens. The sequence continues at coordinate 254,341,972 of VDFB02047230.1, read as the reverse complement.
CTCCTTATTTCTCCTTCCCTATCTCTATCTTTATATCTCTTTCACTCACATACACACACAATCATTGTTTCTCCCTCCCCATCTCCATCTCCATCTCCATCTCTACCTCTATCTCTCTATCTCTCCCCCTCTCTCTATATCCCTCCCTCTCTCTCTTAATTGTCTCTATCACCTCTTTTATCTCTCACTCTTTCCCCCTCTATTTCTATCTTCCCATCTCTCCCTCTCGCTCTCTATTTATATCTCATTGTCTCCATCTCTCTCTCTCTCTTATTTACTCCACCTATCCATCCATATCTCCTACTCTCTCTTTATATATATCCCTCTCTCTAACTCTCTCTATATGTCACTTCCTATATGTTTATATTTCTCTCTCCATCTCCCCCTCTTTCATCATCTCCCTCTTTATATCTCTATCTCTCCCTCTCCCTCTTCCTCTCTCCTCCCATCTCTCCCTTTATATATTTATCTCTCTCGATCTTTTTCTTTGTCTCTCTCTCACCCTCTCTATCTTTCCCAAGTTATATTTATCTTTATATCTCTCCTTTATATCCTTATACGTCCCTTTCTCCCTCTCCCTATCACTTCCTCTTTCTATATCTCTCTACTTCTCTCTCCTATCTATATTTCTCTCTCTCGGCCATCTACCTCCCTCTCTATATATTTATACATATATATCTCACTCTTTATCTCTCTCCATATCTCTCTCTTACTCATATACACACTCTCCTTCTCCCTCCCTATCTCTAGCTCTATTTCTATCTCTATCTCTCCTTATTTAAATTATTGCATATCTCTCTCTATCTCTCTCATTATCTATCCATCTCTCTCTACCCCTCTCTATACATCACTTCCTACCTCTATCTTTATATTTATATCTCTCCCTCTCATTCTATCCCTCTCTATATATTTATCTCTTCCATCTCTATCTATCTCTTTTTCCTCTCTATTTATATCTCCCTCTCCTTCTCTCCATATCCCTCTCTTCCATGTTCATCTCCATCTCTATCTATAACTTATTCTTTATGTCCATCTCCTTACCCCTCTCTCTCTTCCCCTATATCTCTCCATATTTATATCCCCATATCTCCCTCTCTCTCCCTCTCTCCCTATTGAAAACATAACATGATCCTATTGGTAATGGAGCCTTAGTATCTTCCTGATTCAGAGGTTTTGTTTTAGTTGTGTTCAAATCCCTGTAAGTAGATGCATAGTTGATTTGAAGCTATCACTTCTCCATTGAGACTGTTGTTTCACAAATAACATCATTTTCTAAATGGCCTACCAATTGACCTCATGCATACTACACAAATGCATGTAAAAAATAGACCAAAAAATTCCCTAATTGACCTTCCACACTTCTTTGGTGTACTCATTGCACACCAAGGTGTGATTGCTAGTAATAACACTAGTAATAATAGCAATAACAAGATGTATCTTTAGTGTATGTGGAAGCTTGTGCGATCTAATGCTATTGGTTAGTGATTACTTTATTTTATGTTTGTTTACTTGTCGATGCAAAGTCTTAGTATGAAATATATAATAATAAATAATATATTAATTTTTTTTTTATATTTTTTTTATAGATGAGTGTTACCAAGGCATAGGGGGTAACTCCCGATTACATTTTCAACAAAAAACATTTAGCTCGCGGGCCTTTCATGTTGTCACTAAAGAACAACATAACTACCCTCAGTGGGAAAGACGCCCAAATTTCCAGAAAGAACCCCATCTTTACATCATGTAGACATAAGACAGTCACCAAACCAAACATTGAATACACAGGGAATTCATCTTCACAAAACAACCACCTAGATTCCCAAACTGTGATTTAAGATTGCCAAAAGACCCCCCAAATCCGTCAAGCGCCTTAGGCTATCAGAACTGATCCATGCTCGATCCGAATTCATGAACCGGGAAAAGGCGTTCATGTTGTTGTTTTTGACTCCAGCACGGAAGACTTCCCAGGCGTCCGACATGAAGTTTTTTGTTGCCTTAGCCTCGGCATCCTCCATTCCCTCATCTAGGGCCAGTTTTGGGTCAAAAAATGCTTTCAGGAAACTCACCCATCCTCTAGTGGACAACTCCATTGTTGCGTTAGCAGTAGCAGAAACATTGATGCCAACAACAATCCTGTTCAGCCGCACCACAATCCACCCCTTTGATTCATGAACATCAACCAAAGCATCGCAAACAGTTTCATAGATTCTGCCATCACACCAGTGTTGACGCACACCTAATACCTTCGTAGCAATTGCAACAATTGCGTCGAGGGCCTCTCTGTTCTAGCGAATGAAGAGGCGAGAGCATTGGCTTGCCATAGGCTCCTTAGCACACACATAGGCAACTCCGAATTGGAAAACCATGGTTTTATGGTTTCACTTTGACGCCGAAGAACCCCAAACCTTGGGCCAAATATAGCCGGGCGGATATCTTGTGCCCCACAAAAAATGGAGAGGTTCAATGGTCCATTCTGCCAAGACCGGATAACACACAGCCGAAGCCTTCAATTCAAGACAACTCGTGACTAGTAAGAGACAGAGGGTCACCTTTTCCAGTTTGACCCATACAGGATATCAAGTGTGGAGATCCAACGTAAGATATGGGTAAATCTACAAACGTACCAAGTTGCCCTTCCTCCTGCTATTGCCAGTCCAGCACAACACAATTTGTATTATGTAACCCTAAGCTGGTGGCCTTTGGTACCACTCCTGATCACTTGCCACCAACTCTAGGAGTCCATTCCAACGTTCCGCTTTGGAATCGATAATTACCTCATCCACTTGCCCGACCCCGACATTAGCTAGATAGTCGGCAACTTTGTTTGCCTCCCTAAAGGCGTGCCTAATTTTAAAATTTTCCAATTTTCCTATTTGTTCCTTGATTTGGCCAACCCAGGCGTGAAGATACCAGCTAGGTGATCTGCCATTCGTAATAGCTTGAATGCAAATCATTGAGTCTCCCTCGATTTCAATTGACTTTATTCCTTTACTGATACATAGTTGAACTTCCATCAGCAGTGCTTCAAATTTGGCAACATTATTGGTTCTTTCCCCCAAATTTTTGGAGTCGGCCCAGACACAATCACCCATGTGATTTCTAATTATGCACCCAGCCCCCGCAGCCCTGGGATTCCCTTTTGCTGCCCCATCAAAATTCAATTTCCAAGGGAGATCCACTGGCCCTTGCCATCGTACTGATTTTCTATCAACCTTTTCTGTTGCGGACGTGTGTGCCTTTGGTCTTTTTAAGCTATCCCACGTTTTCTGAATATCTTCATCCCATTTTGTGAATTTCGAGCAGGATTTCACTCTTGTCCTACTATTTGCTACTTCGATGATTGCTTCCTTCAGTTTTTCAATTAACCTGGAATTTTGGAGTGCTTCGCCTCTGAAGATTCTCTTGTTTCTTTCTTTCCAAATGTGCCATACTACCAATGATGGAGCCAAAACCCAAAGGCTTTGCCAATATCCATTTCTGTTACCCATCTTCCATGAGTTGAGGAATTCGCTCAAGTTCTTCTGTCTCAGACCTGGTATAGAAAAAGAGTTCTGAAGCCAATCCCAACAAAACATTGCAGTAGGGCATGAAAGGAATAAATGATCAGTGTCCTCTTCGTTGTGTTCACACATGACGCAACGAGTTGGACCTACAAATCCCATTCTTTTTAAACGTTCCATTTTTAAGCACCTCTTGTGGAATGCAACCCAAAGAAATGCCCCTGCTTTGGGTAGCACGACTTGATCCCAACATAATCTCGCCAGCCAATCTATTCTTGCGCCAATTTCTGCTTGAATTTGATAACCCAATTTGGTAGAGTATTCTCCTGATTTTTCCCCACACCACACAATGGAATCATTTTCTTTGGATATCAGGACTACCCGATTGTTTAGTTCTTTTGTGATTGCCTTCAGTTTAATTTGGTCTAGATGTAAATGTTGCAGATTAATCCAATTTGCTTTTTCGCCTTCTGAGGACACTGTAGGATTGAGATACTTGGCAATTTCAATACCTCCCACACTTTCCAGTTGTCCTACTTCCACTTCTAAATCAAATTGTTCAGCCAAGCTCCTATAGCCGTTCCAAGAGTCAGTCCAGAACGTTTCCAGTTTGTCGTTTCCAATTCTCCAAGTTATATGACTTGTAATTAATGGACGGCTTTTGTTAATGAATTTTCAAATTGCGGAGCCACCCCTTATTGTATCTGTTGTTAAGATCCTTGAGGGAGAGTCGTTGTCTAGATATTTACTTTGCATTATGCGACACCATAGTTTCTCCGATTGTCTATACATTTTCCAGACTAGCTTTGCACCCAAAGAAAGGTTTTGTCTTTCGATACTCCTTAGTCCCGCACCCCCTTCAACTTTCGACTTACAGGCAGTGTCCCACCCAATGAGTGAGATCTGCTTTTCTTCATTTGACCCTTCCCATAAAAATATTTTTAGAACCTTCTCTATACATGCTTCTATCTTCTTTGGGGCTTCATAACAGGCAAGTGTGAAAATTGGGATTGCCGAGAGCACTGATTTAGTCATAGTCAATCTGCCTGCCAGGGTTAGCCATTTGTTTTTCCATGATAACGCCTTTGTTTTGCATTTGTTCAAAACTTCGTTCCAATGTTTCGATTTACAGGCCCCTTCGAAAATCTGTACTCCAAGGAACCTGGCCGGGAGCTTGTCTTCTTTGAATCCCAGAATTGCCGCAATATCCTTCTATAGATGGATCTTTGTGTTGAAGAAGTAGATTCTCGACTTTTCTTTGTTCATTTTTTGCCCTGACTGTGTTTCATATTCCTCCAATGTTTCTTTGATACATTTTGCCTCACACAAATTAGCCTCGCCAAACACGGTTGTATCATCAGCGAATTGGGTGTGGGTGATTTGCTCAACGTTTGATGCTATAGTAATCCCCCTCCAGTCCTGTAGATGGTGTCGCTTTTTGATTGCACAACTTAGTGCTTCTGCCATTATCACAAATAAGGATGGAGAAATAGGGTCCCCTTGCCGCAGTCCATTGGTAGCCCTGAAGAAGCCATGCGTTGAACCATTAATCAAAACAAAAAATCTCACCGAGGAAATGCAATGTCTGATGAGTGAACACCAATGGCTATTGAAGCCCATACGTTGCATTATTTTAATCAGAAAATCCCATGAGACTTTGTCATATGCTTTGCAGACATCCAACTTTATTACCATACCCGCAGATTTTTCCACTTTTAGCGAATGCACGGCTTCACTAATGAGGAGTATGATGTCTAATATCTCCCTCCCTGGAACGAAACCGGTCTGCTCAGGAGCAATAATCTTGCCTAAAATCTTTTTGAGTCTGTTTGCTAATACCTTATTGATGGTATTGCAGAGTGAGATTGGCCTATAATCTCCAAATGTCCTGCATTCAGTTTTCTTGGGAATGAGGGTGATGACTAAATTATTGATGTCCTTAACAAATCTCCCCATTTTCCTGAAGTCTTCTATCATTTTCCACAAGTCCACCCCAAGAAGTCCCAAATTTTTTGGAAAAAACGAGCAGGGAATCCATCCAACCCAGGTGCCTTATGAGGGTGTAGTTGAAATAAGGCCGCCTTTACTTCCTCCAATGATATTGGCTCTATTAACATGGAATTATCAGCATCATCCACCCTTCTATCTATTGCATTCAGGATATTCCCCTCCCCGTTTGGACCAAATTCTTCCCCTAGTAAGTTTTTAAAGAAAGCCTTAGCTTCTAACCCCACGTCCTGAGTGCCGCTTTTCAAGGAGCCATCCCTTGAATAAACTGACTTGATTTTGTTTGCCGCAAGTCTCGCCAACACTGATGCGTGAAAAAATTTCGAGTTTGAATCACCATCTGAGAGCCAGACTTCTCTTGATTTGTCCCGCCAAAATACTTCTTCCCTCTTAAGTAATTCTGCTAATTCATTCTTCAGATCCTTCTCTTTAATGAATTCCTCATTTCTCATACCATCTCTGATTACTTTTTCATTTAGGGCTTGCAATTCTAACTCTACTCTTTCCTTTTCTGCGAATATATTCTAAAATTTGACCTTGTTCCAGGTTTTGAGTTTCGATTTCATGTGCTGCAATTTTTTAACGATTTTAAAACTGGTCGAATCGCCCATGTGAAGCTCTTTCCACCAAGTTTCCAGCAACTTCAAAAGTTGGTCATCACGCCACCACATGTTCATGAATCTGAATGTTGACTTTGGGCGATCCAAGCCGGTGAAGAGATTTAGTTCAACAGGGAAATGATCTAAAATGGAGATTGGCAAAATGCGAGCCTCAATGGTAGAACAAAGATTGCGCCATCCAACAGATAACATGAATCTATCCAAACGCTCTGATATTTCCGTAAAGTCCTTTCTCCTGTTGGTCCAGGTGAATACACCGTTCGATGTTTGACAATCTTCCAGTTTTGAGCTAGCAACAAACTTCCTGAAATCTACCATTACTTGTGTTTCTGACCTTAGCCCGCCGCTTTTTTCTGACAATTCAAGAACCACATTAAAATCACCACCAACAATCATGTTGGCGCATGAGTGATCCTTGATGAAGCTCGAAACCTCCATCCAAACACGGGATTTCTCCTTCGTTCCAGTAGGGCCATAGATGTTGATGAGGATGAATGGGATGTTAAGACTCAAGCTAAATACTTCCACTGTTAACCAGTTTGCTTGTGAACATAATATTTTTATCGAAGCCTCAATTTCCTTCCAAATTAACCCAAGACCTCCCGAGGCACCGACCGATTCTTGAAAGAAGCCGTTCCAAGATTTGATGAATTTCAAAAATGTTCCAGCTTCTGATTGTGACAATTTTGTTTCTTGTATGAGAATTACATCACTTGCACTATTTTGCAGTTGACGCCTTATCAAGCATCTTTTGTCAGGGGCCATTAGGCCCTTGACATTCCAGGTGGAGAGCTTCATTGTTTCCCAAGGGAGGCCGATCCTCCCTTGGTACTCAAAAATTCTTTGATACTGGGATAGTTTTTGACTGTTGCCTCTTCTTCCCTTAGTTGTTTGAACGATTTTCTGCCTCGGGGTTTTCTTTGTTTGCCGAGTTTACCCATACCCAAGTGCAAAATTGCAGTTTGAGTAATGCATCTTTCATCAATTATGTCTAACTCATCTTCAGGTTCTAATTCAGCTTCGGAATCTGTAGGAGGATTGTAAATTTCCAACCGATCATTTTTTGGTTTGTCCAACTTCACCATTTCTTCTTATGGCTGGTGAGGATTGACCCCAATAGTACCAACTTGATCTGTGCATACACCCTCAACTTTCTTTTCCTTGGATTCCACTAGCCTTGGTTTCAACTCCCTTGACTCATAAGGAACTAGTTGCCATCTATTATTCTCTCTTACTGCTCGCCTAGGGTCTCTATCTTCCTGCCCAAGATTGCAAGACTCCTCTTTGTGCCTTCTTGAACTGCATTTTAGGCAAAATCTTTTATCCTCTTCTATTTCGACGACCTGGGTCCATATTTCCCCATCCACCTGTAGTTTTAAAGATTGAGGTATGGTGTTTATCGCGCCGCGATTTGCAACCTTGCATATTTATATAAATCGCTATCAATAATATCCATGTTGATGTCCAGCAGGGTTCCCAACGATCTTCCTATTTTTTTCCAAACAACCGCCATTCCAATATTCGAACAAGAGGTTGTAAAGGCGAATCCAGACTGGATGATCATACGGCTTGAACCGCGTAGGATCGAAATTTTTCTCCTAGGGTTGCATGTATAGTGAAAGTATGCCCAGATGCCAAACCCCCACCTCAGTTACTTTTTTCATTGATTCTTCATTTGCAAAAACTACCACAAATTTTTTTTTTGGCAAAAATCTAAGTAATAATTTTGTCCTCCATTCCTTCTTTATCCAATCTCTGATTTCTACCCTACTAGGACAACCTCCAATGAATCGACATATTATTGCGAAATCATTTAGGATTTCCACATCGTTCTTTATCTCCTGCAATACATCAATCAACGGTATTGTTTGCTCTTTTGTTGAATTAGGGTTTTTTTCCTTCTTTAGATCTGGATTCTTTGTAGTTGCGTTCCCAACTTTGTTGCGGATTCTCTCTTTTTTCCTCCATGCTATTTTATTATGAGTTTTATGATTGCGAAAACTAGGTTGCTTGACCTTTTTTCCTGCATCGCCCCGCCACTCTTTTCTTATGTCGACTGAAGGGGAATCATGCCGCATTCAGATAGGACCCTGCACCTCCTAGCCTTCGCATGACATTTTACGGTGTGCCGAGTAACAATGGTCAATCCATTCTCCATTGACAAACACCCATTGTGGAATGTGGTTTTCATTCTGCAATTTTGCTTTCTCTGGCATTTCTCGAATCACTTCGTCCGCCCAACTTTCTCTAACTTTGCTCTTTGAGCCTGTAGATGCCTCACACCTCGCCTCACACCTCTCCTCCGCCATTATATATCTATTTATAATATATTAATATATAATATATAATATTAATGATTCATTTATTTATATAATGATATATAATATATTTAATATTAATATTATGCAGTAGTCATTCATATTATTTATCTAACAATTTATTGTCATTAATATTAAATAAATATAATCAATTTAAATAATATTCATATAATGATCAATAATATATAATCTATTTATATAATGATACATAGTATATTTAATATTAAATAATAATATATTTATAAATGGAGAGTAGTGATTGATACTCAATGCTTTATGTGCTTTATGGTTGATTTGACAATTTGAAATTGTCTAAAGATAATGTCTTTAAATGTATAGCCTTATATGCATGATTGAAATTTTTTGGTGTCTATGCTAATAGGTAATAGTTATGTGTCAAGATTTTTTTGCCTCGAAAAGCAACAATTCAAAAATTGGAAATAAGAAACAAAATAGGAAAAAAAATAAAAAATATTGAGAATATCAATGTTTTGAACTAAGTCTATTGATTTAACTTCAGATAATAGATCACATCATAATGCACCTCAATACAAAGGTTGAGTTTGTACTTTTGTCAGTTGTTGATGCAAAGTCTTAGTGTTGAGTCTCTCATACATGGGATGTTTTGGCAGGTCTACTACTAGAATGTGATTAGGTGAGAACCTGCCACTTGTCTTTTGTGAACCTATTATGCCTTACAATCACACCCTTCTATTGGGTTTTTTGTGATGGTGGGTCATCCTTGTCGAGCACAAACTCCATGTATTATGTTTTGGATTGAATTTTTGGTCATTGGGGTTCTCTTTGTCAATATGTGCTTTGTGGCATCCCTAACTCTTGATACATGGCGACGACGTCTTCTCGCACAACATTTTTGTAGCTTAACACAACTTTCAATTGCATCACTTAGCATTTATTAGACTTTAATGTGCTAATTAAGAAGGTTTAGTGGGATGAATTGCATAGTTTTAATTATCACTTGAATGTTGCAATATTGTAGTTCTTTGCGTGCTCTGCAAATTTGCCTCAAAGGATTTCTTGCGAACAAACCTAGTTTTGCACAATTGATATTGATCTATCTGCTTTGTTGTGGGAGTGTTGACATGTTTCAACTTCAATTGTGGGCATTTCCATTTTCATTTCTATCCTCCAAGTAATTGGTGGGTAAGCCTTGAGATATTTTTCAAGTCATGATTTTATTTATGGTTTATTTTTCTATTCTTTTTCCTTTGTGTGTTTTTGTTGTTTTCTCATGTTTTCCTTTTTTGTTGTACATTTTTGTTTTCATTTTTTTTGTTCGTTGAATCTTGTTTGGTAATAATCATTTGTACATTTTGGTAATCAGGTGTTGGACCTACATTCTACCAATTATTAAAATGATGTTTTAAAGCACAAGCTACCTCTTCAATTTGTGATTATTGAAGTCAAAAGATACAATACCCAACCATTTGAGTCTTGGTTATCACAAATATATATTGCTAAGCTTGGATTTTTAGCCGAAGGGATATACAATAAGTCAAGTCCCTGATACTCAAAATCTCACTTTAAAAAACAATTTTTCAAAGGTATAAAAAAGTGATGTTCTTCAGCTTTTGGAAATTAGGAATACCTTGTGTGTTAGAAACCAAGATCAAACATGCAAACCAAAAAAATCCTTCCACAAGAGAAAAGAAAATAAAAGCAGAGCAATTTGCATGAAGATGTGCAAATGAATTAATATTCAGAATTGATAAATTACAAGGGATAAATTGCTTTATAAAAGCAATGTATGCATAACCCTAAAAAGAAACCCTAGTGTGCACACTTAATAATTAATTATTAATGTGCTCGGGTTTAGCTTAAGCAAACCTAAAGTGATAAGTGACTTAATTAATTAACCAATATGATTAAATTAATTAAGTGAAATGACTTATTACTCTAACATTGTGAACCTTAAAAATACATAATATAAGATGATATATGTATCTATTGAGTTTTGACCCCCAAAAATAATCCTTTTAGTGTGTTTACCTTAAATATTAGGGTTTGATAAGAGAGAAATATATGACATTCTCAAAATTTGAAGCTTGATAACTTATTCCAATATCAGTGTTTGATATAAATTTAGTCAAAGAACCTAAGGTTTTTAGAAAGCAATAAACAATATCCCAGAGACCTAATTCTTGACAAGGCAGTATGGGTTTAAGAGTCTTGATTTTGTCATAATACATAAGATAATTATTCTTCAAGACATGAGTAGGATGTTGTTTTAGTTTTTAATTTATTTGGTCTACATTATAATGGATAATGTTTTGAATATGCATAAAGAATGCCACGAGAAGCTGACAAGATGAAGTATCAGCATAAAGGTTATTATCTATCATCCAAGATCTTCTCCCCACACCTAGGAATTGCAAATACAAACTTGGGATATGTGGATCTAAATGAGTTATACCGGAGAGTTCATAATGAAGTAGATAAATCAATCATGGCTACTTTGGTGAAATTAGGATTGGTGGAGGTGGTTACAATCCCAATCTTAATGCAATCTCTTAAATTAGTATTGAAATTTGCTCAATACTATGATCATAAACATAGGAAGATAATGGGACCATCTGGAGAAATAATATTAGACATCAATCCAGACATGATTGAAAGGGTGCTTGGGTTCCATGCATCCCTAAAATATGAAGCAATTGACATGAACAAGTGATTGGCCTATTTTGAGAAAAATATTGTAAGTTGCTTCAATTTTATCAACACTGAACTATTGCTTAACCCTAGGAAGGTGATACTTAAAATTGAAAAAGGTACAACATAGGAGTGAGTTTGAGAGGATGTGAAGGACCAAATCATACTCCTCAGCAAGGTCTATGGTTACCCACATGCCAAATAATTTCACCCATGTCCATGCACTATTGCATCTTGACAATGGTATCAAATAAGAAAATAGATTGGGCTAGTATTATCAGTAGCACACTACATGCACAATTAGAATATGTGTTGAATAACAACAAATTTTGCATGACCTATTACTTGGTGTATTCACTTTCCTATTAGGAAATATTTTTTGGATTGACAAGAATAAGATCTTTGCAAATAGGGGAAACAAAAGTGTATGAACACTACCCATAGTTGAACTTGAATTCCAGTAATATATATTATTGCATAGTGAATGATGCTCTCATATATGTCATCATCAGAGGATTAGAAAATGACTTTACCAAGAGAATCTCAATGGAGACAATGAAACATTTGAAGAACTGGGGGAATTGGTAATTCCAATTCAAAACCTTTTCTTACATTAGGGTGGCAGGATTCCACAAAGCTCCTCTAAAGCTGCCAAGATACCCTTCTAATAAAATAATTCTAAGGGAAGTATGTAGGAAAGTGTCAAAGATCCATAAAATGATTACTGGGAAGCAGAGTTAGGATACTCTTCCCCATTAAAATGGGTGTATATTCTTGTGCTAACATGCAAAATGACAAGACTACAAAACAAAGTTGAGCTTGTATACTATAGATGTGTACAATGATCTTAGGACTAGATTTGATCCAATTAGAAAAAATAGTAAGTCCATTGGTTCATTTTACAAACATGAACCTGCTATGGAGGATCAATGGTGCAATTGTGAAGTTAAATATAAAATAAGTATGAAGGACTACTGTAGATTGATGGTAGAAATGATAAGAGGTTGCAATGCGTCCAAGGTGCCAAAATAATTAAAGGACAATGGGGAATTTTTGGATCACAGTTACAATGGGAAAGGGATATTTAACTAGCCAATCTATAACATGGACTACTCAATTACAGAGGATACAAACATGGAAGTGAGAGAAGCTAGTGTTATAGTTTGTTTGAAGAGATGGTTGTCATCCCATTCCCCAATGATGGAGTTACTAGGGCCTAAAAATCATCTATAAAAACAAAATAAGGTCAGTGATTTTTTTATTGGTGTTGCTCCAAAGGAAAAATAAACATTCTCAACAATCAAATTTAAAAGGAAAAGAAGGGGAGAAATTATAATCATTGAAACAAGTGATAGGAGAGTGAGGAAGAAATTCCTCTTGAAAGAAACAAGAGAAATCAAAGCTCTTCTCAGGGTCCATCCTCTTCGATACCAACCATTTTAGCGTATGGTTCAGACATTGGCTCTTCTTCTTATGTACATGAGTCTCCCCTTCCATCACTATCATGTACACCTCCTCTATCACTTTGAAACCTTTCTCCTTTTCCAATTTGTCACCTTCATATTTATCCTCTTCTTGTTCTCATTTCTCTTATTATTTTTTTTTCTTGAATTAGCTCATATTCCTTCTGCTCCTACATCACCTCACATTCCTTCTCCTCCTCTTTTTCCTTGAAATGACATTCATATTCCTATAGTGTCTAATCAAGAGGAGGCCTCAAGCTAAGAAGAGGTGGTTTTGAATAAATTTTTGCATGAAGGAAAACTTAAAAGGGAAGAGGGAGAGCGAGAAAGAGAAGAAGTAGAGATGGAACATGAATATTGTCAGTTGTTACATGATATACAAGTTATTCATTCCCCTGAACATGAAGCGAGTTCCAACCTCCTAATATGGTTAAACCATACCATTCAAAAGAGGAAAAGGAGATACATCCAAGAGTAGAAGAGATATTTTTATATTCTTATTGAGACCTTCCAAGCACAAAAAAGAAGGAAGAAGAGATCAAGAAGGTTTTCGACCATCGCAATAGATGATCAAGGGAACATAATAGAAGAAATTGTTATCCTAAGGGTGAACGAGCCTAAATCTAAGATGTTGCCTAAAGATTACCAATTGCAGAAGGTGAACTTGGGAGCTCAAACTAGGGAAGAGGAAATAAATTCATCTCAAATGGTTGTTTGTTATCCTTGAGAGAATGTAAAAATATGAAAACACAAAGGAAGATCTCAAATCCCAAGCATCATAATTGTTAGCTTATGTCAATAATCTAATTGGTCCCATTAATTTGGTTGTGGTTGCCAAAAATCTATAATTGGAATTAAATAAGGATGATCAACATAAAAATTGTGAAGGTTTCATTTGTGTTGCAATTGAATGGAGGGACAACCTATAGGAATTAGGGAGCAGAGTTAAGAAGATGTATATTGACATTGCAAAATTGAATGAAGAAAAATTAGATTATGTGACCATTGTAGTTTGGGCATGAGATTGATTCTACTTGGTGGAATAATTGCACATGAAATATTATGTCACGAGGGATATGTTGAAATTTGAGGTTAAAAATTTGAAAGAAGAGCTTCAAAAGAGAAAAGAGGTAGAGAAAACAAGAAAGGATGATGGAGAGAAAAGAGTTATTGGTTTGAATGAGAATATGTTGCATTACAAGTTATCTTGCATCCTTGGCCATGTTGAGGAAATATGGGAGAGTTACAAGACTTTGAGGGATGCATTTACAAATCATATGAGGGTGGAAAACATATTAAAGTGTTTCCAAGTCAAGTGGTGTGCTCAAATTACATTCTTAAAACTATTGTTAGAGCATGTTATTTTTTTTATGTTGATGGTATTAATTATATTTGAGGTATTATTGCAAGGTTTGATTCATTAGAACATATTCTCTAATATCATAATGAGTTTCAGGAATTTATGCATAAAGAGCTAAATTATTTTGAGGAGTTGGTAATATTTCAGATGCCTCCTATTTGAACAAGAGAAGGGGAATTAAAGACATGTTATGTTTGGAGAATTGATTTCAATCAAATAATTCCTTCCATGTTTAGAGAAATTGATATTGATGGTGAGCTAAACATGGATATGTTGAATTCTAATCTAGAAAATATTTCCAAGCTTAAATAAGGGATGGTTTATTTTTTGAAGACCATGGAGAAATTGATAGTTGAGGACTATATTGATCATATGGCAACAGTCAATCAATTTCTTGGAGGCAGATGAAAAATAGGAAATACAATGCAAATAATGAAATGCAATTAACAAAACTTTGATTTGTATTTGAATGAGCAAAAATATTAGAATTCAATACTGACTCGTGTATCAGATGGTCATGTGTGTAGCAGATACATCTGATGTATTTTTCAAATGCAACTAGGCCTGAGCAAAGTAATCTTAGAGCGGATGCAACTATTATTATTATTAATATAATGCATAATGCACTTTGTAAATTAAATTAGATTTATAAAAATTGTTAAAGTTTTGTGTTTATTTGTGCTTTTTTGTATTGTTAGAAATAGTATGTCAAATTCTAATGATATTGTGAGAACATTCCTATACAAGTTTGATTTTTTTTAAATTGGAATTCGTATATAAATTATATTAAAATTAAGCAAGTTTGGTTACAATATGTATGTTACTAGGGTTGTCACATTAATTAAATCATCCCAACCAGGCACCCAAAAGTATATCAAAAGTATTATATCATAGTTTGCAGGAGTATTAAAGTAACAAAATATCCATCAAAACATTACATACGAAAGGATTACTTTTCTCTCTCTTTTCCCTAGTCAACATTCCTACTTAGCTTATAAGATTCAAACCCAATAAAGTAAATATTAGGAGGGGATATGTGCTCCTAGCTACTGGTATCAAAATTTTGATGTGTGGTCTCTAGGTCCCTGGCCGCTTCATCTCTCTTGATCTCATACTGGTGTAGCTTAGAGTACTAGTTTTGAAAGTCAATATAGTCATTCTTGAAATTTCTATCAACCTCTTTTAAGTCTTGTGGCCAATAATCATCATCTTTGATATCTTCTTCAAATAGATGAGCAACCCTCTCATCAAGAATCTTCAGAAACTTATCAACTGGCATCTTCAGAGTTAAAGTAACTTGTTCCATAATCAAAAGAAAAGTGAGTCTACTTTTAGACTCGATAAGGATCCTTTGTTTTCCTTGGTACAAGTGCACATTCCTTATTTTCCACAAAAACCACAAAAACTTAGTAGACAAGATAGACCAAAAAACATTAGCATCATTTCTCAAACCTTTAACATAACCACTCAAGATTTCAAACTAGGACACTTTATCCCTACTATCTTACCCCACCAAGTTTCCCATAAAAATAGACCAAATAGCACAAGCATAAGGACTGCTAAAAAAATGTGTTCAACATTTTTGACCTCATTACACATAGCACAAACATGATTAGAGGGATCACAAACCAACTTTTTTAACCAAAGCAACCACTTGAAACAACAGTTTTTAGGCTCGATTTGTTTAGACCAACATAGTTTAACATACTTATACTAGTTACTCTTGTTAAAGGTCGAGAATCCAAATCATATTAGCATGGTTTAGTACTTCCAAGGGGAAAGTTAACATTTTGTAGGTTAGAGGATTTAATAGTAAAAGTGGGGAACCATCATTCCATACCTAGGTGCCAAAGTCATCTTCATTGTTTAATCTTCCACAAGATATCATTGATTTTTACAATGGAATATGTTCTCTTTTGAGAGTCAAGCATATTATATTCTTCCTTTAATTGTTCCCAACTTTTCAATCCTTCCTTACACATAATATCATTAAAGCATTTGATACCTTTCCTATCCCATTTGAGGGTAGAGAAACCTCTTGCATGAGCAAGAGGCTTGTTCAGGTTAGATAGATTCCACCATATTGATCTAAAACCAAACATTTTGCTGATAGAGTCTTGCTACCATCCTCTTTCATCTTTATAAGGTCCTTGACATATCCCCAAGGCCTCCAAATACTGGAAAAAACTACAAACCCCACTGGCTTGGCTTCATAGTTACCAAACATAGTGTCATGAATGTAAAATCCTTATCATTTCCTATCTTTTTTAGGGATAGCCTCTTTTAGGTTATTCCTAATAAGAACTTTCCAACGTTCTTCTCTAGATAGTGCTTTCATTATCCATTTTATTGCTAAGGTCATTCCCTATTTTTGCAAATCTTTTAACCCAATGCCTCCTTCCTCCTTTTTTATGCAACACCACCGCCAATTCACTACATGTTTCTTCTTATTCCCTCAATCATTTGACCAAAGGAACTCTTTGATTATTTTTTGCACCATATTGATTTGATAACTTGCAAAAAACCATGTAGAATCATAGTAAATTAAATAGGATGCAAATATTTTTGGCATACATGAACCCTCTTTGCAAGGGAAATATAATTGTTATTCCATCCTTTCAACCTTTTTTCTATCTTAGCATACATCTAGTTCCACATCTCTTTCAGTGAGGGATTCATAGAAAAGGGTATCCCAAGATACCTTACAACTTTTTCAAGGTCATGCCATTGCTCGGTAGTTCTGCTAGATCGACTAGGAGGAACATGATCCCAACTTAACAACATGAAATTTAATTCAGATACTTTTGAGCCTAAAGCCTAACAAAATAATTTGTCTTTTTGCAAGATACTCATATTCATTTCATCCAATTCAGGGAAGAGGGTATTGTCATAAAAAAAATGAATATATTCAAAATGAGGTGTTATCATGGAGGGTTACACCCTTGAACAAAGGTCCTAACTTGTCTAATCTCAAAATGTAATACAGTGCTTCAGCTGTTATCACAAAAAAGTAGGGGCTAAAGGACACCCTTGTCTTATTGATCTGCTCAAGGGAAATGGATCCAATAGTGAACCATTAATCTCAATTTGTGCATTATAATCCTTAAATAATATCTTCACCATGTCGCAAAATGTCTCTAAAAACCCAAAATCCTCCATCATATTAATTAGAAAGGACCACTCAACTTTGTCATAAGTTTGCTCAAAGTCAAGGAGGAGGATGCCAAAAAATTTCTTACTTCTTTTTTCCCGGTCTAATGCTTTCTAACTGGTTATCAAGTTCTCTAGGATGTATATTTTCTTGATAAAGCTATTTTGAGTGTTAATTACTATTGGAATAATGAGTGCAATTATTTTTTCCAACAACTTTGCAAGTATTTTATAGGAGACATTCAACAATGTGATGGGTCTCCAGTTTCTAATGTTACTGTTGTCACCTTCTTTAGGTAGGAGATTTATAATACCATGATTTATCTCAAGCCCCAAAGTACCTTTGCTAATAGCTTCTTGATAAACTTCAAAAAAATCTTCAATAACCCAATCCAAATTCATTTTATATAATTATGCAGGTAGCCCATCCTCACTTAGAGACTTCTCATTTTTAGATGAAATAATTGCCTCTCTTACTTTACTTATATGAAATCATAACTTATTTTCAATTTCCTCTATAATTTTCTTGGGTATTAGAAGCTCATAGAATCCTTGAGCCAATCTACATTGGGGGTTTTCATCCTTAGCTGTAAATTTTTTTCTGTAAAACTTGACAAAAGCCCCTTTTATTTCCATCTCCTCTTGGATCCACTACTCATTAACCTTAATCGGTCCAATTGTTTCCACAAAAAATTTAACCCTTAACATATTAAATAAGTATTTAGTACCCTTATCAGCATCCTTGACCCAATTCAATTTAGCTCTTACCTGGCACCCTATGGTTTTTTGACCTGAAACTTCTTGAGGCAATGTTTACTGGCTTTTACCTTGTTTACCAACTCCTCATTGTCTTTTTCCAATTGTGCCCTTGTTTCAAGTTCTAGAAATTCATCATTCAAAGAGCACTCAACTTTCCTACTATCAATTGCAACTTTCTTACCCACAGTTTTCAGTAGCTTTTTCAAACAGGGAGTGAGGTTATTCTATGACGCAGTGGTAGAGGGGTTAAAAATCACCCCTTTATTGATATCCCTCAAAGTTTTCACCCGATCCAAATAATTAGGGGGATCCACTAAGGATGTGTTAAGCTTGAAAAGGCCCTTTTACTTTTCCTTTAATGCAACCCCTCTAGTCTCAAAACATGGAAATCAAATTTTCCTTTTTAATAACACATTTGCACATTTGAAATAAACCCATTTCATATTACATTGGATGAAGGAAGTAAAATTACATAATCCACAATAATGAATCCTTCTTTTCATATACATTTACAAATAGATTCAAAATCATAATTACATAACATAACTTACAAGAGCTTAATGGTACAAGAATATAATGGTCAAGATGTCCACATCTGGAAATCACATCTTCATCTTCTTCTGTTTCACAAGCTTCAAATTCCAACTGCATTAGGGAGAGCATCATCTAAGAGCTTTTCCATCAACCACAAACTTAATGTGGTCTTCTATACATCTTCCTAACTGGTAAGATGGCCCTACCCTTCAACGGAGAGTTTGGTATGGAAACCCTGTAGTATAATTCCTACTTGAGGATGGTGTTGTGTCCTACTTAAATACTGTTATCATACATTGGATACTCGCCTAACACGCATGACACTCCCTACTAGATATGAAATCTTGGCTCATAGTGAATCGACAAAGTGTACGTAGTGACATCTATACTTAATTTTCCCAAAGTTTTGATATACATATAATAAATCAAATCTAGTTTCTATGAAGCGGTGTTGTATGTTCACTCACCCCCCACTCGAATTGGAAACTCTATTGACCTCAAATAACTCTTGAATAGGTTTAACCTCAAGATGATAAAAACAAGATTCCATTTCATAAAGTGATGACATGCTTAAATTAATCTAACTGACCAAATAGGTTTAACCCAACCTCTGGTTTATCCTAATCTAAGGTATAAAAATCCCTCCTACTTTCAAGGGAATATAAGTGACCAAGAACATAGGTTATCCACTCATGGTTAAACTACCAACATAGGTATACATAACATCAATTCCTAGACAATGATGACATATTACTTCTAACATTATATCCATCCATTTACATTTTCATTCAACATAGCTTATAGAAGTATTACATGTATCATATCATATCTTGGATATTATCATAATACCTTCTAGATAGCTTCACTTAACTTATGTCAATCAAACACTAAAATCATGGTAGCAATATATTATGCTATTAAGATACCTTATCCAACATATATAAATTCAAGCTATATGTATAGCACTATTTAAAAGCTACAAAGGGTAACAATGATTGAACAAACACTTGCAATCCATACCAAAACATAGTATCAAAATAAAAAAGAGTAAGAGTTAAGAATAACTAAGCATACTTGGAAAATATAGCTTCCAATGAAGAACTTGCAACTCTATGCTTGACACCTAAGACTCTGCTTGTTGCCTCCTCCAAACTCGGCTTATCTCCAATCTAATAAAATAGTCTATGCTCTCAAACTCACAACAATCTACTCTCAACTCACAATGAAATTGCTATCAAATTCTCACCAATGCACTCAATAAACACAAAAAAATGAACAAAGCAATCCACAACAATGAACCACAAAACATCAAACTACTGCCTCCTATTTATAAAAATTTGGAGAGTGGTTGTTGAATTGTTCCGTCACACAGTTACTCAACCTCATGCATGTATGTTAATGCATAATTTTATAACATTCACTTGCTTACCAAATGTGATATCATTATCTCTTCTATCCCATTATACCATGTGTGTAACTTTTAGTTATACCATTGCTTATTCCATCGCATTGTAATATGCGAGTGGAATTTCAATTTAACATTTGATATTAATATATATAAATATATATTATAATAACTCATTATTATAATATATATGTATTAATATATATTCATAATTATTTGCATACATATATTCACTAACCTATATATTAATATATACATATATATTTGTTTTATAGGTAGATATACATATATCATTATTTAATATCTTACCATATATATCGATATGTATATATAAAGAGTATATATATGTATCCATACAAACATGCATATGTATGGCATATCTATGTATGGGTATACATAGGTATTTCTACCTACACATGCTCACATACACATACACTCATATATATGAGTTATCATATATACACATATATACATTTAATATATATGTATCCATTTATATATTTCAATACACAAAGTATATCTCATGCTCAATAAAATTATTTAACACTATGAATCAAATCAATAAAACAATCAAAGAGAATCAAAGAAAATCACCCAAATATTCCTACCAACCCGAAAAGCTATCACCAAGGTTTAACACTTACCGACACATAGCTCAAACTGACTTGACAAGGCTTGTTTATCCTAGGCAATGAGTGTGTGTGTTTTCTCAAGTAGGTTCACCAATGGTTTCCATACCAAATTCCTCTCCCAGGTGATACTCTCCCTCTCCTCATTGGAGGCTTCAAATCTTTCCTACATCCAACTTAGTGCATCATGAACGAAGTTAGCTGATAACATGAAAATCATATTCATCATATATCATTTGCACCATTAAAGCATTTAAAAATAAATCACATCATAATGCATATTCATACATCTCCTTCATTCATTGAAATTCACTAAAACATAATCATATATTAAGCATATTTACTCATAAAAGTAATAGTAATTGGTGAATACATAATGGGTTGTAACATATCCCCCTTATGAATCATCATTCCCAATGATTTGAAGTATCAAAACATAAACATAAAACATATAAAAGATTATTTTCACGAACTTTCAAAAGCTTGCAAAACATGTGGAAGCTTCTACTTAATCTCTAAATAGTTTTTCCAAGTGGCAAAATTTTCTACATACTGGTCCCATTGGACCGTGCATTGTAGATCCTCTCTATTATGTAGGCGAAGCCTACATGTTTTGAGTACTTTGAAAGGCTTGATCATTACCACTCCCGGGTCATGTACTTGTAAAGCATTCTAATCAATAACATGATTACCTCTTGGTATGTACTTTTTAAGGTATGACACATAAAAGACATTATGCATCCTAGCAAGAGTTGGTGGTAAAGCAATTCAATAAGTGACAAGGTTAACTTCTTTGAGAACCTCAAAGGGACATACATAACATGGTTCTAATTTGGATGAATTTCCAAACTTAATAAAACTCTTACGAGGCTTAAATCTAAGCAAAACCTTCTCTCCCATTAAGAAATGTTTGGGCACACGTTTATAATTTGCATAACTATTTTTCCCATCATTTTCCTCCGCTTACCTTTTCTTTATCAAACTAACTTTCTCCTCCATTTCTAATAACATTTCTGATCCAAGGCTAATCCTATCTTCTAGCTTATCCCAACTTATAGGAGTTTGAAACTTCCTTCCATATAATGCTTCAAATGGAGCCATTTTAATAGTAGAATGATAAGAATTATGGTATGCGAATTCCACTAATGCTAAATAATCTTCTCATTTGTATTGTTGATCCATGCAATACATTCTCAGTAGATCTTATAACACTTGGTTTACCCTTTCAGTTTGACCATCTATCTTAGGGTGATATGTTGAAATTATGTTCAACTGTGTCCCAAGCGAAGAAAATAAGGTTTTCCAAAACCTTGACGTTACACAAGCATCCCTATTTGAGATAATCTTCTAAGGAACTCCATGTAACCTAAACACCTCTTGAACAAACTTACGAGCTGTAACAAGAGCTCCATCTGTTAGGTTCCTTGGAATAAAATGAGCTACCTTGGTAAGCTTATCCACCACTACCAAAATAGCATTATGCAAGTATTCCTAGACATTGGAAGTCCTTGCACAAAATCCATGCTAATGACTTATCATTTCCTCTCTAGGATTTCATGAAGATACAATAGTCCTATTGGGTGATGATACTTTTCCTTCACTCTATGGAATTCTAAACAACTTTCTACAATTCTTGTAGCATCCCTCTTCATTCCTTTCCAAAAATATAATGGCTTAACACCATTCAATAACTTAGTTACTTTAGGATGTCTAGAATAGGGTGTGGTATGAACTTCTTTCCACACCATACTCCTTAGTTCCTCAAAGTCTGGTACATAGATCCTTCCTCTAAATCTTAATATAACATCTGATTCAAAGTAAATTCCATCATGCCTTGTGTCTTGGAGATTTGTTGGTATGTGGCGACTGATCATGCAAATATTGTACACTCTTTATGTATCCCTTTTTGCATGTCAAGGGGTTGATAGTTAATTTTTGTTAACCAACAAATGAAAATGACTTTGTAAAACCCTAATTATAGAAGCTTCCAAAAATCTTGTTATAGGCAGATGGGATGTAAGTTGTGGTATGGTATTCACAAGATTGTAATTTGTTTTGCACTGGATAATAAAATCATTAGATGGTTGAGTTTTTGTGGATGTAGCCCATATTGGGTGAACCACATTAAAATTTTGTGTTGGTCTCTTTTGTGTTATTCTTCATTGTTATATTTGGGTTATTTAATCTGCATATAATTGTTAATGTTTATTGCTCTGATTTTCCTAAACCCTAAACCCAGATCATCCAAGAGTTCTTGCTTAACTTGCTCATAGTACTCACCACCCTTGGACTTCTAAAAAACTTGATGCTTGAAATCAATATGAATTGATATCATCAAGGATATATGTCTCCTTCGGTTTAGGGCATCGACGACTCAATTTTCTTTGCCCTTGATATAGTTGATCTCAAAATCATAGCTTGATATCAACTCAAGTCATCTCCTTTGTCATGCATTTAGATTTAGCTGGGTAAACAAATACTTCAGACCATGGTTGTTGGTCTTTACTTCAAATGGTTTCCCAAGCAAATAGTGCCTCCACATTTGTAATACATGGACAACTGCCACCAACTCTAGATCATGTGAAGCATAATTCTGCTCATAAGGCTTTAATTTTCTAGATTTGTAGAAAATGACTCACTTATCCTGCATAAGTACTCCACTTATACCATCTCCCAAAGCATTTGTGATGACAAAAAAATCACCTTCTAGATCTGGTACTTTAAGTATCAGAGTCGTAGTTAACTTCTCCTCAAGTTGATTGAATGATGCTTGATATTTTTTTGACCACTCAAAATTTTTCCCCTTCCTTTGCCATGATGTGATGGGAAAAGCTATCTTGGAAAAAATAGCTACAAAATTCCTATAATATCCTACCAAACCCATAAATTTTTGGACTTCAGGCACATTCTTTGGTACTGGCCATTCAAGTACTGCTTTAATATTTGTTGGATCAACTACAATCCCATCTGCTAAAATCACATGACCCAGATACTGTACCTCTTTTTGAAAGAAGGTACACTTTGAAAGTTTCCAATAAGGCTTATGCTCCCTTAGACATTGGAGAACAGTCCTCAAATGTTGGAGGTTTTCTTTCTCATTCTTGGAGTAGATAAGAATTTCTTCTAAGAAGACTAACACAAACTTGTCTAAACAATCCCTGAACACATTGTTCATTGGGTTCATGAATGGTGTAAGTGCATTCATTAGTCCAAAAAGGTAGGACTATCAACTCATAATGACATACCTTTTCCTAAAGGCTATTTTATAAATGTCTTCATCCTTGATCCTTAGCTGATGATATCTTGATTGCAGATCAATCTTTGAAAACATCGCTACTCCATGCATCTGATAAAAAAGATCATCAATACACAGTAGAGGGTACTTATTCTTTATCGTTGCTTTATTTAGTAGATGATAATCTATACACAAGTGCAGTGTACCATCCTTCTTCTTGACAAAGATCTCTAGTGCTCCCCAAGGTGAAACACTGGGTCTGATCAATCCCTTTGACAACAACTCCTCAAGTTGAGATGTTAACTCCATTAGCTCAGTTGTGGTCATCCTATATGGGGACTTGGATATAGGTTATGACCCTATAACTGTATCAATGGAGAAGTCAAATACTCTTTTGGGAGGTAACCCAGGTAGTTCATCTTGGAATATATCCTCAAAGTCCCTTAAGATAGGATATTTCTCCATATCTAATTTCTCTGGTTCCATTACCTTTCCTTCTTCAGCTTCTTGAAGATCCTGGGGTTCATAGTACATTACATCATCTTGAAGGTGAACTCCTTAAACTCATCTAGTTTTTTCTATTTTCACCACAAAAAGTTGACATCTCTTTTTCTTGTCTCTATGCATCTGTATGGTGGAGATTTTCTACAACTTCCCTAGGGGTACCTTGCAAGAATACCCTAATCTTGAGGTCATCTAGACACTTTATTGTCTTGGCATGATAATCGGCCTTGGCTCTATGCCTCCACAACCAATTCATCCCTAGTATGACATTGTATGATCCTAGGGGGATACATAAAGATTTACTTATGTCTAGAAACTTAGAAGATCAACCCTTGGCTCAAATAGACATTTATCTACCTTAGCTCTTGTCTAGTTTTCATACTCTATAGACCAAGAATTTTCCATAAAGCCAGCTTTTGTAGATAACTTACTAGCTACAGTAGGAGAAACAATTTTTTTTTTAGCACCAGTATCTATTAGAATTGAAATTTGTATGCTAAGTAAAGTACTTAGAACCTCTAGTGGAGTAATTTGGTACTCTGCCTGCTAGTTGTCCATCGTCACACAGGTTCTTTGCTGGAACATTACTTGTTGAGGAGGTAAGTTATTTCCATAATGTTGCATCCCTTATGTCTTGTTGGGACACTAATTAGCATATTGGTCTCCACCACATAAGAAACATCCCCTTATAGGTCCTTACCTTGTTGTTGGCTTTCCAGACTTTCCTTCATTCCTATTGGGGTTGTTATTGTTGTTACCCCTGTGGTCACCCCTAAAATCATTCTAGTTGTTTCAGAATCCCCTATCTCCTTTCCTCTTAAAATCTTGTTGATCAAATTTCTTCTTAAAGGTCTGATTGGTTGTGACCAGTTAAACCTTTTTTTACTCTTCTCACAGTACACAGAAATAGACTTAAAATTTTTCTCTTGCTTGATGGCTCTTTTGTACACTTGGTCCATGGTAGTAGGACCATGTACGTCAACTTCACTTTTGATTTGGGTGTTAAGACCCATTATGAATTTCTTGATCTAAAATTGCTCGTCCTTTTGGTACTAAGGTACATACTTGACAAGGTAAGTGCATTTCTCCTAGTACTCATTCACCATGGATTCTCCCTGCCTTAGATTCTAAAATTCCTTAAACTTTTGATCAAAGTATAATTGAGGAAGCCACCATTTATGAAATAGTTCTACAAACTCATCCCAAGTTAGCTTTAATGAACGTAGATCAAGTTCCATCTTCTTGTTCATCCACCAAGTGGATGCTTTGCTAGACAGTTGAAAGCCTCCCTAAATGACCTTGGTCACTTCAGAATAATTTCTTATTTTAAAGTATTTTCCATCTTAGTGAGCCATGCTTTAGTAACATCCCCACTAGTGGTTCCCTCAAACTTAGGAGGAATGACTTTCCTCATGTCTCACGACAATTCTTGAGCAAGTTGATTTCTTTTACTCCTATCATATATCGATTGAGATTCATCACTACCATGATTGCTTAGAGTAGCATGATCGTTAGATTTTTCTCCCTCTTCTTCATTCAGAACCTCCTGCTCTAGTCTACCCACTCCATTAACCTCTTGCTCGAGGTGACCAATCCTGTCCCTTGCTTCATTCAGCATAGTTAGTATCTGGTCTAGTTTGACCTCGAAGTTTCTAGTTTGACCCACTTCATGGCTACCCCTGGGTTATTTCTTGTTTGAACCATTCTTACAAAAAGTATCCCACCTGGAGGTTTCATTTCAATTAGTTCCTAAAAATGTTTATTTATCAACTTTAAACATTTCATCATTCAATGATTCATATTTAGTAAAGAAAATAAGAGAAATTTGCACAAGTTTTTTTGCCAATTTCTTTTTCTTTTATTATAATCATAAGGATTTCAATCATCCTTTAGTACATAGGTTACATAAGAGGACTATTCATAATAGTCGAAGGGAGTATATCCCTCATATTTACTTTCAAATACATAGTTGCGAGGAACATATCCCTTTGACTCATTATCAGATACAACAACTATAAGTTTAGGAGACAAGGGTACATGAAAGTCCCTTTGAATCAGAGGTGAACTAACACTCCACTTTGTGGGCATATCCCTTGAGAGTGGTAAAGAATCAGACTTGGCTAGCGAGACAAGAGATATGAACTTGGTTGCTTCTCGCAGTTTCTTTCTCTCTACTTGGATGTGTGTCATTTGAAGCACTGTTGAGAGTCTCAATACCCCCAAGCCATATATACCCAGTGTAATTGGTTCCTTCTATATTTTTAACTATGGCTTCTCTTTCCTTCTTGAATTTCAAGTAGTGCTCATTTTTGATTACTCTCTTCCTACTAGTCATGTTGAATCACACCATCCTGACACAAGAAGTCAAAACATCAAATTCTCATAATGTTGGATGAAAGACTAGCATAGTGAGATCATATGTTCGAGTGTTGAATCTGGTAGATTTGATACCACATGTAACATACCAAAATTTTACCCTATTGATTTCACCTAAGTTTTAACTCATAATGTGAAAAGTTCAAGTTCTTAAAACATGAAAATAAAAAGTTCCTTTTTGTAGTGTTAAAAAATGTACTTCTTTACATTTTCACACTATGTTTGGGTCCCTTAATTTAATTGGACTTAATTAAGCCTCTAATTGGCCCAATTATTCATCTACAAGCCTAATTAATTTCAATTTCTAAAAGAGGAATCATGATTTAATTAATGCAATTATCATTTTTAACACCCCAAAATAAATAGGTCTTGGCAATTTAGGTTAGGACCCATTCACCCTTGGGAAAATGGGTCCCCTTTAGTTTCTAAATTTAAATTTTAATATGTTTTTGGTGACCTTTTTATGATCCAAATAACAATTTCAAATGTTGACTTGTAATGTTTAATTTTTTAAGAAATTAGAAAATTACCTATAAAAGCAAGGTCTTTTTATCAATTCAAATCCTAAAGCAAGAAAGAGATTATTCCTAGAGCTAAGATTATTGTCAAAGGTGTTCAAGAGCAGATTTCTCAAGCATTTATTGCAACATTCAAGATCTCAAGCATCATGTCAAAGTTATCATCATTCATGCATGTTTTTGGAGCTAACATTGTGATGTAGGTTTCAAGCATTCAAGTCAAATTTCAAGCATCAAGATCACATCACCAATCAAGCCATTTCATGCAAGATCAAGACCTTGGAGAGATGTACTAAGTTTTGGTCCTTCAAGGGTTTCATTCAAGGGT
Source organism: Sequoia sempervirens (assembly GCA_007258455.2). Lineage (NCBI taxonomy): Eukaryota > Viridiplantae > Streptophyta > Pinopsida > Cupressales > Cupressaceae > Sequoia > Sequoia sempervirens. The sequence goes on along the minus strand of VDFB02047230.1, from coordinate 254,314,596 downwards.
TTGGTGAGTTGCAACATAGCAATTTTTCATTCATCATTGCTTTCATGTTTCATTATTTCAATTCAAGGTTTAATTAACAAAACGGGGTTTGACCAAGGAAAATATTCATTCACCAAAGACAAACAATTTTTCCCTCTTATGTGTTTTGTAGGTCTTAGGTTGAAGAATGATTGAAGATATATCAAAGGAGCAATATTGTAAAAGTTGACAAAGTTGCAAAGTTGTCAATATTATCGTCAAGCCACAGAAAGTCACTTTCAAAATTTAATTATGAATTTATGACTATGAAACCTGGAGGAATTAGAAGTGTAGACCAATGACTAGAGGATTGTGAAAGCAGATTTTCAACTCTTGTAGCAAGACCCATTCACCCTGGGAAAATGAGTCCTAAGAGGACACTCAACACAACCTTTTTGTGACAGGGGCATAAAATCAAGCCCTTCTCAGATCTATTGTTACTTTCCAGATTCTATCAAATTAAGGTTTAATTTAGAGGTTTCATGTTTTATATTGCATAATTGCATTCATTTAGTATTTTTTATTCATCTCCCAAAAGTGTCTTTCAAACTGATTTACCTCGTCCTAGGTCATAAGGAAAACACCAAGACCCCCATTAAGGCTGACTCACCTAAGGGTTGAAAGTCAATATTACCTTTGGGTATCTCTTTTTCCCAATGAAAGTAGAAAGATAGGTGCATTGAACCCTATTGTTCTTTATTCCATTTTGGTGATCCCATTTTCCTATGTTTCATTTTGGTGAACCTGACATTGTACATCTAAAATTCTAAAATTAGGAGTCCATTCAAATCATAGATCTAGGATTTGCATTAGTTTGCATTGTGTTGCATTTGGTTGCATTTAATTTAGGGCTTTTAACATTGCACTAAGTTTTCATCTCATTTAGGGTTTTAGGTTTTCATTTTACATCCTTTAAAATCTGAAAAATCCAAAACTTGCATGCATATTACATTGATTTTGCATAGTACTTGCATATTAGTGTGTGTTCAATATTTCAAATTCAAAAATTAAGTCAAAATTTCATTCCAAAAAGTGTCATATTATGCATCATTTTTCACTAAATTTACGTGCATTAAGTCATCAAAATTTGGAAAATTCTACTACTAAAACCACATTTTCCACCAAAAACAGGAAACCCTAGCATTGAACTTCAAACTTAGATTTAAATTTTTGAAGCCCTTGTGCTAAGACCCATTTTCCCTAGGGTGAATAAGTCCCTGGATAGGTGTTGTTTCAAATTTTTTGATAGTGATTTGTCTTGGTTTGCTTCATTATGATCTATTCTTAAATCAAGGTTTCAGTTTTAGAAATCAGAAAAATCTGTCATTGTTTGCATTAGGTTCAATTGGTCAAATTGAGTGCATTGTTTGAAAATCAAAATTGGGATTAAAAGACACCATTTTTAGGTTTTTACATAGCATAATGAGTAAATTATCTTGTTTCAAATATGAAAATTTCTCTCTTTTTACATACTTGCATTACACTTCATATTCTACGGTGTTTGGTTGCATTTACCTAGTGCCTATTCTCCATTTTGGGTGCCACTAGGTTTGGTGAAACTTGTATGAGCTTCACAACTTGATGTATTATTACCAATACTATTGTGAGATGTAGTTCGAGACTCATGTCATCCCATGCTACTACACTCATTATGGATCTTGGGTTTTCCAACTCTTTCACTGATAGTGTTGATACTAGTCAACCCACTATGGACCATAACTTTGATACCTCATTTCCCATGACCACCCTACCCACAACTATTGTAATTGATGTTGACACAATGGTTGCTAATGTACTTCAAGAAGAACAAATGGATGAAGATAGAGAAAAATTGCAAAACTTTGTGAGTTCTGAATACATTGTTGGTATTACAATTCCTATCATAGATAACATGAAAAAAATTCTTGATAATGAACAAGGAATAGAGATTGTGCATAACCTAGCTCACATTATTGATAAAAATGTTCCTAGAACAACTAGTTATGCTCAAAATTTGGGGTACACTCAAAGTCAAGGTGGAAATCCAATTCCTCCTTCCACAACTATGACCTCTATTCCTACATACACTAATCCAACTATTACAACATCTAAACAACCCACTAGAAATTTCAATACCACCTTAGGTATTTCCATTGGGAATCCCTTTAGCTTTATGCATTCAAATGTCATATCTCCTAATCCATCTCCCCTCAAAAACCTACAATTCACTTGTCCTCCCAATACATATATGCCTCCACCTTATTCACCTCCATCTCACAACACAAATAATGATCCCGTCCTTAACCAAATCCTACAAAATGTTTCATCCCTCCAACAACAAATTGCCATGTTAAACCAAAGTCAAAATGGCCAACCATCACAATATGTCAAAAGAAGCCCTTTGTCCTTGGAGATATTGAGAGCATAAATTCCACAAGGCGTAGAGATTCCTAGATTTGAGAAATACGATGGAAAAGGAGACCCTAGTAACCATGTCTCGGCATACACAACCTTGTGTAGTGACTTCATTTTTTAGAAAAATCTCTCAGCTAAACTTTTCCCTAGATCATTGAAATACACTTCCTTGGAGTGGTTTTGTTCTTTATTGAACAACTCAATTAGTTCATTCAATGAACTTGTTGATGCCTTTCTTGACCATTTCCAAGTGCACATGGGTCCCAAGATGACCTTAGCTAATTTAATGCAATGTAAACAAAACAAAGATGAAAAGGTCACTAATTTCATAGCACAATACCAATTGCTTTACTCACAAATCAACATTAAGATTCTTGATGTTTACCTTCAAAATAATGTTCATTATGAATTTGCATACCAATATTCAAGCTAAGCTTGATATGTTGAAGTTTCCCTCCTTTACACACTTGTGCATGACCCTTCATGACTATCATAATTCAATTAGTTATCATGAAGAAAAAAATCCTAACAATCCTGAGAAATTTGAAACCGTGCCCCATAACAATTTCCAACCTTTCAAGAAACAAAATAAGGGATTTTTATAAATAAATACACCTCAAACAAGTCAACAGGTTAACTCTCAAGTGGCTGCTATAAAAATGACAAATCCATATCCATTTAGGGAGAGGAGTAGACAATTTACCCCTTTACTTGATACCCTTCACTCCATCATGTTGCAAATTTTGAGTAAGAACTTAGTCACCTTACCTCTTGTTAGAGCCATTGATACAACTAAGCCCTTACCTCCAAACTTTAACTCAAATTCCTAAAGTTTTCCATTATCACAGACAAAATGGACATGATACTGAACAATGTAAGCATCTTAAACATATTGTGCAAGACCTCATTGATTATAATCACATCCAGATTGGTGGTGTTAATGATCAAGGAAATAAGTTTGTTGCCCCACCCAACAAAAAAATTAAAATATTTACCAACCCCATGCCAAATCATAAAGTCTCTTTTGTAAAAGCTAATAATGCCAAGAATGATGCGGTGAATGTTGACAAACTTCAAGACAAGAATAATGAAAATATGAATAAAAATGAATAATACTTACAATGTATGGTCAGTTTCATTGATGTGCAACCTCGTAAGGTCCAAACCAAAATACCCCTTTTGACATTGCTTTCTCACAAAATGACATAATTAGACGTGCACCTGATGGTCCACTTTACATCATTAGAAGAATCAATACAAGCCTACTAATGGGATATTAATTGGTCCCGTGTGTGTAGAGAATGTGATCACCGAGGAATTCTTATTTGTGCATGAACTTTATCAAGATTCTTATGAACAACCAAAAGAATAGATCAAAATGCATAAAGTTTTTTCTTTCCCTACAATAGTTTCAATCACTCTCCCATTAAAAGTTGGACCAAAACAATTGAATATCTCATTCTCCATCATCTTATCGTCAGACCAATTTCTTGTGAATATTGGTTACCCATGGCTACCCTCCATGGATGTCATCCCATTGGTAGTGCATAAATGCTTAAAATTTCCATTTGGAAATGATATATTTACTATGTATCATAGTGGCTTTAATTTTTTCATGAGAATTTCTCATTGGATTTCTTTTGGCCCGAACCTTTGGAACCTATTAGACCTCATGAAGACTTCTTTTTCAAATACTATCAAAAGTTTAAGGAAAAGCACATAGCAGAATTATCCCTTAGTAACATGCCTCAACCCATGATTGAGCCTCCTATCATTGATGAAACCATGATTGAACCCAAAGCCCTTCCAAGTAACCAAAACCAACCAATGACAAATCCTTCGCCTATATCCTACAAAAGACCAAGAGATAACCAAATGAGTCATATTGTCCCTTCTAAGATCAAACAAGTTTACAAAGTTAAAGAGAAAGTGGTTGAGCAACCTTCCATGGTTCCTTTCATTCCTCCCTTGTAGGAAGAAAAGAAACCAATGGTTGATAAACCTGGTCCTACACAATCACAACTTGAAAATCATACAAAAAGAAACACAAATGCTAAAGAACGTGGGCATAGATGTCATGCTATTGTTCGTAGGCTAAATTAAGAGAATAAAACAAAAAATCAAGATCAAACACTAATTGAAACAAAGCATGATAATCCTCCACCTTCGCCACAACAAAAACAACAAGAAACTTCTATGGACATTGTCATTAGGCCTCTTGTTGTGATTACCTTGGATGATGATGATGAGATTGTTAAGATTGATGATGAAGTGCATAATGAGTTGAGTTTATTGTTTTCCTCTTCCATAAGCTTAAATGATAACAATCATGATGATCCTCCTACAAAGAGTGACTCACCACATGTTGAGCCTAGTGATGCTCCTATTACATCACTTGTCATTGTCCCTTTGGCTAGTTATCCACATTTCGTATATGATGAACAATATTGGGATGTGGATGACCTGCTATAGGTTGACTCACATGTGCCATACTAGTCTTCTCCTTGTGTTCATTGTGATTACATGTGTTTAATGTGATTCCCCGTACAGTGTTGCTTGGTGTGTCTTTATATGTTTGTGAGCCTACTTTGGATGACCATTGTCACTTCGTTGGTGCAATGATACAAAGGAAGTGAATCTGTCATGACATTCTTCTACTTGTATCTTCATTCTTCTATCTATCATAACCATTTCTCTTGTCTTGTGTTTTACTTTTAAGGATGATGCAAGGCATCAAGACATTTGGGTCTCTTCCATGTTGACCCAAAAGTGTCTCTATGTTCTCTCTCTTGTGTCATTCTTCCTCTATGCTCATTTTCCATGAGTTATTTGGGGAATGATGACAATTCTGAGCTCAATTGTATCACTATAACAACGACAAACGTTGAACCCAAATCCATGGATCCCTTATTTGTTATCTTAGGATTGCATATGGGGGAAACCCTCTTTTATATGACATAGATCTACTCAAAAACATATGTTTTACATAGGAATTTTCAAATAAATCTCTCATGTATTGGCATTTATTGTGTTCTACTTTAAAGTAATTGCTCACAACATGTTGTTTAGCAATTTCTTTAAAGTGGGGGCATACACGTCCCCACTCATTACTTGCTTCAAAGTGTGGTCTTCTTAATTTATGTGATGTGTATTCTTGGTGGTCTTCTTAATTTATGTGATGTGAATCTTTTATCCTTGACTAGTCCTCTCTTGGAGACATTAGGAATGATGTTCCCTGTGAGACCTTTCATGAACTAAGTGAAACCTCTTTAAGTATCCTATCCTATTGCATGTTTCAAGGCCACCAAGCATAACACAACTTGCTTTCCAGTGGATCCTTTATGCTTTTCACGACCACCAAGCATAATACAACTTGCTTTCCAGTGGAGCATTTTTCATGAGTGCCTAGCATAACACAACTTGCTAGCCTTGTGACCATTTATGTGGCACCTTATCAAAGTTATCAGGAGGTATAACTTTGGTATATTTAGTACAATGGGAGCTTATACTTGGCATGACTTCCCATTAGCCACTTTTTGGGGCTCACTTAGTGGACAACGAATTTCACTAGCCCACGTGAGTGAATTTGGTTTGCATAGTGGGTAGCAAGCTTCCACTTGTAAACGTTTCTAGATAAATAGTTAAGGATCAATTCATATCGATTGGAAAAATAGTTGAGGCTTGATCCATCCCCTCTCTCTCCTCTAATTTTGGCATTGTATGCTTGTGTATCTTGTCTTGTTGTTGCATATTTAACATAGGAATGTGTCTCTTTGTGCCTTTGTTGGTTTGTCGTGAGATCTTAGATCTTAAGGGCTTGATCATCATCCTTGACCTTTGTTTTCTTATCTTTCCAAAATTTGTACAATTAAACCTCTCTTGACGCTTGTTTGACTACTTTAGTGTGAGTTTGAGTGTAGGACTCATCCTCTCAAAAAAGTGGGGGCTCAATGTAGTGTCAAAAAATGTACTCCTTTACATTTTCACACTATGTTTGGGTCTCTTAATTTAATTGGACTTAATTAAGCCTCTAATTGGACCAATTATGCATCTACAAGCCTAATTAATTGCAATTTCTGAAAGGGGAATCATGATTTAATTAATACAATTATCATTTTTAACACCCTGAAATGAATAGGTCATGGAAATTTAGGTCAGGACCTATTTTCCCTTGGGTGAATGGGTCCCCTTTAGTTGCTAAATTCAAAATTTTAATGTGTTTTTGGTGACCTTTTTTTATGATCCAAATTCCAATTTCAAATGTTAGCTTGTAATGTTTAATTTTTGGGAAATTAGATAATTACTTATTAAAGTAAGGTCTTTTTATCAATTCAAATCCTAGAGCAAGAAAGAGATTATTCCTAGAGCTAAGATTATTATCAAAGGTGTTCAAGAGAATATTTCTGAAGGATTTGTTGTAGCATTCAAGATCTCAAGCATCATGTCAAAGTTATCATCATTCATGCATGTTTTTGGAGCTAACATTGTGATGTAGGTTTCAAGCATTCAAGTCAAATTTCAAGCATCAAGATCACATCATCAATCAAGACATTTCATGCAAGATCAAGACCTTGGAGAGATGTAGTAAGTTTTGGTCCTTCAAGGGTTTGGTGAGTTGCAACATAGAAATTGTTTATTTATCATTTATTTCATGTTTCATTATTTCAATTCAAGGTTTAATTACCAAAATGAGTTTTGACCAAGGCAAACCCCCATTCACCAATTTTTTGTTTTCTTCCCTCTTGTGTGTTTTGCAGGTCTTAGGTTGAAGAAGGATTGAAGATCTATCAAAAGAGAAAAATTACAAAAGTTGTCAAAGTTGTAAAGTTGTCAACATTGTCGTCAAGCCACAAAAAGTCACTTTCATAATTTAATTTAGAATTTCCAACTGTGAAACCTAGAAGAACCAGAAGCGTAGACCAAGGACCAGAGGACAGTCAAAGTAGATTTTCAACCCTTGTAGCAAGACCCATTTTTCCTTGGGTGAATTAGTCCTAGGAGGACACTCAACACAACCTTTTTCTGATAGGTGCATAAAATCAAGCCCTTCTCAAATCTATTGTTACTTTCTAGATTTTGTTAGATTAAGGTTTAATTTAGAGGTTTCATTTTTTACATTTCATAATAACATTCATTTAGTATTTTTCATTCATCTCCCAAAAGTGCATTTTAGGTTGATTTACCCCTTCCTAGGTCATAAGGAAAACAACAAGATCTCTCACAAGATTGACTCACCCAAGGGTTGAAAGTCAATATTTCCCTAGGGGATCTCTTTTTCTTAATGAACTAAGGAAGAGAGGTGCATCATACCCCCTAGTTACCATTTCATATTGATGAATCTATTTTTCCTATGTTTCACTTTTTAATAACACATTTGCACATTTGAAATAATCCCATTTGATATTACATTGCATGAAGGAAATAACATTACATAATCCAAAATAATGTTCATTCATCTTTTCATATACATTTACAAATAGATTCAAAATCATAATTATATAACATAACTTACAAGAGATTAAAGGTACAAGAGTATAATGGTCAAGATGTCCACATTTGGAACTCACATCTTCAACTTCTTCTGTTTCATAAGCTTCGACTACCAACTACATGAGGAAGAGCATCACCCAAGTGCTTTTCCGCCAACCACGAACTAAATGCAGTCTCCCAAACATCTTCCTAACCGGTAAGATGGCCCTAACCTTCAACAAAGATTTTGGTATGGAAAACCTCTAGTATAATGCCTACTTGAGCATGGTGTTGTGTCCTACATAACTAGTTATGTCATACATTGGATACTCACTTAACATGCATGGCACTCCCTACTATCTATGTAATCCTAGTTCACAAGAACTGACAAAGTGTACGCAATGGAATCTACACTTACTTTGGCCAAAGTTTATATATATATATATATATATATATGTATATAATAAATCAAATCCACTTTCTATGAAGTGGTGTCGTATGTTCACCCACCCCTCACTTGACTTGGAAACTCTATTGACCTCAAATAACTTTTGAATAGGTTTGACCTCAAGAAAATAAAAATAAGATTCCATTCCATAAAGTGATGACACACTTAAATTGATCTAACCGACCAAATAGGTTATCCAAGGTATAAACTATCCTCCTACTTTGAAGGGAATATGAGCAACCTAGAACATAGGTTCTCCACTCATGGTTAAACTACCAACATAGGTATACATAATATCAATTCCTAGACAATGATGACATATTACTTCTAACATTATATCCATCCCTTTAAATTTCCATTCAACATAACTTATACAAGTATTACATAGATCATACCATATCTTGGATATTATCATAATACCTTCTAGATAGCTTCACTTAACTTACGTCAATCAAACATTAAAATCATGGTAGCAATATATTATTCTATTAAGATACCTTATTCCAACATATATAAATTCAAGCTATATGCATAACACTATTTAAAAGCTACAAAGAGAAACAATGATTGAACAAACACTTGCAATCCATAGGTATCAAAATCGAAAAGAGTCAGAGTTAAGAATAACTAAGCATGCTTGGAAAGTATAACTTTCAATTAAGAAATTGAAACTCTATGCTTGATGCTTAAGACTCTACTTGTTGCCTCCTCCAAACTCAGCTTATATTCAATATAATAAAATAATCTATGCTCTCAAACTCACAACAATCTGCTCTCAAATCACAATGAAATTGTTCTCAAACTCTCACAAATGCACTCAAGAAACACAAAAAATGAACAAAGAAATCAACAACAATGAACCATCAAACATCAAACTAATGCCTCCTATTTATACAGATTTGGAGAGTGGGTACAATTTGAAAGATAGCTAAGTTATGCGCCACCTTTCTTTCTTATGCTAGCCATTGGTTTTTGCTAGATGGAAAGATTACAAATTTATCTCAAAAAAAATATCTCATGCCTCTCACAATTGCCACACCCCTGTTGAATTCTTCCTTCATGTGATATGTTGTATAAAAACTCAGCAAAACACTCCCATTTCATAGTGCATATGGATTCTAAAACTCATTCACTTTATTACTCTATCATGTCATGATATTCACAACATCACACATGTTATTTTTACTCAGTCAAAGCTCTCTATTTGTAGTTGTGTCTGGGATTTCATAGTCTCGTTTATTTTTCAATTCCTATCGTGGCATTTACCTTCTTTGTTGCTTTCTTTTTAGCACCTACATTGGTGGAGCTGCAAGTTCTCATATCATTTTCATTTTAAATGTTTATAAAATAGTAATGGATTTACATGCCACCTTTACCTTATGCATGGCTGCAGACTTGTTCTATCGCACAATTATTTAGCCTCATGTGTGGTTGTTAATATATAATTTTATAAAAATATTCACTTGCTTGCCAAATGTGATATCATTATCTCTTCTATCACATTATATCACGTGTGTAATTTTTATTTAACATTGCTTATTCCATCGCATTATAATATGCAAGTGGTATTTCAATTTAACATTTCATATTCTCATATATATATATATTGTATACACCTAAAATTGTCCAGACATTTAATTAATTAAATACTAGTTATTTAATTAATATTTCATCTACTTATAAATAAATTCTTAATTTATTTATATAGTTCATGTCTTCTAAATTCTCCAAATCTAAAATCACAATTCTTCTAATTTAATTAAATAAACAAATTTCTATAAGTTTGCTTTATTTAATTAATTTTCACTAAATCCCAAATTAGGAATTCAAGCAAATGTCTACAAATTTTCATGCCACATCACCAAGGTCACATGAAATTAAATAATTCTAATTTTTAATTAGAATTATCTTTAACAAACTTTCAAACACATGGTCTTTTTCTTCCACACTTGATTCCTCCATCCATTTGGCATGTTGCCTTTGGTCAAGAGATTCCTGCATCCATTTGGCATGTTGTCTTTGGTCAAGGGAACACCTTCTTGATTCTCTCCATCTCCACCGTTCATCCCTCTTGTTTGAATCTGGACCATCAATCTTTGCCACATTACAAGATGCTTAGAAAAACCTATTGTAGACACGTAAAATGTACATACACTCGATCTTGATATACTAACATCGCTTCATCCTGAATTATCCCTCTATCTATAAATTTAATCGAATAGCCTTATTTGATTAAATTTGTCATAATTCCCCTTTTAATTAAATAAATCCCTCGATTTAATTAAATCATTGTCTTTGTGTAATTAGCTAGGTCACTTCATCTTCCTATCTTTGATTTAATTAAATAATCCATATTATTTGATTAAATCTCTAAAGTTCATCTAATTAAATTAAATAAATCAAACATTTATCTAATTTAATCTAACATCACCCCCTTTGGTTAAATAAATCAAAAATATTTATTTAACTAAGTCTAAATCATTCTCTTCATTTTGAGTTATTTAAATCCTAAAATCTAAGTCAAAATGGTCAAATCAACTAACATCATTTAAATTAATCAAATCATGATTAATGCTAATCCTAATCACTCCAATCCTCTAGATTTTGCAACTTGCACAATTAAATCATTTATTTGATTTAATAATTCTCTATTTACTTTCAAAATGGCATAAAAAAGGGAATATTCCTCCAAGTTTGAAATCTCCCCCAAAATAGACTTGTCCTTCCAACAAAACATTTAAAACTCTTACATTGTCTCTTACATGTCTCCCACTTGGCATTTAACTCATCTTTCATCCCCCCTAAACATGTCATCTCATCAAATTCAAATTTCAAACTTGCACATTGATCAAAATGTGCTCAAGCTTCCTCCATTCACATGTTGACAAGTGGCACCTTGCCATTGGTTGAATGTTACTCCCACATTGCTCTATTTTGAACATTCATCCATCTTAGCATTCTATAAATAAGAGTCTTCATTCCTCATTTCATCATCCACAATTTGAGTAAACTTACTATGCTCAAATTTTTAGCAATCTTCATCCATACTTTTGAATCCATAGCTAGGTTATGCAGGTTTTTCATCATGGATCACACTTGAATCTTCAAAAAAGTGGATCACCATCACCATTCATCATCAAAGCTTGCAAAGGAGTTGGGAAAGGGCCAATTTCCACATCAAATTGGCACCAACTCCCCCATAAGATCAAGAGTTTGCATATTCTCAATAGGATTTAGCTTATTTTCATCTTCTTTCATTGTGTTCTTATTTTATTTCTATTTTGAATATGGTTAAATGGATTTTATGGGGAACCTCTATTCTAACTTGCATTTGATCTTATTAATGTGTTCATTTGTTGTGTTCTTGCAGGTATTAGGATCTAGGTTCACATTTTGGCTTTAGAATATGATTTGATATGCTTTGAAATCTCATTGTGTTCTTCATTTCATATTTTATCTCTTTTTCCATTCAAATGAATTTCTTGAGGAATCCTTGTTCTTGCTTGCATTTGATCTCCTAATGTATTCATTTGTTGTCTTTTGCAGGTATTTGGATTAGGGTTCTACACCTATAAATACAACCCTTTTCCATAGTATTTTGCATCCACATTTTGAGTAGAGTTATCATGTAGGAATAGCTTGGAGCATTGGAGCACTTGGAGTCTTATAGTTATAATCATGTTTGCTTTGTAGTTGCATAAAGAATCATGTTTAGCTTCATATTTAGCATTGTAGAATCATATGTTGCTTTATAGTTGCATTTTATATCACACTTTGCTTTATAGTTGCATTTTAGATTAGTATATTCATAGTTAGCATTTGAGCATATGAAAAATCATCTTAGCTTCACATCATAACATTTGCATTGTGAAATTTAACATCATTTATCCATTTTTCAAATATCTCCATCATCATATTATCATGGCATTCATCACCTCGAACTTAGTTCTTGCATTTAGAACAACAATATCGTTTATCAAGTGTCATTCTAACAATTGTAGTGCTCTTATAAAAATTTGAGAGCCAAATGGTTTAACGAATCCTTGGAAATAGAGGACAATGAGACGTTCTTAAAAGATTTGTCTAACTGTAAAATAGAGTAGTTTATTTGATTCAAATATTTGATATAATCCATTTCATTAAGGTTTGTGTTGATTTATTTGCTTTCCCACATTTCACACACACATAAAATGGCGCCCACTGTGGGGCATTAACCCCATGTTTAACAATTTTCTAGAAAAAATTTCGTGAATAGGCTGGATGTGATCTTTTAGCGCCTTGAGTTGTTCTTTTAGCGCATCCATTAGTTTTTATAGCACATTGAGTTGTTCTTTTAGCGCATTGGTGTTTTAGCGCATTGGATGACTATTTTAGCGCATCGGTTAAAATTTTCCAAATTTTAAAAATTTGAGAACTAATTTTTGTTTTCTACTTGTAGGTACTTTTATACGTTGGTCAAAGAAAAATTTATCAAACTACTGATGATTTATGCAGGGGTTGGAGTCATTCAAATGCTTTATTTTGATTAAATTAGGAATCTAGTTTAATTAAAAGGATAAAGAACACCATGTGTTTTGTGCTTGATGAATGGTAGGCATATGCTCTCCCCTTAACTGGGTGACCAAAAAGCTAGACCCATTTGTGTTTCTTTGCAAGTGTGAGTTGAGTATACCGTGTGTGTTCTCTCTTTTTTTACACACAAACAAAGATTGATCGAAATACAGATACACTTGATCGCTTTTTTTTATCCATAGAGTTTCTTTCCTTGTGGGAAAAACTAATCACCCAAGGGAACGACCCAACCGGTAACACGCTAAAGCCAAGCGACTTCCAACTGAGATATAAATGTGGATACTTGGGGAAAGTTCAAGTATCACGAGGATTGTTCCGATAAGAAGGGAAACAATGGTCTCTTGCTGTATGGATGATCCCCCATGAATGAAATGCCTATATTAAAACCCTTTGTTGTAGCAAGGCCACAATCCTTAATCTATTTGTTGGTGCAAGAACGGTCGTTCTGAAGCAGTCCCACATTCTTTCGGCCTGTAGTAGAGATGAAAAGTATGTCATGGGAGTTTCATGGGTATTGATGCTTGGCTGCCTTGAGAAGTGAGAACTGTGGAGGGGAGCCAATGGGGTCAAGCATCTAATCATCTGCTATAAGTAAGAGCAACTGGAGTAAAATCCAAGTGGGAATTCAACAAATATAGTCCTACACAACCTAAGTTGTAGACATGTGCTTGATGTGTCTTTACCAATGTGTTTTTGAACCAATTTGAAACAAAGACATCACATGTTGAAAGTGAAAACCATGATTCAGAAAAACATTCATTGAAACAACCAAATCTCTAACTGGAAAATCCAAAAAATCAAACAAATTTCCAACAAACTACGTCATTTTCCAGTTTAGCACATCCGTTGTATTTGCTAGTGCATCCATGTAATCTTTTAGTGCATCCAATTGTTGTTATAGTGCATCTATGCAAAATTATGGTGCATCTGTCCTCTATTCCAGTGCATTCAACCAATCTTTTGGCCTATCTGAGCATTTTTCTAGTGCTTTGACCCTCCATTATAGCGCATACACTACATATTTTAGCGTATAGACCCCTTGTTTTAGAGCATTCAGGCAATCTTATAGCACATTTGTGTAATTTTCTGGTGCATCCGTACTTTGTTTTAGCGCATCTGTCAAGTCTTCTAACACATCTGGGCTCTATTTTAGCACATCCATTAAATGCAAAACCTGAGAGCTAAACTTGTCCCCTATTTCACAGTTTGAACTAGAATTTAGAATCTTTTTCAATCTAGAATCACCCCTTAGGTACAAAAGAGTCTAAACATGTGCTTTATCAAATGATTTCATGAAAGATTAAAATCCGAAAACCAAAGTCCAAGGTTACTAGTCCAAAAGCTCATAAAAACGTCTCTCAAAACTCTACGAATTTAGAGAGAGATTGGTCTTCAATTTCTACAAAAGAGCTTCAAAGAACAATCCCAACTTGTATTCATTTTACTATTGTCAAAATCCAAGAATTTTCTAAAGATTTGATTTTCTCGTATAGGAAGAAAATTTGTCCCCTATTTCTCAGTTTGAACCAAAATTCAAAATCTTCTTCAAGTCCAAAATCATTCCTTAGGTACCATAGAGTCTAAACTTGTTAAAATTGACCTCTACAAGTGGAATTATCCAACATAAACCAAGATCTAACATCTCAAATTGGAAAAATCATCAAACTTATCAAACCTTTGATTATTAAGCCTAGTTTCATCATAAGGATTTATCATCCTTTCATCATGAAACAAATCTATATAGTCAAATCAAACTTAGTCTCATTAGAACTTGTCATTCTATTTGACTTAGTTGTAATCCTTGGCACTCTTCCAAACTTAGATCAAAGTTTAGTCAAAACTATAACACTTGTATGCCTGCTCAAACAAGGTTACAAAAACAAAAACTCAAGGAAAGGGGGCTTGGAAATCAAAACATTGAGAATCTCACCATTGAAACTCCAATCATTGAAACTCCAATCATTGAGACTCAAAACATAGAAACTCAAAATAGTGAGAAGCAAAACACCATGGAAAAAGCTGAAGAGAATCCTTTCCATGGAATCCACAATAATGAGGGGGACAAAATAACTGAGGAGGATATCCAAAATGCTGAACAAGATCCCAACTTCCACAAATGCTTAGAAAATATTTTTGAATGAAATGGGGAAAAGTACCTCCTTATGCTAACCAAACAAGGTGTCAAATTACCTGAGGACTTTGACATGAATCAATTGAAAGCACCTCCAAAACAACCTGAAAAAGAAACCGAACAAGTGGTTACCTTAACTCACCAAATGAAGAACCTTCAACAAAAAATTCTTGATATGCAAAGGGGAACCTCAAAACGATACTTGATCCAAGACATTTGTCCATATCCATTTGATCAAAGTATCCACATGATTCCCTTTCCCAAACATTGTGAATTCCCAAAGTACAACAAATACAATGGAAAAACCGATCCGATAGACCATGTGAGGGAATTTAGAACCATGAGCCTTGAATTTACATATGAAGAAACGTACTTGATGAGATTATTTCCACGAAGCCTAGGTGGACAATATCTTGAATGGTTCTCCAAACTCACTCCACCAATTAACACCTTTGAGGAATTGGTCAACAAGTTCATCACCCAATATTCTTACAACATCCAACATGACATCACCATGAAAGACCTTTGTAACTTGAAAGAAAAGAAGGGTGAATCGTTCCTCGTATTCTTGCAAAAATGGAGAAGGTTATTTGCATGATATTCTCATTCCGTATGTGAAAAATAAAAGATCAAAATCTTCATCGATAACCTAAATGACAAGAGTTATAGATTGGAATTGCAATGTCCACCAACCTTCGAAAAATTGATTGAAAATGGAATAAAAATTGAAGAAGCTCTAGTCAAGAGAGGAGTCGTCAAAATTTACAATGAAAACAACTCATCAAACTCCTCCAAAAATTACCATATTAGTGACAAACCTAAGTTTTTTCAATGAAACAAGAATGTTGGAAATAACGATGGTGCAGTTGAAACTCAAAATGCGAAACTTGTCTTCAACTTAACCACAACTGCAACAAAAACGAATCAGAATAACCATCCACCCAACAACCAAACCAATAGCCAAAACAACCAAAATGTCAACCAAAGCAACAATCAAGGTAATGCTGGATCAAGAATGCCATCATATCACACATCCTCCAATCAGAGAAGGTTCACACCTTTAGGACAATCACCAGAATCAACATTGAAGGAACTTCTCAAAGATAAAGCCATAACGTTTGTCACGTCTTAGCCCTGATGCAGGTTGCTTTTGGTTTTGTGTGGATTTGTTACATGATTGGATGTGTGTGGTAGAATAATAATTAATATTATGGTGTTTTGGTGTGATGATATATGAAAAGTTTTTACTTAAATTATGAAAAGTTAAATAGTATCGAATGTGTTTTACTTTGAAGAAGAAGCAAAATAGAGTAGAAATATTTGAATTCATATATTATATTGCTTGATCTATATCTTTATGTGATACTAATTTAGTTATTGTTGTGTGCCTGAGTGCACTTGAGTTGCAAGAGGTCGAAGACCAAGGGTGTGATTAAGGAGAGGAGGTTAGCTTCTTGACAAAACAAAGCAGGATGTCCTCTTGATCACACACACGAGCACTTAGATTCATATAGATTACATTTAGGAATGTCAATAGTGTGTTAGTTTTGAATTATTTGCAAATTAAATAACAATTAGTAAATTAAATAAATGATGAAATGAAAGCATGATAAAGTAAAGGAATTAATTTTAATTATAATTTAACTTGGGTTTTAAATGATTATCATGATATAAATTTAAGTGAGAATCGTAATTTATTTAACTTGTGTTTTTGTGATAATAAAATTAAATAATAATTAATTAACATTTATTCAAATGTTAGATAAATACTTATTTTGAACTTAGTCTTAGGTGAGTATTTTCGAAAGGTTTTCCTTTGTGCAATGATAATTGTGGATTATTTTTACATATCTCTTATTTATGAATATGGAATGTAAAAACACAAGTTATATTTATATTTTAATTTCATTTTTAAAATCCATTTCAAGATTAGGGTAGGAAATGGAAAGGTAAAATATTATTAAAAGGAAAAGAACTTCCCGAGAGAGGCAACGGCTCTTGAAATCATTCTTGAAAATAAGCTCTGAAATTTTGCTCTAATGGCTGCCAAGAAAATGTTCAATTTATCAAATTTAGAGGTTTTAGAATGAATCTTTGGAAATATTAGAAAAATGAAGGATTAGTGAAGCTACAGGAAAGGGGAGAAGAAGAATAAGTTTTTTGAGGAACCAGTTCAAGAGGAGGCAAAGAGAAGAGTTTGTCTGGAGAGAAACTACAGCTGGAAGCGAAATATCCAGGTTTCCTAATCTCTTTTCATGAATCTTGTTTGAAAAATGATAATACTGTCACTGGAATTTGAATACCAAATGCTCTAAATTGTTTGCAAAACTGTGGAATTGGGAAAATCTTTTCATTCTTTTGTATGCATTGAAAGAAATTGCATAATTCCTCCACTTATCGGATTGGGGCTTTTCTCCTTATCCTACTGTGGTTCATAGATTTTGTTTTGATTAGTAAATATTTTATAAAGAAATTTTGAATATATATATATATATTATATATATATATATATATATTATATATATATATATATATATATATTATATATATATATATATTATATATATATATATTATATATATATATTTTATATATATATATATACAAAGTTATTTAAGCTTCTGGAATTGTAAAACAATTGACTGTATATGCAAATTTTTGGAGTTTATATTTGTTTTATTTTATGCAAAGGAATGTGGGGAATAAACCCCAGCCTCGACCCATAGAGGAATGGGCGGCGCTGTGAGAGGGACAACACCCTCCATAGGCCAAGGCCTGTGGAGGAGGCGCTGCCCCCTCACAGGTAGCGCCTTACCCTATGGGGGAGGTGTCGGCCTCATTTACCTCATAAACTGTGATTCATGAAATCTGCAATGCATGCGTTGGAAGTACTATCAGATGTAAATTTATATATAAATTATATTTATATATAAATTATATTTATATATAAATTATATATATATATAAATTATATATATATATTAGTATATATATATATATATATGATTATAAATATATTAATAATAATATATATAATTATATATATATATATATATAATGTAATATATATATATAAATTAAATATATATATATATAATATTATATATATGTATATATAAATTATATATATATATATGAGTAAATATATATATATATAAATTATATATATATTATAAATTATATATATATATATATTATATATATATAAATTATATATATATATATATGTATATGTATGCATATGTATATGTATATATATGTATATATATATATATATATATATATATGTATGTATAGATACAGTGGTATATATATATATATATAAATATATACACACATACATACATACAAACACATATTTATATAACTCTGTTTTCTACATAAATTATTACATTCTGTCATTGGTATTACATACAGAAAAACACAAGATTGTGTACAAGCTCAATATGTATATTCAGTTATAAGTCTATTATGTATTTATATATATGTAAATATTATATATATATATATACATACACAACAAATATATATACAAATCTGTACGGTGAATTTTTATATCTAAAAGTTAAAACTTAGAAAAGATGCAGATTAAATTCACATAGATAACTCTGTGTACAGTAGCAAACTTGTGTTCGTATACAAATATGGTTATCTACATTGTTTTTCTTTTCTAAAACTGTTTATATTTCTGAATATCAATGCATTGTATGAATCACCATATATCATTTCTGAACTTAGTGAAATACACATAAGGCTATATTAAGAGCTGAAGATGAATCTTTATAGCAAATGTAGACTATTGAAAACACATTTAAAATTAGTGAATTTTCTGAAAAGAGTAGATTTCTTTTGCTGAATCTATCAAGTCTATTTACTTTGATCAAGCTATTTTAGAAAATAGAACTTGGATTAATTTTAAATTGCATAGTAATTTTCAATAGAGATTGTATAGAAAAACCTCTCATTCTGAATGTATGTTTGAAAATTTATTTAGTAATCTTTGTGAGAGCATTGGAAAATGATGTAATTACTTTGGAATTAGAAATGGGTATAATTGAAGGGAAAACTTAGATGGAAATTGCATTATTTATTGTATTTTGAGAAACTTTCGGGACAAGATGCCGAAGGTGAACCCACAGAGACAGTAGTTTTACCTTTTCTAAGACTATCATTTATTTTATTTATGCTTGGCCAAGCACATGCACCATTGGAATATATGGAATTAAAATCCTAGAACTAAATGTATATAGGTCTCTGCCACCTCCTGTTTGCAAGAAATATGTGATTCTCATGTTAGGAATGCATATAGGCATAAGGTTTTCATTGAGAGTTCCCTCCTGCGTTGTTGTTTCAGGTTGCTAGGCTCCTCATGCAGGGCCGGGGATTTCTTCAAGTTAGGAAGAAACCTGGGGAACTCTTGTATTTCCTGGTTGGGCAGAAAAGGCGCCTTAATCATACTCTTGGCCCCAGATTGCAAGAAGGCCAGTGGTGTCACGGCGGTTGAGGTTCAGAGGTTTATATGCTATAAATGTATTCATGTATTATTTTGAATGGCTTGTTAAGCCCACTTGTAAATGTAACTTTATTTGAAATTCAGTATTGTAACACTGAAATAGATGTATTGGAATGAAAGTTTTGATGTAACATTGAAATAGATGTATTGATTGAAAGTTAATGATGTAATTGAAACTTGAATGAAATTATGGAAACTCATTGATATGCAAATGGAATTTACATATGTATCATGGAAAAGATCTTTGTTGATAGTGCAATTTACTTCTTCGTATACATGGAATGTAAATTTATTATTGAATTTCCTTTTGAGCATTTATGGAAAGATCTTGATTTACACATCCTTTAATTTTATTATTTTTTGGAATGTAATGAGTTTTGGAAAATGATGTGGTTATATGAACATCATCTCTCAAGTGTTACAACGTTACTAGAGCCAAGAAATTGGGAGCCACAAGTTAAGCCTCCATGGTGGAGTGATGCCCATTACTGTGAGTTTCATCAAAATAAGGGACATAAAACCAATGACTGCATGCAATTGAAACACTTGATACAAGACTTGATTGACAACAAGACCATATTTGTAGAAGGACTCCAAACAAACAATGATCATGGAGTGTTCACAAACCCTCTACCAAACTATGAAAAGGGAGATTCCTCGTCATCAAACACCAAAGGAAAAAACATGAACTATGTTTATGACACCACCATTTTGCATATTGAGGTGGGTGATGATCAAACCCATAACAAATCGGATCTTGTTGCAACGGATAACCCAGTAAATGACAACATCATTGAACATGAACAAAACATCATTGCAACTGAAGATCATCACCACAAAATCGACACCAAATCACATCAAATCAATGACCTTGTGCCCATAAATATGATCACTAACATCACTGCAAACGACAATCAAATCAATGTTATCAAAATAACATAAAAACAAAACAATTCACCAATCAATGCAATCACAAGAGGACAAGCCAAGGTAACATTGAAAGGAGCTACCCCTTCCACGTCCAAATCAACTGCTATTCCTACAACTTAATATAACATAGTTGATCAGTTGCAGAAAATACCAACACAAATATCCATCTTAGAATTGCTCAAAATCTCACCAGCACATAAATAAAACTTGGAACAAGCTCTAGTTGCCACCACGGTACCAAACAACTTGGAAGTTTTCCAATTCCAAGCTATGGTGGGACACTTGATGACACCACATTGCTTATCATTTTCCAAACACAATGATGTATACATCAACCATCCACACAATGTTTCCCTCCATATTGAGATCTTAATCCACAAACACAACGTTAAACATGTTCTAATAGATGGAGGAGTTGGCCTTAATATTTGTACTGTAAAACTTGTCCGTGCACTCAGATATTCTAAAAATGCTATTGATCCTGGAAGGAAAATTATAATAAAAGCATATGATGACGAGGAGAGATCTTCACAAGGGTTGATAGTGCTACCTATTCAATTGGGACTAGTTGTCATAGATATAGTATACCAAGTATTAGACAAGGAGTTAACATATAACCTACTCTTGGGATGTCCTTGGATACATGAGATGTAAGCAGTGCCATCCACATATCACCAGTGTTTGAAGTTCCCTTTCAATGGGTAGGAAATCACTATTGCAGCTGACTCAAACAACCCCCAATATTGTAACACCCTCAAGATGACCCAAGACACTTTTGTGCCACACAACAGGGAAGCTACAACTTCTAGTTCATCCAACAGTGAAAGACAACTAAATTCCTTGTCAAAGTGGGTTGAGAAGAAAGACCAGTCAAAAGACAAGAGTATCAGTGAGTCTCCTTCATCAAATCATGACATTCAACTCGGTTCCTTATCAAAACAGGTTGAAAAGATCCAATTAAAAGACATAGGCATGGGGGAATACTCATTTGAGAAATCCTTATGTTTATCACAACTTTCCTCTTCTCCTAAATCACACGGGTAGCCATCAACATCAAGACAACAATCATCACAACCCACCACACTATTTGATGGAACCTTTGTAAGAGCAGACACATTAGTGGATGAGTCAGACAATAAAGAGATTTTAAACTGGTTATACAAAGACGAAGAATCATCACAAGCATCCACCTCAAGTGTGCAAACATCACAATACAACAAAGGAAAGACAATCCTGGAAAAAATGGGATACGAGGGAAAAGGTCCTATTGGTACAAGGAAAGAAGGCATAATAGAACCGATACAACCCATCAAAATGCAATCCAAGGATAAATCATGATTGGGGTGTAAAGAAGGATCAAGAGAAGAAACCAGACAACAAGTTGTTGAAAGAATCCTACAACTACAAGCTAGTGATGATCATGAAATAGATCGAATGAATATGAGTGGGATTCGCTGTCTGAAGAGTCTTGTCACAATAAGGAAACTAATGTGGTACAAAAGTATACACCCATACGTGAGGAGGGTCAAGGTTCAAGTTATAGACCACTTGAAATAGGATCACAACATATTGATGACTCCAACAAAGAATATCAGACTCGGAGTGAAATGGATAATTCAGAGGAGAGTTACCTTATAGACATTGATTTCGCTATTGGACAATCTGAAGAAATTACCATTGGGACCCTCACAGCCTTTGAATTTAGCCAATCCAATGATTCCTTACCCCTCATACATCCCGAACTCATAGATTGGGACCAAACTGATCCGTCTAATATCCCCATCTTTTCAAATGATGAGGCCATTGTCAATTTCCTCTGGTATGCCAATCTCAAAATAGATTCTACCATTGAACATCATAACAAAGCTTCCAGCCAAGAGAGTGTCAAATTTTCCAGCTGCAAAATGAATAATGCAGGGAATAGATCTGATGGTGAAAACCATTCAATGGCAATATCAGATCTAGAAAAAGTAAAAATATAGAGTGTATCTGATGACGAAAACCTCTCTGAGGCGTTGAAGGATGGAAGATTTGACACACTCCCCAAACAATTTCAGGAGCGATCTAAAGTATTGATTGAACCCACTCAGTCTATCAATATTGGCAATGAAGAAACATTAAAGACTATCCATCTAGCAAAATCCTTGACAAATCAAGAAAAATCAAACTTCATCAAATTCTTCATAGAAAGACAAGTCAATTTTGCGTGGTCATATGCCAATATGCCAGGGATTGATCCAAAAATAATCATGCACCACTTATCACTACCAACAGGGGAAAAACCAGTCAAGCAAAAGTTAAAGAAAATGCATCCACATATTGCCATATTGGTAAAAGCAGAACTGAAGAAGTTATCAGATGTTGGATTCATTAGACCAATTGACTATGCCAAATGGATATCAAACATTGTTCCTATTTCAAAACCATACAAGAGCATTAGGATATGCACAAATTTCAGGGATCTCAACAAGGCTTTCCCAAAAGATGACTTTCCCCTACCTAACATTGACATCATTGTGGAACTAACAACAGGGCATGGCATGTTGTCACTCATGGATGGTTTTTTCAGCTATAATCAAATAAAAATTGCACCTGAAGATCAAGACAAGACAACCTTTACATGTTTGTGGGGAACATTTTGTTGGAATGTCATGTAATTTGGGTTGAAGAACGTAGGAGAAACTTATCAGCGAGCCATGATGACAATCTTTCATGATATGATGCACACCTTCATGGAAGACTATGTGGATGATCTGTTAGCCAAATCATACACTAGAGAAGGACACCTAGAGACCCTCAATAAAATATTCACCAGACTAGAAAATTTTAATGTACGACTGGACCCAAATAAATGTATGTTTGGGGTGACTTCAACCAAACTCTTGGGATATATAGTTTCAGAAAATGACATTGAGGTAGATCCTAAAAAATTCAAAGTCATCATGGAGATGCCTCCACCCAAGAACATCAGTCAGCTACAATCTCTGCAAGGGATATTCCAATCAATCCGAAGATTTATCTCACAACTGGCAGACAAGACTCATCCTTTTACTCACTTGCTACATAAGAATGTATCTTTCTGATGGGATGAGAAATACAAATATGCCTTCAACCAATTAAAATAATATCTAATGAGTCCACCTGTCTTAATACCACCAACAGAAGGAAAGCCACTTTTATTGTACATAGCATTGGGAACCTTGTTAGTATAGAAGGATTCAATAAAAAAAGAAAGAGCAATTTATTATATCAGCAAAACCTTAAATGGCTACAAGATCAATTACACCTTCATTGAAAAGGCTTGCTTGGAAGTAGTGTTTGCAACCCAATGATTACGACACTACATGCTAACTCATACCATTAGGTTAATAGCCAAGATAAATCCACTAAAATACCTTCTTAGCAAAGCTAATCTAACTAGAAGACTAGCTAAGTGGGTCATGATGCTGAGTGAATTTGACATCCAATATGTTGATAGGAAGGCCATCAAAGAACAAGCAATTACAGACCAGTTAGCTGAAGCACCATTGCCAGTCAATCATCCAATGAACATTGAGTTTCCAGATGCTAATGTCCTAATGGTATCCACACAACAATGGGTCTTGTACTTTGATGGATCTTATACACAACATGGGTCAGGTGCTAGAATCTTGTTTATCTCACCACAAGGACATACCATTCCCAAATCCTATAGACTGATGTTTCCTTGCACCAACAACATAGCTAAATACAAAGCATTGATCATTGGAATCAAAGTAGCGGTCGAGTGGAAGATCACAAAGTTACATGTCTATGGGGATTCACAATAGGTCATTAATCAGGTAAACAATGATTATCAAACAAAGGATGAAAAGTTGATGCCTTATAAAAGAATGGTTGATGACTTCAAAAAGTACTTTGTGGAAATAAGATTTGAGTAGATTCCTAGAAGTGACAACAAAGCTGCTAATGCCATGGCGACCATTGCTTCTCTCTTACAGATTCCTGAGAAACGAGCCCATTACGAGTTCATGGTGGAACAACTGTTCAACCCATCCTATGACAACCCAAAATCCCAAGTCATCTACCATCTAGCCAAGGCTGACACTTCCATCTATGGGAAAATTTATAATTACCTAAAAGACAATACCTTCCCACCTGACCTTTCCCGAAAAAAAAAATGAAACTTCATTTGTCAAGCTGCCCGACATGCCCTTATCGCAGATGTCTTTTATCGACGAGGTCTTGATGGAACTCTCCTTCGATGTCTGGAACGTGACGAGTCTGAAACAACTTTACGGGAGGTTCATGAAGGTGTTTGTGGAACTCATTCAAGTGGTTTAACCTTACCCAATAAACTCCTCTGTTTGGGATATTATTGGCCAACTATGGAGAGGGATTCTTTTCAGTTCATCAAGAAATGCCAAAAATGTCAGATTCATGGAAATCTCATCCACGCACTAGCACAAGAACTTCAACCTTTTGCATCACCATGGCCCTTTTGTCAGTGGGGACTAGATATCATAGGGAAAATTCATCCATCTTCATCAAATGGACACAAGTTCATTATCACAACCACAAAGTATTTTACGAAGTGGATTGAAGTTGTTCCCCTAACCACCATCATAGGAAAGCAGATCTTGTCATTCATCCTGAACTACATCATCTGTCGATATGACATCCCTCAATCCATTATCACTGAAAACGATAGACCTTTTAAGAATCAGGATGTTTAAGAACTCTGTGAGAGATTCCATATACAACATCAGTTTTCTACACCATACTATCCCCAAGGAAACGACCAAATAGAGGCCTCAAACAAGACTATCCTAAAAATCTTGAAGAAAACCATCAACGAGGCTAGACATGATTGGCATGTTCAACTGAACCCTACTTTATGGGCTTATAGAACTAGTATCTGAACCTTGACATAAGCTACACCCTACACTCTAGTCTATGGATTAGAGGCCATTCTACCCATTGAGGTGGAAATACCATCACTCCGAGTATCACTGAAAGGGATCATAATAGATGAGGATTATAGAGTATCTCGGTTAGAAGAAATTGAACTATTAGATGAGCATCGTCAGCAAGCAGTTGATCACCTAAAGGCCTATCAGTAAAGGATGTCTAAAAGCTACAACCACAGAGTCAAACCAAGAACCTTTCAGGTGGGTGACTTGGTCCTGAAAGAAAATCCTCGTAATCAACAAGACAGAGAGAAGAAGGGGAAATTTGAACCTAATTGGCAAGGTCCCTTTGTCATTGTCTCAGCCTTCGGATCAGGAGCATATCAGTTGTCCACACTAGAAGGGGATTTTTTTGATGAACCCCTCAATAGCCTGCATCTCAAGAAATTATACACTTGAATCATCTAGTGCATTGGCAAAGTCCTGAAAAAATACAAAAATATAAGAAAATGTCCTGAAAAAATGGTTGCCTTGATGAAAACCTGGAAAATAGGCATCTTGGTAACAACAAAAAAAATCAAAAAATACAAAAAAATATAAAAAGAGAAACATACAAAAAAATAAAAAAGAGAAAAATACAAAGAAATAAAAAAATAAAAAAATAAAAAAATAAAAAAAATCATAAAATATGAAAAAGTGCAATAAATGCAAGTAGTGAAAACTTGGCAACATGCGCTAATTGTGATAGGTTATATTTTCCATCTATTTGAGCATGCTGACCATTCACTTTCACCATCCATCTGCCTATCATTGAAAATCTTCATGTACATATCGTAGCGTCGCGATCGTGTCTCACCCTAGACTGGGGGAAAATCCTAAACTCACTAGCAGCAATAAAATACTCCAGTAGGAAAACACAACAAAAAAAAAGATCATGGTCCAACCGAACATCGAACATCCATCACCATCAATAACACATCAACCTTCAAACATCAAACAACTAAATCAATTCAATCAAAACAAACCTCAAATGGATGATGTTCCTTTTGAATCATGGCTCTATCACTGTGGCATGACTGTTCAACTGTTGAACTTTGATTTTTGTCATCATATCTCTGGAGAACCTCGATGATGTATTGGACTAGAGGAGCCAAGAAGGAGTGTGATTTTTCTTTGTCTGTTTTTTGTGAGTTAATCATTATTACTGTGCAAATTGTCACGGGATGTGCTCTACAAAGTATCACTAATGACATAGGAAAATAGTTAACTCTTGTCTATTTACATGGGTAATGCTTAGGTCATCTCGGTTTAATTATACCTAGATGCTTGTGTTAACTTGTAATATCAAAAATCACAGAAGTAGTACTTAGGTCATTATGGTCTAAATCATGCCATTGATGCTTGTACTCACTTTCAAAATTTTAAAGGCTCAATGATGATAAAAAGCATAACAAATCAGCTATTACAAATGACAACTTTTGCATATGGGATCTGCATGGTTAGAGTAGGTTGCATCCATGTCAGTTTTGCATCTATATTTATGGGGTTTCCAAAGCTACAACAATGATGTTATTTCTCTTATCAATGGATTGAGTACACTTCACATTAAACAAAAAAACATCATTCTCATATAAAAAACACATCAGTTGCATCATCATTTGCATACATTAGAAAACATATCAGTTGCATCATCATTCGCATTCAACCATCCATGCATCACATCATAATATTTTCATCAGAAAACACAAAAAAAAGTACATTCCATCTCACTTGCATGATCCAAATCATTTAATCAATTATTAATGGATTAAGAAATTGGTCCATTAAGATTATTGAAAGACATGTCTAGCAAAGTAAGAACAAAAACATCTCTATTTTAATAGGGGCATAATTGAACTTGATGCATCACAAACATCATTTATTCCTTTAATAAAATGGATCTTGGATTCATATTAAGATGATTGAAAGACATGTATAATAGAGTAAGATTTCTGAGAAGAAAAAGTTGTTGAAAAACATGATTGATTAACAAGGATATAATTCCCTTGTTATGAACATATAAAACCAGTAGTGAAGATGAATTTGTTATTACTCAAATCCAAGACTGAGAAAGGAATAACTGGATCATCGCATACACATCATACATCATTTACATAATAAAATCCACCTCACATAGCATAAGACATCACCTATTAAGCATATAGAATCATTAATCATGCATTATCATACCATCATTACATCATGACATCATTACATAAGCATCATAATCATCATGATCATCATCACATAAACATCAATAGAACTATGCATCATCATATGATCATTAATTCATCCATTGCATTATTTATTTGCATTAGAAAAGGACAAAAACATAACATACATCATATGTGCATCATTCATAAAATATCATAGAATCATAACACATAAGTTACATCCTCATTTACATCCATAACATATCATATCATCATATCATAGAACATCACATAACATCATAAAATATAAAATGCATCTATCATAATCATCATGATCATCATCACATGTAAACATAATATAGACACATAGATCATAATCATCTCTGCATATCATATAACCTCAAAATCATAATGTCAAAGTGTACAAAGATATCCAAGGGTATAAAGAGATACATCAACAAAGTGGCAGAAATCAAAAAATCTCTAACTAAATAAGTGTATATATCAAGTATCAGTACATCATCAAGTCTCAGTACATTAATCAATCCTATACTGGGGCATATCAATCAATCAGAGAAGTCAAACCACATCGCCCAATCAAATCCAAAATCAGACTGTAGCAATCTAAAATCCTCCTATGATCATAACATATCGCAAATCAACAATCTTATCAATCAATTCAACCTTGCCTATCATGAGGTTGATCAATCAATTCAACCTCGCCTATCATGAGGTTCATCAATCAATCCAACCTCGCCTATCATGAGGTTCATCAATCGATCCAACCTCACCTATCATGAGGTTCATCAATCAATGCACCTCGCCTATGATGAGGTCCATCAATCAATCAAACTATCATTGATCCTCACCTATCATGAGATCAACCATAAATCTATCATTGATCCTCACCTATCATGAGGTCAATCATCAATCTACCATTGATCCTCGCCTATCATGAGATCAATCATCAATCTATCATTGATCCTCGCCTATCATGAGGTCAATTATCAATCTATCATTGATCCTCACCTATCATGAGGACAATCATCAATATCCTATCATTGACCCTCACCTATCATGAGGTCAATTATCATCATCCTATCATTGATTCTCACCTATCATGAGGTCAATCATCAACTATCACATCAACATCATCAAAACAATCGGTTGAAGCGATTATCAATCATCAAACACAAGGAGGCAAAATAGGGCATCAATTTAATCAAATTGGTAGAGTCAATTTTCTTTATCGGGAGATAAATCACCAAATCAACAAAAATTTCAAAAATTTCAAAAAAATCCTAAAAAAAATTCCACAACTCATTGATTTATCTCCAGAGGGGGCATATATTTGTTATCACTTGAAAATCAGTGTCTAGGGCATTGAATTTTTTTTTTTCGGCATCAGTATCAAATTTTTCTTTGAAGCAACGTGTAAACACATTACTTTAAAGAGGGGAAAAAATTATACACCTAAAATCGGTCTAGACATTTAATTATTTAAATACTAGTTATTTAATTAATATTTCATCTACTTATAAATAAATTCTTAATTTATTTATATAGTTCATGTCTTCTAAATTCTCCAAATCTAAAATCACAATTCTTCTAATTTAATTAAATAAGCAAATTTCTATAAGTTTGCTTTATTTAATTAATTTTCACTAAATCCCAAATTAGGAATTCAAGCACATGTCTACAACTTTTCATGCCACCTCACCAAGGTCAGATGAAATTAAATAATTCTAATTTTTAATTAGAATTATCTTCAACAAACTTTCAAACACATGGCTTATTACTCACACACTTGATTCTCCCACACATTTAGAATTCAAACACATGGCTTATTCCTCACACACTTGATTCTCCCATCCATTTGGCATGTTTCCCTTGGTCAATGGGACATTCTAATTTTTAATTAGAATTATCTTCAACAAACTTTCAAACACATGGCTTATTACTCACACACTTGATTCTCCCACACATTTGGAATTCAAACACATGGCTTATTCCTCACACACTTGATTCTCCCATCCATTTGGCATGTTTCCCTTGGTCAATGGGACATTCTAATAATTCTGATTTTTAATTATAACTATCTTCAACTTTTCATGCCACCTCACCAAGGTCACATGAAATTAAATAATTCTAATTTTTAATTAGAATTATCTTCAACAAACTTTCAAACACATGGTCTTTTTCTCCCACACTTGATTCCTCCATCCATTTTGCATGTTGCCTTTGGTCAAGAGATTCCTCCATCCATTTGGCATGTTGTCTTTGGTCAAGGGAACACCTTCTTGATTCTCTCCATCTCCACCGTTCATCCCTCTTGTTTGAATCTGGACTGTCGATCTTTGCCACATCACAAGATGCTTGGAAAAACCTATAAATACAACCCTTTGCCATAGTATTTTGCATCCACATTTTGAGTAGAGTTATCATGTAGGAATTGATTGGAGCATTGGAGCACTTGGAGTCTTATAGTTAGAATCATGCTTTTCTTTGTAGTTGCATATAGAATCATGTTTAGCTTCATATTTAGCATTGTAGAATCATATGTTGCTTTATAGTTGCATTTTATATCACACTTTGCTTTATAGTTGCATTTTAGATTAGTATATTCATAGTTAGCATTTGAGCATATGAAAAATCATCTTAGCTTCACATCATAGCATTTACATTGTAAAATTTAACATCATTTATCTATTTGTCAAATATCTCCATCATCATATTATCATGGCATTCATCACCTAGAACTTAGTTCTTGCATTTAGAACAACAATATTGTTTTTCAAGTGTCATTCTAACAATCGTAGTGCTCTTATAAAAATTTGAGAGCCAAATGGTTTAATGAATCCTTGGAAATAGAGGACAATGAGACGTTCTTAAAAGATTTGTCTAACTGCAAAATAGAGTAGTTTATTTGATTCAAATATTTGATATAATCCGTTTCATTAAGGTTTGTGTTGATTTATTTACTTTCCCACATTTCACAAACACACATATATATATATATATTATAATAGCTCATTATTATAATCTATATGTATTAATATATGTTCATAATCATATCCATACATATATTCACCAACCTATATATATATATTAATATATACATATATATATATTAATATATACATATATATATATATATATTCATTATATATGTATATGTATATACATATATATCATTATTTAATATCTTACCATATATATATAAACTGTATATATATATGTATCCAAACAAACACACATATGTATGACAAATCTACGTATAGGTATACGTAGGTATTTCTACCTATGCATTCTCACACACATATGCTCATATATATGAGTTATCGTATATATACATATATACATTTAATATATATACGTATCCATTTATATATATTTAAATACACAAAGTAGATCTCATGCTCAATAAAAGGATTTAACACTATGGTCCTCAAATCAATAAAAAAATCAAAGAGGATCAAAGACAATCACCTAAACATTCCTACCAACCCGAAAAACTATCACCGAGGTTTAACACTTACCAACACATAGCTCAAATTGACTTGACAAGGCTTTTCTATCCTAAGCAGTGTGTGTGTGTGTGTTTACTCAAGTAGGTTCACCGGTGGTTTCCATACCAACTTTCTCTCTTGGTTGATACTCTCCCTCTCCTTGCTGGAGGGTTCAAATCTTTCCTGCATCCAACTTAGTGCATCATGAATGAAGTTATCCAATAACATAAAAATCATATTCATCATATATCATTTGCATCATTAAAGCATTTAAAAAGAAATCACATCATAATGCATATTCATACATCTCATTCATTCATTGAAATCCACTAATACATAATCATATATTAAATATACACACTCATAAAAAGTAATAGTAACCGGTGAATACACAATGGGGTGTAACACTACCATATTGAAATCCCCTCTAGATATCCATGGGGAATTGGGAAGATTATTTACACACTATCTCTAGACTTCAATTCTTTCCCTATAGTCATTTGGTGCATAAATTAAGCAGATAACAAATTTCTGACCATTTTTTTTAAAAGTTACCCAACAACACCTAGTACAAGGGGAACAACCATTTCATATGATGAAGGGCTTCCATTTTGGTCCAATTAGTATTGCACTACCACCTTTTCCTCTCTGATTATTTGTGGTAAAAGCAATAACATTCTTCTAGCTGAATCTTAAGGCATTATGTACATGAAATTCAATGGCCGTCACTTCTTGCAAAAGGAGGCAATCCAAGTCCTTTTTCCTGGCACAAAAGGATCTCAAGAAATATTTTATATTAGGGGATCAAGACCCATAAAGTTCCAACTAATATAGTTTATCTTCATTTATCAATTAGTGTTTGGGGGTTCCTCTGATTCTTATATAATCTCTCAAAACAAGATACCCTTGCCTTTTTTACCTTGGGTTTTTGTGAGCTACCACTTTTAATTAATTTTTTTCTCTTTTTTCACTCATCATATTTAATATGGCTTTTCTTTCCAGATTTAGGTTCATTGTTGACTTCTTGAAACAATGGATTAAAACAATTCATATTTCTATTTTCCTTCCTATAATATTCATCGTATGGAATCCCATCCGAGTCTACACAATTTCCAGCCTTGCGGGGGTTTGGGGGTCTTTCTAAATTCCTTTTTTTAATTTGTTCTTTTAGTCTATCAAGAACAATCTATTGTGCATTTTTCTTCCTCAGTTCTAGGAGATAGGTATGTTTTCAACTCTAATATCATCCTTATTTTTGGAAGAGTCTAGTAATTCATTTTTATCTTTCTCTTGTTCTTGGTTTATCTCAACCTTCCCATTCTCTTTGTGGAAGGTTATGGGTTCAAAGTTAGAACTTCCTCCCTCATATGGATTTAGGGTATTAATGTTATTAATACATTTAGTGTTTAAACACTCCTCCACAATGGACTTTGGTTTATTTTTCTTATTGAAGGCAACCCTAGAAGGTTTGCTATTATTTTTTCAATTGGATAATCTTGGGAAATTCCTTTTTTGGTGCCCATTATTTTTTCACAAAAAAGCAATAATTCAAGCCTCCTAGGGCTTCCATTTCACACTTATACAACTTACCATAAAAATAAAATTATATGGCATCCGATTATTTTCCTCTAGTATGAAAGGAGACAAGGTAACCCTAGAATTTTCAATTTGAAGGATTTTTCCAACAGATTTAAAAAGTTGAGGCAACATAAACCACATTTGTGGTTGGAAATTTTTGACACTAACCCACCTTGGCACTAAGTAGAACATTATTTTATGGGTCACCTCGGGTGACCAGGAAATGGTTTTAAATAGAGAATTACCAATACTCCAAAAATATTTTTAAAGAACCCTTTCTACATATTATTGTTTTTCAGGAAAATTACAAACAAGCCTCTTTGTATCATTCTATAGAATGTGATATGAATACCTATCTTATTTCCCCAAAGAAAGATAAGCCAATTATAAAAAAAAATTGGTAGGAAGATTATTTACATCCATACAAGCAAGAAAAATACTAGTATTTCTTAATCTATTTTCTTCTTTCTTAATAGTATTAACCATTTCCTCATTAGGGTTAAGTCTTAGAACCCTAGGTGACAATCGGTCCTTACCTCCTTCAAGCCCTCCTCTTTACCTACCTCCTTATGGGCCCTCGACCCTTCCACTACTATCTCTGATTCCCATATTGAAACTAGCTTTTGGACATGACACTTTCAGTTCTTTAGATTACAGAGCTTCCCCACCTTTGGCCATAGAATCCACTTCCATACACCCTCACACAAATGAAAGATCACATCAAAATGATAATGTAACCAAAAACCTAGGATGTACCCAACCCTCCCAGACTTCCCATGAATTCCAACTTAAAAAAATTGTAGAAACCAAGAAAACAAGACATGAAAACCACAAGCCAGATCAAATTGATGGAAGTGAAGACAAAGGACATGAATGTAGGTAAGAAAAAAGAACAAAGAGCATGAAGAAGAAGGTGAAAAATTGCTCCAAAAAAAAATCGAGGAAGATGTCTTTTCATCTCTCACGAGTGCAACTAGAGCCTCCCTGAGCAAAGGTTTCTTGTTTCTTCAAATACCCAAGTTTTAAAACTTTTTAAATTTTTTGAGGTATATAAGTTTTGTTTTTGCTAATTGTTATTATGGATATAAAAAACATTTCAAATTTTATCTTACCTTTAAATTGTACTAGTATTAGATTTAGTTGATATAACATTATGATATAGAATTGCAAATTGACGCTCGAGATAAAAATAACTTATAGAAGTATTTAGATATTGTAGTTTGATGGGAAAGACCAAAAAAGGGGACATTATCATGGGTATAGGAAGAGAAAAATGTCTTCACAAAAATGATAGTTCTAGTTGGATATGTGAACTTTCTTCTCTTGAAAATCTTCTAGACATGGATTTAAGGACATCTAGTGGAGAGACATTCGCTAGTAGAGATACACTTAACTCGATGTCTAAAAGATATTCAAGACAATACGTTTTAGGTCTCCAATTCAAAGTACGATGTTGGTGAAGATATTTTTATTTTTTTATACCCAAGAGAAGGTACCCTTTTATGCTCTTTACCATGAATTTTTGATATGCAAGTGCTTACACAAGCTATGTGATATTCACAAATGACTAATGCATGAAATAACTGTGATTCCAATTCTAGTCATTTTGAGAACATCTCTTCTTGAACTTATTATTTTTTTATTGCTAGTGCACCTCAAGAAACTTGCCACTATATTTGTCTATCAAAAACTCGGGTCTTTCTTTTCCTAGTTACCCGCTACTCCTCCTTAGACATTTCTTCAGCAAATTCATCTTCACCTTTTCTCTATCTATATTCTCTGAAGGTAGACAAAACCCGATTCATATCTTCCCTTGAGACACCTTGCATCATTTAACAACTGTAATTATGCCATGCATATTCTTCCATCACCTTCTTTATAGCTTCATTCCTTTGTAACATGTTAATTTTATACCTAATCATGTGGTTTATGCACTTGATCACTTCATCCAAGACTTCTCAACTTAATGACTAAACATGGCTATTTATCTTTTCAAAAAAAACTTTGAATTCTCTCACTTTGGCATTATCCTACCCAATTCAATCTAGATATAAATCTTGTTGTGCTAGCATTTCCATGAGGTATATGCCCTTTTCTACCATTTTCTCACTTTTTATAGAGATCTTCTCCAATCTTGTTATAAATTGTAGTAACATGTCACTTTCCCAATTCAATTGCTATCTCCATTTCTTGTTCATTGGAACATCTAGTTTTTTAATCACCTTCTCCTCTATCAACACTTGGAGTTATACCTTAAGAACTACATCCAACTATCACATTTCTATATCATTCTTCTCCATGCGATCTTTGCATTAAACTAAAAGTCTTCTTAACTTATTGAGCCAACAAAACACCTCCTTGCATTTGTTCTCATCGTATTCTCACCTTGTTGCACCAAATGTACCATCTAGTCATCAAACACATTTATCTTATGCTTCAATCCCTCAATAATTTCCACTTGTTCCTTGGAAATTTGCACTGGGTTAGATGGTAGCTCTGTCAATGACTAACTTGGTTAGGCTATGGCCTGGACGAAATTCTGCAAGTGAGTGATGCACTCCTTAAATTCTATTTTATTATGTTTATCCTTCCTCATCTGGGTAGTAGTTGCTTCTAAAACCATTCTCATTTCTTCTAATTCCTACTCCCATGAAGATTGTCCTAGGTTAGTTATAGATATTTGGTAATCTTTAGTCATTACATCATGCTTAACCTTCTCATCAATAGGTGTGGCTACTCAGAGAATCATTCCTCCATCTAAATCTCACCTAAATGCATGTATGAACCTTGCTTTGGTCTTAGGATTCAGGGTTACCACTTCCTCCATTATGATTTTAAAGTCTAGAGGCACCACTTCTACCTGCAATGGTAGAGCTAATTGTTGAGCCAACCAATTAGGTATATATTCACTCAGTCTTGCCTCTTCTTGTCTATGTTCCCGCTAACTTGTTCATATAGGAACATCTTCTCTTGGCACATGATTGTCATCCTTTATAATCTCAAAATCATTTGTTACATCACCTCTCAATGAGGATTCTTGATTCATTTGGTCCTAATTTATTTGTTCTCCTTCTTCGAGTCCCATCTCCTCTTCCCCTTTCTTTTCCTTCTTGGTATTACCTTCCTAAACCAATGGTTCATGTTGTCCCAAGGAATTAGGGTTTTTACCACCTCTTTGTTCTTCACTCAAGGTTTGGGGGGACTCAACATCTTTGCTTGTATCTAGACCTTCTCCTTGACCTTTAGGTTGCACAACAATAGCCTCTCTTTCAGCTTCCATTCATTGAGGTTGATCCTCAACTGCACTTGTATCAAGTGCTTCATGCACTTCATCTTCTTCTATTAATGAAATGGGTACTTGAGATGTGGCACCAACCGACTCATATTGAGGTAGCACCTCCTTTACCATGGTGGTTTCTTCTTTTTAATTCCCCACCTCTTGAGTGAGCTGACCGATTATGACTGCCATATCCTTCTCAACATCCATACATACCTTTGCTCCCGACTCCTTCTCAACAATTGGTTGAACCACTAAAGCCTTCCCCAATTTCTTCTTCCCTTGCACATCTATTGTATCAAAGTATTCCAATTCTTTGCCTCCCTTAGGGAATGGTCCATAGTTATTATAGGATCTCCCTTTGATGCTAAATGCACTTCTCCCAAGGTTTTTTTCATTATTGTTGTACTCACCAACATGGGAGAAGTAAACATGGTAGCTAGTTGAGATGTTGAGCTTGAATGACCATACACTTGTGATTTTATAGCCATTTCTTTTGGGATCAAGATATCTACTTTAGGTAGTATAGTGGAAGAGGATGCCATCATTGGTGTTCTTAGCATATTTGTAAGAATAGCCAAAATCTCTTTATTTGGATCATCTGGCTTGGAAGCCACTGAAACCCCTTGACTTGAAATTTTAGGGATCCTTTCTTTATTCTCCTCAATGGCTTTAGCTTCTATGATTATCCTTTTCTTGTCCAAATAATCATCATACCCCAGGTCACTTATCATCTTTTGTTTCCTCTTTCTCCCCTGAGGGTATGTGGGTGTTATTCTAGCCTCCTTCAACAACCTGATATATCCATTTATCCAAGATACTAAACCCAATTACCTGTCTGGAGATTTCTTCTATAGTCTTCATCTCTGATTATTCCCAATTAGGGTCTGGAAGAGATTCATTATAGGCTTTTTCCAATTCATACAAGGGATTCATAACCTCACCATTGTCTACGTCCATTTCTTCTAGAAAATCATGTGTCCCAAATTTTTTTATTTGGGCTATTGCTAACCTCTGATAAGATCACTTCCTAACTTCATGTTCATCTTCAAAATCACCCCAAAAGTCCTCCAAATGAGGAATATGATCATACTTCTTGTTGATTTGTTAGCTAGTCTCTCGACTGGGTCACAATTACTTCTTTTTAATGTGAATGCTTCTAGCCCATATGACTTAAATTCACCATCACATAATTTAGTGCTCTTGGCTGAGGCACATTTATAATTCCCTATAATAATAGGAAATCAGACTGGTCCCTTGTTATGAGCTTGTAGGTAGGCATCATGGGATGACATCACCTGCCTTGCAAATTCTAACAATAACATTTTATTTGTAGGGTATTTAGGCAATATATAGGGATAACTGAAGAACACTTCAATTCTGATATAAGAGAATGTAGGAATTGGATATACCAACACCCATTATAGCAAATAGCCTCCTATGCTTGGAGGGATATTCTTTTAGCTTTGTCTCCCTCCATTATTCTGACCAACCTCATTGAAAAGACACCATCTACACTTTGATAATGATCTTGATATTGACTAGTAGTGATCTATAGAAAGTTCTTGTAAACCAACCTCTGCCTTGGCTCTTGGCCCAAAACTCCTACTTTTTGTAATCCTTGAATATTGGCCCTTAGGACACAAGAATACACAATGTATGAGGGAATAGTGAACCAATTTGAGGTCTAGAATGATTGGATATGTTCATGCAACTTGTCACTGATAAACCTATCCAAATGAATCTGAACAGGGTTATTCCGCATATGCCTGATAACCTCGCACAACCATGATTAAAATTTAATGGTGTCTTTACTACCCACCATCCTACTCAACAAGGTTATCATGTCCTGTATTTCCTAAATGAAAAGTGACCTCAATATATTCTTGAGCATTCTAGATATAGGCTTGGTCCTTTCTTGAAACCAAGTCAACAACATAACCTTCTTATTGTGTTCTTCCATATTCACATATGTCCTAGCTAATTCCTCTATGTGTAGCGCATTCACCTTTGAAAATATCAGAATTCCAAATGTGTGGGAAACACTATCCATGGATAGGTCTACATACACTCTTCCTTCCTTTAGGGATACCCTTCTATCCATATCATACCATTTCATGCATTCTAAAACTAATTTTGGGGCCTCCATTACTAACGAGAATTCTATTGACAAATGCATCCCATTGGTGACCATATTTTTGGCACACATAATAGCACCAGTTCATTGAATCCTCTCCATAAATTCATATCATTAAAGGCCCCCAAATGGGTATCCATCACTAGTACATAGGTGGGAATCACTTGTGATGTGGGAAATTCAAACTCTTCCTTGGGCTACTTCTTTCAAGAGGTGATCATGTCTTCTTAAATTCCATGCATGATTAGTATATCAATATTTTGCATATGAATTAGGGTAAATTATAGTAATGCATTTTTTACAACTCAATTTTACAAAATTCCATTACCCATTATTATTCGTACATCAAATTTAAGTTAATTCATTTGAATTACATGCCAGTTTATTTGGGAACTAGATAAAACACCCCTTTTACTAGATTTGAGCACATGCAAAAGAAATTATAGAGTTCAATTAAAAGAAGAATACATGGTTCTGAAAATGGTGAAATCGAGTTGATACATAATTAAGTATTAGTGATGAAATATGGGTTCTCAAAAACCCTCTTTTATAAAAAAAATACTCAAAACACCCTCAATAGTGCATAAAAATCAACAACAAAAACTCATGGATTCAATTGAAGTTTGCAACAACAAATCCGATCATTATAAAAATATAATTACAATGTCAATTTCAGTCAACAAAGGATTGATGGACAACAACATATTCCCTTCACATAATCTGAAAAATGAAATAAAAAACTACAGGAAAAACCAAACTATGTGCTTCATAAGCACCTCCAAATCAACACCTTTTCTCCTTCAACAATCACCTGCAACTCTTCAATTCTCAATGATGGTGTCTTCAACCTTTAATGGCTGCAATAACCCTTTCAATCTGCAACAAAACACTTCAATAACCTCCTAAGGAATGCCACACCCAACTCTTCAACCTCCAAAATCTACAGTGCACAATGAAGATCCAAAACATGCCCAAAACCCTTCACCAAAAATCCTAAAATTCAGATTTTTCCTCCCATTGGAAAATAAACGCCCACATCTACTAGAAAGAGTGATTTCCAAGATAGAAAAATCAATAAATGATTTTTCAATGCTATTTTGTAACTCCTCAATCCCAATCCCTAAAACGTTTTTTTTTCAATTTTTTCAAAAATATGCAATTACACCTCCACAACCCCACCTACCATCTTGCATAACAAAGGTGAAATTTTATTTAAATAAATAAAATTAAGCTCACTTATTCAAATATCCTCCTAATCATGAAATTAACCTCCTAACATGAAATGTAAATGGACATTTAAAATTTGAAATTCTTTGGTTGATGTTAATTGCACTTTCACCTAGGATGCTCCTACATTAGACACCCCAAGTAGAAAGAAATGTTTCATGAGTTGCACTAAGAAAATTTTTTAGACCTTGTGTCTATCTTGGATCCACCTCATTTCCTTGTTCAATGGAATCTTTATGTGCAACACTTTCTGCAAACTTACAACATTACCGTGTTTCATCCTTTCTCTACTACCCGTCATATAATTCAAAGCATCGGATTTATTTTCCAACTAATATACTTCATAAAAATAATAAATAAAAATTAAAATTATACCTCCTCCTTCATTTGAACAAATATATTTATTTTCCTCATTTTCTATTTTACCTTTTCCATCTCTTTCCACCATGTCCCTTTCATGAAATTTCACTATTTCAATGCCTTCTGAAAGACATGACACTGCTACAACCTGGTTTCCTTTACTCAAAATAGTGTTAGTAATACCATCAAAAGACTCAATTTCCATAATACTTGACAAGGAATCATGATCACTAATCAAAAAATTTTCACCTCCATTGTTCTTAAACAAGGATTCTTTAGAAAACTCTTCAACAAATCTCACACTCCACTCTTCCAATTCAACTTTATCAAAAGTAATTTCTACTGCAACAAAATTATCTATTTCTCCACTCTCTTTCTCATCAAAAGAAACAATAAAATCAGATTTTACCTTACCCTTTGCTGCTACCTTCATTCCACTTGAGATCTCTACTTCAATCTAAGTCAACAAATCACCTCTCTCATCTTCATCATGGTTAGTATCAACAAAGCTAACATATTCATGCCTCATACCATCTAAAGTCTAATTTCATCAACTAAACAAGACATTACATTTCTGAAAACCTTACCCATTTCTTCTTTCAATGGCTTCATTTTGTGTTTCACTCCATCCTTCATCAATGTGTATGTGTTGGCATAACCATCGTGCATCGCCTTCGTGTCAAATTGCCAAGGCCTTCCTATCAAAATATGACACACATTCATAGGAATAATATCACATAAAATTTCATCTCTATAACATCCTATATTAATATTTACCAAAAATTTTTCACTGATAAAAAATTTCCTATTATCTTGTAGCCATGCTATCCTATATGGATGCATATGCCTTCTTCTCTCTAGCTGCATTTTTCTCACCATCTTTTCAGAAACAAGATTGTATGTGCTACCTCCATCTATGATAATATTACATACCTTGTTTTGGCACTTGCATCTTATTCTAATTTTTTTTTTTATTTGAATGGATTTATCATCTTCATTCAACAAGGTTCTCTTGGCCATTAAAGTTTCACCATCTTCCGCTTCTTCAGAATGTGATGATCCTGCATCTTCTCTATTCACATTTTCTGCTCCATTTTGATTTTCTAATATTTTTCTTAGTATTTTCTCTTCATGATGACAATCATATGCTTAGTGACCCTCTTCCCCACACTTAAAACAGGTTCCTCTAAAGGTTTCTCTTCCAAACCTCTACTCAATCTTCCTCTACCTCTTGGATTTTGATCTCTAGGACCATATAAGTCATCATATCTCTAATTTTTTTCTACTACTTGTTAACTACTGCAATTGCACCATGTTGAATATGAAATTCAACATTTCAGTGTAACATGGGAAGATTTCTCTCAATGTGGGATTTGAAGTAAAGGTCAACCTCTAGAGAAGGCCAATTTCCTCGTTGGGTTATCACCTAAAACTAATCTACTGAACTTGCTGAGGAAAAGGGGAGAAATTATATCATAAACAAAAAAATATTAATTCCTAATGCTTTAAAAGGTGAAACACCAAATATTTTGTGACAAACACTACTGCATAACATACACAATGAGCTCACTAAAGCAACTTACTGAGAAACACAAACCAAACCTTTTTACATGTTCATGTATACATATTTCATAAGAAGGTTTTGGTATTCATAGAATCAGAGGGAAAACTGAAGACTTTCACAACTAATCATTGATAAACATCATGACACAACTTATGACCTACACAAACTATGCATTTCTCTGTTTAGAGGTGTTTAAAAATGAGACATACATTCAAGGATTAGAGTATAGATCACAAAAAACATACATCAATCATCCAACTACACACAGGAAACATCGTTGAGAAGGTCAAAATCACTGCGTCTTATTGAAATTCAAAGGTAAAATACTACAGTACATGCCTTTAAATGAGTTACAAAACTTTGTATTTCCTCCAAGGACTCCAAAATGAGTCACTCCATAGAAAAATCCTAAGTTAGAACTCCCTCAAT
The DNA here is from genome assembly GCA_007258455.2 of Sequoia sempervirens. Classification (NCBI taxonomy): domain Eukaryota; kingdom Viridiplantae; phylum Streptophyta; class Pinopsida; order Cupressales; family Cupressaceae; genus Sequoia; species Sequoia sempervirens. The sequence goes on along the minus strand of VDFB02047230.1, from coordinate 254,272,959 downwards.
AATGAGTTACCAATGAGAATATAACCATTCACTCCAAGTAGCTCCACTAAAATAGGTTTTAGAAACCTCATTTTCGTAAGCCTCTAAAAAGCCTAAAAAATAGCAACTGAAACTTTATCAAAAGAGCCTTCATGTGTTGAAAAAGTCAAAGCATGACTATGTCCTCCACAAAGGCACAAGAAAAGTGCCTAAAATTGCTTCAAATGCTCCAAAAAGCAAAAAGAAGCTCTTCTATATTCCTTCCTCATGTTTGTAAACTGAAAACAAAGCCATAAATGGGTCAAAACAAGCCCCTAAATCTCCTCCATTGGTCGATTAATTGCTTCTCAACCTTTCAATATGCTCTCAAAATCATTTATGTATTCTAATCAGTGTAGCAAGTATTGCATTTAACATACTTTTGCATTACATTTACAATAGTATCTTGACTAAGTGGTTTATAATGCACCACTTAATAAAAATACTTCACATTTAAGTAATGAATGCAAAAAATAAAATCAAAAGGCTATGATTCGGTCAAAGACATAAATAAAACTTGAACATTCAAAACCTATTCAAGGCATTAGATTATGTGAAGAAGCTTAAAATATAGGTAAAAATAAAGGCAAAAATGCCTTCATGATGTCAGCCATTTTAGGGTTTATGAACCCTAAAGAACAAAACAACCGTCTTCACTTCATTTTTGACTTCTTGAATCTGGGAGAGTGCCGCCAAGGATTATTATGGAGCTCTAGAATTTTTGGAGATGACCTATTGGAACTTACTTCTGTGTTGAAGACGTGTGGGTAAGCCTCTATTAGCATACAATTTGCTGCATTCTCTCAGATTTTGTTCGATATCTGTGAAAAAAATGATACTTCAAGTTTATATTTGTGCTAGAAACAATGAATATTTTCCATTTCTAGATTTTCTCAAAAATCATGGCCATAGTTTATGGTTTTCTCTATTGAAATTATGGAAACATCATTTTGTTTCCATTGTTCTTTATCTTCTTGGGCCTCAATTATTTGTTGTTCTCTAAACATGGGCACATGGCGGCCAACATTATCATAATTACCTTGGCACGTAGATGAGGCTTTATGTTTATTGTATCTTCATTTTGAAAGATTCATAATTCACCAAATAATGCAAACTTATGAGTTTATTTGCAGTTCCATGGTACAACTTCTTCATTCTCTATAGATGCTTATTTCTTCATACTCGAGCCCAAACATGAGCCTTTACTTCTTTTGTTTTGTCTGAGAAATTTGCAAGGGATTTATTTTTTTTGTAATTTTAATAGCTATGTTTAATTGCATTTTTTGAAGGTAAAAACCCCAGGCCGTGGGTTTCACTAAACACCCTTGTGGGTATCACAATATAAGCAACCCTATAACTGAGCTTCTCCTGAAACTTGTGAGACAAGGCTTATCATCATCTGAAACATTCTCTGGCTTGACATGTCGTGTTCTTACAGGCTCTTTTGATTGTGTATCAACAATTTTGAAGTTTATAGATCATTGCTCTTTTATGCTAAATATGTCCTTGCTTAGAGTATACTCTAACACCATCGTTTACTGTCATATGCAAGACTTGAAGCAGCATGGAGCTAGAATGGACAGATGAAGCTCGAGACAACAGCAAGGCAAAAAACACATGAACAATAGTCATTCATAGGCAATGGTTGGTTACTTTCCTTTTATGCACATTCATTTCATTTCTTACTTATTCATGTATGAATTTTTTCATAATTTGTATTGAATAAGCAAAGGTTAGTCTCATGGATTGTATGAGACAATGCATACTTCTACATTCAATAAATATTTCTTGTTATGAAAAGATCAAAATCTCTCTTCTATTACATGTATGTGTATGGATGCAATGATTTGTAATTGTAATATTTTCTAGATTGTTCCATTTATACATTTGAATGTAGTGAAGGAAAGAGAAGAAAATGTACCACTTTTTTCTCAGTTTAAAATCAATACACTCCACTTGATTGAGCCTATGGGTGAAAATATAGTAACATTTTTGGTGACATTTGCTGCATGTTTTCCTGCTAAACATTCTAACTAGTTACCTAGACCTATCCTTGGGCGCCCAGTCATTCAAAAACTAAGCTCATGACTTAGGAAAACAAATTCAAAACTTTTGTAACTCAGACTTGATAGTATGATTGACACCTTAACATTATTGAAAGCAAAACAACAAAAAGGAAACTACCTAAATGTGTTGGACAACACTTAGGGAATTAAAGCTAAAATATTAAACCCATGCTAACCTAAACTAACCAGCAAAGAAGCCGGTCAAACAAAACCACTGATTGGATTTGCAAAGTAACACCCCTTCCTTAGCAACAACTGATGCTTTTCATGACTATGTATTGCTGAAAAGATATGAAACATAGGAAAATATTCAATATATTGCTGCAATGTTTCATGAAAAATGCAAATAAGCTTACTTGCAACCAAATTTTGATGATGCTTATCATTGTCCTGGCTTGGAAAAATGAGCTGAACTTGTTTGTTTTCAGCTGTTACTCCCAAGTTAGCTTCAATTGCATCTTCATGCTTGGGTGCAAGCATGACCTTGGGTACTTCAGTGGCCTCCATATTGGAAAAATATCTAATTGGACAACCTCTTGAATGAATAAAACTTGGGATTATCTTGTTGGATGCCTTTCCTTCTTTTGATTTCACATGGTTGTCCTACTTCATAGCTAAGTCTAAAAGACAATTTGAATGCTCAAAAACATCAGCATTACCTTCATCTTGCATAATAAGTTGCCAGGTAAGCTCCTCCTCCATGGTGAGTGGACAATCATCTTCCACTAAAGCAGCTAATAACTCATCAAAGCTATCAGATCTTGGAAGGGTCTTAGAAACAACATGTTTAACTTCAAAAACCTTGCTATCACTCAAAGAAAGACAGTCCAACACAAGTTACTCCTTTTTAATGAAGGCAAGAAAGTGCTCAATTACTGAAGCAACCTCCTGAAACAAGCTTTCATCTGATAAATCATCTTCAAGCTCTGCTATACAGTTGAAAGGAAGCTCCTTTGACCAAACAAGATCTTGTAAAATAGGTTCATGAGAAGCTTCTTGTTCAAACCTATGAATCTACTGTTGAATTTCAACATGAATGTCAACCTCCTCAAGCAGAGCAAATTCCTTGTCATCAATCTTTGAACAAAAATGTTCAATTATGTCCATACATATCTCTTCATAAATATCAACATTATCTTCTTTCTCTATAATATGTTAAAAAATATCACAGCTCATACCTTGGAGAATGGTATCAGGTTCAGTTTCATGATCTTCATCATGTTCTAAAGCTCTATTTTCTTGCTGATCATTATTAATCAACAACCCATCAGCTAGTTTGATGTCTTCCTGATGTCCTGGAACAACTTCTTCAGCTTGGAGATCTCTTTGTGCTAGCTGATAATGCTCCATAGCTAGATGTAATAGATTTGGAGTTCTAATATCCTCCATAGGGAATGAGCTATTTTGATCAAGGGTCTGCTCCGCTTCTATTTTCTGGTTGTTAGAGCATGACTTCGTTTGTATGATAGGTGAAGGAAATTCACAAGGTGGTAGAGATGGGCTTTTCCAACTTGGAATTTTAAGGGTAGAAGTCTTAGCAGTAGGTTCACTTGAAAACCCAAAAGATTTTTCCTATTTGAAAATTTGAAACTCATACTTGGGAGCCTCCTCTACTTCCTCTTTTTTAACTGTAACTTTCTTCCTTTCAAAACTCTCTTCAAATTGCTTCCTTCAAACCTCCTCATGCAACTTGCATTGATATTCTAGGTAAGCTTGACTGCCCTGCACCTGAGCTGACAAAAGCTTCATTTGCCCCTCCTTAGTAGCTATCTCACATTCGAGACCTTCTTCAAACTACATCCTTTGCATCCTTAACTCCCGATGATAAGAATAGGCCTGTTCATCCAATTCTTGTTGTTGTATAATGGTCCTTTTCTGCCTCTTAATGTCAACCAACATTCTAGATATGCATGCAAACACCTTACTAATATCGTCAATCTTCAAATTGTGAAGACCTTGACTAAGATCCCACAATGTATGCTCAACCTGTTGGATCAAATCCAGTACATTCTGGTAAGGGTGTGCTTGGGAATGTGAATAATAATTTGTAGGCTGGCATGAAGGCTCAACAGGGCTGGGTGGGTGGTATTCATAGTGGGTATGCTGGTTTTCCCAAAAAAACATGGGATTTGAACTATAATCAACTGCATTCTTATCTTGAAAAGGATAATAAGGATGTTGATAAGCAACATTCTCATGAAATTGAGGGTAATAGTAAGCATTTTCATCAAAATTTAACATCTTTTTTCATTTAAGAAGCTGGAATGCCAGAAAAACAATTTTTCCTTTAATTTTTTTGAAACAAACCAGAACTGGTACTGCTGAAACAATAAAATTAAAACTTGGAGTCACCAGATGTGCAATTACTACCTCTGAAAAGGTTGGAAACTACTGGTTGCATACCAAACTAGCAAAATACGTTGAAGAACATGTCCCACCAGGTGTGCCAAAATTGTTAACTACTGGAATTGCACCTTGTTGAATATGAAATTCAACATTTCAGTGTAACATGGGAAGACCTCTCTCAATGTGGGATTTGAAGTAAAGGTAAACCTCTGGAGAAGGATGACTTCCATGTTGGGTTATCACCTAAAACTAATTTACTGAACTTGTTGAGGAAAAGGGGAGAAAATATATCATAAACAAAAAAAATTAACTCCTAATGCTTTAAAAGGTGAAACACCAAATATTTTGGGACAAACACTACCGCATAACATACACAATGAGCTCAATAAAGCAACTTATTGAGAAACACAAACCAGACCTTTTTACATGTTCATGTATAAATATTTCAAAAGAAGGTTTTGGTATTCACAGACTCACAAGGAAAACTGAAGACTTTCACAACTAATCACTGGTAAACATCATGACACAACTTATGACCTACAAAAACTATGCATTTCTATGTTTAGAGGTGTTTAAAAATGAGACATACATTCAAGGATTAGAGTATAGATCACAAAAAACATACATCAATCATCCAACTACACATAGGAAACAACGTTGAGAAGGTCAAAATCACTGCATCTTATTGAAATTCAAAGGTAAAATACTGTAGTACATGCCTGTAAATGAGTTACATAACTCTGTATTTCCTCCAAGGACTTCAAAGTGAGTCACTCCAGAGAAAATCCTAAGTTAGAACTCCCTCAATAATGAGTTACCAATGAGAATATAACCATTCACTCCAAGTAGCTCCACTAAAACAGGTTCTAGAAACCTCATTTTTGTAAGCCTCTAAAAAGCCTAAAAAATAGCAACTAAAACTTTATCAAAAGAGCCTCCATGTGTTGAAAAAGTCAAAGCATGACTATGTCCTCCACAAAGGCACAAGAAAAGTGCCTAAATTGCTTCAAATGCTCCAAAAAGCAAAAAGAAGCTCTCCTATATTCCTTCCTCATGTTTGCAAACTGAAAACAAAGCCATAAATGGGTCAAAACAAGCCCCTAAATCTCCTCCATTGGTCGATTAACTGCTTCTCAACCTTCCAATATGCTCTCAAAATCATTTATGTCTTCTAATTAGCATAACAAGTATTGCATTTAACATACTTTTGCATTACATTTACAATAGTATCTTGGCTAAGTGGTTTATAATGCACCACTTAATAAAAATACTTCACATTTAAGTAATGAATGCAAAAAATAAAATCAAAAGGCTATGATTCGGTCAAAGACATAAATAAAACTTGAACATTCAAAACCTATTCAAGGCATTAGATTATGTGAAGAAGCTTAAAATAAAGGTAAAATAAAAGGCAAAAATTCCTTCATGATGTCGGCCATTTTAGGGTTTATGAACCTGTTAATAAATATTCAACAAGCTCCCTTCGGGTGTATTTTCCTCTAGGTATCAGCCCGCACATCGTAGGAAATCCACTTGGCCTTTTATCAAGGTCTGCTTCCCCCTCCACGTGTCTGCTCTGTGCACTTCAAGGGTTTCCCTTCCTTTTGCATCTTGGGAATCCCCGCTATACTTCCACGTGTCATAGTTGCAGGCCATTTTGATTTTTCCTTTTTGCTTCCTCATCGGGCTCCGCTCGAGTGCCACAAAGCTCTCATTCCCAAAGAAATTTGGTGGGCCCCACAATTGTTGTCTGCGATGCACTCTTGCTACATGTCTACTCTTAGCAAATCTTTCAGCGAGAGGATGAAATAACGACCGCGGGCAGTCAAATGCTTCCATGCGTCTCTTTTGCGCTCAGTCGATGATCATTTCCTCCACTTTTGGATAGAGCTCTGCCCACTCAACACGTGTAGCCTTGGTGCAAGTCTTTAGCGGTGAGAGATAAAGGTTCACACGGGCAACAAAATGCTACCATGTGCCTATTCGATGGATCTCGTATTCAGACGATAAAAAAGGCGAACGAAATGCTGCGATTGGCTACCGCATGTCATAATCATTTGCATAGGATGGTGACACTTATTTGTTTAACCTTACCGAGACCACCACCATCATTTGCGGGAGATGCACCTTTGCCTGGAATGACCAGATGATTGGTTTTGAATTTTTTCTGTTGCAACGGATTAGGGAATATTCTTATTTTTGCATCATTGCCAGGGATCGCGAAATCTTTTCTGTTGTTTCTCTCTGAAGCAGTGGGAGTTTTCTGGTATATATAATTTTCTCTGTTGTGAGAAAAGGGTCTGGAATTTTGAACGAACACTAGTTTTAGAAAAAGACGCCAGACCTTTATTACTATTTTATTTTATTGCAAAATACTTTCAGATTGTGCCAATTGTTCAACCTTTCTGTTCTTTCATGCTATTTGATTAAACTGTAAATTATGCTGCTATTGTCTGGACATTTCATTTGAGAACTTCTATATATATTGAATACAAGTTTGCTGATCTAGATCATGTCTAATGACTCTTCTTGGCAGTAGGAATGTATGCAATGTTATTTTATATCAATGAATGGATTGTCTGTGCTTTAATTTTTAGTTTCTTCTTTTCTGGAACACTACAAATACCAATCGGGCCCTTAGATCTATGATTTATCATTCCTATCATTAAGTCTTGGCGCATCGCCTTAGGTTAGACTTTATTTTATTATATTTGTTTCATTTTCCCTTTCAAAAACCCCATTATAGAAGAAGCCGACTTCTCTAAAAACCTGAAGGTCACTCAGTTTAGTGCAAAATGTCCCCCATAAACTGGGTTTCCCATAAGACACTGTTACTTTGTCAAAATTTGGCATCAATAGTTTGTTATTTTTCTGGCATGCCCTATGGGACAGAGCTTAAATGAATTTGTGCTTTAGAAGGGTGTATGATCCATCAACCTGTAACTAGATCCCAAACCAAAAGCAACCCCAGTTTACTACTACCTCCATTAGGAATAGTGTAGGCCGCAAATCAGTTGGTAACCGTTCCACTCCCGCCACCCATTCCTCTAACCATGTTGCCAGCAACCAACAAAAATTACGTGGCATGGGATGCTGGAAGTCCCCTAGTAGCCCCAATAGCACCCATTGTCTGGGGTGCTATTCCAGTTTCAGCTATGAAAGCTATACCCAAGTTTACTAGAGATGGCTCAAGAACACCCGTAGAACATCTGCAAGATGTGGCAGATGTGTGTCTGGTGCATGAGATCACAACACAAAATGTAGCTCTAAGGATTCTCGCCGCGTCTTTTAAAGGAAAGGTGCTTGATTGGTATCAAACACTGTCACCTAGCACTATTTGCATCTGGGATGAGCTCAGAGATCCGTTCTATGAGAGGTTCTGAAATGACGGAGATTACTCTTCACTGTATTATCAACTATCTGTCATAAAATGAGCTCCCTAGGAAGCTCTAACAGACTTCAATGCTCGATTCCACATGAATTGGCAGAGGTTTCCTGTTACTATACGCCCGACTCCTAAGTTGGCGTTCATATTTTATTTGAAGTCCATTAATACCAACATTTCTATGATGATCAAGTCTTTGGGAGGAGCTACTCTACCGGATGCTTACGGTGTCGCCGTCAAAGCCGAGAATCATTTGATAGATTATGGAAAGTTGCCTCCTCTACCTATCATGCTAATATTTCTTGAAATATCGATACCCACACAAGAAGTCGCATCAACTAGCGTTCCTGCAACTCCCTAGTCAATGTACACATATGTGACAACACCACAAAATTTTGCCTCTACATCTGGTTCTTCCAAAGATGAAAAGAGCGATCTTAAAGAAATGTTGAGGAATATGGAAAATGACATAACCACCCTCAAGTAGAACCAATCAATGCCTCTGAAGCCTGCCTATCAAAACTATCAAGGAAAATGGCCCTTATATCAACAGAATCAGTACCAAGGTGGTTCCCGCACTAATTCACCAACTCCGATGGTCAACCAAATGGTGCCGGTGCCTACTCCGCTAACGAGCGCTTCACCAAGCTCGAGTAGGGAATTAACTGTGGGGTAGAATAACCTCATTGATGACATCAATCCATGGTGCTTCCCTTGCAACGATGCGCATATGCCCTGAAAGTGTCTGTGTGGCAACTTAAAACAAAAGGTGGCGGAGCAATGCATCCAAGGCGTGACACCAGACCATGAAGGTTATGTATATGCCTCACCACAAATGGAGAGTGCAATTCTTACTACGCAAATGCAAGGGATGTCTCTAGAACAAGAATTCGACATCACTTCTGATCACACGCTCTTCTCATGGATGAAGGAAGAAGAAACAGTGTTTGCTAATGATACATTCATATCCAAAACACCGCAAGTACAATTTGAATATAACACTCACTCAAAGAGGAGATTTATCGGTGAGTCAATTGTTCCGCATCTAGCCAACCCACAACTTAAAGGTGATTCCAATCAGATACCTGACACTTCCACTGTGCTGTTGCAATCTCAACCACAGAAGGAAATTATCATAACAAGAGAAAAGGAGCATAAACATCCAAGTTTTCCACCTTTTAATGTGGTAGAACAATTGAAGAAATCATCCGCTAATGTGTCTCTATGGGACATTCTAGCTATCCCAGAGCAAAAAACACTATTACAGAAGGCGCTTCAAGTAGAGGTCAGCGCAGTGCCAACAAAGTAGTTAGCCAATGCTAAGGCTGTTAATCAACTATCTCCAGCTAAAGTCCTTATGAACAATACAAAAGAATCCCTTGTCGAATTTAGAGATAAGTTGAAGCCCCAACCCTTCTTCTTAACTCTCATTATAGGGAAGAAGTTATTGCACAATGCTATGATTGATTCTGGTGCTAGCACCATGGTTATGCCTAAACAAATAGCCAAAGCTTTAGGACTCAACTATGAACCTATGAAAAGGGGAGTAATGCAACTTGATGGGAACAAATTTGAAACCATAGGTGTCATCAAGGCACTTCCTTTGACTCTATTTGCTTGCCCTAGTATCATAGTGCCACAAGACATTGTGATCATAGATGTTCCTCCATGTTCGACCTCTATCTATCCCAAGAATTTACTTTAAAGGTGGGCGGATTCCTGTCCCTGGATTGGTCACATCCGATTCTTAGAACCAAGCACGACGCAAAAATGAAGATAGAATCAGAGGCTTTGCATTCTGAACATGTAGCGGATGAAGCCCTAATAAATTTTGAAGCCACGCATACCTCTATCACCAAGCAAGAAATGTATTGCTTTGAATTACTAGAGGAAGAAAAGGTGAGCGGAGACCGAGATGACCAAGAGGATGCTCTGTTGAGTGAACACATGGACAATGACCCTTTTGGAAATTATCATTCTATAGGATTGGGCACCTATGTAATTTATGATGAAGACCAAGTGCTCCTAAAAGTTGCCAAAGAGTTCGAAGGTGGCCAAGCAAATGAGCTATGGACGCTGTACTCTGACAGAGAAAGAGGTAAAGTAGGCACTGGAGCGGGGATATGTTTAATATCCCCACAAAATGAAAAAATACTAAGGTCTTTCTACTTCCAGTTCGCTTGTTCGAACAATGAAGCCGAATATGAAAGATTAGTTCAAGGATTGAGCCTTGCAGAGTGAATGGGCATTAAGGAATTAATGGTGTTCAGAGATTCTGAACTAGTAGTTAACCAAGTCTGGAGGATTTTGACGGCAAGGAATGTCCACATGAGATCCAATCGACACCGAGCCTAGGACCTAGTTGATAGTTTTGAAGCCTTCAACATCCAGACTGTTCCACGAGGATAAAATGGCAACGCAAACCGCATGGCCGTGATTGGTGCTCAGTTTGATCTTGCCTCTAACCTTATACATAACAAAAATTCTGTATGAGTAATAGTCCAATCGACGATTCCTGACAATGATCAAAGTTGACAGGTTTTTGAAAGTGATGAACACATCGCCTCGTTCATCCAGTAGTTGGGGGAATTCGCCTATCAACTTCAACCAAAGATTGCCAAGGCTTATGAAGGATAAATCATGCAACTCAAATCCAACAAGCTTCCGAAAGGATTGGTTACTCTCAATTTTTTTTTTTATTGTGATGATGCAAGAAATGATAAATGGAAGTTCATGGCAGACAAAAGTGATTACGTAGACCTTTAGGTCTCAGATGATGGCAGAAACCTTCGAGTCAGGAAAAATGTCCTATACCATGATAAAGAAAGGCTCATCAACTTCTGCAAGAAATATGGAGTAGTGGCTTGGTCCTATGATGATCTGGAGGGATATGATCCTGACATCATCCAACACACGATCGAGCTGAAAGAAGGTGCAACACTAGTTCGACAAAAGCAAAGGCTAGTAAACCCAAAAATTGAAGCGCTAATGGCGAAAGAGCTAACCAAGCTAATTGAGTCACAGATTGTCTTCTCAATCAAGCATAGTACTTGGGTATCCAATCTGCTCCTAGTTCGAAAGAAGAATGGAGATATCCGCTTGTGTGTGGACTTCCGAGACCTAAACAGAGCATCCCTGAAGGATCATTATCCGCTACCTTCTATGGAGTCAATCCTACAAATGGTAGCATGATCAAAAATGTTTTCTCTGCTAGACGACTTCTTTGGTTACAATCAGATCCAAGTTAAGAAGGAGGATCAGCACAAGACTACATTCACTACAAAGTGGGGAACATTTTCATATACTAAAATTCCTTTTGGTTTATCCAACGTAGGGGCAACATTCCAGCGGGCGATGGACATCGCTTTCAGCGAGCTAATCAATAAGTTCATTCTAATATATTTAGATGATCTTACTATGTTTTCTAAATCTAAGGATGATCATTTTGACCACTTATAAATAGTTTTTCAAAAGTTCTAGGAGTTTGGAATTTCCCAAAATTCAAAAAAATTGCGTATTCGGAGTACCGCAAGGCAAGTTGTTAGGACACGTGGTATCCAAAGAAGGAGTTTCAATTGACCCCAAGTGGGTGAAAGCTATCAAGGAACTTCCCCTTCCAGTGAACAAGAAAGGCATTCGGTCCTTCCTAGGCAAGGTAAATTTTGTTAGCAAGTTTATTTCCGACTTGGCGAGAATAATTAAGCCGATCACCCTGATGCTTAAAAATGATGAAGCATTCAAGTGGACAACCGAAGCTCAGGAAGCCTTTAAAAAAGTCAAGGATGCTATTTCCGTAGCTCCGGTATTGGTTAATCCAGATTTATCTAAGGATTTTATAATGTATGCATTCAGTAGCAAGTCCAGTATTGATACTGTATTAACCCAAAAGGATAATGAAGGAAAATGAGAACATCCAGTGGCATTCTACTCCCAGACCCTAAAAGAATATGAGATGAATTATAATTTCATCAAAAGAAAAGCCTTTGCAATAGTGAAGGGACTTAAAAGGTTCCGCCATCTAATTTCCTACAACAAAGTGTTTGTTTATGTCGCACATTCCAGTGTGCGTGAATATATCATGGATGGAGAAATCATAGAAAAAAGAGCTAATTGGATCACCAAGATCCTTGAATATGACATTGAGGTCAAACCCACTAAAACTATCTGAGGAAGAGGACTATGAGAATACATGGCACAGGACGAAGAGATACTCGCCGAAGGAGAGCAACTGGAGCTTGTTCTGATAAATGAGCTAGAATTTGAGTGTTGCTGGCTAATAGATAGAATGAGGTTTATGCAAACAGGAAAGTATCCGTCAGGTCTTTCCTCCCAAAAGAGGAGATACTATCAGCTATATAATTGTGGATATGCGCTAGTGGAAGGGGTCCTTTTCAAGAGGAATTTCAATGGTCTCCTCCTGCGATGCGTTACTACAGAGCAAGCGAAGAGAATCCTTGATGCGTTCCACAATAGTGCTGTGGGTAGACACTTCTCCACTAAGACCACCACCATCAAAATCATGTGCGCAGGTTACTATTGGCCCACACTTTTCAATGACTCCCACCCTTTGGTAAAATATTGCAAAAAATGCCAGTTCTTTATAGACAGAAGGAAGAATTCCACAATGCCTCTCAAACCTATAGTGGCAGATGAACCATTTGCACAATGGGGCCTGGACTTCATCAAGATGATTAATCCCACTTCTAGCACCAGACACAAGTGGATTATGACCGCCATAGATTACTTCACAAGATGAACAGAGGCCGTTCCGCTTAAAAATGCGACAAAGTCAAAGATAGTGGATTTCCTCGAAGAACTAGTGACAAGGTTCGGTCCTCCGAAGACTATCATTTCCGATAATGCCAGATCTTTCCTAGGTGCAAAGGTATGTCACTTTGTATTAAAAAATTACATATTCCTTAAGACATCATCAAATTATTACCCGCAGGGAAACGACCTAGCAGAGTCAACGAACAAGAACCTAGTCCGAATCCTTAAAAGAATTGGTTCGGAACAACAGAGAGAATGGCATAAAAACCTCTGAGTGGCACTTTGGGCAAACTGGATAACTCCTAAGCAAGTCCTTAAGACTTCACCTTATGAATTGGTATACGGGAAAGAGGCACTGTTGCCTATATCTATGGAGATTCCAGTGCTGCAATTGTTGAAATCCCTTGAGATAGAACAAAATGGCGCCATGGAGGTTCGGCTTGCCGAACTGTTAGAAGTACAAGAAAAAAGGGAGAATTCCCTAATAGCCATGACAAACCACCAACAAGTGGTCAAGCGATGGTTTGACAAGAAGGATTTTGACCAAGGCCTAAAGTGCGGAGACTTAGTATTGAAATATGATAAAAGGGCTGCTAAGCTAGGTCAACATGGTAAATTTGATAGCCTATGGGAGGGCCCCTTTAAAATCATTCGGTGGAAGGAGCATAACACTTTCGAGTTAGAAAGTATGGAATAGGAACCCTTAGGAATTTCGGTCAATGGGATTCATCTTAAGCTATTCCATTAAGTGCCGAATTTTATTTTTGTACATATGTGAATAATGCTTTTATTTTCTTTCCCTTTGTGTTGGCCGGTCTTTTTTTTTGAAGTTGGTTCGTGTTTCGGTGGAAACAACCCATCATTGCAGAGAGTAGAGCAACGAAATTTATTTACATATAAAAACACACCCATGTGCAAATAAAATGAACACATATGCTAATAAAAGAGCCCATACAATAGATATGCAGAATGGAAGAAAGAGTTGTGGATTTTTATAAAGATATATGTCAATTTATATATATTCTTTCATTTTTTACATTGCAAAAATAGTTGAGAGGCCATAATTCAAAAAGTATATGATTATATGAGATTTTATTTCATATATGCTATATCTATAGCCTTTTTTAGGCTTATCTACAAAAACTAGAAACAGGAAGGCACTTTATCAAGGAAACATGGAGGTGTTTTATCCAAGAGCACAAGAGGCAGCAATTGATGCATCTATGGCAGTGTCTACCGCTTCTTCTACAACAACACCTACCACGTCTTCATCAACAAGTTCTTCAGCAGTAGAAGTAGAATCATTGGGAATAACCTCCATTGGTGGAGGGAACACCAAGTTCCTGAAGTCAATATACCAGTCAACGTCGTAGAATGGTATTACATTGTAGCTGCGGAATAGAAAGTGCAAGGCCTAGGTAACCCTCTGTCGATGCTCGTTGCATGTTTGAAGGCGAAATCCACTGAGAAATGATAGCCATATAACGACCGCTTCTTCCTCAATGTAGCATCGAAGGTCACTAGCTATAGGTAGGCCTACCCCATATGCAGCGTGAGCGACAATCTCACCTAGGCCATTCAGGTACTTTTTTGGAAAAAATTCCTTGACCAACTTCAGAGTTAGAGGCCTAGGGATACCAATGTCTAACATTGATGCTACAAAGTGTGAGCAGATATCAGTATTCACACGGTATTTTCCCTCGTACTCTATACAATCCCTACCCAAAACCCCTTTTATGGCTACCAAAACCAAGGAGTATTTATTTTTGGTCATTCTCTTCAATCGCCTAGGGGAAATCTCTCCCATAAAAGTTGTTTGTGACTTATAAGAAGTTAACCTAATGGGAGTATCCATGACATTGACACAATGCTTCTACCTTCTAACTAACACTAAAACTTTCCTACCACCTAGCCTATGAGAAAACTCGCTTACTGAAGCTTAAGACTGTGCCAATGACCTATTGTTAAAACTGCTCAAATGCTAAGTGTGATTTCCTCACTACTTAGCGGCCTATTTATAGAAAAATAAGAAGACGCATGCTAATCCGATTTGAGAAAACGTGATGATAACCAAGTGCCTACTTGAAAGGTGTGCCTGCATTTGCTCGCATTTCCTGGCCGGTTGCATCTGCAGAAGTACAGTTCAATGTGTGCTAAGTTAATAAGAGCTAGTTAATTAGCTTTAAAATGGTGGCGCTCATCGGTAGTAAGCTGTACTACCGTAGGCTATTGTGTCATCTCACAGGTGTTTCCCAGAGCCCAAGGAAGGATCCATATCTTTTCAGGTCGTGATCGTGTTCTTTGGCTTAATCATTCCGTCTAGGATATTAATTTCCAGCACATACTAATGCAAGGTTAAAAGGCAAATTGCCAACTCAAATTTCAAGGGAATCACAACATATCACACGGTTGCCAAATGCAATAATGAATTCTTGCCACCTTGAAATGGAAAGTAATTCATTTTGCATGAGTCGAGGAATTAACGGTACATGCCGAATTAAATGCAAAAAGCACACTTTCCTCTACCACCTTGAGAAAAGATAGCTAAATATTGCATGAAATTTTTTAATGTTTAAAGTCTTTTCAAATATGCCAAGGCTTAAAGTGCAAAGAAGTTTTCAACATATCAAGAGCTGGATAAAATTTACAAAGAGTTTAGAACCTGTAGAAGTTTTCAACTAAAGAAAAATGTCAGAGAGTTCATCACAACAAAGGTAGGAGGAGATTGGCAAGGATTTGTTTACAACCATGTGGTTGTCATAAGATGTGTATATCTATGAAGATTTAGCATATGCTACGCATAGTATACCAAGCAAGCCGAAGAGGGCGAATACGATAGAGATGGATAGGCCCAAAGATTGTAGAAACAAGAAAAGGGTTGAGGAGAAATGGGATAATATTTATGACCCACGACTTGCACAAAACCCTAAATCCTTAAGAGAACTAGCCTGTGCAAGGGTGAAGTCACCTAAGGCACACACATCGATAGCAAGGAAGGTTTGGTACAGTGGTCTTCCACAATACATGGTCCCACTGGTACATTACTGCCCAGAGATAGTTGATGCCACCATTCAACATTATAACCCTAGCACCCACTGCATCGAGGGCCGAAACTTAAGAGTTCACATTAGCCCACAAGCCATTTGGCATATGCTATGTAGCCCAGACCCAAGTAAAAGAAGAGAGAAAATTGAGTCCTTTTTCCCTAGTAAAAGAGAAAAAATGTGGAAGGCGATGAAAAAGAGCTCAGATTTTTTGATAGAGGAGATTGGTAAGAAGGGAATCCTAGGCGCTAAGTTTCCGAGTATCCTATTACCGCGCAGTTCATTTCATGATGATATGCAAGATGCCATGTCAATGCTAGCTTTTGTGCGTGGCCGAGACTTTGACGAGATGGTGGAAACCTTTGAACTAGGACCGGCCTTCCAATTCTGCAAACAACATGATACCTTTTGGTATGATTTTGCCGAGTTCCTAGTGGAGGAAATGATACGGCAAGTAAAAAATTATCCTGCGGAGGGAAAGTTTAGATTTCTCTCCTTCCTGGTTCACATGTTCCTACATCAAAACCCTGATTTCTTCGGCATGTATTTTGAATTATCAAATTTTGATGAAAAGAAGAGGAGGAAGCCAATATCCACGTGGACACCCTTCATTTCCATGTCATATGATTATTATGCATTTTTGGATTATTTTATAACTCTGGTCTTACAAGATTTACAAGGAGGAGGTGACAGTTTAGATCAATGAGGATCAGACTGGATATATGCAGAGTTTCACTCCCGCTTGTGATTGGTTCTTAGGAACAGATTTCACCATTCTCTGGATGCGGGGTTTCACTGGTCAACCCTTCCTTCTCCCAACTTGCATCACATATAGGGAGCTTGCGCTTGAAATGTATAGGCAAGTGTGTATCATTGATTTTACCTTTTGCAACAGCTCCAGTGTCAAGAGAAAAGGATTCTTCACTTGTCCGAAGTATTTCAAAATAGTGACTCTGTTAAAGAAGCACTTAAATCATTTATTGTAGGATAAACTGGCTCATTTAGGGTTGGTTTTGGTATGTGAAAAATGGGATTACAACCCTTTCAATGACTTTCCAAAGCTGCACATGAAAGTTACTCATTTTCCTTGACCTTATTGGGAAAAGTGGCATAACCCGTGGGCAGACAAAGATGAAAATTTTGTTGAACTAGCGTGTATTCCCACACAAGATAACAAAGAGCCATGGAACAAATTCTACTTTGTTGTGGTGGTGGCCAAAGATAATGTCCAGATGGAACGTGCCATGTATAACAAGTTGCAGAAGGATGAGGAATGGACTGATGAGAAGATAGAAGCTTTCTGGAAGTATCACCAAGAAATGGGGCAATTAGATGCCCCTTATGCGAGCTTGAAGGAGGACAAGGAATTTGAAAAATGGTGGGATGAAGACCATCCCAGCCCAGACTCTAGCATCAATAAGAGTGATGACCCAGAGGATGAGTCCGAAGAACAGGAAGAGGAAGCAACGACTTCTGCATCCTCCATGCCAAAGGAGAAAAGCTCCAGACAACCCGCCTATGTAGCCATGAATGTGCGGTTTAATGTATCGAGGGCTTCACATACACTCACTTGGGCCGCTAAGGTAGCTAGGG
Organism: Sequoia sempervirens; assembly: GCA_007258455.2. Taxonomy (NCBI): domain Eukaryota; kingdom Viridiplantae; phylum Streptophyta; class Pinopsida; order Cupressales; family Cupressaceae; genus Sequoia; species Sequoia sempervirens. The sequence continues at coordinate 254,255,737 of VDFB02047230.1, read as the reverse complement.
TACCATAGAAGAAAATGACAATAACTATCAAAGCTCGGGAAGCCCTGCCCGCAAAATGACAGCGTACGAAGACCATTATCGGAGAGGGTTCGCAAGAATCCGTCGGAAGACAAGTGCTTGCAGCTAGCCAGGAGCCTGAGGTTGAGGGAGAGTTGCTAATGATTCTGGAGCCGCCATCGACCAATCAACATATAAAATTCGCTCCTTCTTCTCTTGCTTCTCAGTCCTTGGTATCTATCCCTGTCTCAGTAGCAATCCCTGCCATGAGTATTGGCCCTCCGTTTCCCACTTTTAATCCAACACATGTAGGAGGTTTCACCCAATTCTCACAAACCACTCCACCTGACTTTACTCCTTTGTGAACCCTTACACCAACTGTTGCCGCTTAGGCTCTCCTTTCCTCGCTTTCCAAAGGCATGCCCTCTGCGGGCACCCCTACTTCCGCTATTTCTGCGGATCCTCTTCCATCACAACAGGCTGACTTCACAATGACAACTCCTTCACCATTCCAGCCCATGAGTCCTTCTGATTCACCAATTGAGCCATGGCAAGTGGCTAGCCCTTCTACTAGTTCTCAAACCAAGCTTTGGAATGTGCCCCACTCTCCCTGCAAACTATCACTCTTGTGAAAAAGCAAATGCCCTAGCCTATCAAAATTACCTATCCATATTCCCTACCTACTGGTGCTCCTTTTGCAGGCGGACTAGTTTCATCATGAGTCAAATTTATGGCATAGATTGACTACGGAAAAGAAGCATGTGCAAGTAGAATACAAAACTGCAAGGCAAAGGATGACAATACTTCTACTAAGCCAAAAATATAGACTCTTTATGATGAGACCCGACAAGAGCTGAAGTTTGCAACCATGTACCCGAGAGTAACCAAGCCACAAGGGGAGATACGCCCAGAAGACTATGAAATATATGTAGTAGGGCTTGACATGAAGGTGGAACGACTGTAGGATAAGGTTGAAATTATGGAGGAAACACAATGGATGGTCACCTCCGAATTCCTTAAAACTGGTCGCCAGTTAAAGAAAAAGGATGAGCAACTTAAAGTAGTAAGGGAAAGGGTTAGCTTTGGGGAAAAAAGAGAAACCCCTGGAGGTGGATATTGCACGTATGACAGAAAGGGCATTGGTAGCGGAGAATGAGAGGAACAGACTTCAGGGTGAGCTTACGAAGGTTCAGACTATCGACCCTACTATGGTAAAAGAACTGCATATTAAGAATCAAGAGGCGAAGCAAAATTTGCAGCTAAAGAATGAAGAGATGGAGCGACTTCACCTTGAGTATAGTCAAGGAATAGCATAGAAGAATGAGGCTTTGGAGCACCAGCAAGCTCAATATGAGCAGAGGTTACAAGAAAAAAGGCTGAATTTGAGGGCCTAAAAGCTCAATTAGAACAAGAGCTTCAAGAGACAAAGTCCTCTCTGGACATGCATTTAGCAAATCACTCCCAAGCCGAGGAAAATTGGAATAAATAAATAAGCAGCTCTGCGGAGCAACTGGCATCCGAGAAAAGGAAAAGGGAAGAGTTGGCTGAGGCCATTAACTCAAAAGACGTAGAGATCACTTCTCTTAAAAGCTCTCTCCTGTCTTCTCTTGCATAGTCGAACATTATTCTGTTGGTTAGGTAGTTGTACATTTCTCACTAGGAAAAGATTAAAACTTTTTTCCTAACACTGCAGCCCACCCTTTGATTCATCACCAAAGCATCAAAGTTGAGCCAGGAGGCTCATGATACAATTGAGCAGTTCCCATGGTTTATCTTGGAAAAGGTTTTGGAAGCAAAAGATTTGCTGACTGAGCTATACTCGGTCTCTGATGAAAACCTCACCAGGGCTTGGATTGAAGAACGAGATGCTACTGCCCAGACAACAAAGAAGTTTATGCATTGCCACTCTATTTTCTAGTGCACTAAAGCGGCTATGGCTACTGTGAACTGGACAATGGACAACATGTTTGAGAGTTTCTCCAAGTTGAATAGGATGGGTTTGCTATCCCCGTTCCTTGAGAATGGGTTTATTGCTACGACTAAGTAGGTTGCAGAAAGAATTAAGAAGGAGAATGATCTAGATGCTTTCAAATATTTCAGTCATCCTCCCACTGCAACTGACATTGAGGGAGTTATTCATCCACTTGTACAACTATTGTTTCATTGCGAAGTAGGGGCCGGTTTACCTGATGCGCTGCCTCATAAAGAAATGATTAATCTAAGTGGAACATAGGAGAATTTTCACAACATGGTAAGGTCATCTGAGGATGAATGGTCGCCTCTACAGGAAACTCTTTCCAATCTTTGATTCCATTACCTAATGAAGTGGCGCTTTGGTCTGTAAACCAAAGAAATTTTGGGTTCTCCGTTCCTCAAGCGAAATGCCCCTAGTAGTAGCCAAAAGCTGTTAATAAATATTCAACGAGCTCCCTTTAGGTGTATTTTCCTCTAGGTATCAGCCCATGCATCGCAGGAAATCCACTTGGCCTTTTATCAAGGTCTGCTTCCCCCTCCACGTGTTTTCTCTACGCACCCCAAGGGTTTCCCTTCCTTTTGCATCTTGGGAATCACTGCTATACTTCCACGTGTCGTAGATACGGGCCATTTTTATTGTTTCTTTTTGCTTCCTCATCGAGCTTTGCTCGAGTGCCACAAAGCTCTCATTCCCAAAGAAATTTGGTGGGCCCCACAATTTTTGTCTACGATGCACTCTTGCTATGTGTCTACTCTTCACAAATCTTTCAGGGAGAGGATGAAATAATGACCACGGGCAATGAAATGCTACCACGCGTCTCTTTTGTGCCCAACCGATGATCATTTCCTCCACTTTTGGATAGAGCTCTGCCCACTCAACACATGTAGCCTTGGTGCAAGTCTTCAGCGGTGAGAGATAAAGGTTCACACGGGCAGCGAAATGCTGCCACGTGCCTATTCAGTGGATCTCGTATTTGGGCGATGAATCAAGCAAACCAAATGTTGTGATTGGCCACCGCATGTCATAATCATTTGCATAGGATGGTGACACTTGTCTGTTTAACCTTGCCAGGACCACCACCATCATTTTCAGGAGATGCACCTGTGCCTGGAATGACCAAATGCTTGGTTTCAAATATTTTCTATTGCAATGGCTTGGGGAGTATTCTTATTTCTGCATCATTGCCAGGGATCGCAGAATATTTTCTGTTGCTGCTCTCAGAAGTGGTGGGGGTTTTCCACTATATATACTTTTCTCTGTTGTGAGAAAAGGGTCCAAAATTTTGAAGGAACACTGGTTTTAGAAAAAGATGCCAGGCCTTTATTACTGTTTTATTTTATTGCAAGACTTTCAGACTGTGCCAATTGTTCGACCTTTCTGTTCTTTCATGCTAGTTGATTAAACTGTAAACTGTGCTGCTATTGTCTGGACATTTCATTTGAGAAATTATATATATATTGAATACAAGTTTGCTGATCTAGATCATGTCTAATGACTCTTCTTGTCAGTAGGAATGTATGCAATGTTATTTTATGTCAATGAATGGATTGTCTGTGCTTTAATTTTCAATTTCTGCCTTTCTGGAACACTACAAATACCAATCGGGCCCTTAGATCTATGATTTATCATGCCTATCTTTAAGTCTTGGTGCATCGCCTTAGGTTATACTTTATTTTATTATATTTTTTTCCTTTTCCCTTTCCAAAACTCCATTATAGAAGAAGCCAACTTCTCTAAAAACCCGAAGGTCACTTAGTTTAGCGCGAAAGGTCCCCCATAAACTGAGTTTCCCATAAGACACTGTTACCTTGTCAAATTTTGGCATCAATAGAACCCTAAAGAACAAAACACCCATTTTCACTTCATTTTTGACTTCTTGAATCTGGGAGAGTGCCGCCAAGGATTATTATGGAGCTTTGGAAGTTTTGGAGATGACCTACTGGAACTTACTTCTGTGTTGAAGCCGCGTGGGTAAGCCTCTATTAACATACAATTTGTTGCATTCTCTCAGATTTTGTTCAATATCTGTGAAAAGAATGATATTTCAAGTTTATATTTGTGCTAGAAATAATTAATATTTTCATTTTCTGGATTTTCTCAAAACTCATGGTCATAGTTTATGGTTTTCTCTATTGAAATTCTAGAAACATCATTTTTTTCCACTATTCTTTATCTTCTCAGGCCTCAATTATTTGTTGTTCTCTAAACATGGGCACATGGCGGCCAACATTATCATAATTACCTTGGGAGATAGATGAGGCTTTATGTTTATTGTATCTTCATTTTGAAAGATTCATAATTCGCCAAATAATGAAAACTTATGAGTTTATTTGCAGTTCCATGGTACGACTTCTTCATTCTCTGCAGATGCTTATTTCTCCATACTCGAGCCCAAACATGAGCCTTTACTTCTTTTGTTTTGTCTGAGAAATTTGTAAGGGATTTATTTTTTTGTGATTTTAATAGTTATGTTTAATTGCATTTTCTGAAGGTAAAAACCCCAGGCTGCGGGTTTCACTAAACACCCTTGTGGGTATCATAATATAAGAAACCTTATAATTGAGATTATCCTAAGCTTCTCCTGAAACTTGTGAGATGAGGCTTATCATCATTTGAAAAATTCTTTGGCTTGACATGCTGTGTTCTTACATGATCTTTTGATTGTGTATCAACAATTTTGAAGTTTATAGATCATTGCTCTTTTATGCTAAAATTTTCCTCACTTTGATGTTACTTTTGCATTTGCACAACTTCAAATCATGTTTTCTAGTTCAATACATGTCCCAACCTTATCTTCATCATTCTCATAAGTATGTACCTTATGCTGCTTGACTATCACTCCTTTGATAGCATACATTGTATGATGGATCTGGGGACTGCTCCCTATCTCCTAGAAAACATTGCCATCAGGTAATTGATAAGACCAAAATTTGAAAAGTATTCATAATTATTTCCAATGCATAGGATCACTACACTATTTGATCATATATGATCACTGTCTACCCTTTGTGACTAGTATTACCAACATGAATGTTAATGTTATTACAAACACCCATAAAAGCATTCTCTCATATACCATACATGGCTGTTAGGATCATGTTTCCCCATGACTCGATCACAAAGTATTGCTCATATTCATTTCTTTGATTTTCCTCATGGTAAGCTTTGTCTCCATCTTAATGTATCTATGACTTGTGTGGTGCAGGAGCACCAGGCAAAGGACTATTTTGTTTTTGAGTTTTTAATTTTTTTGTGCTATCATAAGGTCATGTTGACCATTATTTTAGGTGCTTAGGGTTGTTTTTGGTCTTTGGGAAAGAGGGTGTCAAGAGTCCAATGAGTTTAGAGGCTCACTTTGCTAAATAGTGAAAAATTGTTAAATGTCTGAAAACACAGCGGGTTTTACAAAAAGGCATTTTTAGGTCATTTAAGCCTCGACCCAAGAACCTAAATTGTTGGGGAGGCATATTTAAGGCATTCCACGACCTTTTTGGGGGTTAGAAGTTTTCTGTATGGACTGTTTTTCCAGAAATTAAAGAAAACAACGTTCTTGTCTTATTTTCTGTGTTTACTGTTCTTGTTGGTGTAACAACAACTAAATGAATTAAAAGAGGAATTTTGTAGGTTTTTTTAGCATGTAGAGAAGCCTCTGGAAGTTTTTTTTGGCACATTTGATAGCTGTTCCATTGTTTCATCCATTCTTGTAAATTCTGTGTTTTATTTCCTTATTTGCTGTTTTGACTAGAACTGTGTAAAAATGGAGTTCTAGGCTGCATTCCCTCCGTACCTGGAAGTATGGAATTGTTGGGAATGTGGTCAGGCTCTATCTCTGTACATATTTTAGTGGTAGGTTTTAGGTTTTCTTTGGTTGCAGGAGTTATGAGAAAAGCCTTGCCCTAGGCGAGCCAGTGAGAGCCCGGCTTGGAAAGGCTGCAGAACAACATTGATAACTTGTAGGGGAGAAAAGATTTTCAAAAAATTATTTTTGGAGAATTTAGGGGAAGGTCTTGGCCATGTATGGTACCAAGGAGGAGAGCCCAGCAATCCGTTTAGGAGGAGAACTTTTCACCAGCCCTAAAACTAGTTCTGAACAGTTAGAAACCCTAGTTTTCTGGGCAGTGTTTGCATGAGGGCAGAGTACGGCCTGGACAGAGTCAAGACCCTACAAATATTGAAGCTGTAGATAGGGAAAACACATTTCCTAAGCCAAGAACCATGCTTCTTTGGTGGGTTTAGGAGGGAAAGCAATTTACCCTTGTTCAGAGACCAAATAGTGGCTCAAGGGACAAACCTATGGAATAGGCTTCATGCAAGTGTTGGTAAGATGGAGTCTAAGTGAAGTTTCAAGAACCCTAGGAGATTGTTATGGAGCTTTGGAAAACATTCCCTCACCCCTGCAAGATTCATTCATGTATTGAGGGAGGATTAGTCTTTTGGATGCATAAAAGGCTAAGGAAGAAAGGAGTCTTAGCACCAAGATTTGGCTTGGTAGTTGCAAACTTGACAAGGTAGTGAGGTTGGCAGGAGAACCAGGGGAACTTAGACAAGGTAGAGTTCCTATAGGTTAGGGTGGAACAAAAATTTTACCAAGAAGGTCTATGAGAAGGCCTAGTGCATGAATCTATGATTGCTTCCTGTAGCATCTGAAAACAGTGTGACTGATTCCTGCAGCTTCCAGGAATCTGTGATTGCTTCCTGCAGCCTCCCTATCAGATTGGTATCAGAGCAAGAAAAAGATTTGGGAAAGCAGCTTATATGTCAGAGGAAGTTGAATCAAGTGAACCACCCAAGATGGTGACAAATGCACAGTTAGCCAAGAGGGTTGAAGAACAAGAAGAGGACAACAAGTCCTTGAAAGAAAGAATAGAGCAATTGGAGAAGGCATTGAACAATGCAAGGTTGGAAGGAACAGTGCCAAAGGAAGAAGAGGTTGCAGAGGAAGACAAGGTCCCTGAACCTGACCTTGTTTTGGAGAAGGAGCCTTTCTTGAAGGAATTGAAAGCATTGAGTGGAAAAGGACTTGAGGGCATACCATTGTTCAGTGGAAAGATGGATCCTGATTTGGTCATGGATTGGATAGAAGGCATGGAGAATCACTTTGAGTGTGATGGAGTAACTGAAGCACATAAGGTGAAGGTTGCTAAATCAAGATTGAGAGGATCAGCTTTGACATGGTGGAAGTTTGTTCAGACAGAAAGGGAAAAAGAAGGCAAGCAGCCCATATCAACATGGAAAGGAATGGTTGCTAAGGTAAAGGAAGCCTACATGCTAGATGACTATGAGATTCAGTTGCACAAGAAGAGGCAAAGTCTAAGGAAGAAAGACCAAGATGTCAACACCTATACTAAAGAGTTCCAGAAGCTTTGCTTGAGATCAAATGTGGCAGAAGATGAAAGCCTAAAAGTGGCTAGGTACCTAAATGGTTTGAAGTGGAACATACAGGAAGAGATGGCTTTACTCAGTCCCAAGACAGTCCACCAATGTTATCAGCTGGCTATAAAGATTGAAGAGAGGAATAAAAGAAAGCATGATCAGTCCTCTAAGGGCAGAGGCAGAGGTAGAGATCAAAGAGGACAACGTGGAGGTTACCAAGGAAGAGGTAATGATCAAAGAACCCAAGGAGAATCTAAACTGACTGAGCATGGAGGTGAAACATCTTCAAGAGGAGGATTTAATAGAGGAAGAGGACCTCAAGGAGGTTCAAACAAAGGAAGAGGAGCAGGCAGAAGTAACTCTTACTTTGCCACCATGAAATGTTATCACTGCAATCAACTAGGTCATCCAGCTTATAGATGCCCGGAGAAAGCTTCTTCATCAAGCAATGAAAAAAGAGTAGCTTATGCACAAGAGGACGCCATGAGTGTCAAATCCCATGAGATTAGTCAAATAGAATCAGAAGTAGGTGAAAATCTGATGTTTAATAGAGTGCTGATCAGACAACCGGTCAAGGAAGAACCTAAGCAAAGGAGAGCTTTGTTTAGAGCAAGGTGCAAGATATTGGGAAAGGTATGCAAGGTCATTGTAGATTCTGGTTCTACAGATAATATCATCTCTAAGGAGGTAGTAACTAAGTTAAAATTGTAGAAGGTACCTCATACCAATCCTTACAAAGTCACATGGCTGAATAAAGGGCAGAGTGTTTTGGTGAATGAGCAGGTCACAGTAGAATTTTCAATTGGAGGCTATAAAGACAAGCTGGTTTGTGATGTATTACCCATGGATGCATGTCATCTACTACTGGGCAGACCTTGGCAATATGATAGAAGTGTTGTTTATGATGGAAAAGAGAACACCATCTCATTTAAGAAGGATGGAAGAACCTTCAAACTGCAGTCATTGATTGAGGATGATGAAGGACAGTCCAAGGTTCCTAACATTATGTTGAGCAGTGGCAAGGAGTTCATCAAGGATCTACACCAAGGGAATGAAGGGTATGTGATCATGATGCAGCCCAAAGAAGAGGAAAAGGCTGAAAGGACAGTGTTACCAGTAGCAGTCCAAAACTTGCTTGACAAATACAAGAGCATAGTTAGTGATGGAACACCTACAACTCTACCACCAAAGAGAGCAATAAGTCATCAAATTGACTTTATACCTGGAGCTTCATTGCCTAACAAAGCAGCATGCAAGCTTACACCTGAACAGAACCAAGAGGTGGCTAGGCAAGTGGAAGAATTGTTGAATCAAGGTCTGATTCAAAAGAGCATCAGCCCATGTGCAGTCCCAGTTGTTTTGGCAACTAAAAAAGGAGGTAAATGGAGACTTTGTACTGATTCTAGAGCAATTAATAGGATCACCATTAGGTATAGATTCCCAATACCTAGAATTGAAGATTTAATGGATTGCCTTGGAGGTGCAAAATTTTACACTAAGCTAGATCTTAAGAGTGGGTATCACCAAATCAGAATTAAGGAGGGTGATGAATGGAAGACAACTTTTAAGACAAATGATGGTTTATATGAGTGGAAAGTGATGCCATTTGGCCTCTCAAATGCCCCTAGCACGTTCATGAGACTAATGAATGAAGTGCTTAAGGATTTCACATGAATCTTTGTAGTAGTCTATCTGGATGACATACTGATTTTCAGTAAGACAGCAGAAGAACATCTGAAGCATGTGGAGATGGTTCTTAAAAGGTTGCAAGAAGAGAAGTTAGCAATCAATCTTGAGAAGTGTGAGTTCTTCAAGCAAGAGCTTGTGTACTTGGGTTTTGGAGTATCTCAAGGAATGTTGAAGATGGATCCAAGCAAGGTGGAAGCCATCCTAAACTGGCCCACACCAACCATAGCAACAGAGGTAAGGAGTTTTCATGGTTTGGCTCAATTCTATAGAAAATTCATAAGGAATTTCAGTGGTATATGTGCACCAGTCCTAGATACTATCAAAGGTGGTCTGAAAACAAAGTTTAAGTGGACTCATGAGGCTGATAAAGGTTTTGAAAAACTGAAACAAGAGGTGGCAACCCAACCTATTCCGTTGTTGCCTAGTTTTGATAAGTTGTTCACAGTTGAGTGTGATGCAAGTGGAGTAGCTGTAGGAGGAGTACTTAGTCAAGAAGGTAGGCCTGTAGCCTTTTTTAGTGAAAAGCTCAATGAAGCCAAGCAAAAGTACTCTACTTATGATCTTGAGTTATATGCTTTAGTGCAGTCCCTTAGGAAGTGGAGGCATTATTTGTTGCCCAAAGAGTTTGTGGTTTTCACAGATAACCAGGCACTCAGTTACATCAACACCCAGGAGAAGTTAAGCAATAGACACTTGAAATGGATGGAGTACATCCAAGCTTTTACATTTACCATTAAACACAAGAAGGGACAGCAAAACAAAGTGGTAGATGCATTAAGTAGGAGGATGTTGACAGTCCAAGAGATACAGCTGAAAAGCATTGGATTGGAAAGTTTTAAAGATCTCTATGGTGAGGATGAAGATTTCTCAGAAGCCTACAAGGTATGTTCAGATTTTTCAAATCATTTTCATAGTCAATATGCTGAGTATACACTACAAAATGGATTGTTATTCAAGGGAAATCTATTATGTGTCCCAAGAGGATCAATGAGGGAAAATCTGATCCAAGAGAAACACAATGGCAGTCTTAGTGGGCATTTTGGAATCAATAAAACTTTAGAGCTGGAACAAAGGTTTTATTACTGGCCTAAGTTAGCAAGAGATGTCAGAAAGTATGTAGAACAGTGTGTTGTATGCATGAAAGCTAAAGGGGGAGCTAGCAATGTTGGTTTGTATCAACCCCTGCCCATTCCAAACAGACCATGGGAGTGTGTGAGCATGGATTTTGTGGTAGGTCTTCCTAAGACCAAGACTAGTTTTGATAGTATTTATGTTGTGGTAGACAGATTTAGTAAGATGAGTCATTTTATTCCATGCAAAACTACACATGATGCAAGTTACATAGCCCATCTTTTCTTCAGGGAAGTTGTAAGAATCCATGGATTGCCATTGAGCATTGTATCAGACAGGGATGTGAAGTTCATGAGTCATTTTTGGAAGACTCTATGGAGCAGATTGGGAACAAATCTGTCATTTGGATCAGCTTACCATCCGCAAACCGATGGTGAAACAGAGGTGGTTAATAGAGTGTTAGGTAATCTATTGAGGTGCTTGACTAAAGAATATGGACATACATGGGATATGGTAATTTCTCAAGCTGAATATGCCTATAATGACAGTGTCAATAGAACTACAGGGAAAAGTCTTTTTGAGGTTGTGTATGGGATGCACCCAAGAGGTATTTGTGAACTCAGAGACCTTGGATCAATGGAGAATAGGAGTGGACATGCAGAAGACTTCACTCAAACCATGAAGGAGATTCAAGAGTAGGTTAAGAAGACAATCACAACAACAACCCAAAAGTTGAAGGAGAATGTTGATTTGTCAAGGAAGGATGTACAATTTGTAGTTGGGGACTATGTGATGGTCCACCTCAACAAATCCAGAATGTAGAAGGGAATGGAAACCAAGTTACAGATGAAAAGAGTGGGTCCATGCAAGGTATTGGCCAAATATGGCAAGAATGCATATAAGGTGGAGTAACCATCAGATTTGGGCATCTCTCCAGTGTTCAATGTGGCTGATCTGATCAAGTATAAAGGGACAGTCAAGGATCTAGATTAGGAAAGTTAGGAGGTCTTCAAGGACATCAGCAACATGTCCATACCAACTCCAGACAAGCTACAAGTAGAGAAGATCTTGGAGTCAAGAGTGAAGAAGACTACAAGGCACAAGGTGTACATGGAGCATCTTGTCAAATGGAAGGATAAGCATGAATCTGAAGCTACCTAGGTAGAAGAAGTAGATTTTAAGAAGCAAGGCATTGATATGTCTCTGATCTCTCCCACAATTCCTTAGTTGTTCGTGCTGAGAGGGGGAGAATGGTGCAGGAGCACCAGGCAAAGGACTATTTTGTTTTTGAGTTTTTAATTTTTTTGTGCTATCATAAGGTCATGTTGACCATTATTTTAGGTGATTAGGGTTGTTTTTGGTCTTTGGGAAAGAGGGTGTCAAGAGTCCAATGAGTTTAGAGGCTCACTTTGCTAAATAGTGAAAAATTGTTAAATGTCTGAAAACACAGCGGGTTTTACAAAAAGGCATTTTTAGGTCATTTAAACCTCGACCCAAGAACCTAAATCATTGGGGAGGAATATTTAAGGCATTCCACGATCTTTTTTGGGGTTAGAAGTTTTCTGTACGGACTGTTTTTCCATAAATTAAAGAAAACAACGTTCTTGTCTTATTTTCTGTGTTTACTGTTCTAGTTGGTGTAACAACAACTAAATGAATAAAAGAGGCATTTTGTAGGTTTTTTTAGCATGTAGAGAAGCCTCTGGATGTTTTTTTTGGCACATTTGATAGCTGTTCCATCGTTTCATCAATTCTTGTAAATTCTGTGTTTTATTTCCTTATTTGCTATTTTGACTGGAACTGTGTAAAAATGGAGTTCTAGGCTGCATTCCCTCTGTACTTGGAAGTATGGAATTGTTGGGAACGTGGTCAGGCTCCATCTTTGTACATATTTTAGTGGTAGGTGTTAGGTTTTCTTTGGTTGCAGGAGTTATGAGAAAAGCCTTGCCCTAGGCGAGCCAGTGAGAGCCCGACTAGGAAAGGCTGCAGAACAGCGTTGATAACTTGCAGGGGAGAAAATATTTTCAAAAAATTATTTTTGGAGAATTTAGGGGAAGGTCTTGGCCATGTATGGTACCAAGGAGGAGAGCCCAGCAATCCGTTTAGGAGGAGAACTTTTCACCAGTCCTAAAACTGGTTTTGAACAGTTAGAAACCCTAGTTTTCTGGGTAGTGTTTGCATGAGGGCAGAGTACGGCCTGGATAGAGCCAAGACCCTAGAAATATTGAATCTGTAGATAGGGAAAACACATTTCCTAAGCCAAGAACCATGTTTCTTTGGTGGGTTTAGGAGGGAAAGCAATTTACCCTTGTTCAAAGACCAAATAGTGGCTCAAGGGACAAACCTATGGAATAGGCTTCATGCAAGTGTTGGTAAGATGGAGTCTAAGTGAAGTTTCAAGAACCCTAGGAGATTGTTTTGGAGCTTTGGAAAACATTCCCTCACCCCTGCAAGATTCATTCATGTATTGAGGGAGGATTAGTCTTTTGGATGCATAAAAGGCTAAGGAAGAAAGGAGTCTTAGCACCAAGATTTGGCTTGGTAGTTGCAAACTTGACAAGGTAGTGAGGTTGGCAGGAGAACTAGGGGAACTTAGACAAGGTAGAGTTCCTATAGGTTAGGGTGGAACAAAAATTTCACCAAGAAGGTCTATGACAAGGCCTAGTGCAGGAATCTGTGATTGCTTCCTGCAGCACCTGAAAACAGTGTGACTGATTCCTGCAGCTTCCAGGAATCTGTGATTGCTTCCTGCAGCCTCCCTATCATTGTGATTGGTTGTAGCTTTCAATTTCTTCCTTTCTTTTGTAACTTTAACTACCTACTGTGGCCTTTACCCGTGATTGTCATCAAAACAATTGTTCCTTGAATGGATATGTAGTCATACATTATCCTTCAAGCCCCTTTATCATCTCCTTCACTAATTTCTACCCCCTAATTTTCTATCTTAATAGCATGGCTGCCCTCATTTGTCTTATTGATGCAAATTGTATCACTTAATTCTTATCAGTCATGAAATTCTTGAAATTTCTGAGATAGTCCTATGAAAAAGAGATAAAATATCATCTGTGATAGGATATTTTTGCTGTTACCAACTCATGCTCATTGTTATGAATCTTGTTGCATAATCAGTGAACTAACACTTTCCTTTTCATTATTCAATCATGAATAATACAATTGACTTTTGAAGCTTATTTTGCTCCTCTGTATTCAACATAGAATCTATAATTGTTCTTTCAATGACTCCTTGAAAGTACTCTTGTTACCCAATGAGCATGATGACAGATAAACATGTTACTGCTACTTCTTCAAAATGTGTACTGTGAATAAGTTAAGCAATTAAAATCATTGATAAATAATAGCAATAAGATATGATAACAACAAATCTTGTTTACAAACATAACCTCTTCAATGAAAAGTAGCACATTATGTTATGTTCTGCATTCAATTTAGGCATCAAAATGAGTTTATTGTTCATCCATGATTTCTCATTTCATTTCACTCTTGGGATTTGACTTATCAAGTATGATCAATAAGCTGGGAGCCTTTGTAGTTACTTTATAATTTATTTTTTAGTTGGGTGTTTCATTTAAGCATGCTGGGCTCAACCCTTGTGGGAGCCACATTTTACACCCACATGTTGTAATTGAACAAAACAAAGACATAACTACACCTGTAGCTGCACATGAAGCAAACGAGTTAGAAAAAAAATGTATGTTTTAGGTGTACTTGATGACTCCAATGGTTTTCTAGGACACCTAAAATGTACATATAGCTTATTAATACACATTATGACCAGTTTATACATGTATAGGGTGAATGTGTATGCAATGTTTGTAATCAGTCATTGCTTAGAGTATACTCTAACACCATCATTTACTGTCATATGCAGGACTTGAAGCAACATGGAGCTAGAATGGACAGATGAAGCTTAGGACAACATCAAGGAAAAAAACATATGAAAACCAGTCATTCATAGGCAATGGTTAGTTACTTTCCTTTTTATGCACATTCATTTCATTTCTTACTTATTCATGTATGAATTTCTTCATAATTTGTATTGAATAAGCAAAGGTTAGTTTCATGGCTTGTATGAGACAATGCATACTTCTACATTCAATAAAGATTTCTTGTTATGAAAAGATCAAAATATCTCTTCTGTTACATGCATGTGTATGGATGAAATGATTTGTAATTGTAATCTTTTCTAGATTTTTCCATTTATACATTTGAATGTAGTGAAGGAAAGATAAGAAAATGTACCAGTTTTTTCTCAGTTTAAAATCAATACACTCCACCTGATTGAGCCTATGGATGAAAATATGGTAACACTACCTTGGTCTTCTTTTTTCTGATTTTTCTAATTATTATATGATCCATATGTTCTTCCTTCAACCCCCTCATCATGGCCTCTTCCTCTTTTCTTACTTTCATACTTTTGGTTCATTCTTTCCTCAATTTTTAAGGAAATTTGATATGCATCTTCCATTGTGTAAACTCTCACCAAAGTCATCTCCTCTTGTATTATTGGTCTCAAACCATTAATATATCTTGCAACCTTATCCTTAGTTTCTTCAACATCTCTTGTTCTATCAGGATCCTATGAAAACTACTTTGTATATTCTTTCACTGTTTTGGTTCCTTGTTTTAACCCTTGCAATTTTTTGAGCAAATCAAGCTCATAGTCCATTGAAATGAGCTGTCTTTTCATTTTCTCCACCATTTTGTGCCACTTTGTGATTTTATCCTTTCCTCTTCTTCCTCTTTCCAATTGAATCTCTATCCACCAAATTAAATCACATCCTTTCAATCTGGTTTCTACATACCTCACTCTGTTAGGATCCTCAAATTCTTCAAACTCAAAGAATTCTTCCATTTCATTAATCCAATCCACTAACTCTTTTGGATTCAAATTCCCACTAAATGTAGGAACATCAAATTTTGGTCTTTTTCCCATCCTTTATAGGGAAATCAACAATAGGTCATTGGAAATTGTTGGTGCTGCATCTCTCTATTCACTTGTTTGGTTGGCATCCTCCGAGGTTTCTTCTTCTTCGTCACTTACTGCTTCTCTTCTATATGAAAAACCTCTTCTAATTTATTATTGTAATGCTTCCACCTTCCTTATCAAGGCTCTAAAATCATTTTCATGAACAAAATTATCACCTCTTCCTTTGTCCCTACCACATGGGGCTCCTCTTGCATACAATTTTGTACACACCCACAAGCTCAATCTTGGTGCAAACTATCTCTCTTTAGCAGTCTATTCACACACTTAGGATCTTCCTACTCTAATACCACTGATGAAAGAGGGGTTTTCAACAACCCTCTTTTCTGAAAACAAACACTCAATACACCCTCAATAGTGCATACAAATCAACAACAAAAACTCATGGATTCAATTGAAGTTTGCAACAAAAAATATGCTCATTATAAAAGTCTAATTATAATTTCATTTTCAATAAAAAAAGGACTGATGGACAAAAACATATTCCCTTCACATAATATGAAAATGAAATAAAAAAACTACAACAAAAACCAAACTATGCGCTTCATAATAACCTCCAAATCAACACCTGCTCTCCTTCAACAATCACTTGCAACTCTTCAATTCTCAACAATGGTGTATTCAACATTCAATGGATCCAATAACCCTTTAAACTTGCAACAAAATACTTCAATAACCTCCTAAGGAATGCCACACCCAACTCTCCAACCTCCAAAATCTGTAGTGCACAATGAAAACCCAAAACATGCCTAAAACCCTTCACCAAAAATTCCAAAAACTAGATTTTTCTTTCCATTGGAAAATAAATGCCCACCTCTATTGGAAAGAGTGGTTTCCAAGATGGAAAAAAAATGATTTTTCGATTCTATTTTGTAACTCCTCAATCCCAATGCCTAAAACTCATTTTTTCATATTTTTCAAAAATATGCAATTACACCTCCGTAGCCCCACCTGCCAACTTGAATAACAAAGGTGGTATTTTATTTAAATAAATAAAATTAATCTCACTTATAAAAATAGCCTCATAATCATGAAATTAATCTCCTAACATGAAATGCAAATAAAAATTTAAAATTTAAAATTCTTTGGTTGATGTTGATTACACTTCACATAGGATGCTCTTGCATCAATTTGTAGTTATGTCTTTGTCATATCCCAATAATTGCTTTCCTCGAGCACTTCAAATGGCATCCTAATTCTTGGTAGGTTTATAGATGTGTTACTTTGTGTGTTATAGTGTGTAGCAGAAGTAAGTGATACACTTTAGGTGGTGACAAGTACGTGCTTTCACCACCTTCCTTAATGTCTTTAATGATTTTTTATTAATTTCATTGATAAGGTACAATTATGACTAGTTAAGGTTCACATAATGGAGCACTTGGTTTTTGCACCTTGATTCAATTCAAAAAATTGATGCTGCAGCTGACATGGCATACTTTTGGATTTTATTCGCCTACATTAAATGTTGATGACCAAGTGACAACTTATGCCTAAGCATTTAGAGACTAGTTAACATTTTGACTTGAAACGCATGACGAGTTGCCCCTAAAGGCAATGCTGGGTTTTCTCTTTATTAGGTTCTTAAGGGTAAGATAAATATCTGATACTTGCAAGAAGGTACTCATGTTCGAATATAAGTTTAAGCTAATACAACATAAAAACACCTCGAGAAAAACATTTCTAATTCCCACTTCCGAGAAGGAAACTCTAATAGCCAAGTTTGTTGACTAAAACACCCATACACGTGGATCAAGAAAAATATTACCTAGGAAAAAATCCAAGTGGGTAAATTGCTCATCAAGAAAAAATACTCATCAGGTGGACTGTAATGCTTGTAAAACTTGCATTTAGTTTACTTAACAAAACCTGATGCACAGAAACCCAGAAACTCGAAAAGCCAAAAAGTGACAAGATTTCACAAAAACTTGAATTTGAAGTATTTAACTCAGAAAATCCATCAATTAGACCAAAGGATAATCATTTAAGCCAAATGACACCCATTTTACCTCTTCCAACTAAACCAAGCAAAACAAGCAAAAACAAGAGAAAAAAGAGGGGGTCCACATTTTGCCAAGTGGCAAAATGGGGTGTGTTGTGAGATCATCAAGTCATCATAAAAGTGGATGCTTGAGTCCAAGAAGCCTAAATGAAAATACTTATCCTCCATCCAAAACCAAATATGATAATCTTCAACCTAAGCCTATCATATTTTACTATCACCCCAAATAAGAAGTAAAAACTTAAAAAAGAAAAAAACTTAAAGTGAAAAAATTAAAATAGTAATTAGAAAAATCTTCTAATTCCATTCTCATGGCATCTTAGACAAGTACCATGATGAAACCAATTTTCAAGTATCATTGTGTCACCAAAAGAAATGTACAGTTGACATTTTTATGCTCACTTGATTGTTTCTAATGGACTTTGGCTTGATTTTTGCTTGGGTATAATGTTGTAATGTGGTCAAAACATTCACATTAGGGCTTAAACATTCAAATTATGATGTCTTGTGAAGGGTTGTGAAGTGTTGTAAAACATTTCTACACTTCTCTAGACTCTATTCATTACAATTCACCTAAAAATCACCTTTTCATCACTTATTAAGTCCTATTTTGAAGTGTTGTAAAGTCTTGTAACAAGATTTCAGGCTTTTCTAGGCTTAATTTCACTAATTCAACCCTTTCTCATGACTAAATGACCCCTTAATACACTTTTTGGCTATTTTCAAGTGTGTTATTGAGGATATTCCCATTGGAAAACTTTTAGTGCCCCGAAATTACCGACACCCACTTAATTTGCTTAAATGGGACTAAGTCGCCAATAGGGGTGACTTAGTCCTTTTTGGCACAAAACTCAAAATAATTTTAAATTTCTTGCGGGATTTTGTCCTCTAACCCTTGAGGTCGGCCTGTGATGTGTTACTTTCAGGAAATTTTAGTAAAATCAAGTATAAATAAGGGTTTTTCACCTCATTTTACATCTCCTACAATCATCTATCTCCAAATCTCATACAATCTCTTAAGCATTCAATCTCATAAACATTCAAGCAAATCAAGCATTATCAAGTCAAAATATTGGAGTTCTTCATTACATATCTTCTGATTTGAGCATCAATGGTGTGGTAAGTATATGAAATTTGCATTTGCATTTGCATGTTATCTATGTATCACTCTCTTTTCATTCTATTTCATTGTTTAGGGTTTGATTACCAAAGTGGGGTTTGACCAAGGCAAACCCCTATTCTCTAACCCTCAACCATTTTTCCCCTTTTGCATGTGACTTTTGTATGCAAATTTGTCAAGCAATAGGTGTTGAAAAGTGATCAAAAAGTGCACAAAGTCAATCAAGTCAAGACAACCCTAATTCAAGCTTGGAGAGACTTTCTACCCCGTTTTCTGCAGAATCAAGTGTGGAAACCTGTCAGAAAAGGAAGTGCAGACCTGAGACTACAAGAATCTGTCCCAAATTTCCTAAAATCTGTAGGAGGAATAAATTGCCACTAGTGGTGAATTAGTCCCACTTCCAGGCCTGAAAACTGATTTTGACATTTTTGGATACCCATTTGGCAAATTCCTGTTCTGGAAAAGTTTCCTGAAACTAGGACTAAGTTGCCTAGACTGGCACAAGTGTCCCGGTCAACACTTTAGTCAATTTTTTTAGGATTCCAGAATCTGCCAACATCAAACTTATGATTCCAGGTGCACCTCTTTCATTCTGTTCTGTTATTTCATCATTTGGTTGCATTCTTAGGCATTTCTGCATATCACATTGTGTTTTCCAACACTTTACATTTTCATAGTTTTGCATCATTAAATCATTTAAATTTCAAATCAGAGGATTAGGCCATCTTAATTAGGAATAATACATCTCATTTACATTAGTCTTGAGTGTAAACCCTTGCATTTTGGTCCCCCATCCAATCCCCTTTCTCCTTTTAGGTGAAAAACCCTAGGAGGAGCAAAGCATTGTGAGGGGTCAAACCAAAATCATTGTTTACAATCATGTACATAAATTTTCTATTTGTGAGAAAGATTCCTTCACACTATAAATACCATCCATTACATTTTCATAGTTAACACATCATATCCAATCCATTCCCCATTCTTAATTTTTACCTTGATAAGGGTAGGAGCATCATGTTGAAACATGATTTGGACATCTCTTGAGGTAACCAATATTTTGAGTAAAATCCTACCACATGTAATCATAAGCATTACAACACAAACTGATAAGTGGCATATCTAGAGTTCAGAAAGTTATTACTGTATGATATAGTTCTTGAAGATCAAATCTTGACCCCTTCAAATTTCCATTGTGAACCCTCAATCTAGAAACCTGTATGAGTTTGACAAGTTATTACAATATGATGTATATCTAGAGTTCAACAACTTATTACTATATGATTTATATCTATAGTTCAACAAGTTATTACTATATGAGTCAAATCCTACCACATGCAATCATAAGCAATAAAACACAAATTGATAAGTGACATATCTAGAGTTTGACAGGTGATTCCTATATGATGTAGATCTTGAAGATCAAATATTGAATCCTTCAAATTCCCATTGTGAACCCTCAATCTAGAAATCTATATGAGTTCAAAAATCTATATGAGCATCATGTTGAAACATGCTTTGGAAATCTCTTGATGTAACAAATGTTTTGAGTCAAATCCTACCACATGTCATCATAATCATTACAACACAAATTAATAAGTGGCATATCTAGCGTTTGATAAGTTATTACTATATGATGAAGTTCTTGAAGATCAAATCTTGAACCCTTCAAATTCTCATTGTGAACCCTCAATCCATCAATCTAGAAATCCTCCATCCCTCGCATCCACTATCTAAGCAATCCAACCACCACTTCATCCTTGTCTATAGACTTGGGTTTCCCTTGTCATTGATTCCAAGAAAATGACTACCCACACATAATCCCATCTTATAAATCCTCCAATCCCAAAATTAATTTAATCCATCCAAATACAAGCAATCCTAATCCAAATCAATCTTACCAAGAAATCTAGTACAACATCCAAAATCATCTATCCGTTTTTCTAGCCTTGTTACAAACCTTGATCAATCCTAATAAAATTATCACCATCGAGATATATCATTCCCAAATCAACAAAATCATCATCATCATCATCAATCAAATCATGAAATTTTAGCTTGACTAGGGGTAACACTCTTGCTTGTATTTATTTCATTGTGTGGATGCTTGTTTGTGTGTGTTATTATTTTATTTGTATTTATAATTGTCCTTGTATCATACCACCATAATGAGATCATGGTACTATGTGGAATATTCTTTCCTACAACCTTTTATTTTGCATCAATCATCTACACACTTGACACATCACCCTAGTCCTTATACCATGGTGCATAATATCAAGTTATACATAAAAAAAAAGTTTTTCAACTAACTAGCATGAATATATTACCCCCATCCATTCTCATCTCCCTTCCCTCCATATCTCAACTAATCTCCTCATCCTAATATATTCATCCTTTCATCCTATTCTATTTGTTATCCCAATCCCTTTTTCTATCACTAGCATCCCCTCTTTCCTAGCATATTTCTCACTCATTTTGAGAGTGCACCCATGTTATTCAAACCTATTCTCTCAAGGGTATCCCTAGTCACTTCCCTCCTTCCAATGACTAGGGAATCTTGCCACTAGTCCCATCTCTTTTAAAAACTACTATACTTTATCTTTCTTTAAAATTATGTACTCTTAGTTGCAACATCATCTCAATGAAGGGAAAAATAGACACCTAAATATGACCATATCATAAAATCACTATATTCATCCTCCATATATTGCCTTACATTGTTAATTAGATAAAACTAATAGTTTAATTAACCTTTCCAATCATCTTACTAAAATTAATTAAATAAATTTTAATAATTTATTTATTTAATTAATTATTTTGACTCTTTTCTCTATAGTTTAGTCTTAATTAGATAAATGTAACATTTATTTAATTAATTTCATCCTTAATATCTTAATCATTTAAGTTATTTATTTAATTCCCAAATTTTCCCTCAAATCATTAGTTGGCTAAAGATAAATTAGTTAACTAATTCATAACTTGCACAATCCTAAGCATTATTAGTCAAGTAAACCTTGCACATGGCTCCATGCATGTACATGGCCCCATGCTTCACAAGTCTCCACAAACTCCTCTCATCAAATATTTTCCATCCATTTTCTCCAAGAAAATCCAATCCCTTCACAAATCTCCAAAAAAGGACATTTTTGATCCTCACCCTCCATATTTTTCTAGGAATATCTCCACCATCGAAATCCATTGGATCATGCACATCCTCATGTGCACCAATTAAAAAATTTCACTTGGAGGCTTCTCCTTACTCTAATCCTCTTAATAAACCTCCTCCATTGATCTCCCAAACAAATGTCCCTTGATCATCCATCCTTTAATTCTATAAATAGCTCACCTTATGAGCTATTAAAAAATAACTCTTGAAATATAATATCAAGCTATCCAAGTGATAAAATACATCAAATATCTCACACATCAATTCATATTGAGCAAATTCACCTTTGAGGTGCAATAAGAGGCTTGTGGGTAAGGGATCTTTTTTGTTCTTTCATATTTTTTTACAAGTTTATTAGATCGATTTAGAGGTTGGAATTAGGTGTGGTATAAAGCTTTGAATTTCATAATATATATCCTTTATTTATGTTTTAAACTTTCTTGTATATAGCTTTATCTTTATCTCTAGGTGAAGGTTCTTCCATTTGACAAGAATTAGTTTCTTTCTTAGACTTATTGTTGAGCATCCTTCAATTGTTTGGATCTCAATGGAGGAGGGAAGTTTCTCAACCAAGTTAAAAAACAAAAATGTGAGAATATAGTCAATATTATTTCCTTGGTGTGTTTTCATCTACCATAACAAAGGTCCCAATAAAATTTCCAACTTACACTAATCTTAAGGTGCTCCGATATTAAGAGGGTAGATTGTAAGGCTTGATCCGTTGGGGTTATCAAGACACTATGTTTAAGAAAAATAAAATTTGGGTCCCAATTCTTTATATGAAATCATAGTCCATCAATGAGCAAAGGTCACCCTTTTTGAATTTATCCTTTTTGTTCCTAGGATATGCATTTGATTTGGAAAAAAAAACACTAAGTATATTTTGAACTTTCACAGTCTACCCCCAATATTTTGCACCATTTTTGAATTTAGTCTTAATCAAGCCATAGGTTTTCTCATTTTATGAAAAAGGCCATTTTTTCAAATGGGATTTCATTCTTTCTAGATACTACTCATTTTGGATTATTATTTTCTTTTATTTACACTCATTTATCTTTTTCCCTCATAAATGAATCCTATTTTCTAGTGTAACAAAGGCTAGCAATTCCTTCCCTGAATTTAGTCTTGTAGCAAAGTCTAGCAATTCCTTCTCTAAATTTTCTCCAAATGTATCTTCTCATGTGTAATGTCCCCTTTTTTAAAAATAACAATACTATTTTTAGTAAATCTAATTTTCAAAATTATAAATCAGGACCTGTGGATAAATCAGGTAATTTGGACTGTCAAGACAAATTTATTAAATCAAATTTGGGGGATAAATTAATACTTATTTTTAATTTATTTTCTTGGGTCCAATTTGGGTGTTGAAATTTGGGATGATTTATTTTAGAGCAATTTTGGCAAATTATGTTGCAAGAATTCAACTGACACATGGTAGTTTGCATGGGCAATGGATGGAGGGAGTTGCAACTTTTTAAATTCATATTTCCTTCTCTTGGGAATAGGATTTATGTGCCCAAATTGGTGTGGATGGTGGTTTTATATACCATCTATTGTTTTCCAAGTTGGGTTTCATTCGAAGCATTGATTTCTTCCATAGGTTGTGGTTTTCTTCAAAGGATGGTAAACTAATGAAGAAATGATCTCCAAGGCTAGTAAGCCAAGGATATTGAGGCTCAAAGAAAACGGTTCCAAGGGTATCTAGGTGAAATTTTATCCAAATATTTCCATTGTGTCGAATGCTCTTCAGTTTGGTAATTTGTCTTTAGCCTATTACAAGAGTTTGTTGTAGTTGGGAGTGCATAGTGTAGATTTATGAGTTTCAAATTCTATTGTTGTTGTGAGAAAAATATTTTTATATTATTAAAATATTCATATATGTACTTTTATATTAGAAATTTTGTATGAAGATTGGGGTGAGTTTGTGTGGTGTTTGCACTAGTTTCAGAGTGAGTTTGGGCTACCAGTTGGGAATTTCTTTGGGTATTTTGTTGCAATTGTAGCTTGTTGTTATTAGTTGATTTATGATAGCAACCTGATGTAATTTTCATGTTATTATCAGTAATACATCATCCAACATCAATTGCACGCTTTCTTGATATATATTTGAATATTTTGGTGAAGTGTTTATCCTACCTGATTTGCATCCATTTTCAGTTTGATAGAAATAAAGGTTTGCAAACTTCTAGATTTTTTATTTTGTTCATTGATGTTATATGGTGTATTTAACAAAAAAATTATGTAATTCCATCTGGATATCTATAATAAAATATTTGACTTCCATTGCACATTACCCAATTTCTATTTGGTGTAATTTGGCACTCATTTTGGTATACCTGATTTTCTCTAATTTGATTTGATTAAAAAGGAGATTTGAATTAAAATATTATTTGAGGGACATTATAGTGGTATCAGAGCCATGATCTTTCTAGCTTGAGGGTTTGATCAATTTTTTCAAAGAGAAGATAAGAGTTTAAATATGGTTGATGTTGGTGATCCTTTGGAAGATTTTGCAAAAGAGCTAGAAGTAACCAGAGAAACTTATGTCAAACAAGATGAAGGATTTATAAATTTAGTCCCATATAGTGATTCTATCACTCAGATGTACAACATGATGGTTATCAAGGGTCATAGACAACATTCATTCTCTAATGGAAGAGATCTTGGGAGCAAGGTCATAAAATATTTAGCTTCAACTTTTGATGGGTCAGACAAGATCTTAGTCAGAGCATGGTTATTTGAGATGAAAGACTGTTACTATTATAGTTCCATGGATGAGTAAGTTGTCATTCAGTATGTGATCTTGGATGTTAAATGAGAAACTCATGATTGGTGGTACCAAGGTATGGATACCCAAGTCCACATTTAGGTAGATTCTTTTGATGAATTTTGTCAAAAGTTTCTTGATAGATTTGAACAAAAGGTTGAAGAGGAGTAGTTAGTTGGAGAAGAATTCATAGCAGGAGAGTATAATGTAGTGAGTATTTTGAAGAATGATAAATGTGTGACAAATTTTTAGGATGAACCCTTGGACATGCATACAATAATGGAGGATAAGGTGGTGTATGAAAAGCATGAAAAAATGATAGCCTTGAATCCTAGTTTGGACTTATTTGTTGAAGATTTTAAGACTAATATCTACCTTGATGTCTCTAGTGGAACATATACTGATGATGGATTCTTTGAGGTGCTTTTAGAAGATGAGAATGAAAGAGGAAAAGGTGATGATATATCCAAATTAGCTTTTAATATTTACTCATATAATTTCATTGATGATATTTTAGGTGGCTTTGGGGTTGGCTTCCAAAACAAGCCTATGGAGAAACCTATTCGATTTCAGTCCTAAGAAGATGGAGCATGAATATCTCAAAAAGGAAATTACACATGAGAAGAATAATAAATACTTACACCTTGATTGCAACAATCAACCCTTTTTACTTGGGATCCAGGTGTGCTAGCATAAAAGTGTGATGAGGACCTATCTTGGGATGAATTTCCATTTCACTCCAATGTTGTTTTTAATTCATCATGTATGGAGGATGGCATTGATGGAACTAATGTTATGAGGTATGTTAATGATATTAATCATAAATCTAGTTTATTGTGGATTGATGTTGATTTTGAGAAAATACATAGAAGATTTTATTTTGTACAAAGATATAGCAACCTTGATTTTGAGAAAAAACATGGGAGCCATGATTATGAGCCATGACATAGTAGAATTGCTGATTTGGATCCGTAACCCAATCCTGCACATTTTTTCAAGTTGGAAAAGAAGAGGTTTATTAGGTTTGGGACAACCATGGTGCTGTTGGTGATAGGTATGAAGAATTTTTTAATTTTGGCATGCATTGTAATTTGAAAAAACTTGACATGCATGAGGGAATTTGTGGAAGGAAATTCTTGGTGTCTGTTAAAAATGAAGTACAAATTTCATCTAGATTGGATAATACACACATGCATGTAGTAAGCATCATTTAAAATACACCAAGGGATCAAGATGAGCTTAGTGTTTCCTATGTTGATTTATAAACAATGAAGGAAACCATGGAGGAAATCAAAATAGCTTACTTTCACATGTTACATGATAGAGATATGGCTAACACATTTGCAGATGAGGCCCTATTCATGACTAAGAAAATATGGGGAGAATTTGATGATCTCACTGGTAAGATTTTATCTACAAAGCTTACTTTGGAAAGTGTTGAAAAGGCACTTCTAGAGGAATGTGGTCAATTCTATGAGGCTCAACAATTTAGGGAGCTAGATTGCATCCAAGAGGAATTTGATCTAGCATATTTAGATAGTGGGAGTTTTAACCAACAATAGGATGGGTCTAATCTTCAGCTTATTATTGCTCCTTTATTTGAAATAGATGCTACTTTGACTCAAGATAATCTTTTTCTTGAATTGGGTAATGAAGATCTAACTATTTACAGTGATGAGATGGTACTTGATTATAGGATTTAGGATCTAGGTGCAGTTTATTACAATGAGATTTCTCACGATTGGAGTAGTGGGTCAACCTCCAATGTTAGTACTAGTACCCACTTTCCAATCAGCTTCTACATGACTTTAGATCCTAATTCACAGATGAGTTGGATGGTATTTTCAACTCGACAACTAAACTATTATTGGATAAGATTAGATGGTAGAGGTAATTTGACCATAGGATATGTTCTTATTGTTACTTCCATTCTCATTTCTCCTATATTTTTAGTTGGATTTCAGATTGGTCACTGTAGCCCTTATATCTTCTCATTTGTTATAGAGACATCCTTTAATGAGCAGATTTTTGTTGAGCATTGGCACAATTTTGGGCATTTGGTTGTAAGCATTTTCCTAGACACAATTCATTATTTCATTGCTTCCACTTGGGTGAGAGATGCTTACTACATTACTTCATGGGGATGACATGCATGATTACATATGATAGTTTAATGATTGCATTGGAGATGACATGCATGATTACAGATGCTAGTTTAATGATTGATTTGGTTTGGTTTCTTTGGTGTGCCTGGGGCCTTCCATTTGACTCTAGGAGGTTAAGTTTTGATGCTATGATTCAAGATGGTGGTAGAGAGGAATTTCTTGGTTGGCAAATTTTAGAGAGATGGTTATGATTGACTTGCCTCATACTTGTGGTAGTGGTGATGGGTATTATGTTTTATGGTTGAGCAGGGTGTCTTGTATTTTTCCCAAGATTGTGATTGATTGTGAGTTAGCTAATGTTTTTTTCTTTGAGTTACTTTGGCAGGGTATGTTTCATGGAAATGATTCTAGAACTCTCAAGAATTTCAGTTGTGGGTTGGATGGTGTCTTATTTTTGGGATTTTAGGAGAGAAGAGTTCAATTTGAGTATGAAGGATTTTTAGTGGCAAATTATCAGTAGGGTGTTCAAGATAAATGGTTGCAATTAGGGGAGTATTGTCATACCAATCTATTATATGTCCTTTGGTATGTCACCCTTTTAGACTCTCTATAGTTATGACACCCTCTCTTTTGTTTAGTTGTTATTTTCACATAGTAGAGTTTCTACAACAAGTGAATTTGTACAACAAAGTCAGGAGATCCTAAGGTCATTCAAAGATACTTTACATTTTGCATAGTATCAACAAAAAATGTATGTAGATAGGAAAAGAATGGAGAGAGTCTTTGGGGTTGATGTTTTCTTTGGTGTGCATTATAATTTTTAGATTGGAGTTTTATTTGGGTTGTATCCATATAATTAGAGTTTCCTAAAGGAAGGTAGAGTGAAAAGGCTCAATGGATCTCACAAAGTCATTAGGAAGGATGAAAAGGTAGTTGTTGAGTTGGATGTGCCACCATTTTGCAACATACACAATGTATTTCATGTTTCATGTCACTTGAGAGTGGTGGGACAAAAAAATGTAATCTCTTTTGAATTTCCACCATTATATAATGAGAGGAAACATAATTTGACACTTGAAAGAGTTACAAAAACTAGAGAGGAGAAGCTAAGGAACAAAGGTACCATCAAACACTTAAGAAAATTTGAAGATGCAACATGGGAAAGAACAAAATATCACAGCCATCCAAGTCATCATTGCTTGAGGACGAGCAATCTTTGAGAGGGAGGACTTGTAATGTCCCCTTTTCTAAAAATAGCAATTACTATTTTTACTAAATCCCATTTTCAAAATTGCTAATTAGGACCTATGAATATATCAGATAATTTAGAATTTCAATAAAAAATTATTAAATCAATTTTGGGGGATAAATTAATATTTATTTTTAATTTATTTTCTTGGGTTCAATTTGGGCATTGGAATTTGGGAGGATTTATTTTGGAGTAATTTTGGAAAATTATGCTGCAAGACTTCAACTGACACATGACAATTTGTATGGGCAATAGATGGCCAGGAGTTACAAATTTTCAAATTCATCTTTCCCTTTCTTGATTATGGGATTTGGGTGCCCAAATTGGTGTGGATGGTGGTTTTATATATCATTGTTTGTTTTCCAAGTTGGATTTCATTTGAAGCGTTGATTTCTTCCACACATTGTGGTTTTCTTTAGAGGTTGGTAAACCAATGAAGAAAAGATCTCCAAGGTTGGTAAACCAAGAGATTTAGGCTTAGAGACAGTGGTTCCAAGGGTCTCCAAGTGTAATTTCATCCAAAGATTGTCATTGTGTTGAATGCTCTGTAGTTTGGTAATTTGTTTTAGCTTATTGCAGGAGTTTGGTATAGTTGGGAGTGCATAGTGTAGATTTATGAGTTTTAGATTGTATTGTTGTTGTGAGTAGAATATTTTTATGTTATTACAATATTAATATATGTAATTTTTGTTAGAAACTTTGTATGAATATTGGGGTGAGTTTGTGTGGTGTTTGCACTAGTTTCAGAGTGAGTTTGGGCTACTAGTTAGGAATTTCTTTGGGTATTTTGCTATAGCTATAGCTTGTTGTTATCAGTTAATTTATGACAAAAAAATGATGTAATTTTCATGTTATTATTAGTAATATAACATCCAATATCAGTTGCACACTTTCCTGATATATATTTGAATATTTTGGTGAAGTGTTTATCCTACCCAATTTGAATCCATTTTTAGTTTGATAGAAAGAAAGGTGCCCAATTTTTTTGATTTTTTGTTGCTATTCATTGATGTTATATGATGTATTTAACAAAAAAAATGATGCAATTCCATCTGGATATCTATAATAAACATTTGACTTCAATTGCACATTACCCAATTTCCATTTGGTGTAATTTGGTGCTCATTTCAATATACTTGATTTTCTCTAATTTGAGTTTGATTAAAAAGTAGATTTTCAAATTTAAATTAATATTTTATTTGAGGGACGTTACATTGCAATGAAAAATAATTTTGGTGCATTTAATTCAACTATGGAATGATCTTCTTCTCCTTTAGTCTCTAGATCAATTAATATTTAAAAAAAAATTGTTTACTGCAACCTTGTAGAGGAATTGAGATGGTGCTCTCTTATTGAGTGGCCCTTCTTTGCTCAATCTTTGATTAGTTTTCCAAAATAATTTTCCTTCCATATTATTTTCCTTCCTCATTTCTTCCATGTTCCTATTGTTGTAGTGTCTTTCAGTTGAGATTGTTTTCTTTTTCATGCCCTTCTACATGCCTTCACTCCCTTTCTCTTTTCACTTTTTTCTTGTCCTTTGTCTTGCCTTCACTCCTTTTTTTACATTATATGAAGCACAATTATTTCCAATAAGAGCTTAGTTATTTCAACATAAGAGTATCATTACTTATATGTACATTACATATTTGAACATAATATATATAGTTCCTTTATAATTAATATATATAGTAATATTTATTTTATCAATATATGTTATATATAAAATATTGTTACAAAACATATGTGTAAGTAATATTACTCTCATATATATAAAAATAATATTACTTACGATGATAAATCTCCGTAGCTCCGAAATGTCTCACTCTGCTATGTTTTCCTCTGCCCTCCTCCATAATAGGCTACAGTCGATGATGTTTTTGGTTCATCCTTGGCATAACAAGGATTGATGCAAGGTTCACATTCTTGCAAGACAAGGGTTGCGAGTCAAGATGTCTCCCCTGACTTGAATAAGATGTTTCCTTTGACTCGGATAATTCCAAGGATTTGTGCCTTAATCCACCCATCACTACAAACTAGTATCATGTGTCATCTTTCTTTTAGGGTCCGCGACAGTAGTTTGGCCTGATCTTCAATGCCACACACATCATCTAGTCTTCCAGAATGCATAAAATCTGAAAGTCATTGTATTGGAAAATACGACTTTAATCAGGCATTTTCTCAGATGAAAAGTCTCAAGAAATGAACTTTTCTAAAGCAATTAGAGCCCCACATCTGTAGAATGGGCGTGTGAGTAACATCCCGTGAGAGTTAGGGCATTGCTCGCTTGATGCATCCGACATGGGGTCCCCATTCGAATCCATGACATGCTGCCACCATTGCAAATGATGCCCCTACCAAGCTCAGTCTGCATTTCCCTATTCGTATCTCTTCAACAACACCAGAAGTCTGTTTGGATAGTTTTGATTTGGACAGGGAGGGTTTTCTGTCTGACCATGCATTGATTTTATGATTCATGAAGATTTGGCCAAAACTATGCGATCTGCACTCTTGGGTCTTAAACAAATGGAAGGAATTCATGGAAGGAGAAATCAACATTCATCCTTGTGCAAGGGAATTCTTTATTTTAGAATTTGATTCAAAGGAATACAAGGAGCTAATACTAGAAAACAACCCCTGGTTCTATGAAGGTGATTTTTTGTGCATGAAATCATTGTTCCTCGATTTTGATCCATGTACAAAAATTTTCACTATTACTTTTCTGTGGGTAAGACTTCCATATCTCCCTATTTAGTTCTAGGAATTGTATTTCTTGATGGCTATTGGAAATAGTCTTGGAAGGTATCACTACTCTTCTAAGGAAACCATCACCTATCAAAAATCTACATGTGCTTGAATATGTGTTGAAATGGATTTTTCTTTTGGTCTTCCTACTGAGATTTTGTTGAAGGTGGGAAATAGATGTAGGAGGCAACCGATTAATTATGAAAAAATAGCTTTTAGATGTAGGAAATGTTTCTCAACGAAACACTTCTCATCCCAATGTCAGAAGCATCATGTTGTGGGGAACTTCAAACCATCTTGGTTGATCGGGGCTGAATCTCAACACTATATCATTCCCCCCAATCCACCCAAGGACTTCACACAACCTTCAGTATCTTCGAAGCAAAGCACTCCTTCCTCCCCTCCCCCTCCTGGGGATTGTATTTTGGACTCACCTGCAAAGGCCACAAACTCTACAGTTCTCTCCAAAGGTAGTGAAGGTTCTACAATAGTGGCTGCAAGCACATGTGGTGACACTCTATTTGGTCAAAGTAGCAATGTTCCCCATGAAATCAAACAAGAATGGACAAAGGTGAAAAGGAAGAAAACTTCTTCAACAAAACATAAGCATCCAATGACATTAAGATCCTCTAAGAAAGAGGAGTTTTTGTAATTTGGGGTCTAAACAATTGTCTAAAACATGTAATTTGGTGCTTTAAATTAATAGTATGAATGTTATCCCCTTTGATAGCAATTTGCCTTAAAAAAAAGGAATAATATTAGTTGCATAATCTATAAAAGGATAATACCAATTATCCCACTCCAAATTAGGCTAAAAAAGACCTTAAGAAATATATTTTTTCTTCCCTTTTTAAAGATTGAGAAAATGTGTCTCCCCACAAAGATATGTTGTAACTAGTGGTTTCTTGTTGTTTGTTAGCATAGATCCATGTGTTTGTCTCTTCTTTTCTACTAACTCTTTTGGTTAGTCTTCTTTTTTGAAATTTTCTCCTCTTTGCATTTAGACTTGCTATGTAAAAGGGTTGGGACCTTGATTTCCCATCTTATAATATCAAATATATTATATAAGTAATGTATAAATAGATGTATACAATAATATTTATCTTATGTAAATGTATGCATGCATATATTGATAATTTATCTATAGATACATTATATAGATTATTTATTTTATTTTTATTTATAAATTTTAATTTTACATTTGATTTTTTTTGGTTTTATTTTTATTTTTATTTTTTTACTTTATATTTATTTAAAAACTATTTTTATTATTAAATGATATCACTAATGTTATGTTTATAATTAAATTTATATATTATATATGAGTATTATTAAATAATATCACTCTCGCATGGAATAAAATAATTATATTTTATTGTTTGATAAAAGTGGCCTTGAGGGCCATACCCATATATTATAACCAATTTTTTATATAATTAGGGTTGCCTCATCATGGAGGGCTAGTGAATCAAAAACCTATTCGAAAGATGAAAATAAAAAGCAATTGAAGGTGTTATAGAGTTTAACTTGAAATATTAGATGTATGTATGTAATATTTACATTCACAATTTTATTATCTTATGGTAGGGACACTACACCATTATCCTTTTCACCCAGGGGAATACTCAAATTCATTATTTCAAGATTCAATATTCACTGCAAAAGAATAATTAATGCTTGGAAAAGGAGAAAAAAACCATTATGAACTTTAAAAACTCTATTCCCCACTTTTCTCTGTGTTTGTGCATATTATTGCTATGGCCATTGATTGAGACAATAAATTATATCCATTGAATCTCCAAAGTAGAGGTGAAGCCCAACCATTGAATTATGCTAGGATAAAAAGCAACATTAGCAACAACATCATCTAATATGAAATTCATATCCCTATGCCGCTGTGGTCTTATCAAAGCCTTATACAATGCTCTTATTACCTCTTTAAACTCTCCCACTTCTAAAAACAGCACCAAAAACATGAAATAAACATTCATATAGACATGATACCTATGCATAGTTGTCATAAATATATCTCCTAATGTCACCCTAATTACATGAATCATAATCATTTATCTTACTTTGAAAATATTCAATCATAAGTCAATAATGTTCCCTAAAATTAGATTTATCTCTTTGTGTATATCAAACTTACATTAGTACCCATGACCACCCAAGGGGAAAGCCATTTAAAGTGAGAGAGAATAATATAATATAACCCCAAATACTCCATATATTCCCATGATTTTCTACTTGCTTGTACTTCAATCATGACATGACTAGATTCCTTAAGAACACATGCTTGAGTATATTTCCCTCACATCATCATGTGAGAGTCATTATTTGTAATGATATAGGATAAACAATAAATACATTCAGCCTTCAAATCTACTAAGGCTTTAATGTATCACCAAATAAGCACCACGTGTCATCATCTATTGCAAAATTAGGTAGGACATCTATGTGGGAGTTGATCTCCTTATATACATTTTTAAATGTAAATTCATTTAACATTTTTAATAATGGCCAAATTTGTTTAAGGATCCTATTTATTTTCCAATTTTGAGCCCCCATTCTTTGTGACATGTTTGTAGACCTAAGAGAAGCACAATAGCCTCTACTTTATTGTTTTTTCCATGCTTGATCCCTTTCGAAGCCACTCAAATCAGGAAACCACCATTATCTCTTAAAATATAGTCTTCCCCAAAACCCTAATATTTTCTTTAGACGCCCCATCAAAATTGAGCTTGCACCATTTAGTTCAAGAGGAATCCTCCATCTTATGCCTTTCACATTTGAAGCTATATTATCCTAACCAACCTTATGAATGAGAAAAATATAAGAATAATATTAGTTACATATAATACAACAACATTTTGGTGGAGAGCAACGGAAAGGAGTTGCAAGCATTCAGACTCCCTAGCAGGTATGTATATCCGCTTCTTATATTTTCCATTTTTCCATTCTGCTGAGGAAGTCTGAAGAAACGAATGACCTTTTGTTGTGGGTTTATGGTTTTGTGATTTTTTGTTGAGGGTTTTTGAATTTTTGTTTCCTCCCATCTGCTGGTTTTGAAATTTTGCGCTTGCCAAATGGAATAGTTGACAACCCATTGTGGAAATATGCGTGAAATAGTTGAATAACGTTTACAAAAACTAGAAACCATGCAAAATATATTACGAGGTTCGAAAACGCAACGTGGGTTTTGCAATGAAATGGTATATTGTGAAAACCACATAAAGCCTAGAACGCCACCATTGTAGACATTGTTATTTTGAACGTTGCAGGGTTTTCATTGGGAAAAGGGGTATTTATTTGAAATGCAAGGCTATTAATGTTTTTTTATGTCGAGGGTTTTCTAATTTTTGTTTCCTTTCCTCCCGTATTCTAGTTTTCAAAATTTTCCATTGCCGAATGAAATAAGTGACAACCCATTGTGGAAATGAGTGAAATTACTGAATAATGTTTATAGAAACCAGAAACCATGCAAAATATATTACGAGGTTGGAAAACGCAACGTGGCTTTTGCAATGAAATGATATATTTTGAAAACCACATAAAACCTAGAATGTCACCATTGTTCACATTCTTATTTAGAATGGACAAAAAAGCACAAAATGTGGCATTCAAAATCATAATTTACAAATAGAAAAAAGCCCAGACGAGATCCCATTTTTTCCGCCATTTTATACACTGTCATTTTGGAAAACATACTATCTCCTAAAAATCTAACTGTTGCAAAACCCTTTAGAAGTAACAACCCAATTGGTTAGTCACCCTTGAGCTCAATTTGGTATGTTTTGTGATTGTCTGGAGAACCTTTTGTGATTTAGATAGTAGGAATGTAATGTAATTGGAAAATAGTAGGTATTATGAAACCTGCAAGGCACAGTGTTATAGATTGTTAGCAGTGTTGGAAAACACACTGTCCCATGTCAGTTAAATCCTACCTACCTTTCTTGGACGTTTGGTCTTGTCTGCCAGTATAGTCCACTTTAGTACAGTCCAAATGTCATTTCACTTTCTTCATCTGATTGGAACAAAATGCCCTGATGGAAAAGAAGACCAGATGGACAAATTGCACCAATGGAGAGACTTGATGGTCAAATGTTAACTCTAACCTGCCGTAGCCTATCTCGTCACTGGGAAAACATGTTAGCGCCGATGGGTTTTCAAAATCATATTTTGGAATGGACAAAAACCCAAAAAATTGTGGCATTCAAAACCATTATTTGCAAATAGAAAAACAAGGTGCCAAGAATGTAATGAAATTGGAAAATGGTAGGTATTATGAAACTTGCAAGGCACAATGTTGTTATAGATTATTTTGCAGTGTTGGAAAATACACTGTCCCATTTCAGTTAGTTCGATATGAAGAGTTTTATTTCGTTATGCTTCAAGAATGTAATGAAGTCCACTTTCAAATTTTTGAACAACTCTTTGCTACAATCCAAATGCCATTTGGCTTTCTTTATCTGATTGGAACAAATAAATTGCTCACAATATTTGCAGAGTTGGAAAACACACTATCTCCTCTCAGTTGGCAGGAAAACTGACCTGGCGGCGCTGTTAACTCCTACCTACCATTTCCTAGATGTTTGGTCTCATTTGCTGGTTTAGTCACTTTGATCCCTAGTCTAGTGGGCCCCGCACTATGACGTCTCGTTATGTTATGTATGTTTCCATGTACATTGTTATGTATGTTTTTCATGCATTTTTGTATGTACATAGGTACTTTTTGTCTAGGATTTAGTAGGCTCCTATGCTCCAAGAATGTAATGAAGTCCAATTTCAAATTTTTGAACAACTCTTTGCTACAGTCCAAATGCCATTTCACTTTCTTTATCTGTTTGGAACAAATAAATTGCTCCCTTTATTTGTAGAGTTGGAAAACACACTGTCTCCTTTCAGTTGCAGAGGGTTTTACAACACTATATGGGTTGCTTGTTTCTTAACACCTTATATGGAGACAGTGTGTTTTCCAAAACTGCAAATAATGTGAGCATTTATTTGGTTGAATCAGATGAGGAAAATGAAATGCCATTTTGATCTCATGTTACATACATAGGTGCTTTTTGTTTACGAGTAAGCTTTCTCTTGATTGGAAAAAATAAAATGCTCGCATTATTTGCACAGTTGGAAAACACACTATCTATTGTCAGTTGCAGAGGGTTTTACAGCACTATATGGGTTACTTGTTTCTTAACACCTTATATGGAGAGAGTGTGTTTTCCAACATTGCAAATAATGTGAGCATTTATTTGGTCAAATCAGATGAGGAAAGTGAAATGCCATTTCAATCTCATGTTACATACATAGGTGCATTTTTTCTACGAGTTAGCTTTCTCCTAATTGGAACAAATAAATTGCTCGCATTATTTGCATGGTTGGAAAACACACTATCTCCTCTCAGTTGCAGAGGGTTTTACAACACTATATGGGTTAATTGTTTCTTAACACCTTATGTGGAGATAGTGTGTTTTCTAACACTGTAAATAATGTGAGCATTTATTTGGTTGAATCAGATGAGGAAAGTGAAATTCCATTTTGATCTCATGTTACATACATAGGTGCTTTTTGTCTAAAGTCAAAAAGCTAGAAAAAATGCACCTAACATCACCATTATCCACATTTTTCATTTTCTAATTTGGTGGTTAGGGAAGGACGTGCGGGCGAGGAAAATGGAGTTACAGGCAGCCGAACCACTACAAACCCCTCAAATGCATTCCTCACCGCGACGCATCACCATTTTCCACATTTTGATTTTTCAGTTTGCTGGCTGGGGAGGGACGTGCGATCGAGGATGGAGATAGTGTGTTTTCCAACACTACAAACAATGTCAACATTTATTTGGTCGAATCAAATGAGGAAAGTGAAATGCCATTTTGATCTCATGTTGCATACATAGGTGATTTTTGTTTATGAGTTAGCTTTCTCTTGATTGGAACAAATAAATTGCTCGCATTATTTGCACAATTCGAAAACACACAGTCTCCTCTCAATTGTAGAGGGTTTTACAATGCTATATGGGTTGCTTGTTTCTTAACACCTTATATGGAGAAAGTGTGTTTTCCAACACTGTAAATAATGTGAGCACTTTATTTGGTCGAATCAGATGATGGAAGTGAAATGCCATTTTGATCTAATGTTACATACATAAGTTCTTTTTGTTTACGAGTTATATTTCTCCTAATTGGAACAAATAAATTGCTCACATTATTTGCACAGTTGGAAAACACATTGTCTCCTCTTAGTTGCAAAGGGTTTTACAATAGTGTATGGGTTGCTTGTTTCTTAACACCTTATATGGAGACAATGTGTTTTCCAATATTGCAAATAATGTGATCAATTTATTTGGTTGAATCAGATGATGGAAGTGAAATGCCATTTTGATTGTACCAATCAGAAGAGAAAAAATAAACATAAATAAAATGCTCACATTGTTTGTAGTGGTGGAAAACACACTATCTTGTCTCAATTATTCCCTTATGAAAAGTGTTGGTTTTGTACGCTCCAAAAATGTAGTGAAGTCCACCTTGATCTTTTAGAACAATTGTTTGGTGACGTAAATATGACATTTCCCTTTTTTCATTTGATTGGAACAAATAAAATGCTCCCATCATTTGTAGTGTTGGAAAACACATTGTCCCATGTTAGTTAGTTCGTTATGAAAAGTTTTATTTTGTTATGCTCGAAGAATGTAATGAATACCACTTTCAAGTTTTTGAATAACTCTTTGCTACAATCCAAATGTCATTTCACTTTCTTTATTTGATTGAAACAAAATAAAATACTCACATTATTTATAGTGTTGGAAAACACACTGTCTCCTCTCAGATATTCCCTCATGAAAATATGGAAAATGGCAGATTTCCCTTTTTCATGTGATTGTAACATACATAGGTGATCTTCATTACATAGTTATTGTGTACTAAACAAATATTTTTCATTACGTTCATATGGTCTATATATAAGTTCATGTTGGAAAACATCGGGTGTGTAATAAAATTGAGGTGAGAGGTCACAAACCAATTGGGTTGTTACTACATTAATTAGAAAAGGCTTGAGCATGGAGATTGAACCACAAAGTGTTATCCAACATGTAATTATTCTGTGCATTATCATATTTAACCAATGCGATCACCTACTATTTTTTTGGTCAATCAAGGTGATCACCAAGGTTTTCATTGTCTTCTTAATGTTTATTCTTGAATAGCCGATGGACACTGTGCTTTGCAACCAATGTGTCTTACAATAATTTGTATTATTTCAGTTATCTATACAAGTAATGAAATAAACAGAAGTTTGACAGTGGTGCATGGTATCTTTCTTGTGTGTCTTGTCTGCCCTTATTGATTATTCAAGTGATGGCATCTTTCATATGCTAAGAAAGATGAGTTTGAGATATATCCAATGAACACTTATTACTTCACAGTTCCAACAAAATGGAAAAATGGCAGATATAATTGCTAATATATATTACTAGTGTTAGCAATAGGTTAAATTGGAAATTAATTTCCCATCGTACAAATTAATATGTTTGTTTATTGATTGTACAAGCAACATGTTACAGTCAACACACCACATAATCCAATATCGGTGAAGTTTGGAATGAAGTGAATTCTTTGTAGCAACAAATATGGCATTTCCCTTTTTTCATCTGATTGGAACAAATAAAATGCTCCCATCATTTGTAGTGTTGGAAAACACACTGTCCCATGTTAGTTAGTTCGTTATGAAAAGTTTTGTTTCGTTATGCTTGAAGAATGTAATGAATACCACTTTCAAGTTTTTGAATAACTCTTTGCTCCAATACAAATTTCATTTCACTTTCTTTATTTGATTGGAACAAAATAAAATACTCACATTATTTATAGTGTTGGAAAACACACTCTCTCCTCTCAGATATTCCCTCATGAAAATATGGCAAATGTTAGATTTCCCTTTTTCATGTGATTGTAACATACATAGGTGATCTTCATTACATTGTTATTGTGTACTAAGCAAATATTTTTCATTATGTTCATATGGTCTATATATAAGTTCATGTTGGAAAACACCGGGTGTGTAATAAAATTGAGGTGAGAGGTCACAAACCAATTGGGTTGTTACTACATTAATTAGAAAAGGTTTGAGCATGGAGATTGAACCACAAAGTGTTATCCAACATGTAATTATTCTGTGCATTATCATATTTAACCTATGCGATCACCTGCTATTTTTTTGGTCAATCAAGGTGATCACCAAGGTTTTCATTGTCTTCTTAATGTTTATTCTTGAATAGCCGATGCACACTGTGCTTTGCAACCAATCTGTCTTGCAATAATATGTATTATTTCAGTTATCTGTACAAGTAATGAAATAAAAAAAAGTTTGAAAGTGGTGCGTGGTATCTTTCTTGTGTGTCTTGTCTGCCCTTATTGATTATGCAAGTGGTGGCCTCTTTCATATGCTAGGAGAGATGAGTTTGAGATATATCCTATGAAAGCTCATTGCTTCACAGTTCCAACATAATGGAAAAATGGCAGATATAATTGCTAATATATATTACTAGTGTTAGCAATAGGTTAAATTGGAAATTAAATTCCCATCGTACAAATTAATATGTTTGTTTATTGAATGTACAAGCAGCATGTTATAGTCAACACAACACATAATCCAATATCGGTGAAGTTTGGAATGAAGTGAATTCTTTGTAGCACCAAATGTATTTAATTTTCCAATTTAATCTATTGCTAACACTTGTCTTTCTTCTAGGTGGTTGATATAGGTGACGAAACAAAATTGAACAAAACAAGGGCGGGTGGATTGAGAAAGACGTTGTAGGAGACGTGAAGCTTTTGTATTAAATACAGGTGATTCTGGCTGCCATAGCTTGAATTGCAAGTGTATTGGACAGTTAAATTTCCAAAATTTATTTTTCATTTTGAAGTTCTAATTTATATATGGATGGGATGCTTATTATGGGGAATGCAAACAATTTGCACTTTAATTTAAATAAAATAAATGTTACATTAATCTGTGTGTATTATATCCAAAATTTTTATGTGAATCATGTTACATTATTCTTAACTATTTTTCTCTAATTTTTAATCTTTCACCAATTTGTTTTATATGTGGACATGTATGTATGTGAAATTACTTACAAAATTCAAAGTGAAGAACCTAGTTCAAATGAAGAACCCAGTTCAATGAAGAAATTGTTGTATAGATTTGAGTTTGGAGTGTATTCGTGCTTAACTGAAATTGTCTCAGTATCTAGACAAGGTGTAACAACAATTTATTCACTTGAACTGGGTTCAACAAAAGAAATGTGAGAAACAACAAAGGCTTTTGTAAGTATTTCCTATCCCCTGAAATGGTCAAAATACGCCGTCTTAATAGTCTATCCTATGATCTTGTCCTAATTTAAACATATTTTTTGTCTCTCGAGTTGAATATTTCTCCATATGTAAAAGTTTTTGATCATTTGTCATTTTCTTGTGGTTCTTAACAACATACATGGAAACAAAAAGTGATGAAACTGACAGATGGGACCAAACGTCTGGGAAATGGTAGGTAGGAGTTAACTACGCTGTCAGGTCGATATTCCCACCTCCGCTAGGCCAATCAACGAGAGAGTCTTAGCTTGGCCGTGAAGTTTTTGTTTCATCCATTTTTTTCTGGTGTAGGAAAATTGGAGAGTGACATGTGCCTTTTTGTTTTGGAGAAAGAAGGGTGAATACATGCTTTTTTTCCACTCTGCATGTTAAAAGTTGAAGGTTGGAGTGCATGCAGAGGAGTTGGAGGAGAAAACTGACCAAATTGAGGTGACAGGTACTATTCAATAGTGTTGCAGAGGGTTTTACAATACTATTTGGGTTGCTTGTTTCTTAACACCTAGGGTTTTCCAACATGAATTGTTGTAAAACAGAATGAAGTGCGTACTATGAAGCACACTATGTGTTGACGGTTAATAGAGTCCCCCTTAAATGAGAGATGTGCTATTTGATAAAATAGAACACCATCTATATGTTTGTATGTTTGCATTTCAAGACAAAGTTTGGGTATAAGTAAAGGCAGGATTCAATACACATTGTGTTTTCCAACATGCACTACACAATGTTCACCACTTTCAACGAGTTTATTCATTATTGCCAATAATGGCAAGAAATTGGTGTTCTTACTATTTGTAATGCACACCTACATATACGAGTTTAAAAACTAGAAGGGCTTGGGTATGTTGTGATTTGGAGGTTGAAAAATGCAGTGTGTTATGAAACATGCAATTTGTTATATACTTGAAACTTAAACACAACAATGGAAGGTGTGATTTTGAAGACATTCATACTATTTTGTAACATTCCATGTTGCAAAACTGTACATTTTAAGAAGCAAGCAACCCCTTGTGAGACAACCCCTTATATGTAAACAAGGAGATTCAAACAACTGAAAACCCACATTGTGTTTTCCAAAATACAACTATTTTGTGCACTTTTTTTTTCAATCATCAAAAATTTAAACACACAAATGGAAGGTGTGATTTTGAAGACATTCATCCTGTTTTGTAAAACTCCTTGTTGCAATGCCCTACTTGTTAAGAAGCAAGAAATCCACCATGAGACAACCCTTTACATTTAAACAAGGACATTCAAATAATTGAAACCCAACATTGTGTTTTCCATATTGCAATTATTTTGTGCACTTTTTTTTTTAGTCATGTGAAATTTAAATGCAATTTTTGCCCAAATTAAAAGTCCTTATACATTTTGACATGGCTTTTCAATACATTTAGACAATCTATATTACAAAAGATTTTGAAGATATTATTTCTATTTAGTAATAATGCATGTTGGAAAACTCTAGGTGTTGAGAAACAAGCAATGTATATAGTGTTGTAAAACCCTGTGCAAGTGAGAAGAGACAGTGTGTTTTCCAACACTGTAAATAATGCAAACATTTTATTTGTTCCAATTAGATAAAGAAAGCGAAATGACGTTTGGACTATACAAAAGAGTTGTTCAAAAATTTGAAACTTGAATTCATTACATTCTTGGAGTAACGAAATAAAATTCTTCATAACGAACTAACTAGAATGGGATAGTGTGTTTTCCAACACTGCAGACAATATATAACAACACTGTGCCTTGCACGTTTCATAATACCTACTGTTTTCCAATTTCATTACATTCTTGGCACCTCGTTTTTCCATTTCCAAATAATGGTTTCGAATGCCATGCTTTTTTGTGTTTTTGTGCATTCTAAAATATGATTTTGAAAACCCTCCGGTGCTAACATGTTTTCTTGGCGACGGGACATGCCACGATAGGTTGGAGTTAATGTCTGACCATCAAGTCTTTCCATCAGTGTGATTTGTCCATACAACCTTCTTTTCCGTTGGGGCATTTTGTTCCAATCAGATGAAGAAAGTGAAATGAGATTTCAACTATAGCAAAGTGAAATTTGAAAGTGGACTTCATTACATTCTTGGAGCATACTGAAACAAAACTCTTACATATTCTGCATGGTTTCTAATTTATCTAAATGTTATTCGGTTATTTCACTCATATTTCCACAATGGGTTGTCAGTTATTTCATTTGACAATTGCAAAATTTCATATTTCCCATTGCTCTCTACCAACCTGCAAAACATCACTGTGGAAAATGGCAGTCAAAATGGGACCTCGTTTGGGATTTTTTCTATTTGCAAATAATGGTTTTCAATGCCATGTTTTGGGCTTTTTGTCCATTCTAAAATATGATTTTTAAAACAGATGACTATTATGATGCATGTGACGTGCATTTTTGTAGGGAGAATAGCCTCGCCCCAATTGTAGAAGGTGATCTCCTTGCAACATGGCTTACACATGATAACATATTTTCTTCTTCAGGGATAAGACATGTCTGATTATTATTGCTAGTTGATTTTTGCATGCGATTGTGTAAGAAATTTTTCATCAACGTTTCGGATGAAACTCCGTGATCCATCATCCAGATGAAGAAGAGAGCATAAGGGGTGACCCTGATGGTCTCTTCTTCATCCTAATGTTGGATCATGAAGACTGATCCAAAACGTTGATGCAAAAATTCTTACACAATCGAATCTAGAAATCAACTAGCAATAATCAATATGGATTGTGGAAAATTGATATCATTTATGTTTGATTATGTTTTTATTTCAAAGACATGTTTTTTTAGGGATAATAGCTTCATTTTACTATATTTTGTAGGGAGATTAGCTTCTGCAATTGGATGTATCTATTCTCCCTAGAAGAATGCATGTCAGAGGCATCATAACATACAAAAATGCATTAAAACATACAAAAATACATACACCACATGATGGGATAGCGTATTATGGAAAATAATTGGAGGTTGGAAAACACTGTGTGTTGTGAGTTCTTTCATTCTGCACATTGAAAGCTGAAGGTTTGAGAGAACGGGTTGGAGTTGCAGGTGCGGGATATATAAAAGCATCCAAATTCAACTAAGGGGTGAGTAACGAATTGGGATGTTACTTGTGAAGGGTTTGTAAATGGTATTTGGTTTGTAGGTTTAATAACATCCACTGTTTTCCAACCTGCAATTACACATTGTTGGCCTTGCCACTGTATGAAAAGGTTGACCTGTCAATGCCCCATACAAGCATTAGTTAAGACCTCTATAAAGATATGACAACATTTCATGACAACTAGGCATCTTTGGAGCTAATTTGCAATATTCGCAAAACAAGCTCTTCTCTCTAGCACACATCACCACCTCTTCCACAATCTCATCCAATCAGGTCCATGATGTCAAAAGGTGTCATCGATGTATGATGGAGAGAAGTGCATGTTTCGGAAATGAGAAAGGTATGCTTCAAAGTTGCCTAGTTGTCATGAAATGTTGTCACGCTGGTGGGGGGGGACAACCCTATGTGTTTTCCATCCTGCAACTTTTTTTGTGCATCTTGTGTTCCAAACGTATAACAATATTGAAATGGAATGTTTGCTACAAGTAAGGATTGTTATAAAATGTGAAGGTGAACTTCAATACACTGTGTTGTTATAGTCTGCATAACCAAAAGTGCTGTCTTTGAACAAGATTTGAGAAGTGAGGGGCAACCCCTCAGTGAGTGATGTTTGTGTGATTCACAGTATGGTTTAACCACCTACCATGCACCTTATCTAATGCTTGTATCAAGCATTTAGAGGTCAAAATTTTCATGCAATAGCAAGGTCAACACACAGACAATATGAATGTAATGACAATGTTTTGGTTACTTATCTTGTAAGAACCCAATTGGTTGGTCACTCCTCACGTGAATTTTGGATAGTTTTATGTATCCTCCAACTGTAATTATATTGACAGTATGAATGTCTTGGAAGCCTTTTGATTTGTACACGCTAATAATGTAATGAATTTCACCTTGAAAACATACAACAATTCTTACTTACAGTATAAATTGTATTTGAATTTATTCATAAGATTGAAATAAAGAAATGCACAAAATAATGGTAGATTGGAAAACATAACATGGGCTATTATTTGTTTCATTCTGCATATTTAAATGTAAACACTTGAGAGGACGGGGAGGACTTGCAGGTTTCTTAGCGCCTTGTGTTTTCCAATTTCATTACATTATTGCTATCTACAAAGCTAAATGTTCTCAGGACAATCACAAAACATACCAAATTGAGGTGGGGTGAGTAACCAATATGGTTGTTACTTGTAAAGGGTTTTAGAACAGTTTATGGGTTGCAAGATTTATAACACCTTGTGTTTTCCAACGTGAAATTTCACATAACAGTTTGAATGCCTCGAAAAGATTTTCTTATTTAGACAATACGAATGTAATAAAAGAAACCTCCAAAAATTACAACTATTAGTTATGGTATAAATTGCAATTCAGTATCTTCATGTGATTGAAAAAAAAAAATGCACAAAATAATTGCATGTTGGAAAACATAGTGGGTTACTTGTATGGCGTGTTACAACACTATGGGTTGTACGTTTCATAACACCATCTCTTTTCTAGCCTGCAATTTTGCTAATAGTAGGAATGTATTGAAAACCTTTTTTTATTTAGACACAAAGAATGTAATGAAGGCACCTTAAAAATTTATCACAAGTCTTAGGTAGACTAAAATACGCATTTGAAATTCTTCTTATGATTGAAAAAATATATGCTTGCTTACTGTAAATGTTGCAATAAATTTTGGAACTTTAACTATCCATAACACTTGCAACAATTTTATAGTTTATAGGAAACAAAGGATGTGTGTTGTAAAAGGGAAAGTGCTTTGTACAGTGAAGAATGTCATTAAGGTGGACAACACACCTGAAAGGGTGTCTAGTGGCGCATCTTCTTCAGGGCAGTTGCGTTCCCCAAACTTGCGGGTAAGATTTGGTAATCATAAGATGTAATCAAATGTATAATGTTAATCTCTCATAAGTGGTTACGATGTTGACTAGAAAGTGGGAATGTTTTAATTAGGAGGAAACAACCATGGTACAGAGGAAGTCCCCTCATTTTAGGAAAATTTTGAACCTTGAGGCAGCGATGTGTTCGGTAATTGGTTGTGAACTTCCAATTGCCCTTTCCTTCCAATGCATCAATTAGAATGCTTTACAATTTCAGTTAGAAAATATCATGTCTGTTACAAATATGCTGA
Source organism: Sequoia sempervirens (assembly GCA_007258455.2). Taxonomy (NCBI): domain Eukaryota; kingdom Viridiplantae; phylum Streptophyta; class Pinopsida; order Cupressales; family Cupressaceae; genus Sequoia; species Sequoia sempervirens. The sequence continues at coordinate 254,210,852 of VDFB02047230.1, read as the reverse complement.
TTTTGATAGTATATTGTTCCCTCGATTCAGGACGCTAATCGGTGAGACCATCACGCTCTTGCCATAGTCCATGATGATGAGGAAGAGCGTGTAAAGGGAGACCCTAAGGATAAAGAGGGACCCAATGAAGCACAGGGTGATGTGGTGGATATGAAGGTAGATATAATAACTCAATTATTGCATCGTTTGGCTGTGTGTATATGTTATGCATTGTAACACCCCGCCACATAACCCTAGAGGACAACACAAACACAACGAAAGCGTAACAATTTTTTTTTCAAAGTTTAATTAATAACAAGTAAAGTTTACTACACTTAATGCATACATCCTCTAAGGTACGCGACAACACTTACATTTGAATCCCATAATATACAAAAGTAAACTAATCCATAGCATATAAATAATACTCATGAAATAAATAACATACATCCAAAGCATTGAACCCATCTCATTAGATACAAAGAACATTAAAGAATCATCCAGAGATTGCATTCATTCCATAAAGCAGTTACAAGACTCATTTCCAAAATGAGGAAGATCATACAATAATGTTACAATAACAATGATACAAGAATCCTCCTCAAATACAAATGAGGAGTAGTACATATACAAAGTATCCAACTGATACAAAAGAACATAAGAGATGGAACAAGTAACTGGAACATGCGAGCTCTCCAATCTGGCGGATCCTGCCATCAAAAACATGTAGTGGAAACCCAATAGTGTAATGTGCACGTTCCACCCAACCAAGTGGTACCCAAAGGCCCACCCCTCGTGCTAGGAGATAGTAAAAGGGCTTCCTAGGCAAAACCAACAACCTCTAGACATAGGAAACACAAAATACTATACCATACAAGAACAATACATTCATAAAGGTTACATTGCTTCTAGAGTAAAATAATCAAGTATATCAACTGTACAATACATACTGTTGTCATAGGAGGAGTGTCATCACAAAGATGCATGGGTTACCCTGGCAGATCTTCCTAGGCCCTGACCCCCATCATGGGTTACCCTGGTAGCCTCTCACGACCCCTAGCCCCACATGCAAACCGATGCAGAATCAAATATCTTTCAAAGGGACAACATAATGATATTGCCATTCCAAGCCTTCCCATCTCATGCCAAGTCTAAACAAGCCCTTTAGCCCATGAGAAAGGCACAATTAACAAGTTATATTCATGATTTAAGCTACCCTTTCCCCTAATACAATTATTTAATTTCCACTGAATTAACTAACTCTCACATGAGTTACCTTGGCACCACTTTGTGTGTTGACCCCATTTGAGAGCCACTCCCCTACTGAAAACACAAGGATCTAATCCAAAACCCAAGGGTAAACAAAGTGCACATAACAGATATTAAATCCCAATCCAAAATATAAGAGGCAACACATCTCGTTCATAATAACCAAGTGTCTAAACTAAATCACAACCAAGTTCACTACCCAAGGAAAATCAAAGGGCTAAACCATAAATCACAACCCCCTCATAAAACAACATCATCTAGAAGACTTACATACACAACTAACCGATTTCCCAAACAACGTGAACAAAATAAATCATAATTAATTAAGAAATTTAGGCTAGTAATAAAAACCTATCATTAGGAAGACATACAAGTCTCAAGAAGACATACACTCCAAAATACATAATGTTCCTTCACAATTAAATCATGGCCAAATATATACTCACCATTCAATTCAAAAATATTTAAATAACATATTTAAAATACATTCATTTACATATCAAATGCAATCTTAACTTTTTACAAATCAAACAATTATAATAATACAGAATCCAAAGCTATAATTATAATTGTTATTTTCTATGCATACATAGATATCTTTTCATAATACTTAAATTTCCTTTAACTCAAACTCGTAAAGAATAGATATAATTTAAAAGAAACTAACATTCATATAAGAAACACCATATCATTTACTTGATCACTTACATCTACTTCCAATAGTTAAATCCATATTCCTTATGAAAATTTGTTACCTAATTCATTCACTACACTACCAAGACAACCCTTAATATTTTACCCATCATATAGAACTAAATGAAGGTAATATATTGCAATTAGATTACCATAATCAAGAAATAGATTAAATTAAATATTTTGAAATGAAGATAAAACCCCACACACATATATATCTATTTCATAACTATAATTGAACATTTATCCAATGATAAAGAATCACATTTGAATAATTAACTAAAGGTTATCTTACAAGTAAAATATCTTTAAACTTCCTATTATGCCCAAGTGTTGTGGCTAGGACTAATTGACAATGGAATCACGAAGATTCTTTAAATCCTTTAAAATTTTCTATTACATTCAAGTGTTGCAGTTGTGAGAGGCCGCTAATGGAATCAAGCTGGTTAATTAACCATGACAATATTATAGTTTCAGATGCTACAACTGCAATAGAATTAATTCTGCCATCAAACACAAAGATGAAGATTCACTAACATTCAGTTCACTTAGGGTTACTACTGTCGTCAATGATTATTCTACAACTGTCGATAAGGATAAGAGCCGAACAATGAGAGAGAAGTATTAACGCCAAAACTAAGTCATACATAACACATTACTATGCTGAATATTTGATAGACAACCAAATTGGAGAGATGGTAACAAACACCTCTATGGATCACCTGGGAAATACATAGGGAGATCACGCATATTATGTCGATCAAGTCGGAATTGCGTATGAAAATTATTCAAAACTCACAACTATCTATGACCTTTAATTTAAAAGACATGCTAATCGAAGGGATGGTGAATGAGATAAGATGAACATTGACAGTGAACAAGAGATTTCTAAGGTAATCAAAAAATTTCTAGAGTAATCAATGGACACAAAATTGTATAATGTTCGAACTTATAACAATATTCTTTTTTCTTCGACGTGATGAATAAAGTCTAAGTCAAACTTATGACTCAAAATAATCAACATACTCCTATTGTATGGCATGACTAGCTGAGGTAAAAAGACTAGATTTAAAGGCCGTATATTGATATTTATAACAGAGGATTAGATTTGAACAAGACCATCAAACTATAGAGATAACTGCAAGTTAGCTTAACCAAGGAATGGTGGTTCCAACCACAGACTTATATCTAAAGAAAATATCTGCCAATGTCATAATTCGACATGCAATAGGGGTGAAATTCGACATGCATAAAGGAAATTAGATAAAAGCAATTAAGACTCATATAGTTCCAATCGAAATTCTTAAGCTACAGTGAGTAAGGGGAATAAAGCTTAACCAGACCATCAGTGACTAATATGTGAGTAGTCGACTCCAGTGAAGAGATAAAATGTTTGCTGGAACATAACCAATATTTTGGAGATAACACAAATACCATGCAGTACAAATAATTAATTTCTGCAGACGATATGTAGCAATGAAAGAGTCTAACAAGGCAGATTTACATATATGGAGAGACGTAAGGCGCCTAAATTTGTACAAGGAATATCAAAGTGAGAAATAATCAAAGAAAAAAGTAAAAAATAATGTCTTGCCTAACCCAAAGGATTGGCATGTATGCAACCTCGCTTTCAACTATGACAGGTTGACAATGGAGAAAACAAAACAACACAATAATCTTCTAAAGGAATATCTTTTCCAATACAATAAGAGGTTTTCTACAAATTTTAACAGGAAGATTGAAATCAATTCCTATAGAGATTTTCCAAATTTTCTATATAATCCTTCTAGGAATTTCTATTGTTTTAAATCAATTCATCTTTTCAAAAGAATACTAGAATTTAATTTGAAGTTTCCAAAGCTTTCACGACAATATTTCTAATTTCACAACATTTTAAAACTTTAAAACAGATAAAATATTCTTCATTGTACAAGCAATCTTTTCCAAGACAATAATTAATTTTAATAGCCTTTTCCAATTTGTATTACAATAAAAACAATAAAGAAATTGTTCGAGATGCTTGAAGAATTGAAGTTTGAAGTAGAGCTTTGCCTTCAGATTCCAATTTACCAAAGCTTCTTCCAAATTATCCACTATTCCAGAAAGAAGAAAAAAATACCAGAGCCAAAATTTCCCGAGAACTTCTTTTCCAATTTTCAACAACCTCCCCAAAATATCTTTTTCCATTGCTGTGAAGTAGCCTCTTTCCTCTTTCAGTTAATGCAATTATTCTCTCCGAGAATTAATTCCCAACAACAGTGTTTAATTTTTTCTAACATATGTCACAAATAAAATATCTTTTCAACCAAACCATAAATATTTCTTCTAAGATAATTACAAGATATTTATGCATTTAATAATTCATAATTCACATATTAATTTCTAATTAAATTTAATCTAATTAATTTAATCACTTTATAAAATAAATTTAATCTCAAAGATTAAATCACTTTACAAAATAAATTAAATTTAATTAATTAAATCAAATATAAAACTTCTAACAACATTAATCAAAATTAATTAAACAATCACTAAAAACCATTATAAGCATTAATTAACATTAATTTCCCTCATAACGTACCTTGCAAAATAAATAAATGACAAGGCAAATGTGGACAACATAACAACAAAGCATACCGAAACAAGGATTGACAACACACTGTGACTAGGGTTGTGGCTTGACATGGAAATCTAGTTACTATCTCCCAATCAACTATACCGTTGAGCAATGGACACTCTCAAACCTGTGAATCCAGGTGGAGTCGATGTCCTGTACCTACAATCTTGCAATCAAAACATATGTCGTACATATATATAAATCATGAATCAAACACACTGTGAAGAGAAAATCACAAAATCACAGGGCATTCGCAAGCGAGTGATGCAATCCCGTTCCCTTCACCAATACAATTCCACATCAAAAATGATGAAACTAAAACATCAATTAACTACAGCTGAGCATATATAAAAAACACACTAAAACAACTACCAACAAAACATAAACAATCTGAAACAAAATGCAGTAACTGGAGGGGCACTACATGAATTCAAATTGTTTTAATTTGAAATATATTAAGTGATTTTCTTTTCCGAATTTTTTGTGCAGGTTGTTGCTGAATACAAAAGAGAAGTGGAGAATGGTAGATATGTATATTATTGTATTGTAGAAGAATGTACGAGAAAATATCATGATTGGAGAGTGTTCAACATGCATAGGATTCAACATCACCACCTTCCTATTCTCATGCCACCAAAGTGTGGCCAAACTGTATCGAAGGGGGGAAGCAAAACACCCCCTCCTCCCCCTAAGTAATTGAAAGAGTACCTTTGAAAGAAGGTGGAAAATATGGATTACCAAATGAATCTACCAGCATAAGCATGCTATTAGAAGTGTTTATCAAAAGTATGGGAAACATAACTTCCTTCAACTTCCCCAAGAAGGAAAGGACGAGGCGAAGAAGCAAATGGCAGTATACAACAGTGACGAGAATAAGGAGTAGAGAAGGAAAAACATATTAAAATTTTAGGAGAGAAAGAGAAAGGAAGGAATGGTAATGTCAAATTGAATTGTTAAATCTGAATTTTGGTTGGTTCATATTTTCTATTTTGATGCATACAAGGTTCACTTAACGTTAACTTACATGAAATGACAGGGTGATGTTCAAGAAGCAGTTCCTGTTGCCTAGCACAATAGTGTTCATTTGCTAGAGGAAGCTGTGGCCACGAAAGGAAAAGATGATGTTTTTCATCCCAAATCAACGTCAAACATTTAGAAGAAGCATCATACATGGTTAAAAGTTTCAAGGCACCCTTTGAAGAAGAAACAAGAACAAATGGTGATCTTAAAATCTTCTGTTTAATGTTTGTTTTGATTATTTGAAGGAATTGGTTTCATGCATCTAAGTTTGATGTGACATTTCCATTCCTCCTATTACACAACAAGGATGAACAACAAAGTGCTGCCCTCGAGCAGGTTATTGTTCTATTGGAAGATGAAGAAGAGTCCACAGAAGTAGAAGATGATGTTGTTCCTCCCAACCCCTTGTCTAACATTGAGAAGAAGAAGAAGTGTGTACGGTTTAAAATCCTCACACCCTCACAAGAAGAAATGAGTACAAATGGTGATTTCAAAATATTCTATTTGATATTTGTTTTGATTATTTCAATGAATTTGTTGCATGCATCTAAATTTGATGTGACATTTCAATTCCTGCTATTACAGACAATGATGAACAACAAATTCCTGCCCTTGAACAGGATACTCTTGATTTCGAAGATGAAGTGGATGCCATGAAAGAACAAGATGATGTTGTTCCTCCTAACCTTCCATATAACATTGAGAAGGAGTGTATACGGTTTAAAGTTTTCTCACGCCCTCACAAGAATAAATGAGAAGAAATAGTGATTTTGAAATCTTCTATTTAATGTTTGTTTTGATTATTTCAATGAATTGGTTGCATGCATCTTAATTTGATGTGACATTTCAAATCCTGCTATTACAGGGCAACGATGAACAACAAAGTCCTCCCATTGAGCAGGATACTCTTGATTTGGAAGACGAAGTGGATGACATGGAGGAACAAGATGATGTTGTTCCTCCCAACCCACCATAGAACATTGAAAAGAAGAAGACGAAGAAGGAGCATATACAGTTGAAATTTTCCTCACACCCTCACAAGAAGAAATGAGAAGAAACAGTGATTTTGAAATCTTCTATTTAATGTTTGTTTTGATTATTTCAATGAATTGGTTGGATGCATATGAATTTGATGTGACGTTTCAATTCCTGTTATTATAGTGCAATGATGAACAACGAAGTCCTGCCCTCGAACAAGATACTCTTGATTTGGAAGACAAAGTGGAGGCCATGGATGAACAAGATGTTGTTGTTCCTCCCAACCCACCGTCTAACATTGAGAAGAAGAAGGAGCGTAAACGATCAAAAGTTTCAAGGTGCCTTGACATGGAGAAACTAGAAGAAATGGTGAATTCCAATTCTTCTATTTAATGTTTGTTTTGATTATTTCAATGAATTGGTTGCATGCAGCTAAATTTGAAGTGACGTTTGAATTCTTGCTATTACAGGGCAAGGATGAACAACGAAGTTTTGGGCTTGACCTTATTGGTTGTGTTGTTGCAATTGAAACGAGAGAGGCTAATAGAGATGGAGATGCAGATGGGGAGAGCATTGGCCTGCAAGTGGGACAGGGAAATAAAGATGGACATGGGGACGGGGAGAGCACTGGCTTGCAAGTGGGGTAGGGAAATAAAGATAGACATGGGGACGGGGAGAGAATTGGCCTACAAGTGGGACAAGGTAATAGAGATGGACATGGGGACGAGGAGAGAACTGGCCTGCAAGTGGGATAGGGTAACAGAGATGGACATGGGGACGGGGAGAACAATGGCCTACAAGTGGAATGGGGTAACAAAGATGGACATGGGGATGGGGAGAGCACTGGCTTGCAAGTGGGAGAGGGTAATCAATATAGACATGGGGATGAGGAGAGCATTGGCCTACAAAAGGGAGATGGAAATAAAGGTGGACATGGGGATGGGGAGAGTACTGGCTTGCAAGTGGGAGAGGGTAATAAAGATAGACATGGGCATGGGGAAAGCACTGGCTTGCAAGTGGGAGAGGGTAATAAAGATGGACATGGGGACAGGGATAGAACTATATTGCAAGTGGGAGAGGGTAATAAAGATGGACATGGGGATGAGGAGAGCACTGACTAGAAAGGGGGAGATGACTAAAGATGGACATGGGGATGAGGAGAGCACTGGCCTGAAAGGGGGAGATGACAATAAAGATGGACATGGGGACTAAGAGAGCAGCAACGTGCCATCTATATTGGTAACAGAACCAACACACTTCCATGATTCTATTCTTATTTCTTTATGAATCTTTTAACATTCCTTCAATTATGATTCACATAAATGATGTTTCCATTGCAGTCAAATCTTGTGGATGAACAAATCATAGAGTTCAAGGGCATCACTTTTAAGGTTGGTGATCACGTTGATCTTTGGAGGCAGTGTAAATGGGTTGCCAAAGGAATTGTACATGTTGTCGACAAAAACGCTAAAACCCACTGTTTTATGCACCCAAAAAATTGTGTGAGAGTCAACATTGTTGAGGCCATTGCTGGTGAGTGCTTAGTGCCTTTTCCACGTCCTGATGTAGAGACTGTCGAAGAGTGCGTGGGCGACTTCATGGTATGGAAGCTCTCCAAGATGAAGCATTCTATTCTAGAGGTACACATAAATGATTTGTTGCTGTATATATCATACTACCTTATATTGTTTCCATCCATACGTTAATTGTGATTAATTGTTTGTTATAGGGTGAAGTTGTTAAATGCATGCCAAGGACAAAGCACAACCTATGAAGAAATCTATTGTTTCAAGTTCATCATTTGTGAGGGTTCATGGAATTGGAATCACCCCTCCTGAAATACACAAGAACCTTAAGAAACATGCCATTTATTATGCAGGCATGAACTCGATTGCAAAGAATAGGCAGCGTAGGATATGATGAGACAGACTCAAAATACTGATTCTTCATTGTGGGTTTCATTATTTGATTATTGAATAATTATGGTGTAGAGATATACCATTTTCATATGTTTGAACACTATGTTGTTATACATTTCATATCATACTTTTCAATTTTTAGAACAAGCATTTCGTTGAATCTATATGGAATATTTCCTTTTTCCATCTGATTGAAACAAATTAAATGTTAGCATTGTTTACAGTGTTGGAATACACACTGTCCCCTATCACTTATTTGGTTATGATTAGTATTTGTTTCGTTAGATCAATAATGTAATGAATTCCACTTTGGTTTTTGAGAACAACTATTTGGTAGAGTGGAGATGGAAAATTTCCCTTTTCCATGTGATTAGAACAAATAAAATGCTTGCATTGCTTGTAGTGTTGGAAAACATAGTGTCCCCTGTCAGTTTTTTGCTTATGAAAAGTCTTTGTTTTGTACACTCCCAAAATGAAATGAAGTCCACTTTGAATTTTTAGAATGAATATTTGGTAGAGTGGAGATGGAAGATTTCCCTTTTCCATGTGATTGGAACAAATAAAATGCTTGCATTGCTTGTAGTGTTGGAAAACACAGTGTCCCCTATTAGTTACTTCATTACGAAAAGTTTTTTTTTCTCATGCTCCAAAAAAGAAGTGAATTCCACTTTGAATTTTTAGAACAACAATTTGGTAGAGTGGAGATGGCATATTTCCCCTTTTCATGTGATTGTAACAAATAAAATGCTTGCATTGGTTGCAGTGTTGGAAAACACAGTGTCCCTTGTCAGGTTTTTACTTATGAAAATTCTTTATTTCATATGCTCCCAAAATGAAATGAAGTCCACTTTGAATTTTTAGAATGACTATTTGGTAGAGTGGAGATGGCATATTTCCCTTTTTCATGTGATTGTAACAAATAAAATGCTTGCAATGGTTGCAGTGTTGGAAAACATAGTGTCCCCTGTCAGTTTTTTGCTTATCAAAAGTCTTTATTTCGTACGCTCCCAAAATGAAATGAAGTCCACATTGAATTTTTAGAATGAATATTTGGTAGAGTGGAGATGGCATATTTCCCTTTTCCATTTGATTGGAACAAATCAAATGCTTACATTGCTTGCAGTGTTGGAAAACACAGTGTCCCTTGTTAGTTTTTTCATTACAAAAAGTTTTTATTTCTCACGCTCCAAAAAAGAAGTGAAGTCCACTTTGAATTTTTAGAAAAATGATTTGGTGGAGTCGAGATGGAAGATTTACCTTTTTCATGTGATTGTAACAAATAAAATGCTTGCATTGGTTGCAGTGTTGGAAAACACAGTGTCCCCTTTCAAATTTTTGCTTATGAAAAGTCTTTATTTCGTACGCTCCCAAAATGAAATGAAGTCCGCTTTGAATTTTTAGAATGACTATTTGGTAGAGTGGAGATGGAATATTTCCCTTTCCATGGGTTCAGAACAAATAAAATGCTTGCATTGCTTGCAGTGTTGGAAAACACAGTGTCCCCTGTCAGTTTTTTCATTACGAAAAGTTTTTATTTCTCATGCTCCAAAAATGAAGTGAAGTCCAGTTTGGATTTTTAGAACAATTTGGTAGAGTGGAGATGGAAAATTTCCCTTTTTCATGTGATATTAACAAATAAAATGCTTGCATTGGTTGCAGTGTTGGAAAACACAATGTCCCTTGTCAGTTTTTTGCTTATGAAAAGTCTTTATTTCGTACGCTCCCAAAATGAAATGAAGTCCACTTTGAATTTGTAGAATGATTATTTGGTAGAGTGGAGATGACAGATTTCCATTTTCCATGTGATCGAAACAAATAAAATGCTTGCATTGCTTGCAATGTTGGAAAACATAGTGTTCCTTGTTAGATTTTTCATTACAAAAAGTTTTTATTTCTCACGCTCCAAAAATGAAGTGAAGTCCAGTTTGAATTTTTAGAACAGTGATTTGGTAGAGTGGAGATGGTAGATTTCCCTTTTTCATGTGATTGTAACAAATAAAATGCTTGCATTGGTTACAGTGTTGGAAAACATAGTGTCCCCTATCAATTTTTGGCTTATGAAAAGTCTTTATTTCGTATGCTCCCAACATGAAATGAAGTCCACTTTGAATTATTTCCTTATGATAAGTATTTATTTCTGACACTCCAAAAATGGCATTTCCTTTTTTCATGTCATTGGAACAAATAGAATGCTCGCTTTATTTGCAGTGTTGGAAAATGCACTATCTTATGTTAGTTACTTCATTATGAAAACTTTTTGTTTCGTGGGCTCCAAAAATGTACGATTCTATATTGCATGGTTGTATCTTTTTTATTACGGTATCTTACAAGGATGTAATGTAACTAACATATCACATTATTTAGTAGAAAGAGGAAAGATGAACGAAAGGGATATGTGATATGGTTAACATGGATGAATGATATATGCTATCAAATTAACTTTATGTTGAAAGAGAAACTTACTTTCATTAGCACTAGAATTATGTAGGATGTTATATTGGAACATGATGATGATGCATTAGGTGCATTAGGTACATATGGATAAAAATATATAGTATAGATGTATTTATGTATAGCTGGAAAACACTATTGTCTCAAATAATGTCAAATGGCATCAAATAATGGTAGGAAATGCCACCTCAAGTATTATTATTTATGTCAAATTACTTTCAAATGTAAGCACATGTAATGAGAACTTTATGTTTTGGAGACTATAACAAAACAGTGTATTGAAGTTCAACTTCATATTTTATAACGACCCTTACTTTGAGCAAACATTCAATTTCAATATCGTAATTTATGTTTGGAACACATGATGCACAAAAAAGTTACAGGATGGAAAACACACAGGGTTGTCTCTAACTTCTCAATTCTTGTTCAAAGACAACACTTACTGTTATGCAAATTATAACAAAACAGTGTATTGAAGTTCAACTTCATATTTTATAACAGCCCTTACTTGTAGCAAACATTCCATTTCAATATCATACTACGTTTGGAACACAAGATGCATAAAAAACTTGTAGGATGGAAAACACACAGGGTTGTCAGACACTTCTCAATTCTTGTTCAATGACAACACTTATTGTTATGCAGACTGTAACAACACAATGCATTGAAGTTCACCTTCATATTTTACAACAACCCTTTGTGTGTCCTAGATTACAATATCTTTGCAAAGATGGCTTAAAATACTAAGAATACATTATATCATCCAATTATGTTGCAATAATAGAGGAAAATTACATTGAAACAAAGATATTAAGGATCTTAGGACAGTCATACAAGCAAATTGCTCTTATTGAATTGGCAAGATTAATAAGGTATCATCAAATAGGGCATTGAACTTATTAGATCTCTGTTGCTTTTCCTTAATGACTGCCATCTCTGTGAAAAACTTTGTGCATTATTATTTTGACTTTCCCTACACAAAATAATGTCCCTTTCTCTACCTTTAAGTCTACATTCCATTTTTATAGGCCAGTGCCATTAATGGAAACCTTTTTCACATGCATAATTTGTACAAAATAAAATTTTCTTTTGCTTCAAGTGAACAAACAATAAATGCTAAGAGGAAAGTAATCAAGAACAACAAAAGTATCTGGTGAAGCTATTATCAAAACTGAAGAAATTTTTGTTTTCCCTTTCTTTAACAAAAAAATGCATTGTATGCTTCAATTGGATGATCGTCAAAGTCATGGCATTTAGGCACAAGATTCTATAACTAGTGAAAAACTATATTCACAAGCATATGTAAATAAGTTTGTGAAAGTTAATGCTAATGATAAGCTCAAATATTTCAAGTGACTCCCTTTACTATGAGTGACAAGAAACCATTCAATAACCCTGGGAAGATGAAGCAACCCCTTCACAAGATGGGAGTGATAAATATTTGATAGAGGCATCATATAACATCATCAAATGTGCAAAAAGGGCTCCCCAACATCATTTTTTCACATCCCCCATTGAAGAGTTTAAATGGTTTTCCATTAAAGGCCTTTTTGAAAAAAAAATGCTAATAATAACAACCCTTACTTGCAGCGAACATTCCATTTCAATATTGTAATATGTTTGGGACACAAGTTGCAGGATGGAAAACACACAGGGTTGTCACACACTTCTCAATTCTTGTTCAATGACAACACTTATTGTTATGTAGACTGTAACAACACAATGTATCGAAGTTCACCTTCATATTTAATAACAACCCTTTGTTGCAACAAACATTCCATTTCAATATCGTAATACGTTTGGAACATAAGATGCACAAAAAAAAGTTGCAAGATGGAAAACACACAGGGTTGTCACTCACTTCTCAATTGTTGTTCAAAGACAACAGTTACTGCTATGCAGACTGTATGAACACAATGTATTGAAGTTTACCTTCATATTTTATAAGAACCCTTGCTTGCAGCAAACATTCCATTTCAACATCGTTATAAGTTTGGAACACAAGAAGCACAAAAAAATTTGTAGGATGGAAAACACACAGGGTTGTCCCTCACTTCTCAAATCTTGTTCAAAGCAACACTTTCTGTTATGCAGACTATAACAAAACAGTGTAGTGAAGTTCAACTTCATATTTTATAACAACCCTTATTTGCAACAAACATTCCATTTCAATATTGTCATACGTTTGGAACACAAGATGCACAAAAAAAGTTGCAGGATGGAAAAAACACAGGGTTGTCACTCACTTCTCAATTATTGTTCAAAGACAATAGTTATTGTTATGTAGACCATAAGAACACAATGTATTGAAGTTCACCTTCATATTTTATAAGAACCCTTGCTTGCAGCAAACATTCCATTTCAACATTGTTATACATGATTTGGAACACAAGATGCACAAAAAAAGTCGTAGGATGGAAAACACACAGGGTTGTCCCTCACTTCTCAATTCTTGTTCAAAGACAACACTTTTTGTTATGCTGAATGTAACAACACAATACAATGCTTGGAGAGAAAAGAAGTTGCAAACAATCTACCTACAACTAGAACTTGTAGCTTAATATACAACATATATGGCAATCCTTGCTTGAAGCATCTGTCATTTAAATAGAATCATTGCATACTTCTGAAACTTCTCATCAATTGATGATAACAATTTCACCATGTATGAAATCTCTGCAAAGATGGCTTAAAATACTAAGAAGAATACATTATATCATTCAATCATGTTGCAATAATAGAGGGTAGTTACATTGAAATAAATATATTAAGGATCTTAGGATAGTCATAGAGGAAAATTTCTCTTATTGAACTGGCAAGATTAATAAGGTACAATTGCAGATTGCTCTTACTATGCCAACTTGCAACAAACATTCCATTTCAATATCACAATATGTTACAAATAGAAAATGTAAAAAATAGTTGTAGGATGGAAAACACAAAGGGTTGTGACAATATTTTCAAATGTTTTCAGATTTGATCTGAGATAAACAATTTGCATCACATAGTCAAATGTAAAAACATTCAAGTCAATATTATAGATTTTGAACAAAATTACAAGCCACATTTAGTACTGCTAACACTGAGAACTACGTCAACCATTTACGAAGAGGTCTAATTTTTGTGTTCTCAACATCAAGAAGGATTTGGCGTACTCTGATGTCAAGGTGGAATTGACAACATACAACGTTGGCACCCCGTAATACGCATGTAGCAGCCTGAAGGATGGTTTGACACGGTGGATCTTGAACCTAACAATGTGGTTGAATTTGAAAATGGCCAACAACCATCCCTCAACAGGACCCATGTGATTGCTAATTAGAGATTCCCCCTTAAGGAATCTCATAAACCTCATGCTCAACTCATCTATGAGACTATGCTTGCGTATGATAACTATTGGTTGAATGCATACCTTCCAAATGCATCCAGCTAGATGTTGAAAATTGAGGTGTTTATGTAGCTTAATACTTTGTAAAACTTTATGATTGCTGATCTAAATATGCTTTCCTTTGTTACAGATTCTTTGTGGGTGATTATTTGATTAATCCATTTTATCATTTGTAGAATGAAGACATAAGTTGTAGAAGAATTAGATAGGATATTAGAAAGATTACACAAGCATATACCATGGAGAAACCCTTTCGAGAAAAAACTCCACCAAGAATCAAAGTATTATTTAATCTCTGAAGTAGATTACAATAACTCCAATTCTTCCTTGAGATGCTTCTTCTGCCTTCACCAAATCTTCTCCACAACCTGCAATAAAACTAATACAAACTCTCTTCAACTTACTTAAGATATATAGGCAATAAACAACTTTGTAAACTCCAAAAGAGTTACAATTACAAAGCTCAATCCCTATCTCCTAAAAGGTACACCTATCTCTTCAAAGTAGAGTTTAACCATGAAGAACTATGCCAAATCATCATCTTCATCCATTTGGGCATCCCAAACTGAAGTAGTAACTCAACCTTTATTTTGTAATGAGGCTTCATCCTCAAAGTAGGCGCCCAAGAGTGGTCCCACTTAACTTACCCTTTTGAAATATCTTAACATGCAAAGGAGTTAATTCCAAGAAGCCAACTTGGGTTCCCAAAGTGGGTCCAAGTCATTTTCTGTTAACTGAAACATTTCTCTCCACCATTCATGCAAGAATGGTCATCCCCTGTTAACTAAAGGAAGTCACCTATTATCTATCATGCAACTCAAGTCATTAGTCATGCATTCTGAGTTAACTAAAGTCAACTAGCATTCAACTAAAACTAAGTGAAGATAATTAAACCATAACTAAACTGAACTGAACTAAACTAAATTGAACTGAATTGAACTAAACTGAACTAAATTGAACTAAACTGATTCTGAACTGAACTAAAATGAACTGAAATGAACTGATCTGATCTGAACTAAACTTCATGCATGTAAACATCCAACCCTAACTCCTAGGATCTTTACATGCATTCAGAAGTGTTATCCCTTACTCCATATAGTTACCTGAACTCAGGGTGAGTGCCACCTTCCATGTAGGTGCCCCGTGTGCCCATATTATTTAGGAACTCATATTGGACACCCTCATATGCTCCTAACATTTAGAATTAATTACAAATGTCAATTAACATGATTATTTCATTCAACATTAATCTCTTTCTAATCTTAGTGTTTGAGAACACTTTCCAAGGACTTAGGAGACACATGAAATAAATCATGTTTAGGATTGCAATTAAATGGCATCATATTTCCAACACTAGGAAAAGGTCTCGAATTTCTCAGTAGAGAGACATTGGCCAATCACATAAATTTACAATCTCTATTTATAGATTGTAATATTGAACATCCATGCCCATTTTTTCCCATACACCAAAGACGCTGTTAAAGAAGTGAGCATAATTATGATAGTTCAAATAAGTGCATTTTGGCCCTTTTCTATCAATTCTCCTTAACATCTTTTCCCGCAACCTGTACGGGAGGCTCAATTCCTCAATGCGAGCAAGAATATTGCATGGAAGATAAGGGTGGTGGTTGGTCAACCAACTAGCCACCCATGCTCGTGAACTGTGCGACATCTTTTATACAACTGGAGCAACAGGTAGTGAAATGCCTGAAATGAAAGAGAAAACAACTTGTTGAGAAGGTACAACTGCATTGTCTAATTAGAAAGACATTGTCAATGCAATAGAAACACTGAAAAAGAAGCGAGCAAAGTGGAAGATATAGATAATGTTTTCACTGAATAGATTGTACCTATTCTTGGGAACTTATCGAAGTAGCATGTGTAGTATCTCCAATGGGCATATGGCAATGCACGATTGGAACAACAAGAACTAAAATTCCTGAAATGAAAGCCAACAAAAAATTCAGCAGATACAACAACATTATCTAATTAAACATGATAATCTTATTCATAAATACCATTTTCACAATAGAAAAAATATTTATTATCATCATCTCCCTCTAGTCTTCTTGCAAAGGCTGTGCCATATAGTGATCATTACACTACACGCTACTTCTTTTCCTACCAAAGATGCAACACTGCTTCAATCAGTCTGTAGGAAAACAACATATGAATTCTAGATTACCATAATGCAAAGCAAGCATGCAAAATATACTTGTACATATAACTAACCAT
Organism: Sequoia sempervirens; assembly: GCA_007258455.2. NCBI lineage: Eukaryota > Viridiplantae > Streptophyta > Pinopsida > Cupressales > Cupressaceae > Sequoia > Sequoia sempervirens. Next base: position 254,194,303 of record VDFB02047230.1, on the reverse strand, counting down.
TGAGCTAAAAAAAAAATGTTGTCTTCAATCTAGAAAGAGAAAAAAAATCATACCTTTTAAGGCCATTACTATTATAGTAATAGTGAAAAGTAAGTGTAAAAAAGGAAATCAATGCTGAGACATATGGGCTGAGTTAAAACTTGAAAGGGTATATGGACTGAGTTCAAATTGAAAGAGGTATATGAACCAAGCTAGAATTAGGATCAATTCCAAAGATTGATATAAAGTTACCCAATTGGGAAAATAGAAGCTAATGGGTAGTACAACTATTAGAAACAAGATGATGGGCTTTGTGAAAATAGGTATATAGAGATTAAGTCTTTATCCAAGGCATGGGAGAATAATTGGTGGGGAAGGGTGACTTTAATGCAATATTATCTATTTGTACAAATTAAATGGTTAATTATTTATGAATTTATTGTTAGAACAATTGGTTGAATAATATAGTACTAAAAGACACAATATAGTACTTTTAAAGATGGAGATAAGACTATTGACTTCTCTCAATTATAGTTGAGTCTCTTATAAGTTGTATAAACGTAGAGAATGTAGGTCAAAAGAGAATACAACTATAATGCAATTAAAATTGGGAATGAATGATATTTCAATGAAAATTAAAGATGTTCTCTCTTTATCTCTTTGTGTGTCTGAATGACCCATGAATTTTTTTTCAATGCATGTTCTTAGTCACTCACTTGATTTTCTTCAAAAATTAATGAAGTAGCATGTGCAATATCTCCAATGGGCATATGGCAATGCATGATTGGAACAACATGAACTAAAATGCCTGAAATGAAAGACAACAAAAATTTCAACAGATACAACAACATTATCTAATTATAAAGACACTCTGAATGTTGGCTTCATTACATTCTTGGACTATACGAAACATTAACATTTCCATGGAAAAATAGGTGACAGGGGACAATGTGTTTTCAAACGTGGAAAATAATGTGAGAATTCTATTTCTTGCAATCAGATGAAGAAAGGAAGGAAGGACATTTGGATTGTATGAAATAGTCACTCCAAAAATTAAAAGTGAAACAAAAATTTTCATAACGAACTAACTATGTAGGGACAGTGTGTTTTCCAACAGTGCAAATAGTATGACCATTTTCAGTGGTAACGAAAGAAAAAATTTCAGAAGGAACAAAGTGACATGGGACAATGTGTTTCCAGCAGTGCAAAAACTATGATCATTTTCAGTGGTAACAAAACAAAATTGTTCATAAGGAACAAAGTGATAAGGGATAGTGTGTTTTCCAGCAGCGCAAACACTATGACCATTTTATTTGTTCCAATAAGATTCAAAATGTGAAATGGATTTTTTTACTGTACCAAACAATTGCTCAAAAAATTGAAAGTGGACTTGATTACGGTCTTCGTCATAAGAAAACAAAACTTTAATGAATTAACTGACATTTGGACTATATGAAAACATTGTGAAAGTGGACTTCATAACATTCTTGGTTGCAACGATACAAAAAACATTTAAAAATGAACTAAATCACATGGGACAGTGTGTTTTCCAACACTGCAAAAAATGTGAGCTTTTTTTTTGTGCAATGTGCATATGGAAACACACAAGTGTAGCAGGATGTACTGGAATGCCTGGAATGAAGAAGGGAACTGCTATGAGAACACTTGAAAAGAAGAGAGCAATGTGAAATAGATAGATAAATTTTTGACTGAACTAATTCTTCTTGCTCTTCATAGGTTGAGGAAGGACCGCGTGCACTATGCTTACCTACAGACGAAGGTTCACTGAAGTATGCTTGTGCAATCCTTAGTAAATCTTGAAGAAGTAGTAGAGTGAATGCACGTTGGCTGACATTAGCTTGTCACCGTAGCCAAATTTTTATAAGGAAGCATGGTATTGCATAATGTCATACCAAAAAATTGAACTTACGTACACATAGTTATTATATTCGAACCATACCTTCCATTGGGTTTACACCCACGAAAGACAGTCGCCAGCAAGGACTCCTTTCCCCAGATTGGAATGCTAAAGGGAACAAAAAAGGCCAAAAATGAAATCATAAATTTTATGATGTGGTAGAAGCACATACTAGAAAAAGAAATCTGCAATACCATTTCCTATTACAATATAGAAATTTAAATGGGTTTTCTCATAGTCACCCGTATTAGATGTTGTATCCTCTGCCACATCCATAGCAGTTGCGCTTGAATTCTCACATTGCATATTGACATTCACATTCAAGCTATTGTTCATGGAGAAGGGAAAGGAGTCATACAAAGGAGTTTGGTGATCTGACTGTTCTACAACAGGCTTTGTACGACGGGTTGCACGTCGATGGTGATCCCTGCTTGCACTAAACCATGGAAACATCCAAACGGTGCTAGTTGCAGCTTCATCAGGACCGAGAATGAATTAAAACAACAATGCATTTGATTGTTGTAGGTCCTGTAGAAACCTCTCCATGCAATGTGTGTATGATTGCACCTATTATAGACACTGTGGCAGTGTACACATCACTTTGTTCAAGAGTTCATTTGTGTCATTCCAAATAGAAATTTTGAGCACATGTTCATCATATACATGAGTGATAGAAGGGGCTTGTCTAGGGGTGAGAAGATTAGGATTGTTTTCTTTGACGCCCCCTCTGACAATGTCTCGTTCAAATCTATCCCTCTATCAATTGGTTGACCTCCCCCGTCTAAATGACCACACAAAAGAAACTTGTATCAGGTAGTAGAAAATACGAAACACAATTGAATCCCATAAAGTAACACAATTCAAATTAAAATTCACTTACCATGGACCATCCCTTCAATGACAAAAGATCTTTTAATCAAGTCAACAACCTTCAAGACATGTTCGCAAGTGTTCCCTTGCAAACAATAAGGGCACTCACAAACAAAAAGGTGCTCCCCAAATTTCCAAACAAGGTAGTGGTCAGATCTACTTTGAATTTTCACCTAGTACCATCCAAGATTTGTTTCATCAGGAATACAGTGATCATTCAGAATTTCCTTGGCCTACTCCAAACTAGATTGCATATTTAAAGACTTATGGTTCGTCAAAAAACCATAATACTGCAACCTTTCCTTTTTCCTATAGAATGGTTCCATTTTATACACAAGTGTGTAATACAAATAGTCCATTTTCCTAGTGCATTTTTTAGAACGATCACACAAGTACCGAGTTTTGAGTGTGCAATGGTACAACTCAATGGTTGCATTTGTATCCTAGTTGGCATGTGGGAATAGTCTACAATTTTTTGCCCACATGGCTACGAAAAAAATTCAATATTCAAGTAAACCACAAAATATTAGAGGTAACATCAAAGAATGTGAATGGTGTGAATCCTACAAGGTGACAAAAATTGACAACTCACCAATTCGACCTTCTCCTTCACACCAGGTCTTGTTGAAGTACTCTAAAAATCAGGGCTGATCATTGAACTCCTCAAAGAAAGAGTTTAATAGCCGAGTGACACTATCTTCACTATCATCGATTGCCATCATGATCATGCCAAGCCTACATAAGATGTCCATTGCCCTTTCCTTGGCTATGTTCTTATATACATTCTTCAGCCAAGCCCTTTTGACATGCCAAAGGTATAGAAGAACATGGCATTGAAAGACAACCCTAATAGACAATACAAATGATATTGTTTATCGCTCATCTGCATGAGAAAGTGGCATTGAAAATAAATAGAAAATGAGAAAGGTGCACAAATGAGCAAAGAGATGCACATACTGTATGGCTTGGATTTCTGCAGTCACATCATTGATAAAAAATGCATTGATTCTCCAATTGAGTCTGGCTCTTCTTCCATGGTCATGCAATACACGTAGCCATATAGAGATGTCCTCAATCTTATTTTGTGCGGAGACTACCCATGCAACTGGTGCACCACTTTGTTGCTCATCGAAAATGAGTAGAGTATACAATGGAAACTATAGACATAACAACTCAACATGAGCATTGTCAGGTTTATAGCCACCAAGATCATTGAAAAGACGAAGAACTATTTGTGAATGTTTGTAAGGCCTCACCCCATATTTGTTAGTGGAAAACATGGAATCCATTGAGATGATTGGGTATGTGCAGGATCATCATGGAAAAAAAAGGTCCTTAAGTGGCAAAAACTTCAGAAAAATCAGAGTTAGGAAAGTTGACGTAAAAATTTGAATAAGTTATCTATATTATTTAAAAAATATGTAAGAATAGAATTTGTAGCAAAATGAATGTAGTTTCTAAACTACTAGATTTATTTTAAAAAAAAAAATCTATTTGGTGAAAATTTGAAATTTCAATGTAGTAGTACTTAAATTCAAGGAAAAAATAAGAAGTTGGTGTCTGTCTGACCACCCTAACCACAATAAAATGATAATTTTTTTTTATAATATTTTAGATATAAGTAGAGGACTCATGTCCCGATGTGATGCATATTTTTTTGTAATTTTTTTCCAAGTAAATAATTAATTATGATTTTTTTATTACAACTTTTAAAAAAATAAAAAACTTGTATGTCTAACCACCTTAACTTGGTCAAAACTTCATGAAATTCATTTCTTTTTTCTTTTAATCCTATAGTATGCAAAGCATAGAATGTGACACATTTTTTGGATTCAAAAATGTGATACCGTTTGAAAGCTATAGATGTTTTTCAATCAGCCTATCAATCAAGACTTTAGTTGTAATTCAAATAGAAAATAAATAATAATTATTTATTAAATTCAAAGTAAAACATAATTTATATTGGTGGAAAGCTGAGACTCTGCTTTAAAAACCCTTTTCGTTTCATCAATTTTGGGTAAAAAAAAAGTCATTAGCCACATACCCTACAAAAACCCATCATATTGCCACTTTTTGGCCCATCATGATCCTACACATACCCGACTGAATTATGTGAGTGGCTAACCATCCTATCCAACATCCATGAAGTTTAAACCCTGATAAAAAGGTGTATTGTTCCCATTGGGCCATTGAAAGTAGAAGAAGTTGTTGAAGTCCTGTCCATTCCACAATAGGATACTTGTCAAATCGACTTTGTGTTTTTGTGCATGAATATAATGCACCTTTCTCTAGACATTCATTACATCCTTTCTTGTAAGGAATTGATATCTCTTTGACATCATGCCACATAAGATAGGATTGTTGATGTGTCTATCCATTATTGCATTGACATTGACGTCCATGAGCAAAAGGCTTTCAATATAGCTTTTGCACTCTGCGGATAGATTATCGGCAAACATAGAATGCCTATCTCCACTTGTGTCGTAAATGCCATGGAAAAATTGACCATTTTTATCAACGTGAAACATTTCTTTGTAGATAATATAGGAAACATCGGGTTTTCCATTCATAACCTTTACCATGAAGTGGTATTGACAACCTCACATTTGTATAAACACCTTCTGTTGTTTCTTCTCTAGTGGAGACTGGTCTCTGAGGTCTATAAGACTATATTGACACCAATAGCTGTGAAAAAGGCATCGTTTGATCATGTTGAAGCAAGAGAGAGTAAAATATCATTGGATCATGCAAATGAATGTTGAAAGATACAAACCTCTGATACCAATTTTTTTTTCCATAATTTTTGTCATCGAGGGGATGCGTGGTGGTAGATTCTCTTGTTTTCTTGTCCAAAAATTTAGTTTCAAAACCTTCAATAGACATTTCACCATGAATGAAATCATCTTGTCTCATATGAGGAATTGCTGCAACAAGGTCAGGGACCCCATCGTTCTTGATGGAAATAGGAGTCCATTCCAAATCGAAAGAGGAAAAAGGAGAGCCTCCATTTTGTACATCTTGCACGTGCAATTCGTCTTGCTTCTTCCATTTCAAACCTCTCCCAATTCTAGGAAAGGATAGAATTGGATGAATATTTAAAATTAGTTTGGATTGTGTCAAGAAAAAGAAAGAAATCATTCATTGAATGTAAATAAAATGTGCTTGCATTGCTGTCATCCATGTGAAACCAATAGGAGGTTGTCAGCTTCAACTAAGGAAAATTAAAGGTGATAGATTGAATCAAGCTACACATAAAATATAACATGAACGAAAGATAGAAATCAGATTGTCCATCTCAACGTACAAGTGGACATAGACAATGACAATAGAAAATGACAACCAAAACCTAAGATGACAACCTTGTATGTAAAAAGAAAAAGTGCATCCATTGTTGCCAGCAACACCAAAATGATAACATGTTTGTTGCATTTGTTGAAAAAAAGATGAATCAATAATGGAGAGAATGAGGAAAGGTATACAGGTGTAAAATTTTCTATCAACCATGATGTAAATGAATGCAAGTTGGAAAACACAGCGTGTAGATGAACCTCCATGCAGACATAAAGACCGCAAGTAAATTCACAACCCCGCATGTAAATATAACAAAGATTTCAGAGTGTATGGGGTGTACAAACCTCTTTTACCTAAGGAGGCATGTTGTGATATTCAACCTTCCATTTCACTTGAATTAACATGAGGAGAAAAAGCACATCTAGCAATTAATGAAATAAACAAGTGAAGGTTGAACCACACGATCAGTGGTTCAACCTAGAACTTTGTATGTGGCGTAGGAGTGTAACGTGCATAACAGTATGCAATTACTTATACAATAGAAATAATAGATGTATTATCATGGGAAGATACATTGCTTGTGTTGTGTGTGTATGTGTTAAAGGAGAGGAAGGCTTAGAGGCCAACCAAAACCTTTGATGACAACCTTGTATGTAAAAATAAAAAGTACATTCATTGCTGCCAACAACGCCAAAATGATAATATGTTTGTTGCATTTGTTGAAAAAAAGATGAATTAGTAATGGAGAGAATGAGGAAAGGTATAAAGGTGTAAATTTTTCTATCAACCATGATGTAAGTGAATGAAGGTTAGAAAACATAGTGTGTAGATGAACCTCCATGCGGACATAAAGACCACAAGTAAATTCACAACCCCACATGTAAATATAACAAAGATTTTAGAGTGTATGGGGTGTACAAACCTCTTTTACCTAAGGAGGCATGCTGTGATATTTAGCCTTCCATTTCATGTGACTTAACATGAGAAGAAAAAACACATCTAATAATTAACGAAATAAACAAGTGAAGGTTGAACCACACTATTAGTGGTTCAATCTAGAACTTCATATGTGGCATAGGAGTGTAACATGCATAATAGTATGTAATTACTTATACAATAGTAAGAAAAAATGTATTATCATGGGAAGATATGTTGGTTGTGTTGCGTGTCTATGTGTTAAATGAGAGGAAGGGTTAGAGGGCAACTGGAACCTTTAATGACAACCTTGTATGTAAAAATAAAAAGTGCATCCATTGCTGCCAGCAACGCCAAAATGATAACATGTTTGTTGCATCTATTGAAAAAAAGATGAATCGGTAATGGAGAGAATGAGGAAAGGTATAAAGGTGTACAAATTTCTATCAACCATGATGTAAGTGAATGTAGGTTGGAAAACACAACATGTAGATGAACCTCAAAGTGGACATAAAGACCACAAGTAAATTCACAACCCGACATATAAATATAAAAAAGATTTTAGAGTATAAGGGGTGTACAAACCTCTTTTACATGAGGAGGCATGTTGTGATATTCAACCTTCCATTTTGCGTGACTTAACATGAAGAGAAAAAGAACATCTAGCAATTCATGAAACAAGGAAGTGAAGGTTGAACCACACGATGAGTGGTTCAACCTGCAACTTTGTATGTGGCATATGAGTGTAATGCGCATAGCACTATGTAATTACTTCTACAGTTGCAAGAACAAATGTATTAGGGAAGATACCTTGGTTGTGGTGCATGCGTATGTGTTAATGGAGAGGAAAGGTTAGAGGGAAACCAAAACCTTTTTTGACAACCTTCTATGTAAATAAATGTGCATCCATTGCTGCCAGCAATGCCAAAAGAATAATTTTTTTTTTGCATTTGTTGAAAAAATCATGAATTAGTAATGGAGTGAATCAAGAAAGTCATATATGTGCAAATTTTCCTATCAACCATGATGTCAACCAATTCATGTTTAAAAAAATGGTGTCTACTTGAACCTCCAAGCAGACATAAAGACCACATGTAAAATCTCAACCTCACATGAAAGAAGACTAAGAAACTGGTCATAGTATATGGGGTGTACAAACCTGTTTTACCTGAGCAAGCATGTTGTGATATCGAGCCTTCCATTTGGGGCTACTTAACATGACCAACAAAAGCATATATGGCAATTCATGAAGTAAAAAAATGTAGGTTGAACAATAGGATGAGAAGTCCAACCTGCAACTTTATATGTAGCCTATAAGCGTAACATGAATAATAACATGTAATTACTTCTATGGCTTCCAACAATGTGAAAAGAAAAAAAACATGTTCTTTGCATTTGCTGATAAAAAAATGACTCAATGAACGTAGGCTAAAACGCGTTATTTTTTTGTGCATTTATTCATGAAACATATGAAGAATTCAAAAAGCAATTTTAACTGTATACCACAATTGCAATAAATTGTGAAGCTCACTTGCATTAAAAACCACAGTGAATGAGATAGATACTATGTTGACTTAGGAGATTTTTTATTCTCTTGATTAATTGACAAAGAAGCATTTATAGTATGTGCAAAAGCGAAGAAACAATGCAAATTCGGGTGCACCAGGTTCTATAATTTATGAAATTGAAAAGGAATCTGCTCTACAAACACTTGAAGAAAAGGAGATAAAACTTAATAAGATAGATACTATTTTAACTGAAGAGATTCTTACCAGTCTTGAGAAGTTGACGGAGTACGTTCAGTATGTGCAATGGACAAATTGCAATGCAGAAGTGGATAAAGTCGAGAGATTTTGTATTTGCATATGAATTTGTCTAAGCAAAGAAAATGAAAGATGATCCTATAACTGGATTTCAACTAGTGAACTCAAACATTTGTGAACATAAAACTAAAAACATGACCAGCAAAAGAACATCAAACACAAAAGAAAAAAATTCCACCCTTCAGCTTACAACAAGCAAAAATATTGAAATCACAACCCACAGTGTTTTCCAACATGCCTATAGTTTATTAATTTGAGAAAGTTGAAACACAATTTTTAGTCTACCTGAGACTTGTTATATATTTTTAAGATGCTCCTTTCATTACATTCGTATTGTGTAAACAAGAAAATGTTTTCATTGCAATCATATTGTCTGTATAATCCAAGGTTGGAAAACACAGTGCATTAAGATACTTGCGACCCACGTAGTTTGGAAAACCCTCTATGTATAAGAATGCAATTGGTTGGTCATCCCTCAGATAAATATGGTTACTTTTATGTATCCCTCGATGCAACTCCTCTCCAAATTCTCCACCCTTTAGCTTTGTGCAAGATCAACAAACTAACTTGCAATCCACTGTGTTTTCCTACCTACCTATATTTTAATGATATCATGAATTACAAACACAATTGATACTCTAAGTAATAGTTTTGGTAAACTTACAAGGTGTATTTTCTTACATTGGTAGTGTAAGGTTTTCATTACACTCATTTTTTTCTATTGACAATTCAATGTTGGAAAACATAGTGTTGGGTTTAGGAACCTGAGATCTTCTTAATACTTCAAGAGGCAGCGGGTACTAGAATGTATGAAATGAATAAGGAAAAATCCCTAAAAACATTTGAAAAAAAAGAAAACCAAACTATATGAGATATATAATGAATTGACCGAAGAGATTCTTCCTGCTCTTGAGAAGTTGGGGAAGGAGAATTTAAACTACGTGCAATGGGAAAATGACAATGAAAAATTGGACGCAACAGGTAGTAGAATGTATGAAATGAAAAAGGAATATGTTGTAAAAATACTTGAAAAGAAGCATACTATAGTGAATGAGATAGTTACTATATTGAATAAAGAGACTCAATGCTATTGAGAATTTCAGGAAGGTGCATGTGCAATATCCACAATGGGCATATGGCAGTGCAAAAGTCAAGCAACAAGTAGTAGAAAGTATGTAATAAAAAAGAAATCTACTCTAAAAACACTTGAAAAGAAGTAGACGAAAGTGAATAAGATAGATAATGTATCAACTGGAAAGATTGTTCTTGCACTTGACAACTTGACAAAGGAGCATCGTGCAGTATCTGCAATGGGAAAACACCAATGCAAAAGTGGATAAAGTCAATAAATTTTGTATTCCATATGAATTTATGCAACAAAATAAAGTGAGAGATGATGCTATAAGTAGGGTTGAACAAATGAAGTCAAAGATTCTTCAACTTAAGAATTCCATGGAACAAATACAAGTTGAAATAGATGATAATGAAAAGGAAAAAATAGATCTTCTAGAGAAAAAAAGAGAATCAGTTGGTTGGAGACATGAAAGCCATATGTGAAAAGGTAGACAAGTTTTGTAAATAACTTATCGAACATAAAACATTTGCATTCTCTAATCATAAAGACACTCTCAAAGCTAAGCAAAGAGTGGCTGCAAAGCTACAGAAAGATATTGAAGACATTCAAAAATCTATCCAAAAAATGGACGCTGTTGTCCTAAGGGTTGATAAGGAAGCAACTGCTCCAAAGCTACAAATAAAAGATATGAAATAGAAGGTAGAAGCTCATGAAAATGAATGCCAAGGGGGTGATAACATGTAACAACAATGGGGATGAGAAAAAATGTGTGACTCGTCAACTTGCAGATGCAAAAGCAATAGTTGGAATTGTTGGAATTGTAGTAAAACAACATAAACACTATAATTAACCACTTGGAAAATAAATTAAAAAATTAAACGAAAATTTTATCATCAAAATAAAAAGAGTTTAATTAATGGTGTTGACACACAAGCACAATATAAAAGACAAGAAGTTGCAAAAATAAACAAAACAATGGAATGTGTGATTTTGAAGACATTCATACAGTTTCATTCCATGTTGCAAAACTGTAGGTGTTAAGAAGAAAGCAACCCACCATGAGACAACCCTTCACATTTAAACAAGGAGATTCAAAAAAATAAAACCCAACATTGTGTTTTCCTAATTACAATTATTTTGTGCAGTTTTTTTTCAATCATGTGAACTTTAAACACAACAATGAAATGAGTGATTTCAAAGACATTCACAATGTTTTGTAACATTCCATGTTGCAAAACCATAGGTTTTAAGAAGCAAGAAACCCACCATGAGACAACCCTTCACATTTAAACAAGGAGATTCAAATAACTGAAACTCAATGTAATGCCCCCTTAGTTTGACTTTGCTTGGACAAGTTACTTGGACTGTATCTAGACCTTATGATACTATTTGCTAGACTTTATGATACTATTTATTGGACACTATGATACTGTTGGATATTATTTAGATATTGTGATACTTTGATGATTAGATATTATGACTATTTGATGACACTATGATGCTTAGCTTGATGATATTGATGACATTGTGACAACTGATGTTTCTTATTTATATCATGGATAGCAGATTAGTTAATTGTTTATATGAGCTATCATGGGAATTATGTATGTGATTGTAGATGTATGTGTTATTATGTTTTGATATCAGTTATTATGTTGGTGAAGGGGAACAAGGTTGCATCACTCGCTTGCGAGTGCCCTGCGACTTTCCCTTTACGGTGTGACTGATTGTTTTATTTATACACATGTTTGACCCTATGTTTTGTTGCAAGCTGCAGGTACATGGCATTGAATCCACCTGATTATTAAGTTTGAGCGTGCTAGAGACCAATGGAGTTGTTGTTTCATAGGTAGCATTGGGTCCCCCACATTGAGCTATCGTCCTCATTGAGGATGAATGCTTGTTGTCACATCCCGTCTATAAGTCAGTTGTGTTGGTTTATCTCCATTGTTGTCATTTTACCTTCATTTTGCTTTTGGTCAGTATTGTTTGACTGTTCCATCATTGAGTCATGCTCGTGACTTGTGCTATGTTGATTATTACATTAAATATAAATTGTCAAGTTGTAGGATTTGATTAATAAAGATAAAAGTCTTTATTAAAGCAAATAATTAAATTAAAGTAAAATGGTGAAGGTATTTATTTAATTTTAGTAAAATCAAGATTTATTGTCTAAAACAAATTATTTATTTAAATAATATATATATCTATATAATTACTAATGTGTTTGTATAAACAAACTTCATGAAAGAAAATTAAAATAATAAATCAATAAATTAATAAACTAATGGTTGATTATGGGATTATGGTATGTAAGTTAAGATAGAGTTAAAATTTAAAAGAAAGATAAATAAATGAAAATTTGAAAGTGGAAGGAAAGTTCTCGGAAAGAAAGTAATTATAAAAGTAGTGGAGGTTAATAAATTAAGGGAAGTGGAGTTAACGACAGAGGGGAAATTGACTTATTTTTCTCAGATGCAAAATTTACTGAATCTGCATTCTTGTCGTGAACATCTTTTTGGGGGCTTCTTAAAAACTTGTTCTGAAAGTTTTGGAAAAATTGTGGATTTGGGGTTTTACAGTGGCAGAGAGATTTCAGTTCTGTAGGAGGTCTCGAGAAGGTACTACCAATGCAAGCTAGAAGTGGAAAGTCTTGCAACAAAATCACCCTATCAAGCAAAAAGTCCTGGTTCCTTTTACCATTCTCAATTTTAAATTCTGAAGAAAATAAAATTTGTTGTGAATGTGTTCTTTTGAAAATTAAACAAACTCCTGTTTAATTCTGGGTGTGAGCTTTGTCCTATTGGGATATTGACTTGTAATTGCTCAAAATTTGTAGTCTATTCAAGAAAATCCATATTGTGTCTCAATTCTTGGTGTTTTCTATATTATTAAAGTTTCTGAAGAGAATCAAACTTTATTTATGCATTCTCCCGATTGTTTTATTCATACCCTGCTTAATAAACTAGCTCGACTCCCATGTTTACGTTACCTCTTTAGACTTGAAGCAGATAAAATAAGTTTTCTTTCAAAAACTATCTTGTCCATCTCATGTTGTCGCCCTGTTTCTAATGGTATGGGTTACCATTTGCAAATGAATAGAAGAAGTAGACCGCTGCCCCTATCTTTATGCCATTAACATTCTATTAACTGGCATAGTTTAATTCGGCTTTACAGAGTTTCTTGTTCTTGACAATTAATACAAAATCATTATTTTATCCCTTCTTTTTCCAAATTCGATTTAGGGTCAATATTCTTAATTTTTATAAGGCTTGGAAACTGGTCTTGACACCCCGTCATCACCTTGTTGCATTGATTCCATATCTTCTAATGTGCTATAAATAGTCTATTTTAAACTGGTACCTCAACTTTTGGTAATTATTGTGGGATGTTGCATCCTCAATTTGAATTATTGCTGCCCCTCTCCTCTTATTGTGAACTTCCAGTCATGAGTTATGATTCTATCTTTTATAGCTATTGAAGGCGAACAATATGGAAATCGCATGTGTTAAAGAGAGAATGGTCTTGTTTTATTTAAACTTCTGCATATATTAGTGTTACCCTGGCCATTGGTATAGGCCTATGTCATTCAAATAATTCTTCTAATCCTTGTGTCTAAACCAGACCCTGAAGATCTATTATGTGAAATTCCCCAATTTAGTTTATGTAGATCATCATTGTTTCTACCATGCTTGATTCGATGGCTGAGATAAGTCGTGTATTTTAAACATTATAAATATTTATTTTCTTAATCTTTTTTTTTGGTTGTTCGAATCTTGAGCCATGCTTAATTCATCTGGCCGCCACCCCTCTCTATACACCCACTCAAGTTCACAACTGAAAACTGGTAGATAACAATCCATTCTTAACTTCCATGCATATCGACTATCATCTGTTCTGCTATATTTTAATTCCATGCAAAATGAACACAATATAATCTTGTTATTTCTGAATACACTCTATTTCCTTATTTTGATATAATCTATGTTTCTTGACATCCAAAAAAAAGATCTAAGTGTTAGTTGATTAAATATAGTTATTATAGCATATGTTGTGTTTATTGCGTGTTATGTTTGAATGCCTTCTGTGCGTCTGGATCAACATGAATTAAATGCCACTATAAACTATTATATTCGTTTCCAATATGCTGAACTATGTGAGAACTTGGTGATACATGGATTTTGGTTAAGCAATATATATATATATTGACTCTTGGAATCCAGGCTGGAAATTTTGTAATTTCTTTAAGGTTTAAGATAGAGTTTAAAATTATAAAATATAAACCAATATTTATACATGTATATTTATGCTTATATTAATATATATATACCTGTGTATAGTTGTAACAATTAAGAAAATCAGATTATGACTTTAGAATAATTTAGTCCATGATAAATTAAATGGAACTTGGAGTGGTATTTCTTTCCCATCTTTGAAGTAGTGGTGTTGCTAATTATTCAATGTAAGGTTAATGTGGAGCTAAGTCTTAATTTGTTGAAACACTTGTGTAACGAGATGTTGTGTATGAATGTTTCTTATGGGAGATTTTTATGTGTTTATGGTTGTGGGTTTCTAGAGGCTTGTGGGGATTGTATTTTGTTGGTAATCTTGTTAACCATGTGATGATTGCTAGTATTTAAGTGAATTTGAGATGTTTTCAGCCTCACATTGTGTATCTGCCTATATGTTTGAACTTTTGGAACCTGGAAGCGAGAAGAGATCATGCCTCACTATGTGACTTAGTTATGATTTTGAATTTGTGCAAGTGGTTGGTTTTGGTTCATTGGGATTTCTTCATTGACCGTAGGGAAGTGGCTTCCAATGGGGGTTGACGCACAAAGGAGTGCTTGGATAACCCATGTGGAAGTTTTGTAAACAAGTGATAACATAAAATAAACTGGGGGATTGGGTAGTTGTAACATTCAACAAGATAAATCAGTACCTCCTTCAGGTTCAAGCACTCGTTTAGGCTTGAGATGAGTCGAGAAGACCTGGAATGGAAAATCAACTGCCTCATCTCCACGAGAGGTATGTTGATTTTGCATAAGTTGGCATGAGGGGTTGAAGATCAGTAGAGGCTACCAGGATAACCTAGGATGGGGGTCGGGGCCTAGGAAGATCTACCTGGATAACCTATGAACAACTATGTGATGACACTTCCCCTACGACAACCATGTATCTCTCTGTCTTTGTTTTACCTTGGATATTTTGTGCCTCTGGATGTATAGTCTTTATTATTTGATATTGGTTCTACTTGTTCTTGTGTGTCACATCAGCTTTGTGAATTCCTTAGTCCTTTTTTTGTCAGTGATTGTGGGGCCCTTTGTTACCTCCTAGCATGGGGGGTGAACCTTTGGGTCCACACGGTTGGGTGGAACATGTTTCATTCTCCATTGGGTTTGCTTTTTCCTTGTACGTGTCGTGGTGACTTCACTTGATCTGAAGACTTCTGCACTGTATCTACTCTTGGGATTTATGATCCTTGTATTTGTATTTGTACAGTATCTCAATTAAAGTATCATGTATCATGTAGTTGATCACTCCTCACATGTAATGAGGAGGCATTATTGTACATAATGTAATTGTAAAGATGAAACCGATGTAACTCTATTATGTGATGAATTATGTATTCAATGACATTGTACATGTTAAGTGGAATGGATGTAATCAAATTATCTTCTATGTTTATATTATGGTTGTATCTCATGAATCACTTGACTATATGTAATAAGTAGATGTGAATCTTAATTGATGTTAGAACTGGTTATTATAAAGCTTTATGGTATTTGTTATTTTAAATAATGGGAACCATGTAATGCAGTCTTGAACCTTAGAGGACATAAGATTGAATGCAAGTTGATGTTCATTTATATTCGTGTAACATTACACTTAAAAAAAAGGTTTCGTTTTTAGTTGCTAGTGTGTTGTCCTCTAGGGTTCGCGGTGGGGGTGTTACACTCAACATTGTGTTTTCCAAATTACAATTATTTTGTGCACTTTATTTTTTCAATCAAGCAAAATTTAAACACAGCAACGAAATGTGTGATTTTGAAGACATGCATACTGTTTTGTAACATTCCATGTTGCAAAACCGTAGGTTTTAAGAAGCAAGCAATCCACCATGAGACAACCCTTCACATTTAAACAAGGAGATTCAAATAACCGAAACCCAACACTGTGTTTTCCCAATTACAATTATTTTGTGCAGTTTTTTTTCAATCATGCAAAATTTAAACACAACAATGGAATGTGTGATTTTGAAGACATTTATATTGTTTTGTAACATTCCATGTTGCAAAACCATAGGTTTTAAGAAGTAAGCGACCGACCATGAGACAACCCATCACATTTATACAAGGAGATTCAAATAACTGAAACCCAACACTGTATTTTCCAAATTACAATTATTTTGTGCACTTTATTTTTTCAATCAAGCGAAATTTAAACACAACAATAGAATGTGTGATTTTGAAGATATGCATGCTGTTTTGTAACATTCCATGTTGCAAAACCATAGGTTTTAAGAAGCAAGCAACCCACCATGAGACAACCCTTCACATTTAAACAAGGAGATTCAAATAATTGAAACCCAACATTGTGTTTTCCCAATTACAATTATTTTGTGCAGTTTCTTTTCAATCATGCAAAATTTTAACACAACAATGGAATGTGTGATTTCAAAGACATTCATATTGTTTTTTAACATTCCATGTTGCAAAACCGTGGGTGTTAAGAAGCAAGCAACCCACCATGAGACAACCCTTTACATTTAAACAAGGAGATTCAAATAACTGAAACCCAACACTGTGTTTTCCAAATTACAATTATTTTGTGCACTTAATTTTTTCAATCAAGTGAAATTTAAACACAACAATGGAATGTGTGATTTTGAAGACATTCATACTGTTTTGTAACATTTCATGTTGCAAAACTGTAGGTTTTAAGAAGCAAGTAACCCACCATGAGACAACCCTTCACATCTAAACAAGGAGATTCAAATAACTGAAACCCAACACTAAGTTTTCCAAATTATAATTATTTTTTGCACTTTATTTTTTCAATAATGCGAAAGTTAAACACAACAATGGAATGTGTGATTTTAAAGACATTCATATTGTTTTGTAACATTCCATGTTGCAAAACCATAGGTGTTATGAAGCAAGCAACCCACCATGAGACAACCCTTCACATTTAAAAAAGGAGATTCAAATAACTGAAGCCAACACTATGTTTTCCAAATTACAATTAGTTTTTGCACTTTATTTTTTCAATCATGTGAAATTTAAACACAACAATGGAATGTGTGATTTTGAAGACATTCATACGGTTTTGTAACATTCCATGTTGCAAAACTGTAGGTGTTAAGAAACAAGCAACCCACCATGAGACAACCCTTCACATTTAAACAAGGAGATTCAAATAACTGAAACCCAACAATGTGTTTTCCAAATTACAATTATTTTGTGCACTTTATTTGTTCAATCATGTGAAAGTTAAACAAAACAATGAAATGTGTTATTTTCAAGACTTGCATACTGTTTTGTAACATTCCATGTTGCAAAACCGTAGTTGTTAAGAAGAAAGCAACCCACCATGTGATAACCCTTTACATTTAAATAAGGAGATTCAAATAACTGAAACCAAACACCGTGTTTTCCCAATTACAATTATTTTGTGCAGTTTTTTTTCAATCATGTGAAATTTAAACACAACAATGGAACGTGTGATTTCGAAAAAAATCATACAATTTTGTAACATTCCATATTGCAAAACCGTGGGTGTTAAGAAGCAAGCAACCCACCATGAGACAACCCTTTATATTTAAACAAGGAGATTCAAATAACTAAAACCCAACATTGTGTTTTCCCAATTACAATTATTTTGTGTAGTTTTTTTTTCAATCATGCAAAATTTAAACACAACAATGGAATGTGTGATTTTGAAGACATTTATATTGTTTTGTAACAGTCCATGTTGCAAAACTGTAGGTTTTAAGAAGAAAGCAACCCGCCATGAGACAACCCTTCACATCTAAACAAGGAGATTCAAATAACTGAAACCCAACACCATGTTTTCCAAATTACAATTATTTTTTGCACTTTATTTTTTCAATAATGCAAAAGTTAAACACAACAATGGAATGTGTGATTTTGAAGACATTCATACAGTTTTGTAACATTCCATGTTGCAAAACCATAGGTGTTAAGAAGCAAGCAACCCACCATGAGACAACCCTTCACATTTAAACAAGGAGATTCAAATAACTGAAACCCAACACTATGTTTTCCAATTACAATTATTTTGTGCATTTTATTTTTTCAATCATGCGAAAGTTAAACACAACAATGAAATGTGTTATTTTCAAGACTTGCATACTATTTTGTAACATTCCATGTTGCAAAACCTTAGGTGTTAAGAAGTAAGCAACCCACCCTGAGATAACCCTTTACATTTAAACAAGGATATTCAAATAACTAAAACCCAACACTATATATTCCCAACTACAATTATTTTGTGCAATTTTTTTTCAATCATGTGAAATTTAAACACAACAATGGAATGTATGATTTCAAAGACATTCATAATATTTTGTAACATTCCATGTTGCAAAACCGTGGGTGTTAAGAAGCAAGTAACCCAACATGAGAAAACCCTTTACATTTAAATAAGGAGATTCAAATAACTGAAACCCAACACTGTGTTTTCCTAATTATAATTATTTTGTGTAGGTTTTTTTCAATCAAGAGAAATTTAAACACAACAATGGAATGTGCGATTTTGAAGACATTCATACTATTTTGTTATATTCCATGTTGCAAAACCATAGGTGTTAAGAAGCAAGCAACCCACCATGAGATAACCCTTCACATTTAAACAAGAAGATTCAAATAACTGAAACCCAACACTGTGTTTTCCAAATTACAATTATTTTTTGCACTTTATTTTTTCAATCATGTGAAAGTTAAACACAACAATGGAATGCGTAATTTTGAAGACATTCATACGGTTTTGTAACATTCCATTTTGCAAAACTGTAGGTGTTAAGAATCAAGAAACCCACAGTGAGACAACCCTTCACATTTAAACAAGGAGATTCAAATAACTAAAACCCAACACTATGTTTTCCAAATTACAATTATTTTGTGCACTTTATTTTTTCAATCATGCGAAAGTTAAACACAACAATGAAATGTGTTATTTTCAAGACTTGCATACTGTTTTGTAACATTCCATGTTGCAAAACCATAGGTGTTAAGAAGTAAGCAACCCACCATGAGATAACCCTTTACATTTAAACAAGGATATTCAAATAATTGAAACCCAACACTATATATTCCCAACTACAATTATTTTGTGCAATTTTTTTTCAATCATGCAAAATTTAAACACAACAATGGAATGTGTGATTTTGAAGTCATTCATACTATTTTGTAACATTCCATATTGCAAAACCATAGGTTTTTAAGAAGGAAGCAACCCACAATGAGACAACCCTTCACATGTAAACAAGGAGATTCAAATAACTGAAACCCAACATTGTGTTTTCCAAATTGCAAAATTATTTTTTGCACTTTATTTTTTCAATAATGCGAAAGTTAAACACAACAATGGAATGTGTGATTTTGAAGACACTCATACTGTTTTGTAACATTCCATGTTGCAAAACTATAGGTTATAAGAAGCAAGCAACCCACCATGAGACAACCCTTCACATTTAAATAAGGAGATTCAAATAACTAAAACCCAACATTGTGTTTTCCAAATTACAATTATTTTGTGAACTTTATTTTTTCAATCAAGCGAAATTCAAACAAAACAATGAAATGTGTGATTTTGAAGACATTCATATTGTTTTGTAACATTCCATGTTGCAAAAATGTAGGTTTTAAGAAGCAAGCAACCCACCATGAGACAACCCTTCACATCTAAACAAGGAGATTCAAATAACTAAAACCCAACACTGAGTTTTCCAAATTATAATTATTTTTTGCACTTTATTTTTTCAATAATGCGAAAGTTAAACACAACAATGGAATGTGTGATTTTGAATACATTCATACTATTTTGTAACATTCCATGTTGCAAAACTGCAGTTTTTAAGAAGCAAGCAACCCACAATGAGACAACCCTTCACATTTAAACAAGGAGATTCAAATAATTGAAACCCAACTCAATGTTTTCCAAATTACAATTAGTTTTTGCACTTTATTTTTTCAATCATGTGAAAGTTAAAGACAACAATGAAATGTGTTATTTTCAAGACTTGCATACTATTTTGTAACATTCCATGTTGCAAAACCGTAGGTGTTAAGAAGCAAGAAACCCACCATGAGACAACCCTTTACATTTAAACAAGGAGATTCATATAACTGAAACCCAAAAAATTGTGTTTTCCAAATTACAATTATTTTGTGGGATCCTATTTTGTGCACTTTTTTTTCAATCATGCAAAATTTAAACACAACAATGGAATGTGTGATTTTGAAGACATTCATACATTGAAACAAGGAAATTCAAATAACTGAAATCCCACACATTGTGTTTCCCACATTACAAATTACAAGGTGTTGTAAAACCCTCTACAACCGAATTGGTTAGCACCCCTCACCTCAAATTGGTTAGTTTTATCCTCCAACTCCTCCACGTGCACTCCAAACTTCAGCTTAAAATGTGCAGAATGCCAATAAGCACTTGGATTTGGTCGATTTTCTCCTCAAAATCCTCCACGTGCACTTAAACCTTCAACTTGTTGTACCCAAACCAAATTTTTTACTTCATTAAGGCATTTTGCTTAAAAGAGTCTAAACCTTGTTAAAATGATGTCAAAATATAGATTTTGGGAAAGTCAAGTATGGACATTAGTTAGTGTCATGTCAGTCATCAACAAAAATTGGCTAGTGCCTGGAGGTCAAAACATGAACCTGGGACTCAAAGCAGGACATGTTATGATGGAGAAATGCTTCACGACAAAATTATACTCCTACAAGGTCAATTCAGTGGCCAGAACAGTGTTTACGGAGGTTGAAACAGATGAAGATTTATGTAGAAAGCATATCTGTGCCCCTATAGCCCAAGGGTGCCCTTCTTTTTGAAGGCTCAGATTTAGTTGCATGTGCTTGTAGATATCTTCAATCTCTTCAAGATTAGTCCAACTTTTCGACGATCTATCAAGTGAGGTCATTTGAAGTGTAGAACATTGGCAATTGAAGTTAGAAGCGGAAGGTACGAGGAGGTTGCATGCCACAAAGGCTGTCAAGTTTTTAGTTTCTGTGCCCTTGTAGCCTAGGGGGGGCATTGAATTTGACCCCTTAGATGGATGAATTTGCAAATTATGTTTTCGACAGATGTTTTCTAACTCAGTTCAGCTCCGCAACACACCAGTTCGTGAGATGATTTGACATTTTGAGTGATTGTGGCAGAGGTTCTACCAAGCACGTAAATCAGAGGGTGGAAAAATGTAGAAATACACACTTGTACCTCTGTAGGCCAGGGGCACCTAGCCTTTAGGCCTTCTAGATGGGGACTTTTGCAGTCACAGTCTTCACGAGACTTGTGCGGAATTACTCCAGCTATCCAATGAGTCCAGCCATCAACCTTCAGGATTTGGAAAATGCCCGTATGTGAGGGGTCAGTGTAGAGTGCTGAAGAAATCAGATAGCCAACAAAATGGCTAAGTATGGAAAATACACATCCCCTTGGAAAAGGCACCCTTTTTTTTGAGGTCTTAGAAGCAATTTTCTTGCTTCGTCACCTCCAGAGACATCTCTTGTAAGTTGTTCTAGCTATGCAAAGAGATTGACGGTGCATGATTTGGAGCACCCCAGCTCTCGGTGTCAGGGGTCAAAGTATGACATCTAGATCAAAGTTACACTTTTGTCAAATTAGTGATTGCACCTTCATAGGCTAGGGGCACCCTTGCTTTTGGGGTTCCTAATGTAGCTTTCAGATGCCTTACATACAATCGTTAGATGCAGAATTCTTCTAGTCATGCAATGAACCTATCATCCAGTCAGTGGGGGCCATTGATCACCAATAGTGGTAGTTTGAAGCGTCAGATGGAAAAACAGAGAAATAGTTGTCTAGAAACCTTGCATAAATTTAATCAAAGGCGCCTAATTTTTTGAGGTGTGAAACGTTGATTTTAGCAGTTGTAACTCCCAATAGACATTTCATCCTTGCTCTGATGGCTTCATGATGGATATCTCAGCTCAGTCATAGGCTCACTTAGTCACCCAGAAATCAGGGCTCAATAGGGGCAACTATAACTTTCAGTGATCTATAAAGTAGGAAGTTAGCGAAAAATCTCATAACTTTTGCAAATGGACGGCTAGAGAGTTAAATTTTGACTTTCCAGAATCAATATGCAAAGATTGTTGCTAATTTATTAAAAAAATATTAAATTCAACTTTTTGCATGCAAGCATTTAAATGGGCGATTTTCTTCAATAATTTATTATTGACGCCTTTTGTAATATTTAATTACAAATTCACATGTTAAAAAGAACTAAATATTTTAATATTATTTTATTTCCGAGACTTTGAGTCAGTCTTAGTTGAACTGGAGGGGGTCCAATAAAAAGACTTCTTTTGTTAGTCAGGGTTTAAAGCTTGCAGTGGCACCATTATGGTACGATTTTTCTCTATTTAATCAAGTTCGACATCATTTCTCATTCATCCAGCTTAAGCAAAGACAAATTCCTTCCTGAGTTGGGAGAATTTTCATCAGCAATCAGTTGCAAACACCTCAAAATTATTCTTTTGCAGGTATAAGTCCAGATTCATCAGCAAAATTCAAAATTATTCTTTTGCCGACTGTTGATTGGTTTGCCAAAGAATATTCACCAGTGAAGGAGAGGTCGAGTAGAGTTATTCAGAATAGACTACTCTACCTTGAAAGCAAGAAGTCTAGGAGGGTAGTCATGTCTAGAACAGAGCCGCCACTGGTGGATGCTTCACTACCTTCCTTGTATAAACCTAAACAAAAGAAAAGGAGTAACCCTCCTAAGAAGAGTCAAGCGCCTAACAACTCAAAAGGGAAGGCACTTGATACTGAGACACACATGAAGCCTGTTAGAGATCCAATTCAGAGTTTTCCAGAGCCTAAGGTTCAACCATGCATACCATCATCGACACCAGAGTAGTCTCCAGTTCCAATTCACATTGATTTGGACCTGGACACGCCACCTCGCAGTAATACCTCTACATGTTCACTCTCGTTAGAGCGTCACATTACTAGTACAGATCCTTCTAGTAGGATTAGTCGAGACTCATCTTGGCTTGAGAGTCAATTGGGAAGGAAGAGGAGGCAACCGTCGTACGTACTTGATCATTCAGATTTTGATCATGCCTACTAGGATGTGCCCGACAAGAGGATCAAGAAACAAGCCCATGTGGAGAGGAACAATGACAAGGAGATTGCCATTGAGACTGATGTACCTCTAAAGGGTAAGAGTCTGAGCGAGATTGAAGTTTAGGACTTTGAAGTGATCACAGTCAACATTGGTCGAAGCACACGCTAGATAGAGGTTGATCTCCTACAGGTTCCAACAGATAGCGTGAGGGATAAAATAATGAAAGATGGAGAAGATAAGGCATCCCTAAAGGCTGAAATCTAGTAGGTTCATCAAGAAATTTCTAGCCTTGTACATAGAATGGAAGATGTCACCATCACGCTCCCATCGATGCTAGAGCCACCAGAAAAACAAGGTCAACTTGATCACCTGGTTGCTTATGGAAATAATTTGGAAGATTGGGAGGAGGATTTCATTACTAGAGGCCGCGTTGTGCTTGCAAAGTCATACCAGTTGTAGTACAATGCACGCGAACTCCGTCTACGTCTCTAAGATGAGGAGCGAGACTTAGCGATGTACAAGCCTAGAGATGAGATTATAATTGCTCACCTAAGGATGGCATATGAATTAGTCACAAATGTAGAAGATAAAGAGGATATCTACACTTGGAGGACATAGTTGATCTTCAAGGCGAAGATAGAGGAGACAATGGCATCATAATTGGTTGAGAGCAGAGAGCACATTACTAGTGCACTTTGATACGTGAGAACTATTGTGTCTCACATACCATGCCGATATTAGCTTGAAGGTGGTGTGTATGTTGAGCTTGCTGATGTACATTCAGAGCTCTAGGCACTCATTCATAGTATTTTCAATGGGGAGACCATTGGCTATAAGATGAATCAACTGACAGTCATGTTAGCATTGTTTGATGAGGTAACCAGGAGTAGAGGTGAACTTTAGTGCCAGATCATAGGCGGTGAGGACATGCTGCACAAACACAATATACTTCGACAAAGTATTACTACCCCCTGGATGGTGACAGTCAACAACCTTGTGGAGGGGTTAGTTGCTCAAGATAACATCCAGTGATTAGTTAGTTAGAACCTATAGTTGTCTGCAAGGATAGAATTAGGAGCATGCAATTAGAACTCGACTTTCATCTTTAGTTCTCTTTGCTAGGACCATGCACACATGTCTATCTTATCCTCAAAGATATTTTGCAGAACTTGGAGTTTCATTTAGGTTTTTCATTAACTGATGGTAGTGTTCTAGTTAACTTGCTTTCAATAAGGACATGCATGCTTGCACATTGTCCACTTAGATTAGATGTACCAATTAACTAATGGTAGCTTTCCAATTAATTGTATAGTTTTCTTTATTAGGGTTTAGCAATAAATCTTGCATGCATTACAAGACTGTAGTTGACTCAGTGATTTTAGGGTTCCCTACGCCTTTCAATGTCTATAAATAAGAGCTTTCAGCTCATTTGTAAATAAATTTTGCATGAGAGAGTAATATATGTTGTGCCCACCTTGCCTGTAATATTGCTTATTCTGTATCTATTCACAAGTATTTATTATGATGATGAATTTTTAAGCCACTCGGGTTTCATTCTGTTATTATGGTGAATGCTTATCTTAGTTAAATATAGTGGCTAGTTTGATTGTAAATTGTATGTGTGTTTCATCTATGCAATTTACTGTCCTAGTTGGCTATCCTTTATGTTGTGTTTCTAATAAGCCTATTCAGAAGAGAAAATAGTTGTGCCCACCTTGCCTTCACGTTGTGAATCTGTACCTAAAGCTTATCGTTTGATGTGTGTGCTAATAAACTTATTCAGTCTAGCATATAGTTGCACCCACCTTGCCTTCATGTTGTGAAGCTGTACACGATTTATTGTATAAAATCATTCTCGCTCCGTTTCCTCATGCTCTGATTTCTTGAGGAGATTGGATAGTATAAGCTAGTTAGTTTTGAGTTGTAGTTAAGATTTGTGAAATTAGAAAATCCTTGGCTACAACGTTTGTGGTTTTTCTTAACCTTGTGCCTCTTTCAGTTGAGACAAAAAGATAGGAATTAGTTTAGTTTACTTTTTTCAAGCATTTTTCTGTACGAGGGAGCTTCCCCTCTTAATTTGAAGAGCACTCATCATGCAGTGTGCATAGCTATTCATACCAACTTGCACTCCAGAGGTGTTAGTTGTTACGCCAATAGTTTTCTGGCACCCACCGTGGGGTACGAGCCAAGAAAACTTCTCAAAGCTTAGGCTTTGCATGGTTATGACTATTTGGCATCCTACTAGTCCAGTACAACAACTAGGACTAATTTTTCTTGTTATAAAACCGAATCTAGTTTTCATCAAAGTAGAGCAGTTAGACATCATCAGTAGCTTGCACACTTTTATCTTTGAAAATCATACATCTACCACTTAGTGGAGAAACGTGGCTACCACTATGGATAAAGAAGAATAGAAAGCAGATCTTGTAGTAGGTAGATCAGTCTTGCCACCTCCCACATGGAATTAAGCATCTTGGCATATTGAGAATATACAAGAAGAAGGAGAGGTAATCCTCGTTGTTGGTATGTGGCGACTGATCATGCTATACTATACAAAAGGAAAAAATCAATGAAAAAAGAAAAATATGACTTTGTAGAACCCAAAATCTGGAAGCTTCTTAGCTTGTTAAAAAGGGGTTTGGATGGGTGTTACAGTATGATGAAAAACACGATTATTCACAAGATTGTAATAGGTTTTTTCACTAGATAATAAAATCATTGGATGGCTACGGTTTGGTGGATGTAGCCCAGATTGGGTGAACCACGTTAAATTCTCCGTGTTATAATTTATTCTATGTGTGTTTTAGTTTCTCTGTTTATTAATTAAATCTGCATTTAATTGTTAGATATCTACCATTTCTATCCCTAACAAGTGGTATCAGAGCGGGTTGTGTTTCGATTATCATCTGTAAGAAGGTCTCACGGTTGAGTGAGAGTAATGGCAGACGAGGGTAAGAAGGTTGAGAAGTTTAATGGGTAGAACTATCAGTTATGGTAGATGCAGATGGAGGACTACCTCTATCAGAAGGATTTATGGCAGCCATTGGAAGGGAAAACCAAGAAACCCTCAACAATGTCTGATGAGGACTGGGAGATTTTGCATAGAAAGGCTCTTGGCAGTATTCGTTTATGCCTGGTATAATCGGTGGCATTCAATATTACAAAAGCAAAGACAACTCAAGAGTTGATGGAAACCCTAGCGAAGTTATATGAAAAGCCTTCTGCTTCGAATAAGGTATTTCTTATGAAGCATTTATTTAATATGAAAATGGTAGAAGGTGGGTCAGTTACTGATCATTTAAATGAGTTTAATACAATTACCAGTCAATTAACTTCTGTAAAAGTAAACTTTGATGAAGAAGTTAGGGCTCTTTTGATTCTATGTTCTTTGCCTAAAAGCTGGAATAGCTTGGTAATGGTTGTTAGCAATTATGTTTCTGGTTCGAATACATTGAAATTTGATGATGTTGTTGGTGTTATTTTGAGCGAGGAAATTCGTAGGAAAAGCTCAGGTGGAACATCCACATTAGATAGTGTTTTGAATGTAGAAAGCAGGGGCAGAACAAAGGAGAGAGGAAACAATTCTAGTGTTAGCACTTGGATTTTGCACCTTGTTGAATGTAAAATTCAACAATCCAGTGTAACATGGGAAGACCTCTAAAGTTGTGGGTTACTTGTAAGCCACAAAGGTCAACCTCCGGAGAAGGACGACTTCCTTTGGTATCACCTAAACTACTGATTCTGTAATGGAAAAGGGGGAAGGAGTGCATAAAAATGAAAACTAAACCCTATGGTGATACACCGAACTGATAGAAATCATGAAATGAAAACAAGATGAACATACACTAGAAAACTAATGATAGCTATTTCTTTTACTCAACATAAACTTTGTGAACTTATGCATCATTCTTGAAAAGGCTTAATCTACATATATATTTTAAGAAGGAAAGATGAATTTCACAACTTTAAGGTTCAAATGTAGACTTAGAAAAAGCACAGTTCAAAACTTGCATAATTTGATAGACAAAAAAAAGAAAGTAGTATGAATACTAACACTGGTTTCCAAGGTAATATCTATATTTCATATTCCAAAATCCAAATGAGTTACAAAGCATACATCAGCTGAGAAAGGATTTAAGAAAAATCACTAACTCTCTAGAATGCATAATCAAAACTACTTTACAAAGAGGCAAAAAAGCCATATATACAAAAGTCCTAGCCCCCTAGGGCTTACAAAAATATCAACCTCCAGAAAGATCCGCCCCTAGATCTTTTAATGAAGTTAATGCTCCATTAAACGTGTATCCCTGCTATCCATGTTGGTGAAGGGTCGCTCCAGGAATGGCCTCCTTGATCTTTTGCAACAATCACATTAACTTTATGGCCCCCGTGTCCATCCTCGAACTTCCATCAAAGCTCCTTTGAATGTTTCTGAGTGCTCTCATAAATGTCGATCCTCCCCTGCCAGTCAACATCCCAACTATCCTTGCGGTCTCATCCTTTCTGTTCTTCTCCTGTTCTAGACCCTTCCGCAAGTTGACCTCTTCTAGAAATAGCATCAGATTTTTCCATTTGATCTCCACACCATTGCTTCCCCGAGCCGCTCCATCACTTTTGATCTCAGAGCAGATCCATGTTGCTTACATTCTGTTGATCTTCTTCATAGGGGTAGTCAATCAGCCAAGATGCCTAGGGTTCACCTTTAGTTCTCTCTTTGATTGGTTGAACTCGTGCCACATAGATTTCCAGACAGTCAAAGGTCGCTTCATCAGAATCTCATGTCAGTGAGACACTAGCCGTGTCTTGCCGATGCGATTATTCCCTTCAACAGTTATCGGCATAGCTCACAACCATCAGCAAGAGTTCATAGCAAGCTGCAAAAGTCATATCGACATCCCTAAAACCATCGGCAAGTTGATCGCTATCGGCAAGACTCCCCTCAGTCAGTGAGAGATTATACCGAAGGCATAACCTTCAGCGAGACAAACAAGCATCAGCGAGACATCTCACCAAGCTCGAAACATTTTGGCGAGCTCACCCCACTTGTGCACAATGGTCGGCGAGACACCATCAGGTCGGCAAGAATTCTTACCGAACTCAAAACATTACGTTGAAGGCACCCTTCTATCGGCAGGACTTCCTCATTCGGCCAAACTTTATGCCGAAGGAAAACTCTCTCGGCGAGACCATCACTTGTTGACAGGATGTCTCCTTGAGCTCCTATTTCTTTGGCGAGACCCTATCGGGTTGGCAAGACCTCACACCGAGCGCCAAACATTACACTGAGACCCTTCATTTCAGTGAGACCTTGCTTAGTTGGTGAGACATCACAGCGAGGGCACCAACTTTTGCCGAGACCTTCGTCCTTCGGCAGGACTTCTCCCCGACGCCAACCGTTTTGGCGAGACCACCATCATTCACCAAGACTTCACCTGGTCGGTGAGACATCTCCCCGAGCTCAAAACATTATGTCGAAGGCACCCTTCTATCGGCCAAACTTTCTTGGGTCGGCAAGACATCATGCTGAACCCTTCATCTTTCGGCGAGCTCAGACCATTTTGGGGAGACCACCAACCATCGGCGAGACATCATACCAAAGGCGATCTCCTTCAATGAGAAAAACATGTAGTCGGAGAGACATCATCTCGACGCAAATCATTCCCCCCGACGCCACCCTGGTGAACAACTGTCGGCGAGACATCCCAAGCAGAGAGAGATAAAACTTTATAGTGACCGAGATGTCTTGGCGACCTGAAGCAAAGTTAATCCATTAGGCCCTTATGAATACTTGAAAAATAGACCCCTGCCTGTTTGAGCTAGTAGATTTCCATCGGGCAACATTTCTGGTGACCTTTGCAGGATGTTTGCCTACTAAACCTGGAAACTAGTAGCCAAAACTTGTCCATTGGGCTTGGAGTCACTTAGTAAAAACCTCAGAATAGACCAAGAGCAGTTCACACATGGCTGCAACTCACTTGAGACTCATAAAGCAGATAAGGACACTGGAAACTTATTGAAACTGGAGAAACTGAAGTGAAACTACCAAACTGTGCTGGAACAACACTTAGGAAATGCAACAACAACTAAACTAAAGTGCATAAGCACTTATTGAAAGCATAAAACCTAACCTAATATGTACAATGATAAATCATACCTCAAAACAACGTTTGAGGTGAATCCCATTAACTGGGATTGGTAACTTTTCTCCATTCGTGTTTGATAATTGGAATGCATTATGCTCCTTGCATTCAGTAACAACAAAAGGGCCTCCCCATAAATGGTCAAATTTTGTATGTTTTCCTGGACCACTCTTTAGCACATCCCACTTGAGAACAATATCCCCTTCCTTGAAAACTTTGGTTGTAGCCTTTTTATCAAATGTTTTCTTCGTTTGGAGTTGATGATACTCCAAAGTTTTCATTGCTTTGTCTCTGGATTCTTCGAGCTCCATGAGCTCTGCATATCTCACGGACATTGGGTCCTGTTCTTCATACATCTCCAACTGGTGAACAATGTCTAGAGCTGGAAGCTCTACATATAGAGGTAATCTAGCCTCTTTACCATAAATGAGGAAATATGGGGAATTACCAACTGATCTTTTAGGGGTTATTCTATCTGCCCAAAGTGCAGATTTCAATGTGGTATGCCAAATTCTTTGATTATCTTCCATAGTCCTCTTAATGATTCTGATCAAGTTTTTATTTGTACTTTCAGCTAATCCGTTACCTTGTGGGTAATAATTGGAGGAAGTATTCAAATGAATTATGTGTTTAATAGCCCAATCTGTGACTCTTAACCCAACAAATGCAAGAGCATTATCTGAAATGATGGAGCCAGGAACTCCAAATCTGGTGATTATATCTTCATAAAAACTCAAAACTGAAGATTCATTTGCTTCTTTCAAAGCTGTTGCCTCTGTCCATCGTGTGAAATAGTCTGTAGTAGTAATCACCCACTTGTGACCAACACTGGATGGTGGATTAATTGGCCCAATAAAGTCAATGCCCCATCTCATGAAGGGCTGCTCTACCTGAATTGGATGTAGAGGCATAGCAGACATCTTTTCCTTTCCTACAAACAAAGCACATTTCACACACTTCCTTGACCATGCATATGCATCTTTAAACAAGCTGGGCCAGTAGTAACCAACTCTCATAATTTTCCAAGCAGTTGTCCTTGGAGCAAAGTGGCCTCCTGAAACTCCATCATGAAACTCATGCAGTACTTTTTCTGTTTGATCAGTATCAATACACCTTAACAAGACACCATTCATATCTTTCTTGAAAAGGATATTATCAATGAGGACATAAGGAATTGACTGCAATATGAAGTATCTTCATTTTGCTCTGTCTAGACCTGGTGGACATTCACCAGTACGAAGAAAGTGGGTCATTTCTTGAACCCAACCTACAACTGATGTAGGTGCAGTAGCTTGAACATTTTGAGGTGATCAGTATTAGCTAAAACAACACCAGTTTCTAATTTCTGTGCATCTTCAGAAGTGGAGGCAAGTTGCTCACAAAGTCCTTTACCTCTGACAAGTTTTGTGATGTTGATATTGACATCAAATTCCATTACTTTTGTGATCCATCCCGCTCTTTTCTCACTCAGATCTTTGTTCAATAAAAATTCCTTCACACTTGGGTGTGCAACCAAAATATGAATTTTATTGTTTGAAACTAGAGGCTTAAACTTCTTTAGGCTTCTGATCACAGTGAGAACATGTTTCTCAACAAATGTATATTTCTCTTCATAATCAACATGTACTTGACTAAAGAAAGCTATTGGCTGCTCTAAATTATTATTGTTTTTCTAAACCAGCATAGCAGAAATTGAACTAACGCTGCCAAAAGCATATAAGAAGAAGTCTTTAGAGAAATATGGATTTACCAGTGTTGGAGCTGATGCTAAAGCTTCCTTGATTTCTTCAAAACTACGTTTGGCTTCTTTAGTCCAGCTTAAAACTGCATTCTTTTTAAGCATGATAGTCAAGGGTTGTAGTAAATTTGCAACATCAGGAATGAATCTTCTTAAAAAGTTGATTCTCCCTAAAAAGATCTGCAATCCTTTCTTATGATTAGGTAATGGCAGTTCGAGTATAGCCTTAACTCTTTCAGGATCAATGGTAACTCCATCTTTTGATACTATGTGGGCTAACAGTTTACCTTCATGAACTGCAAAAATACTCTTTTTCAGATTGAGAGATATTCCATATTCTCTGTATTTTTCAAAAACTTACTTTAGATGTGACAAGTGTTCATCTGCATTCTTTGAATATACAGTTATGTCATCTAAGTAAACTAGCAAAAATTTCTGGATTAAACTCTAAAATGCCATATCCATGGCACGATGAAAGGTGGCACTAGCATTAGATAAACCAAAAGGAATTCTCTTGTAAGCCATAGTGCCCCATTTTGTTGTAAATGTTGTTTTATATTGATCCTCCTCTTTGACTATAATCTGGTTATAACCAAAATATCCATCCAGAAGAGAAAATATCTCTGAACCAGTAATAGCTTGGAGAATTTGTTCCATAGACGGAAAGGGGTAATGATCCTTCAGAGATGCTCTGTTAAGATCTCTAAAATCCACACATAATCTTATCTCACCATTCTTTTTTCTAACCAGAACAAGGTTAGAAACCCAAGATGTGTGTTTAATTGGAAATACAATACCCCCCTCAACTAACTTGGTTAGCTCTTTGATCATTAAAGGTTCAAGCTTGGGGTTCAATGGTCCCTGTTTTTGTCTAATAGGCTTGGCACTAGGTTCTAACTCAATTGTATGTTGTGCAATATGCGGATCAAAACCTCTTAAATCAAAATATTGCCACGCAAAAACATCATGATACTCTTGACATAAAACAATGAAAGCTCTCTTATCTTCAACTGAACAGATTTTGCCTAATTTGAGAAGCTTACCTTTAAATATTTCCACTTCTTCATAATGATCTTCTTTTACTTGAATGCTGAATTTGTTCTTCTTAAGCTGGTCATCAGAATTGAATATGGATTCCAAGGTAACCAACCCTTTGGGAAGTTTATTTGTCTTCAGCTGTATCACTTGATCATCATACTACTATTTGATCTTTTCTTGGTTCACTACAGAAAATTGACCTTCTTGGAGCAGAAAGGCTAAAATTTGTTCATCACTTTCAAATACCTGCCAGTTAATGTTGTTATCAGGAATTGATGGCTTGATAACCACCTTGACATACTGTTGTATTTTATCCTTTTTAACATCACCTGGGATATCAAACTGTGCTCCAATTGCTGCAAGTCTATCAACATGCTTATTCTAATTTCATGGAACAAAAATTAGATTGAAGGCATTAAATTCTTCAATTATATTCCATACTCTGTTTCTGTAAGACTTCAAAGCATCATTCTTGGAAACATTCAGCCCTCTAACCTGATTAACTATCAATTCACTGTCTCCATAGACTTTCAAACAATCAATTCCTCTTTTCCTTGCCCACTCAAGGCCTTGAATGAGTCCTTCATACTCAGCACTGTTGTTAGAACATGCAAAAGAAAAACGAAAGGCTGAAAAATACTTATTGGAGAAACCAACATTGCACCTCCACCTGCTCCATTCTTGCTTCTGGAACCATCAAAAAATATTTCCCAGAGTTCACTTTGCTATTGCAACAATTGATCTATACTCTTTTCAAGGTTTGGAACCTCTGCATCAGGTTCAAGCATCACATAATTACCCATACCGACATCTTGAATAAGGTCTTGAGGATTGTCCAACACATTTTCAGCTGCCCATTCATCTAGCAGCACATCAGGAACAACTTCTGCTTGAAGTTCTTGAGCGGCAGCCAATTCACTGTTAGTAAAAATGACACAATTTGTGTCTGTAGCAGTAGGAACAACATTAATAGGACTTGGGTTATATGGCTCAATGTGATCTTTAGCCAAATTTTCAGATTTAATGGTAACCTTAGTTCCATATCATGTTCTAAACAACATATGTGACCAATCAGCTAACACATAACCACCTATCTTAGTTGTAAAGTCTCTTGAGAGGCACAAAGAAAAGAAAGGTGGGAGATCTATGACACATATGTCCTAAGGAATTGAAAAATTCGGACAAGCATGAGGGGTAAGACTCAAATATCTGATAACACCCAATGTATTAACAGAAGTACCATCAAATTGAATTACTCCTTTCTCTAAAGGCTGATACTTTAGCCCAAGCTTGTCAGCAATTTGCTTTGGCATTATTGAGCTACTAGCTCCACTGTCTACCATATAGTTATGAACTAACTTATCACCTATAATTATAGACACATAAAATGGAGGTGGTTTGACTTCTTTTCCTGCCTCTTTGTTGGGCTGTTTATCCTTTTCTTGAGGATTATTTGTCAACACAACTCTAACCTGACCTATTGGAGACTTAGATTCATCAGACACTTTAAGATTTGACAAAGCTGAGTGTAACATATCTTTTTGACCTGGGATAGCTAATGAATCCCACATAGACATCGTTACGTTCATCTTTTTCATACTATCAAAAATATTATAGGGTATAGTTGGGTTAAATTTATGATGTACCTTTATGCCAGCACGATCAACTTGCAAGTGTGGCTACTCCTTAACTGGGAGTTGCTGATTTCTTTGCAAACCACGAGTCACTTGAGATGTAGATGGTTCTGCAGCTGCTGTTTTTCCTTTATCAGCTGCTTGATCCAACTCAAAAGCTCTTTTCTTCGCCCTTGTGTTAGCTGCAACTGGAGAATTATCTTCGTTCAATCCACAAAATTCTTCACCTTGCCAGTTAAGTAGGGTAGTATCATTGGTAAGCTGATCTTGGTGTTGTGGAGATACATCATTGAATTCATTCTGCTGTGAACTCGAGGCATTCTGTACCATAAATGCTTGATTAATAAGTCCATTTGAGCAAGTGACTTGATTGCGAGATTGGTTACAAGGGTAGCACAATTCATAATGTACTGCTAAGTTGTTTTAAATAGGGACAAGATCCTTAACTGCACTAACAAGTGCTGGAGCATAAGCCTGAAAAGGTCTTGTGTTTACACTCTATCTTGGGCCCTGGTAGTTGCCTTGATAAGCCTGTCTATTACCCTAATATTGCTGTTGCTGACCTGAATTCTGCTGTTGATAAGGCATGTTATATGCTTGTTGCTTTTCCAAGCTCACAAGCTTATTTCCAAAAGTCTGTAATAAACTTTTGATTTCTTGTAATTCATTTGAAGATCTTGGAACAACAGTTTCTTGTGTTACAACAGCTGATATTGCTGGAACAGGTGGCAAAGGTGCAAAAGGTGGTATCTGCAAAGGGATATTCGAATGAATATCTAGAAATATAGGCATTGGTGGCCTAGGAGCAAGTTTACTAGCTTGTATTAGGTTGTTTTCAACTCTGATTGCTATTTCAAATGCATCTGGTAGAGAAATACCCCCCATTGATTGTATCATGACAACTATATCACTGTTAAGGGCCTTCAAAAAGTACAAAATGCATATTCTGGAGGTGGTCTCACTGTTGTAGGAATTCTATCCCAGGTTCTTTGAAATCTGAAATTGAAATCATTCATTTGCTCCTGAGGAGCCCTCTTAAGTGTAGTTAATTGCTCCAATAAAGACAGATTATTAGACCTGTCCTGAAACTGCCTGTGTAATTGTCACCTAATTCATCCCAAGTGGCAACTGAACCCACTCCAAGACTCCTGAACCACTGTAATGCTCTTCCTTTGAATGATGCTGCAAGTAGTCTTACAGCTACGTCTTCTTGTGTGATATGGTGCACACCACATAAGGAAGCAACATCTCGTATATGTTCAATCGGGGTAGTCTGATCTTCCCCAGTGAAAGTTGGCAAACTTTTCAAAGCTTCCATTCGAATGTCATTGTGCTGTGTCAAATTTAATGGACTACCTCCATTAAATGGCACAAAAGGCTGATTTCTGGGAGTAGCCATTAGAGGTGGATTTGAATTTGTAAAAACTGCAGTTGATGAACTTGCTGCAACAACAGAACTTGAAAATATATAACTAGCAAAAAGAGTTGAATTGCTTAAAGGAGACCCTTCTGTTCCAAGGCTAGGTGAGGCTGAACGATTCTCAAATTTTTTTTTAGATGGTCTTCCTCTCCTTCTTGATGGTGAAAACACAATTTCTGGTCTAACACCAAGTGGTGTAGACTGTACTCTCTTAGAAGGAGGTGCCCTTTTTGTTGCTTTGCCTTGTCTTCTGGGTGGTGACAGCTGCAGATATTCAAAAGGAGTTGAGCTGCTCCTTGTTTGAACTCTTCTCATAAACTATGAAAGCACTGATTATGAAGTTCTCTCTCTTTATGGAGTCGCCAAGTATGCAAAAATGACTTCTGTAAAGTCTAAAACCTGCTGGTTGCATACCAAACCAACGATATAATGTGGAACTTGTCCCACCTGGCGTGCCAGAACTGTTAGCACTTGAATTTTGCACCCTGTTGAATGTAAAATTCAACAATCCAGCTTAACATGGGAAGACCTCTAAAGTTGTGGGTTACTTGTAAGCCACAAAGGTCAACCTCTGAAGAAGGCTGACTTCCTTTGGTATCACCTAAACTACTGATTCTGTAATGGAAAAGGGGGAAGGAGTGCATAAAAATGGAAACTAAATGCTATGGTGATACACTGAACTGACAGAAATAATGAAATGAAAACAAGATGAACATACACTGAAAAACTAATGATAGCTATTTCTTTTACTCAACATAAACTTTGTGAACTTATGCATCATTCTTGAAAAGGCTTAATCTGCATATATATTTTAAGAAGGAAAGATGAATTTCACAACCTTAAGGTTCAAATGCAGACTTAGAAAAAACATAGTTCAAAACTTGCAAAATCTGATTGACAAAAAAAAGAAAGTAGTATGAATACTAACACTGGTTTCTAAGGTAATCTCTATATTTCATATTCCAAAATCCAAATGAGTTACAAAGCATACATAAGCTGAGAAAGGATTTAAGAAAAATCACTAACTCTCCAGAATGCATAATCAGAACTACTTTACAGAGAGGCAAAACAACCATATATACAAAAGTCCCAGCCCCCTAGGGCTTACAAAAATATCAACCTCCAGAAAGATCCACCCCTAGATCTTTTAATGAAGTTAATGCTGCATTAAACATGTATCCCTGCTATCCATGTCGGTGAAAGGTCGCTCCAGGAATGGCCTCCTTGATCTTTTGCAACAATCGCATTAACTTTATGGCCCCTGTGTCCACCCTCAAACTTCCATCAGAGCTGCTTTGAATGTTTTTGAGTGCTACCATAAATGTCGATCCTCCCCTGCCAGCCAACATCCCAGCTATCCTTGCGGTCTCATCCTTTCTGTTCTTCTCCTATTCTAGACCCTTCCGCAAGTTGACCTCTTCTAGAAACAACATCAGATTTTCCCATTTGATCTCCACACCATTGCTTCCTCGAGCCGCTCCATCGCTTTTGATCTCAGAGTAGATCCATTTTGCTTACATTCCATTGATCTTCTTCACAGGGGTAGTCAATCAGCCAAGCCGCCCAGGGTTCACCTTTAGTTCTCTCTCTAATTGGTTGAACTTGTGCCACGTAGATTTCTAGACGGTCAAAGGTTGCTTCATCAGAATCGCATGTCGGTGAGACACTAGCCCTGTCTCGTCGATGCGATTATTCCCTTCAGCAGTTATCGGCATAGCTCACAACCATCAGCAAGAGTTCATAGCAAGCTGTAAAAGTCATATTGACATCCCTAAAACCATCAAAAAGTTGATCACTATCGGCAAGACTCCCCTCAGTCGGCGAGAGATTATACCGAAGGCATAACCTTCGGCGAGACAAACAAGCATCAGCGAGACATCTCGCCGAGCTTGAAACATTTCGGTGAGCTCACCCCACTTGTGCACAATGGTTGGTGAGACACCATCGGGTCAGCAAGACTTCTTACCGAACTCAAAACATTACGCTGAAGGCACCCTTCTGTTGGTAGGACTTCCTCATTCGGCAAAACTTTATGCTGAAGGAAAACTCTCGTGGCGAGACAATCGCTTGTCGGCAGGACGTCTCCTCGAGCTCCTATTTCTTCAGTGAGACCCTATCGGGTCGACAAGACCTCACACCAAGCGCCAAAAATTACACCAAGACCCTTCATTTCGGCGAGACCTTGCTTAGTCGGTGAGACATCACAGCGAGGGCACCAACTTTCACCGAGACCTCTATCCTTCGGCAGGACTTCTCCCCGACGCCAGCCGATTTGGCGAGACCACCATCATTCGCTGAGACTTCACCTGGTCAGCAAGACATCTCCTCGAGCTCAAAACATTATGCCGAAGGCACCCTTCTATCGGCCAGACTTTCTTGGGTCGGCAAGACATCATGACGAACCCTTCATCTTACAGTGAGCTCGAACCATTTCAGGGAGACCACCAACCATCGGCAATCTCCTTTGGCAAGACAAACATGCAGTCAAAGAGACATCATCCTGAAGCTAATCATTCCCCCTGATGCCACCCTGGTGAACAACTGTCGGTGAGACATCCCAAGCGGAGAGAGATATAAAACTTTACAGCGATCGAGATGTCTTGGCGACCTTAGGAAAAGTTAATCCATTGGGCCCTTATTAATACTTGAAAAATAGACCCTTGCCTATTTGAGCCCATAGATTTCCATCGGGAAACATCTAGAAATCATGGGAAGTCACGAGGAAAATCAAAGGATAGAAGGTCCCAATCTAGAGACAAGAGGGATTGCTGGTATTGTGGTAAGCCTGGTCATTTAAAGAAGGATTGCTGGTCTCAGAAAAATAAAGGAGACAAAAAAGAAGGAAGTAAAGAGGCAAATGTGGTAAGTAATAAATCTGATGAGGATGCTTTGATTCTTTCCCTTGATAATGCTGATGATTCTTGGGTATTAGATTCAGGGGCTTCATTTCATGCTACCCCCCATAGAAGTTATTTTCTTGATTATGTCCAAGGGGATTTTGGGATGGTTTATTTAGGAGATAATGAACCTTGTCAGATTGTTGGAAAGGGAAGAATCAAGATTAAGTTGCAGAATGGGAATCATTGGATACTACATGAGGTAAGGCATGTTCCAAAGTTAAGCATAAATTTAATTTCAGCAGGGCAACTAGATGATGAAGGTTGTGTTGTTACATTTAGTGATAAAAATTGGAAGGTCACAAAGGGTGCCTTAGTGGTAGCAAAAGGTGTGAAAGTAGGCACCTTATATCTTTGTATAGGTCATACTATTCCTTCTACTTTAATTGTTATGGAAAAAGGTCAATGTTT
Organism: Sequoia sempervirens; assembly: GCA_007258455.2. Taxonomy (NCBI): domain Eukaryota; kingdom Viridiplantae; phylum Streptophyta; class Pinopsida; order Cupressales; family Cupressaceae; genus Sequoia; species Sequoia sempervirens. The sequence continues at coordinate 254,155,803 of VDFB02047230.1, read as the reverse complement.
AGGAACAATTGCTGCAGTTCAATAGGTAGAAGATCATACAGTTGCTATGGACTCTGAATCAACACTGTGGCATAATAGACTTAGGCATATGAGTGCAAAAGGTATGAAAGTACTTCATTCAAATAATGTTTTACCAGGTCTAAGATGTGTTAATATGGATTTCTGTGAAAGTTGTGTGTATGGAAAACAAAAGAGAGTAAGTTTTCTCAAGGATGGGAAGCAAAAGAAAGATGAGAAATTGGAGCTTGTGCATACGGATGTATGAGGACCAACTCAGGTATCTTCTCTTGGTGGCTCTTTGTATTATGTTACATTCATTGATGATGCAACTAGGAAGGTATGGATTTATTTCCTTAGGTAGAAATCTGATGTATTGGAAACTTTTTAAAAATGGAGAAGCTTGGTTGAGAATGAGACAGGTAAAAAACTAAAATTTCTCAGATATGATAATGGTGGTGAGTATTGCAGCAAAGAGTTTGAAGATTATTGTTCCTCTAATGGTATTCGTAGGCAGAAAATGGTTCCAAGGACTCCACAAGAAAATGGAGTGGCTGAGCGCATGAATGGAACAATAAGGGAGCGTGCACAGACTATGCGATTGTATGTTAGGTTGCCTTTAAGAATGTGGGCAGAGACTGTAAACACTACTGTTTATTTAAATAATAGAGGTCCCTCTAATCCTTTGGGTTGTGGTATTCCAGAGGAAGCATGGAAAGGTAAGAAGGTGAGTTATTCTTTTCTTAGAACCTTCGGTTGTGAAGCATTTGCACATGTAGATTATGAAAATAGAACCAAGCTTGATGAAAAATCAAAGAAATCTATATTTGTTGGATATGTCATTGATGAATTTGGTTATAGGCTTTGGGATTTTGAAAATCAGAAAATTGTGAGAAGCAGGGATGTCATATTCAATGAGAAAGTGTTGTACAAAGATCTGTTGCTGTAGCATGAGAAGAAAGAAAATGATTATGTAGTGTTGGATGATATTCCAAACACTAATGTTTCTGTGGTTCCTCATGCTGGGAAACAACAACAACAAATACCACAAACTCCTATGAATGTTAGACGATATTCAAGGATAAGTAGACCTCCATAAAGATTCTCTCCCTCTTTTTATACTATTTTGTTAACTGATGCCGGTGAACCAGAATATTATGATGAAGCTATGCACGTGGATACCAAGGTTCAGTGGGAGCATGGAATGGAAGAAGAAATGGACTCCTTGCTGAAAAATTAGACTTGGGAATTATGCAAGTTGCCTACAGGTAAAAAGGATTTACCAAACAAATGGGTTTATAGGCTGAAAGAGGAGGATGGAGGTAAGAAGAGATTTAAATCTAGATTAGTTGTAAAGAGATTTTCACAGAAAAAAGGTATTGATTTTGATGAGATTTTTTCTCTAGTTGTTAAAATGACTTCTATTTGTATTGTTTTAAGTATTGTGGCTGCTGAAGATTTGCATTTAGAATAGCTTGATGTTAAAACAACCTTTCTCCATGGTGATTTGGAAGAGGAAATATATATGGAACAACCACAAGGATTTGAGGTCAAAGGTAAGGAGAAACTAGTGTGCAGATTGAATAAAAGTTTATATGGCTTGAAGCAAGCACCTCAACAATGGTACTTGAAATTTGATAGTTTTATGGCTGAGCAAGGCTACAATAGGTGTAATTCTGACCATTGTGTTTATTTTAAGAGGTTGGATAATGACAACTACATTATTTTGTGTTTATATGTTGATGACATGCTTGTAGTAGGGTCTAACATGGATCACATAAGTGAGCTAAAACAACAGTTAGCAAAATATTTTGCTATGAAGGATTTGGGGTAGCAAAACAAATCCTTGGTATGAAAATTTGTAGAGATAGGAAAAACAAAAATTGTTTTTATCTCAGGCTAATTATGTTGAAAAGGTGTTGCAGAGATTTCATATGGAGAATGCAAAAGCTGTCAGCACACCTTTGCCTAGTCATGTTAAATTGACTAAGGATATGTGTCCAAAGACACAAGAGGAGGAAGAAAAAATGTCCAAGGTACCATATGCTTCAGCTGTAGGCAGTTTAATGTACACCATAGTATGCACGAGACTGGATATTGTACATGCCGTAGGAATTTTTAGCAGGTATTTGAGTCATCCCGGAGTTGAACATTGGAATGCGGTAAAATGGATTCTCAGGTACTTGAGAGGTACATCCAATAAATGTTTATGTTTTGGGGGCTCTAATACTGATTTAAAAGGCTATGTTAACTCAGATTTGGTAGGGGATATAGATACCAGGCAGAGTACCACAGGTTATGTATTTACAGTTGGTGGGACAACAGTGAGTTGTATTTCTCGATTGCAAAAGGTGGTTGCTTTATCCACCAAAGAGGCAGAGTATGTTGCTGCAACAGAGGTGGCAAAGGAGATGATATGGCTGCAACTTTTCATGGATGAGTTGGGAAAACAACAGGCTAGAAATTACTTGTTTACAGACAACCAGAGTGCTATACATCTTGCAAAGAATTCTTCCTTGCATTCTAAAACAAAACACATACAGTTGAGATATCATTTCATTCGGTCGGTGTTGGAGGATGGACAGGTCAAGCTGAACAAGATACATACAAATTTCAATCCAGTGGATATGTTTACAAAGGCGGTGACAAGGGAGAAGTTGAGCTCCTCTTCAGCTTTGGTTGGCCTTGAAGGTTGAATTCAAGTATAATAGAGCAGTAAGGTCCAAGGTACTTATTTCCAGTGGGAGTTGTAAGTGCAGCAATGTCGTCCAGGATTAGTCTCCAAGTGGGAGATTGTGTTGGTGTGGATCCTAATCAGTCTCCAAGTGGGAGATTGTTGGTATGTGGCAACTGATCATGCTATACTGTACCCAAAATATGGAAGCTTCTAAGCTTGTTAAAAAGGGGTTCAGATGGGTGCTACAGTATGATGAAAAATGCGATTATTCGCAAGATTGTAATAGGTTTTTGCACTGGATAATAAAATCATTGGATGGCTACGGTTTGGTGGATGTAGCCTGGATTGGGTGAACCACGCTAAATTCTCTGTGTTATAATTTATTCTATGTGTGTTTTAGTTTCTCTGTTTATTAATTAAATCTGTATTTAATTGTTAGATATCTGCCATTTCTAACCCTAACACTCATATCTAGCCAGATCCAATCTTTCAAGAAGCTCTTGATTAATTCATTGAAGGAGAAATTTTAGAAGAGATTCCCATTCCAACAGAAGAAATGGGTGATCATAACAACAACGACAACCACAACAGTCGAAATGGAAGAAATGCAAGACATCCAGTCTCCTTGCCTTGGGGCGACAATATTGGACCATTGGCTTTACAAGGACACCATGAACTACCCAAGGGTTCACACAGTTTTTCCTAAGATTTCATGGCGATGGTTTGAGACATCCTAATGAACATCTTTCAGCATTCACGGTGGCATGTTCCATCCTGCATGTTGCACATGAGGACATCACAATATGTCTCTTTGTAGAGACTCTTGAGAACAATGTAGCAGATTGCTTCAAGAGTCTTGAACCAGACATCATCACCAGTTGGCCAATCATGAGTGAGAAGTTCTTGGTGAGGTTCAAGCCTACCGAGGACAGTCATAGACTTTTTGCACAACTCTTGAATTTGAAGATGGAGGCACATGAACCGATGAGAGAATTTGTAGCAAGTTTTAACTACCTTATTACACATCTTTCTCACACTTTAAATCCATTTGATGAAATTCTAATGAGTTCCTTCATCAATGCACTACCGTCATAAATTTCCTTTTTCTTGAAGATAAGTGAAGAAGATAGTCTACAAATCCTTCAAGAAGAAGCAATCAAGCTCGAAGACAATATGATTACGACAGGAAAGATGAAGGATGATTCGATCAGACCGCTCGTGCAAGCGTCAGCTGATCCGTTGCTACAAAAGGTAGCAAATGAGGTGACTATACTGAAGAGACAATCACCCCCTCAAGGGCAATCAACCTTGGCCACACTACTGTCATTTCAACCTCAACAACAGTACTAGCCAAGAAGAAACAACTTCTAGCCATATAACAACTACAAGTCAAAGTTTCCGCAAGGAGAACTGAAGCAAAACAATGAAGCTGAGAAGCCCACAGTCTTTTTCACTTTCCATGATTCTATTGAACACACCAGGGCTACATGTCCAGAGAACCAAAGAATGAATCAACTCATGGGATTTTCCAATGCTACTCCTAGTTCAGGTTTCGTACCTTCAAGTTCAAATGTTGTCTCATCACAAACGAACGACTTTGATGGCAACTCCACAATGGGGTATTTTGATCAAGAACCCGTAAATGAAGAACAAGAAGAAGAATACCACCACTTTTCTCTCATAGTTAATCATGAGAATATCACCTCACCTGTGTTCACACATGCACAACATTTCAAAGCACAACATGAAGAAGAGAAGTGGAATTCAAATGCAAAAGGTAAGGAAGTAGCTTCTACTTCCAATCCTAAAAATTCACAAGAAAACATTTTTACGACTACTGCAAATTCATCTTCAGCAAGTTTCACTTGTGTCTTCTATGATGAAGAAAAAGGTGCAAATCTCTCAATTGGAGTATCTACAAGATCATCCAGAGCAACTGGATATAATCTTAAAGGTTGTGAAAAAGAAGGCTGCTGCCCAACCAACATTACTACAGTCCTCCATGACTATAGAAGAGAAGCCAAAACCGTTCTATATATCTTTATAAATAGGAGGTTTCAAATTGAGCAATTGTATAATTGATAGTAGAGCTTCTGACAATGTTATGCCTCTACAAATTATGAATGCGTTGGGACTATCGTGCACTCCTACTCAAGAAAAGTGTTACTCACTTGAGTCTAAGCCAGTGTCGTTAGTCGGTCAACTTAAAGATGCACAAGTAAGGCTAGCGTCATGTCTTGAGAAGAAGATCATGATGACCATCTTGGTGGCTGATATTCCTACCAGCTATGGGATGTTACTTAGTAGGAGTTTCTATAAAGATCTCAGAGGAGAGATTCAAATGGATTGGTTGTTCGCGACAATTCCATTAAAGAAGGGCACATTCAAGCTGGAGCCTGAGGTGAAGTAAAAGTTTACGGTGGTAAAGTCCCAGGATCCACATGCTCAAGTGTTATATCAAGACACAGGTTTAGGGACATATGCTATGGTGTCAGAAGTGACTAAAGATTGTCAGAATTTTGCACTTTCTATAGGTTTTTCAAATGAATAATCTAAAGTGTGGACTATGCAGTTTGACGAAAGTTGCTCAACATCAGGCTCAGGAGTAGGAGTAGTCATAATTTCTCCTGAAGGTCATCTATATCCTTTCACATATAGGTTGCAATTTGAATGCACCAATAACACTGCTGAATACGAGGTGCTTTTATTAGGTCTCAAGAACATGAAGGATATGGGGATCAAACTGCTTAAAGTTGAAGGAGATGTAGAGTTGATTGTTAAAAAATTTAGGGAGTAGTTTCATGTGAGAAAGAATCGCCTTCAATTCTACAGGAAGAGGGTGTGGAATGCAATCGACTGGTTCGATGCATTTAACATCCAATACATTCCAAGAATGGACAATAGCAAAGCTAACACTCTTATAGTTTTAGCTGCTCTTTTCATGCCAAACTCTGACTTTCGTCAAAATTCATTTGCTATTGAGATGATTTACAGGCCAGCTATACCTGATAACTCAGACAACTGGCAAGTCTTTGATGACGATGAGGATATTGAAGAATTTCTCGTCATGGGAGATAATTATAAAGAGTTGTTCTTTGAAGGAAGTTCTACTCCTTTCAAGGAGTCAATTGCTGAAGACTTTGAAGCTACAAAATCCGGGATCATACAACTAAAAGGAAATCAGATTCCTAAGGGTTTTGTATCTTTAGAAGATATTTTTGATAGGCATGACCGATACATCCAAGATCAGAAAAGGTCAGGTTTTAATACTTCTGCAGAATACAATCAAGTCAACATAGGCACTAAAGACAAACCTCAGTTTGTGAATTTAGGCAAGTGTTGTACTCCAGAAGAGACTGAGAAGTTTATTGCCTTGTTCAGTACAATGCCTGGTCTTATGAAGACTTGAAGGTCTTCACACCCATTGAATTGTCACATACAATTCCTCTAAAGTTTGATTTCAAGCCTTTTAGGCAAAAACAAAGACATTACAATCTACGAATTCAAAGCACTATCTACGTGGAGATTCAAAAAATGGTGGACTCAAGGATAATATTTCCTATTCATCACTCCACCTGGGTGTCCAATATAGTACCTGTGCGAAAAAAGAACAGTGAAATAAGAATTTGGGTTGATTTTAGGAACTTAAATCAATCATCCTTAAAGGACAACTATCCCTTACCAATCATGGAACATACCTTGCAGACAGTCACCGGATTGGAGATGCTATCACTTCTTGATGGTTTTTCTGGTTATAATCAGATTGCAGTAGCAGAAGAGGACCAAATTAAGACAACTTTCACCACCCTGTGGGGGACATTTGCTTATGAAAGGATGCCTTTCGGCCTTATCAACATTGGTGCTTCATTTAAAAGGGCCATGGACTTAGAATTTGGGGATCTCAAGGACAAGATTATAGTCATCTATCTTGATGACTTAACCATTTTCTCAGATAAATGAGATGATCACTTTTCACATCTCATGGAAGTGTTCGAAAGATGCAGGTATCACAAGATATCATTGAATCCAAAGAAAACCATCTTTGTGGTAACAAAGGGCAAGTTACTTGGCCACATTGTTTCCAAAGAGGGAACCATAATAGATCTAAATCAGGTGGATTCAATTAGAAACCTATCTCTTCCTACGAGCAAAACACAGGTGCACTCCTTTTTCAGAAAATTTAACTTTATCTGAAGGTTTGTACCTGATTTCTCAGAGCTGACAAAGGAGATTTCATAAATGATGAAGAAGACATCCACTTTTGTGTGGAAAAAAGAAGGCAAACATGCCTTTATTAAAATCAAAGAAGCTATTGCTAACGCACCAGTGTTGGTTCGGCCAAACTTTCAGAAGGATTTTATCCTCTATTGTTATGCATTGACACATTCGTTGTTTGCTATTTTGACACAAAAGCTCAACAAAGAAGGAGAATCTCCAATTGCTTTCATGAGTTCTAATTTTAAGGATGTTGAGATGTGCTATTCTCAAATTGAGAAGAATGTGTATGCTGTCGTCAGAGCTATCAAGAATTTCAAGTTCTATCTATTGAATTCTCATACAACGATGTTTGTCACTGATCCAATAGTTAAAAGTGTGCTAACTCAATAGGAGATGGGCACAAAGAGAGGAAACTGGATAGAAAAAGTTCAAGAGTATGATCTAGAAATCAAGCTGACCAAGCTCGTCAGCGGGCAAGGTCTTTATCGATTATTGGAAGAGGATGGAGATCGTAAGCTTCAGAGCAATGGTGGAGTTGATCTTGAACAAGAAATTGAAGAGGACCTTCCTTTGGTCCTATTTGTTGATTCTGTGTTGGAATGGTACACACTCTTGTAGTATTATTCAACATATGGAGAATGTCCACGTCACATGGACAAACAAAAGAAGAGAACATTGAAGTTGAAAGCACAAAACTTCGTGCTTATTAATAATGTTCTGTACAAGCGTGGCCTTGGAAAAACTTTCCTTTTATGCATCGGTAGAGACCAACAATAGAGATTGTTGGATTCTTTTCATAGTTAAGCATGCAAAGGACACTTTTCATTGAGGGTCACTGCATTCAAAATCTTGCGAGCATATGTTTATTGGCCAACTATGTTTCGCGACGCATATGAATGGGTGTATAAATGTCAGCTATGTCAGCAGTTTGCTGGTAAAGTCAGATTGGTAACTACTCCACTCAGGTCAGTTATCATCAATGCTCCATTTCAACAATGGTGTATAGATTTTGTAGGTCCTAACTAACCCAAGTTCTAGTAAGGGGCATGCTTATGTCCTGACAACAACAGATTATTTCACGAAGTGGGTTGAAGCAGTTCCTACCAAACAGGCTACTTCCGAGGTGGTTTGAAACTTTCTGAAGGAGAATATCATTTCATGCTTCGAAGTGCCTCGTAATTGTGACCGATAATGCAACCTCTTTCTCGTCAAAGGAACTTTTGAGTTTTTTTTTTGATCACGACATCATGCTGTCACATTCATTGGATTATTACCCTTAGGGTAATGGATAGGATGAATCATCGAATAAAAACATTGTCACAATTGTGCGCAAGCTGGTTGAGTCAAATCAATGGGCTTGGCACACAAAGTTATATGATGCTCTTTGGGCTGATAGAATCACTCCTAAAAGAGCCATCAACACCTTGCCCTTCGTACTTTTGTATGGTACAGAAGCGGTTTTACCCATCACTTTGGAGTTGTCTGCCTTGCAGCTCGCATCTACATTGGAGGATGAAGAGTTCAAAGACCCTATTCAAAAGCGAATACTGTATCTGATGAAGCTTGAAGAAGAGAGGGCGGAGGTTGTTGATAAAATCACTCTGCACTAGGAGCGAGTGAAAAATATTTTTGACAAGAAGGCTCATCATAGAGACTTCAAAGTCAAAGATCAAGTCCTTTTGTGGGACAAAAGGAATGAACCTAAAGGAATGCACAATAAATTTGATTCCTTGTGGTTAGGGCCCTTTCAGATCCATGAATCTGTAGGAGAGAACACATACATTCTCTCGCATTAGAATGGAAGGCTCCTCCCACTTCCTTATAGCGGGCAATATCTCAAACACTTTAACCCTCCGGGGAGGAGTGATACTTTGTAAATACTTTTTTATGCTTTATCGTTATGTCGTATTGTGTTTCCTCGTTTTGTGATGTTTTGTCGTGTTTTAGGTGATTTTTAGGTTAGGTGATTAGGGAAAAGTCCTGACTCTGATGCCCAAATCATAAGTCACTGGTCTACATAACACAGAGATTCTAAGGTTCTCCTATGTCATAAGTATTTGACATGGTCACCAGACAGAGCCTAATGTTATACCCAAACCAATTTTTTTGCTTCATTAAGGCATTTTGCTTAAAAGAGTCTAAACCTTGTTAAAATGATGACAAAATATAGTTTTTGGGCAAGTCAAGTATGGACTTTGGTCAGTGTCATGTTAGTCATCAACAACAATTGGTCAGTACCTGGAGGTCAAAACTTGAACCTGAGACTCAAAGCAAGTTATGCTATGATGGAGAAATGCTTCACGACAAAATTATACTCCTACAAGGTCAATTCAGTGGCTAGAACAATGTTTACGGAGGTAGAAACAGATGAAGATTTTTGCAAAAAGCAGATTTGCACCCCTGTAGCCTAGGGGTGCCCTTCTTTTTGAAAGCTCAGATTTAGTTGCATGTGCTTGTAGATATGTTCAAATCTCTTCAAAATTATTCTAGATTTCCAACGATCTATCAAGCGAGGTCATCCGAAGTGCAAAACTCCGAAAATTGAAGTCAAAAGAAGAAGGTACGAGGAGGTTGCATGTCACAGAGGCTGTCAAGTTTTCAGTTTATGCACCCCTTTAGCTTAGAGGCACCCTTGAATTTTACCCCTCAGATGGATGAATTTGCAAATTTTGTTTCCAGCAGATCTTTTCTAACTCAATTCAGCTCCGCAACGCACCAGTTCGTGAGATGCTCCGACATTCTGAGTGATCATGGCAGAGGTTCTACTGAGCACATAAATTAGAGGGTGGAAAAATGTAGAAATACACACCTGTACCTCTGTAGGCCAGTGGTGCCTAGCCTTTAGGCCTACCAGATGGGGTCTTTTGCAATCAAAGTCTTCACGAGACTTGTGTGGAATTACTCCAGCTATCCAATGAGTCCAACCATTAGCCTCCGGGATTTGGAAAACGCTTGTACGTGAGGGGTTAGTGTAGAGTGCTGAAGAAATCAGACAACTAGAAAAATGGTCATGGAAAATACACCCCCTTGGAAAAGGCGTCCTCCTTTTTGAGGTCTTAGAAGTAATTTTCTTGCTTCGTCACCTCCAGAGACATCTCTTGTAAGTTTTTCTAGCTACACAGAGAGATTGATGGTGCGTAAATCAGAGCACCCCAGCTCCCGGTGTCAGGGGTCAAAGTATGGCGTCCGGATAGAAATTACACTTTTGTCAAATTAGTGATTGTGCCTTCATAGGCTAGGGGCGCCCTTGCTTTTGGGGTTCCTAATGCAACTTCCAGATGCCTTACATACAGTTGTTAGATGCGGAATTCTTCCAGTCACACAATGAACCTATCATCCAGTCAATGGGGGTCATCGATCACCAGTAGTGGCAATTTGAAGCGTCAGATGGCAAAATAGAGAAATGGCTGTTTGGAAACCTTGCATCAATTTAATCAAAGGCGCATACATTTTTTGAGGTGTCAAACATTGATTTTAGCAGTTGCAGCTCCCAAAAGACATTTTATCCTTGCTCTGATGGCTTCACAATGGATATCTCAGCTCAGTCACAGGCTCACTTAGTCACCCAGAAATCAAGGCTCAACAAGGGCAACTGTAACTTTTAGTGAGCTATAAAGTAGGAAGTTAGTGAAAAATCTCATAACTTTTGCAAATGGACGCCTGGAGAGTTAAATTTTGAATTTTCGGAATCGGTATGTTGAGATTGTTGCTAATTTATTAAAAATAATATTAAATTTGACTTTTTGCATGCAAGCATTTAAATGGGCGATTTTCCTCAATAATTTATTATTAGCGCCTTTTGTAATATTTAATTACAAATTCACATGTTAAAAAGAACTAAATATTTTAATATTATTTTAATTCCAAGACTTCGATTCAGTCTTAGTTGAACTAGAGGGGGTCCAATCAGAAGACTTCTTTTGTTAGTCAGGGTTTAAAGCTTGCAGTGGCGCCATTATGGTACGATTTTGCTCTATTTAATCAAGTTCGGCGTCATTTCTCATTTATCCAGCTTGAGAAAAGATGAATTCCTTCTTGAGTTGGGTGAATTTTCATCAACAATCAGTTGCGAAGACATCAAAATTATTCTTTTGCAGGTACAAGTCCAGATTCATCAGCAGAATTCAAGACAGAGTGGTGATATTAGCAGAAGAAAAAGCATCAAAACCTTAATCTTCTGTCTCAAATTCTTCTACTTCTCGTCTTATTTTCTTTCGCATGTTTGAAGAATTGGTGACTTTTGACAAAATAAATCATTTGGGTCGATTCAACATAGCTTCCTCAGTAAAACCCTGTGCTAGAATTTTTCAGGAAAATTTACTCTAGAGCATTAGTTCTCAAGGCTTTGATTTTCTTTACTGAAATTCCTCTGCATGGTCGAGTAGAAGTCCAATTTTCACAAATCTGACATTCTGGGTTGTCTTAGAATGTTTTTTTGGACAAAACCCATGTCTCAAAATTTTTCGTGAAAATTGCCCTCCGACGAGCTATTTTTAGCCTCAGCAGGGTATTTTTAGCTTTGCAGAAAAGTCGTCAGAATATAGCATGTTCACAGTCAACAGGCGAGTTTTTCAAAATGCAATACACTCAGCTCAAATTCAAGACCAAGTCAGTCTTGAATCATGACTTCATCGGGATAGTTGATACGAATCTATATAAGGTGCTTCCAGAAGCAATTTTGATCCAATCAAGATAAAAGATTCGATACTTCAAAACAGTCAACATTCTGGGTTCCTTGAGGCCGCTTCTATCCCTATCTCAGTTCATTGCATGGAGTTCATAATGTCTTGTGTTAAGCATTACAATTCTACTACTTGCGAGATACATTCAGTAGATGGATAGGTCATATGCAGTCTCAAACCCCTAGATATCAAGAGATGTTTTGGTATTCCTCAACATCTGAACAATTTAGTCATTTCCATGGAGCAGTGTGGGCAAGCATTCAATGCTGATATGGACAAGTGTGAAAGTAAGATGGCAAAGAGATGGTTAAAATAGAAAAAGAACAAGTTGCCGAGCAATGTGGGTTGCGGTGAATACGAGGAGTATGCAATTTTGATTACACTTCTCAATCGCGTCTCAGGTCATGCAGATGCAAAAAGATTCCAGCCCTGGACGTATTATATCATTGGTTAGATCATCTCTAGGTGAGAGCATTATGACTGGGCATCCTTCATCAGCGACCTTCTCCATGAGCAAATCACCAGTTTTCTAGTTGCCCACCAGTTTCACATGTTCCTACCTTGTATACTTGATCGCCTATCGGGGTCAGTTTAGAGGGTTGAACATGGTGGGCATACTCAATGTACAAAAATTCTACCATTACTATGACCAACTTGAGTTCACGAAGGTTGAACGACATTTCAAGCATGTGCATGAGGCTTTCTTGACATACACAGTGAGGAACCTAGACCGGGAGTTGCATGTTCGTATCTCAGTGGTTGCTAGAGCAACGATGGTTGATTGGGCTGACTTGTTCATTTAGTTCCCTACATACACCTACATCTGCGTCTATGGATACACAGGAAATCCAGCCATGCTTCCACTCTATCCTTTGGATAGGACAGTCTTTATGGAGTTCTTGAGGCAACTGTACGATGTTCATCAACATTTGCGCCACAAGTGTAAACAAGCTACCAACTTTCCAATTCAATTCATAATCTATTGGTGCAGGACAATAATTGATGCTAAAGCTGCAGGACAAGAGTTGGAGAATTGTAAACTCAAGTACCTTGTCGACACCTGCACATATGATCCTTGGAGTCATTATACAACACGCCTTGGTGGTCGCCCATACCATAAGCCTACAATGGAGGATTATTGGGTGAACTGCAAGGATGATTTTGAGGTGCCCAGACGTAGTTATAGCAGGTTCTCTCTCCCACAGATTTCTGTCTTCTTGGCAGAAGATGTGGAAGGTTTATCAGAGGATGAGGGAGATACACTTCCTCAAATTTTTAGAGAGCAGGTTGATACACACCACTACTGACTGTTGATTGGTTCACCAAAGAATATTCATCAGTGAAGGAGAGGTCGAGTAGAGTTATTCAGAACAACATACTCTACCTCAAAAGCAAGAAGTCTAGAAGGGTTGTCATGCCTAGAACAGAGCCACCACCTGTGGATGCTTCACTACCTTCCTCATCTAAACCTAAACAGAAGAAAATGAGTAACCCTCCTAAGAAGAGTCAAGCACCTAACAACTCAAAAGGGAAGGCACTTGCTACTGAGACACACATGGAGCCTGTCAGAGAGCCAGTTCAGAGTTTTCCAGAGCCTGAGGTTCAGCCATGCATACCATCACCAGCACCAGAGCAATCTTCAATTCTAATTCACATTTGGACTTGGACTCGCCACCTCGCAGTAATACCTCTACACGTTCACTCTCGTCGGAGCCTTACATTGCTAGTACAGATCCTTCCAGTAGGATTAGTCGAGACTCATCTTGGCTTGAGAGTCAACTGGGAAGAAAGAGGAGGCAATCGTCTTATGTACTTGATCATTCAGATTTTGATCATGCCTACTAGGATGCACCCGACAAGAGGATCAAGAAACAGGTCCATGTGGAGAGGAACACTGACAAGGAGATTGTCATTGAGACTGCTGTACCTCCAGAGGGTAAGAGTCTGAGTGAGATTGAAGTTCAGGACTTCGAAGTGATCACAGTCAACCTTGGTCGAAGCACACGTCAGACAGAGGTTGATCTCATATAGGTTGCAACAGATAGTGCGAGGGATAGAATAATGAAAGACAAAGAAGATAAGGTAGCCCTTAAGGCTGAAATCCAACAGCTTCGTCAATACATTTCTAGCCTTGTACACAGAACAGAAGATGTCACCGTCACGCTCCCACCGATGCTAGAGCCATCAACAAAACAAGGTCAACTTGATCACCTAGTTGCTTATGACAAGCGTTTGGAGGATTGGGAGGAGTTCATTACTAGAGGCCACTTTGTGCTTGTAGAGTTATACTAGTTGCGGTACAATGCACGCGAACTCTATCTACGTCTCCAAGATGAGGAGTGAGACTTAGCGATGGACAGGCCCAGAGATGAGATTATGATTGCTCACCTGAGGATGGCATATGAATCAGTCATAGATGCAAAAGACAAAGAGGCTATCTACACTTGGAGGACATAGTTGATCTTCGAGGCAAAGATAGAGGAGACAATGGCATCATAATTGGCTTAGCAGAGAGCACGTTATTAGTGCACTTTGGTACATGAGAACTCTCGTGGCTCACATACCATGCCAGTATCAACTTGAAGGTGGTGTGTATGTTGAGCTTGTTGATGTATAGTTAGAGCTCCAGAAACTCATTCATAGTATTTTCAATGGGGAGACCATTGGCTATAAGATGAATCAACTTATAGTCATGTCAACATTGTTTGATGAGGCAACCAAGAGCAGAGGTGAACTTCAATGCCAGATCACAGGCAGTGAGGACATGCTGCATAGATACAGTATACTTCAGAAAAGTATTATTGCCCCAGATGGTGACGTAGTCAACAACCTCATGAAGGGGTTAGTTGCTCGAGATAACAACTAGTGATCAGTTAGTTAGAACCTACAATTGTCTGCGAGGATAGAATCAGGAGCATGCAATTAGAACTTGACTTTCATCTTTAGTTCTCTTTGCTTGGACCATGCACACATGTCTATGTTATCCTCAAAGATATTTTACAGAACTTGGAGTTTCATTTAGGGTTTTCGTTAACTGATGGTTGTGTTTTAGTTAACTTGTTTTCAATAAGGACGTGCATGCTTGCACATTGTCCATTTAGATTAGATGTACCGGTTAACTGATGGTAGCTTTCCAATTAACTGTATAGTTTGCTTTATTAGGGTTTAGCAATAAATCTTGCATGCATTGCAAGACAGTAGTTGACTCAAGGTGATTTTAGGGTTCCCTACACCTTTCGATGTCTATAAATAAGAGCTTTCAGCTCATTTGTAAATAACTTTTGCACGAGAGAGTAATATATGCTATGCCCACCTTGCCTGTAATATTGCTTATTTTGTATTTGTTCACAAGTATTTATTGTGATGATGAATTGTTATGCCACTCGAGTTTCATGTTGTTATTACATGGTGAATGCTTATCTTAGTTAAATATAGTGGCTAGTTTGATCGTAAATTGTATGCGTGTTTCGTCTATGCAATTTGTTGTCCTAGTTGGCTATCCTTTATATTGTGTTTCTAATAAGCCTATTCAGAAGAGCAAATAGTTGTGCCCACCTTGCCTTCACTTTGTGAATCTATACGTAAAGCGTATCGTTTGATGTGTGTGCCAATAAACTTATTCAGTCTAGCAAATAGTTGCGCCCGCCTTGCCTTCATGTTGTGAAGCTATACTTGGTTTATTGTATAAAATCATTCCCGCTCCATTTCCTCATGCTCTAATTTCTTGAGGAGATTGGATAGTATAAGCTAGTTAGTTTTGGGTTGTAGTTAAGATTTGCGAAACCAGAAAATCCTTGGCTGCAACGTTCGTGGGTTTTCTTAACCTTGTGCCTCTTTCAGCTTAGACAAAAAGATAGGAATTAGTTTAGTTTACTTTTTTCAAGCATTTTTCCGCACAACGAGGGAGCTTCCACTCCTAATTTGAAGAGCACTCATCACGCAGTGTGCATAGCTGTCTGTACCAACTTGCACTCCAGAGGTGTTAGTTGTTACGCCAACACAACTTTCAACGTGCAGACTGGAAACAAAGCGCGTATCCACCCTTCTTTCTCCAAAACAAAAAAGGCACACGTCACTCTCCAATTTTCCCGCGCTAGAAGAAAAGCGGATGAAAGTGAAACTTGACAACGAAGATAAGACTTCCGCGTTAATCGGTCGGCAGGAGGCGGGAATACCCACCTGACGGCGCCATTAACTCCTACCTACCATTTCCCAGACGTTCGGTCCCATCTGTCAGTTTCGTCACTTTTATCCCCCATCTGGCAGGCCCTGCACTACCACGTATAGTCATGTTATGTATGTTTTCATGCGTTTTTGTATGTACATAGGTGCTTTTTGTCTAGTAGTTAGCCGGCTCCAAAGGTAGCTACCTTTGACATTAATAAAAGAAAAGAAACACATAAGCCATAAGGGTGACATTACTAGTTTCCTAAGCACCTTCTTCCTCAGATTATCACTCCACCAACGTATCACATGCATGTGGGTTATAGTAATCTATCTTCGGTTCACTCTGATCACATGCAAAGTTTGCAAGCTGGTCCACAACTCTATTAGCTTCTTGAAATAAATACGAGTTTGAAGTCCTCTATGACCTCTAAAATTGCCCAAATTGATTCCATAATATTTATTAGCTTCCAATTTGGAATAATGTGGCAAGATATTATTTTTTACCTTTTTTTAAATCGCCCTCAACGTCGATTTTGGAGGGAGTCTTATCTTTGCACATTCTGAGGCCTACTAGAAGGGCTTGGAACTTAACTTTATTGTTAGTTCTAGGCGTCATATTTTTTGACAAGGCCCAAGTCAATTTCCCTTCTTCGTCTTTGAGAATGCACCCCATGCTAGAAGTCCTGGGGTTCCCTTTGGCTGCCCCATCAAAATTCAACTTTAATCTCCCAATCAACAGCAGATGCCATTTCATGGATTCAAGCCCAATATTTTTGGGAATGTATGGGATCTCAGAGCATATGACGGGGAAGCCTTGAGTAGCTTCCACTTCCTCATGATGGATTCATCCCAGTTAATGAATGGCCTAGGATGTGTTCTTGAGAATATTTTTTTGGCCATGATGGTTTCACAGATGCTTACCTCAATTTTATTTATAACACCCTCAATCGATAGCTCTATATCTCTAATAATTCTTCTATTTTGTAAGATGCTAGGACACAAAAAAGAACAGGAAAATGTCTCCTTGCACACGGATCAAGGACAATATCAAATCCAGTAACGAATAGAAAATTTATTCCTTTGCAAAATACCAAGTCCAATAACAGTAAGACACTAGCATACAGATTTACCCCCACAATTTCCAGTATATGGAATTTAGTGTAACTATGAGGATTGCCACTTTCCAATTGAATTGCATCAGAATGACTGCGTCTGTGAACAAACTCCTGAGATCGGCTATGGCCAACAAGCTCAAATTTGAGTGCCAGTTACTGTCTCCAAACTAATGACGACTTCGTATAACCCAGTGCAGAATATTCATGGAATGCCAGAGTCGCCTCAGCTTGTGTGGATCTGACGCTGTAGAGGAATGGCAATCGGAGTATGGAATATTCACGATGTGCGAATGAGTGGGAATCAACTATGCTGGATGCTCGATTGGACTTCCATGAATGCTCCTACGATGTATGGATAGACCCGCCAATGATGTCGTTGTCCAGAAACTACTGAGGAGACGCCGCACTTGAAGCTTTGTTTGTGAAACCGGTGCGCCTACCCACAACACTCCGTTATATCTTCGGATTATTTGCTGTGTTCGGGTTGTGCCTTTGGTGAATCCGGGACGCTTCGTTGCAGCTTGTGTTAGCCTTCGAATGAGACCAGGATGGTGTATAGTCCTCTGGCGTGGAGGTATTGAAGGTGGTTGTGGCTAGAGCGTATGGCTCGGCCACCTTGCTTCGCCTCCTGCTAGGGGAAACATACTAGTAATCGTCAGGGTTAACTTCACGCATCTGTAGAGAGTGAAGAAAGGTCAAATTTCTTCAATTTTTTTTTGGGCTTGTCCATAAGTGAGTTATTACCTTAAAGAAAAAATTGGCTTGTGGGTAGTTAAAACACATCTTTTTGAACCCATAAAGCGAAATGTGGTAAAAAAAGGTGTTTTTAAACCTTTGTCCGTTACATCTTTACCACATCGCCACTACCCATTCATTAAAAAGCCAATTTCTTTTTAAAAAATAGCCTATTTCTAATTATCAATTCATCTATTTCAACTTGCGTTTGTTTGTGGGCCTGCTCATTTTTACATGTGGGTCTGCTAGGAGGTGGGGGCTTAATATTTACCTGGCTACATTAACATGTTCACCACATGCCACATATGCGTTCAATTTACCACATGTATGGGTTTACTTAACCATGGGTTGCCAAGCATCTTTTAGCCCTAAAGTAATTATCTCTTGTGGTTTTATTCCCCATTTTCACCTTGCACATTCTTCTCCCGCCATCGTTGTGACCTCCTGAAAGCTGTCACTTCCACTGGCTCCCATATGCTCCCAAGTAACAATCTCGATGTCTTTTCCCCTGCAATATTGTTTGTTCAATAATGGGTTTTTGTTGGCATCAATGGTGATTGTTCATTTTGGTGTGTTTTATAATCATTTCTTTGTATGACATTGAGGGTTTGACTGTAATCATTTTTCGTTACATACAATGTGAACGAAATGGAATCCATCGTGAATTATTGTGTGTATGGCATCAAGGGTTTGACTGATATGATTATTTTTTACGGTATACTATGAACTAGTTACATATCTAATGTGAATTAAACAGAGCATTGTTAGATTTTTTAATGATATAATCATGAAATTTAATGGGTATACTGTTTTTTCCGGTATAATCATGAAATTTAATGGGTATATAGTTTTTGCTGCAATTTATTAAGGGGTTTCAAGATACGGGTTAATCTGTTGTCTTCGACTTATTTGGGTAGACGTTTTTTTTTTTCAGTAATTACAATTTGCACACGACGATATATTATTATGAAATCATTACATACAATGTCAATTAAATAGAACATTGTCAGATTCTCTTCAAATCTCTACATTATAATCATGAAATTTAATGGGTATACAGTTTTTGTCCCAATTTATTGAGCGATTTTAGAATTATGCATCATGCAAACTCTCCCGATTTTAGGAAACCTCTACCCATTCCTTTCCCTTATATTTTTCACACAATGATATGGGTTAATCTATTTTCTTCCACTTATTTGGATAGAGGTTTTCTTTTTTTAGTAATTACAATTTGCAGACAATGATATATTCTTATCATATTGTATACATATAGTCATGTCGTGTAGGGTTTCATCATATCAAGCCATGTAGGGTTTCATCACATGAAGCTTTGCAAACCATATTTTTTGTCATCTTTTTATGAATCTAGAAACAAGCATTTATCTACCAAGCAATCAATTACATGTGCCATTTTTACCTATCTTTTTTTACTTGATTGAGCATAGCATGACCGCTTGACCTGATTAGGACTTCTCTTTAGAAATGCAATGCAAAACATGCTCAACATATAGTTATCAGTTGTCTTGACATTAACATGAGCCTCTATCAATGTCTACCATTTGTGTACCAAAGACCTGAGCTTGTCTATGGTGAAATCCATACCGTGCACAATCAAACAATAGAAACTTCAAACAACTATGCATAAAGCATAAAATTGCAAAAACCTTAAGAGTGACTGAACATATAATTCTTAACAATAAATTTGTAAGAACATTCCTTCCCTAAACATATAATGCTTAACCATAAATTTGTAAGAACATTCCTACCTTGAACATCTTGTGCACGAAGCTTAATCTTTCTATAAGGCCAATCCTCATCATTCTGAAGATTAGCTAGAGAAATCTCAAACACACGGTGCTTCAAACCATCAGAAGCAATCTGCATGAAGATTAGCTAGAGAAATCTCAAACACATGGTGGTACATAATACTAACCTTAGAAAACATTGAGAGCCACCAAAACAATATGCAATACAAAGATACTCATATATTTAGAGCAACATGTATATATATATTATATTCTTATGTAGATACATGTCTATATCAGATTATACATATATAAGATTATACATATATTTGATATAGATATATATCTATATAAGATTATACATATATATATATATATTAGATTATATATGTATGATTATATATGTATAATCTTATATACATTATATATATCAGATTATATATATTTCCAATTTATATAACCCTTACACTTCCATACCATCAAATATTTTCACCTTGCTCTATGACCATCCTTGCATTAGGCTATTGTCCAAGTCACTGGCATGTTTGACTAGCTTTCTTGAGAACTCATAGATCTTAAAATATGTCCTTTATATTTCACTACCATGTACGGTGCCCCGATATGCAATATGGACTATATTTTTGCTTGATACTACCATTTTCTTATTGTGATTTTTCTTTTAAAAGGGCATTCCTCTTATGCACTGTCAAACAACATATGCAAGATATCCTTATTTATACACTAGCCTATGTGACATCTGAGCTATCCTATAGCAAATGTCCTCATCTACTTCTCATACATACTTTGTTATCTCTATGAACCGTCAAGACATCATTTTAGTCCTTCACACATTATGTCAAAAGCTCATCAATGCCTTGCTACTTATCCTTTTTGTGCTACTTATCATTTTAATAATTGTTTGCTATTTGGAAATATGTATATGTACATGCATATATAAACATACACATATATACATAACTTACATCACGAACCATGCACTAGTTCATTTAAACAAGTAAAAGCCAGGATTACATGAATTTGTTTGTAGATATACATATACAGCCTGAATGTAAGGGTGCCGTCTTAAGCCTTTTGTGATCATGCTTGTTTATGTTTTTAGATTTTTCAGACTTATATTTATGCTTCAATAACAAGTTATGTATATATATACATATGTATATACACATATACATATTTATATATTTAATTTGATATAGATATCTATGTATATATATAATCTTATAATTATAGATATATATCTATTTAAGATTATATATAAATGTATACATGTATATATATAATCTTATATATATAGATATATATCTATATAAGATTATATTTATATATATACATATATATATGTAATCTATTATATATATATATATAATCCATATAATCTTATATGTAGATATATATGTATATCAGATTATATATATTTGCAATATATATGACCCTATATATATTAAATGCGGGATGAAGGATGTGCGAGGAGAAAATGAGGAAGAAAACCGCAGGAGAATTATTTTAGGGCTAAAAGATGCCCGACAACCCGTGGTTAAGTAAACCCATGCGCGTGGTAAATTGAACGCATATGTGGCATGTGGTGAACATGTTAATGTGGTTAGGTAAATAATAAGCACCCACCTGGACTAACAAACCCACATGTAAAAATGAGCGGGCCCACATATAAACACAAGTTGAAATAGATGTATTGATAATTAGAAATAGACTATTTTTCATTCAAGGCACCATTGAAATTAGACATAAATGACAACTGCAATATGAAATGATCAATTTTTTCTTAGGAAAATTCAAATTTGAAAATCAATCACCACAATTCAATGCATTCAATTTACACATTCGAATGATTTCATAAGAGGGAATTTCCAGTGTCATTTTCATTATGAATTCTCCTATGCTTTCACTAAATATCCTTTGCAAAATTTAGGTCGATACACCCACAATAACTAAATTCATGTTCTCATTTATCAATAGACTATTTTATATTTATGGACTCAGTGTTTACATTATTTTGAGGCATACAAATTATTCTATTTTCAATTAGCTGTTCAAATTAGCATTATCCATTATTTAATCATATCACAGTTACATTTTTATCACCTACATACATCATACATCAAAGATAATAACAACATTATCCTTAGTAAAGCTTTCAAACTGCAAACATCAAATATAATATCACATCATGCAAAGTCTCCTAGTTTTAGGAAATCTCTACCCATCCTTTCCCCTTACATTTCACACACAATGATATGGGTTAATCCATTTTCTTCCACTTATTTGTGTTGAGGTTTTATTTGTTTCAGTAATTACAATTGTAAAGACAACAATATATTCTCATCAGATTACATATATGTATATACCACATACATGTACATGTATATACATATGCATGTATGAATGTATATGTATTGCATATACATTCATAGATACATATGTATATATACATATCTATGAATGTATATGCAATACATATACATTCATACATACATATGCATATACATGCACAATATGAATGTATATGTAATACATATACATTCATGCATACATATGTATATAGATATAGATATACATGCACATATATATGTATATGTATATACATATGTATGTATGAATGTATATGTATACATGTATATTTATATTTATATGTTTATGTATATGTATATTTATATACATATACATATATTTATTGACAGTCGTGGCACAAAGCTATTTGAGGGTGCATATTCTAGCACACATTAAATGTATTGTAGAGAAGATTTGAGAAGCGTGTAGAAATATTTTTGAGAATACGTTTGTTCTCAAATCTTTCTACATGCTTGTTCTCAAATATTTTGTAAAGTACATTTAATGTGTCCTACAATATGCACCCTCAAACAACTTCATGCCATGACTATCAATAAATATATGTATATGTATATGTATATGCATATACATATACATGTATATATGTCCTTTCTATCGCACTGCCATGTAGGGTGCCATGATATGCAATATATACTGTATCTTTCAACTTCATTCTAAGGATCAAAACATTGTGGATTATAATGCTGGAATCAAAACTCTTATTGTTGTGCATGCAATATTTTAAGGATGATTTGATGTGGGAATGTTACTACCCCCGTTTATTACAATTATTTTGTAGGTAAGGAAGAGCGTCGAGAGGTGAACCAAATATGTGGATTATCAACATATCAACAAAGTTGTGTTTGTTAACACACTATTTTATATAGCCTGGACATTTTGCTTAGAATGCTTTATTATATGTTTATTATTTTTGTTATATTGTGTTCATAAATATTTTGTTCTTACAAATGCTTATTTGATTGGATGAATATATGTAAGTACATTAGATTCTTAATGGCATGCATGCGAGGACTTCTCTACAACAAACAAAAGACATCAAGCATTAATCACAGGTAAAGTATACATATATATAATTTGATAAAACCCTATACCCCAACACCCTATCCTGCTTGATATGATGAAACCCTACACAACATGACTGTGTATATATATATATAAATTGATAAGATTATATCATTGTTTGCAAATTGTAATTACTGAAAAAAGAAAACCTCTACCCAAATAAATGGAAGAAAATAGATTAACCCATATCATTGTGTGCAAAATTTAAGGGGAAGGAATGGGTAGAGGTTTCCTAAAACCAGGAGAGTTTGCATGACGCGTAATCCTAAAACCACTCAATAAATTGGGACAAAAACTGTATACCCATTAAATTTCATGATTATTAATGAGGGATTCAGAATATAACTGTGATATAATTAAAAAATGGATAATGTTATTATATTTGATGTATGCAATTGGAAAGCTTTACTAGGGATAATGTTGTTGTTATTATCTTTGATGAATGATGAATGCAGGTGATAAAAATGTAATTGTGATATGATTAAATAATGGATAATACTAATTTGAACAACTGATTGAAAACAAAATAATTTGTATGCCTCAAAATAATGTAAACACTGAGTACATAAATATAAAATAGTATATTGAAGAATGAAACAAAGTACATAAATATAAAACAATATACTGATAAATAAAAACATGAATTTAGTTATTTTGGGTGTACTGACTTGAATAAGCTCCCTTTTAAAAGGAATGTGTAGAGGTTGCCTTATTAAGTCTTAAATTTTGCAAAGAATATTCAGTGAAAGCAGAGGAGAATTCGTAATGAAAATGACCCTAGAAATTCCCTCATATAAAATCATTCGAATGTGTAAATTGAATGCATTGAATTGTGGTGGTTGATTTTGAAATTTGAATTTTCGTGGGAAACAATCTGTCATTTCATTTTGCGGTGGCCATTTATGCCCGAGTTCTGCCATGGCTTTTAGAAAATCAATTTCATATTTGGTTTAATTGACAAAATAGGTGGCTTGCATAAATTTCGTCATATATATGAATTATAATATGTTTTTTGGTTTATTGGGGAGACTTACACCATTAATTGTGTGTGCAGGTACCAAAAGTAGATGGAGTTAATGCATGAAGATGTGATAGGAAGTGTGGGTGAATGTGTGATTGATAGGTCATAAAGCCGATCAATGTTTTCTATTATGTCACATTGTGCACCATTAATTGTTCATATATACATGTATATACAATGTATTTGAAGCTTTGAGCCATTGCATAGAGTGGTAATTGTAAACATAAGTGTACTTTGATTAATGCAAAAATGACTTTATTTTGTGCAACTTGTCTTGTATTGAAAACATATATGAACCAATAGATGTTTAAATTTTTTTTTTTTTGGTTAACTACACATTTAGTAGTGAACATATATTGGTGTAATTTGTAAATATTTATTGCATAATTAAAACAATGTAATGACTAACATGTAAATGGTTATTGGGAGGTCAAGTAAGCATGGAGTAAACAACAATTGGATCATGGACAATAATTAACACATTTCCCCTAATCGCATCCACACAACTTGTACCTACGATGAAGAATGAATGATTTAGTGATGGATGGCAAACAGGTTGGCATGTAAACACAATACTCTGGTAAGGTTTTCATCATACTAGGCCGTAGATCTGTAGAGAGTACTGTCTCCACGAGATCAGAACAATTATGTCTTCATTCTGTGATGCCAACTAGAACCAACGATCAAACATAAATACTAAACTCCAAACACCAACTCAAGGAGTCAGACTCAAAGCAAACATTTAATATTTAGGCGCCAACAAGGGGTCGGCCAAAAAATTTAAATATTATTATTAATAATTTAAATTTTAAATATTATTATTAATAATTTAAATTTTAAATATTATTATTAATAATTTAAATTTTAAATATTATTATTAATAATTTAAATTTTAAATATTATTATTAATAATTTAAATTCTATTTTGTTATTATTTAATTTAAATGTCAAAAGTGTTTAAAAACACTATTTTTGCCACCAACATAAGAGTTTAAACCCCTATTGAGGCGGGAACATGACATATTTCATTCTCTCCATAGGTATCGTATTATTAATGATGAACCAGCAATCCAAATTCATTCCCAAAGAGAATTCCTCAATTTGGGCCAACTGCGGAAAAGATCCAATATGCCATCGAGCGAAGCACTAGGCCATTTGAGACAATTGAGAAACCATTCCTAGAATTTTTTTGGAAAATTGATGCGGAGCATCTCTTTTAATACCCCTGCCCACTGACTGTGGAATTAAGGAACTTGCTAATTTTGGTTTTCTTTTCTGCTGCCTCCATTTTGTTTCTGTTGTTTCCGTTGTGGACCTATTTTTGGTTGTGAGTGGCCTGTGGCCTAGTCAGCTGCATGCTGATTGGGGCTATTTTTAGTGGTTATGACTGTCAGAAACTGCTGCAACGTGGTAGCTATAAATAGAGTTAGAATTTTGTTAGGAGTGGGGTTCTTTGTGAGCAAAGAAAGGATATATTGAATTAAAGATCTGTAATGAGGGGGGGGGAGGAATAGAGGATGGATTTACTAGGCATCTATATTGTGCAGAGACTTCTTGTAAGCCCTTTTAATTGTAAATATATGAATATTGTGTGTTTTGTTGCATGCTAAACTTCGTGGATGGGTTCTTTTCTCCCTGAACTGCTGTAAGGCTTATTGAATGTGTTATTCTCTATTTATTTGTGGATGCTCCTTAATTTCTGTCTATTTGTATTTTCTAAAACCTAAGTAGGATTTTAGTGTTATCAAAGAAGTTGTGCTGCATCAGTTTTGGTATCAGAGCAAATCGATCCATGAGAGAGGATGTTGGCATGAAGGTTGTGTAAGGAAATGCTGTAAGAGCTCTATTTTGGCTTTCATAAGTTTGTAGTGTTTTTTTTTTGTGGTTAGAAGGGGGAAGCATGGACACTTACAGGTATAGTTGCAAATGGTTAGGAGGGCCTAGACTATGGAAGCATTATTCAATTAGGAGGGACAACAGTTTTGTTTGAGCTTTGGCTATGAAGTCAAATATGGAGTTAGATTATAAAGTAATAAAGGGAATAAGAAAGCTGGAAGAAAAAATAAGACAAAGACAAAGACAAAAGCAAACTGAAGACCAACGAAAGGAGCTACAAAAATTAGAGTTTGCATTAGATGAGATATGGTGGATGGAAAATATAGAGTTGTGTTATAATGCAAGAAAGAGGATAATCAGGTTGGAAGACAAAATAAGGCAAAGACAGAAACAAATCAAAGACCAGCAAAAAGAGTTGCAAAAGTTAGAATCTGAGTTAGATGAGTTATGGTGCATGTTGGAGGAATATGAGGCATGCAATAATAAGAAGACAAAGAAGAAGAAAGCTGAAGCCAAAGTGTTCAAGGATGGTGAGAAGGTCAAAAAGATGCATGGGAATAAAAATTCATGTTTTGAAGAAGAAGAATTTTCTAAGAGGAAAGCCATCGAGTTTAGAATTAGCCAAGGAATAGAACTCTTGGAATGGGGAAAGCTTAAATCCCTAGATGAGTTGGAAAATTTTTTATTGGATGGAAGGCTGAATGAATGGGGAGAAGATGAAGAGGATGAATTAGCTGAAGATGTTGAGTTATGTTACCTTGAAGAAAGGGAAAATATTGAGGATTATAATGAGAGAGGCAAAGAGTTCAAAGACTATAGTGAAGAGGAATGCAATTTATCACAAGAGGCAGCCCCAAATGTTGTAGCGGTGGAAGCAGTCCACCTTAGAGAGAAAGCTGCAACAGAGAGAGAGGTCATTGGGAGCCCCATATGTGATGAAGCCTTATTGGTCTTAGAGGAGTGCAGCCTATGGCAAGAGGTGACCCAAAATGTTGCAGTAGTGGAAGTTGTCCACGTTGGAGAAGAAACTGCAATAGAGATGGAGATCTTTGGGAGCCCCATATGTGATGACATTTTATTGGTTTTGGAAGACACAGCCAACAAGGACCAGCTAGTGGGATGTCTGAAGAATCCCATGATTGATGAGAAGAGAGAAGAAGATCATCTCTTTCTTGGAGGAGAAATGAGGATGATTGAGGGAGAGAATAATGACCTGAAGGAGGAAGCACCTCTGAGAATTTTTGACTCACTTAATTTGATTTTTGTCTATAACAGTTTATGTGCAGGTGTGGTAGAAGATTGGACATACCATGGAAAAAGCCATAGTGGATATTGGTGGAGTAAGACCACTCGTTGGGAAAAGAGGAGGAGAACCAGAGGGCTGAGAAGGACAATTTCTGATTCAACTAGTAGTTGGAAGCATAGGAAGAAATTATGCAAAAATATGCAGAAGTACCTAACCTGGTGGAAAGGTAGGCCATGGAGTTAGCGCTTTGAACCAAGAGGTTCAAAATTTTAAAAGAAGGGGAGAATGATGCAGAGCATCTCTTTTAATGCCCCTGCCCACTGACTGGGGCTATTTTTAGTGGTTATGACTGTCAGAAACTGCTGCAACGTGGTAGCTATAAATAGAGTTAGAATGCTGTTAGGAGTGGGGTTCTTTATGAGCAAAGAAAGGATATCTTGAATTAAAGATCTGTAATGAGGGGGGGGGGAGGAATAGAGGATGGATTTACTAGGCATCTATATTGTGCAAAGACTTCTTGTAAGCCCTTTTAATTGTAAATATATGAATATTGTGTGTTTTGTTGCATGCTAAACTTCGTGGATGGGTTCTTTTCTCCCTGAACTGCTGTAAGGCTTATTGAATGTGTTATTCTCTATTTATTTGTGGATGCTCCTTAATTTCTGTCTATTTGTATTTTCTAAAACCTAAGAAGGATTTTAGTGTTATCAAAGAAGTTGTGCTGCTCAAAAATTCACAATTCAATAGTAGAAGATTCATGCTCTGTTCTTTGTTTTTGCAAAGTACACATCTGGAGGGACCCAAAATGCCTATGGTCTTCAATCAGTCCCTTGTCAGGATTCTTTTGTGCAGGACAGTCTAGGAAAATGGACATGCTTTGTGGAGACACCAATGGCTTTAACATAGCTTTTTCGACCAGTTACCCTTGGATACAATATATTTCTAAATTTTGTATCCTATCTTGTCTGCATATGTGCTAGATTTTGCCTCCATCCAAACAAGGCAATCCTCTTTCTGGTTTATAAAGATATCCCTAGATTCAAGGATCTTCTTTATTATGAGTTATTGCTTCTCTGGTGCTAGAATTGCATCAAAATCTTTCCATTTACAAACAAAGGAACCATTTATAGGAAAGGAAATATAGTCAGATACTTGTGATCCCCATGTATTTGTGAGGATTTCCATAATATTATGAAATATTTGATCTTCCACTAGCATGGAAAATGCGTTCCATGAATCCTTCCAAAAGGACGTTGAACGACTATTATTGATGGTCTAGGATAGATGATTCATAATAATGGTTCGACACCGAACCAGGAAGTTCCAAATATGCGAGCCCCTAGGGGGATTCGTTATAGTAAGAATTTGATAGGGATCTACATTATCAAGATACTTACATTGGAGTACTTGGCACCAATAAGTAGAGGGGTCCTCATACATCTTCTAAATTAACTTAGCTCCCAATGCACTATTCTATAATTTTATTCTTCCGAGCCCAAGACCACCATCATTCTTTTCGTTGCATGATGTCTCCCAACTGATAAAGGGAACTCTCCTTGTTTCCTTCGACGCTTCTTAGAGGAATTTCTTGAAGATGCCTTCAAGCAAACAATTTGCTCCCCTCATGATTTGTATACTTGAGAGGAGGTAAATTGGTATTGTATATAGGACTGCCCTCACCATAGTGATTTTCCCCGCCTTTTTTAGACACTTCCCTTTCCATGAAGCTACCTTGATACAACACTTCTCTATAGTTTCTTACCATAAGCTTGATTTCATGATGCATTTGAATAGTAGGACACCAAGGTATTTACCAAACAATGATTCAATATTTTATTCCAACAGGGATGTGATCCTTCTTCTGATGCTACATTTAGTGTTGAAAAATTATATGCAATATTTATGCTTGTTGATGTTTTGTCCAGGAGTGTGCACATATATTTCCAAGGTTTATTTTATGGATTTGCTTCCCTCATGCATGACATACCATAGAGGATGGTGTCGTCGGCAACTGTTCATACGTGATGGGGGGGTGGAGAGGGGAGGTACAAATTATTTGCAATGTGAACTCTGTTCCATCTTTTAATTGCAACCTGAACCTTAATGGCCTTCCGAAGGGCTTCGACCATGATGACGAAGAGGAAGGAAAATAAAGGGTCACCCTGATGGAGACCTCTAGTTGGTTAGAAAAAATGAGCAGGGCTACCATTAACCAAAATTAAGCATCGAACTGTTGATATGCAACTATAAAACCAATGCAACCATTGAGAGAAAAACTCAAATTTCTTTAGAATGGTGAGAAGAAATTGCTAGTCGATCTAGTCATATACCTTGCTTATGTCTAATTTGATTAGCATACATGATTGATTGAAAGCACATATTGAATGGATTTCTTCATGAGCAATGATTATGTCATCCGTACTAGTGCGTCCAAGAGTAAATCCACTTTGGTCCTCAGATTTGAGATTCGATATTGATCGAATTCATCCTATTTTCCATAACCTTGGAGATGATTTTTCTGAGATGTTGCATAATAAAATCGGTTTGAAATCCGACAGTCTACATCATTTTTATTTGGAATCAATGCAATAAGGGTGGAGTTTAAGTCCTTCATGATGCACATGGAAGTCCTTGATTCCTCCACCATTTCTCATATGTCATTGCCTAAAATGTCCTAGAATTTTTGAAAGAATTCGATTGGCAATCCATCTTAGCTTGGGGCCTTATTTGGTTACATTTGGAATAATTCACTCTTGACTTCTTCTAGTGTTGTAGGGGCAGAGAGAATCTATTTTTCCATTTCACTTACATAATTATGGATTAGGTCCAAGAAGAAATTCTGTCAGTAGAAATTAGATGCCTCCAGACTCAAAAGAAAGCTTTGAAAGTATTTCAGAAATCTGTTTTTTATATACATTGGATCAGAAATGGTCGTTCCATCCTCAAGATTTAGGGAAGAAATTTTATTTTACACTCTCCTTGCTTTGGAAGAATTATCGAAGAATTTTTTATTCAAATCACCTTCCTTGAGCCATGTCTCTAGATTTAGATCGCCAATAAATTTCTTCACAACTTAATACTTCATGGTATTCATTTGGCAGTTCCTTCTCTTTTTCAAACTCCATCTATGAAATTCTTTTCTCTAAGATAACTTCATTAAGAGTAGCTTGTTCGTTTTCAATTATTTCGAAGTATTTTTGAAGGTTGTCTTGTTCCATTCCTTAAGGTGGTTTCTTATAGAAATAATCCTTTTTTCCATCATAAACATTTTAGTTCCTTTTTGAATTTGTGCCTTAGCCATTTTGGTGACAGGCCATGGAGAGATTCACGTCTAAGCCAAATTTTCTCAAACTTAAATAGGCATTTCATAGGAGCTTGATCATTTGATATTGAGAGGACAACTGGGTAATGATCAGAGCCAGATATAGGGGCAATGAAAGATTACAAAATTAAGGGCTTATCCCAAATGGGACAATACAAGAACCAATCTAGTCTTTTAGCAATGTTGGTAAATGTTAAATTCCTGCAGATCTACAAAGACATATTGCTCAAGCACATAAAACTGAATTTGTACAATCTGACCTCATTCTTATTCACTATCAAATGATGCATAGATTTACAAATATATAATCCCGTAGGAGATAAATCCTAGGAGGAAAATCAAGAAACAACAGAGAGTTTCCATTAGTTAGCTTATACTGAGGCAAACAACTCTTTAATCATCCCAAGTTGAACAACAGTTAACAATGATTGTTAATGCATAAGAGCAGTTTGTAAGCAACAGTTGTAACAGAGAGTTAATTGCGCTAACAGTAAAGACGTACCTTCTACGGGTTCAAATGTAGTTAACATTTTGTGGGATAGAATCCACAAGGGCAAAGGGAGCTGACAAATTCTTGGAAGTCTGTTTTCTTTCATAGGGTCTGCCCCCTCTTTTCCAGATTGGCTAAGACAATATTGAAATCGCCACCTAAAATGTATAGCTCCAAATTGTACATTCAAACGAAATTAAGCACACTTTCCCATACCTTAGCTTTCTCATCCATTTTCATAGGCCCATAGATGTTGAAGATGTGGAAAAATAGTTTGGAATTTAGGCATTGAACCTTTTCCACCATCCAGTTTGAATCCTCCGAAAGCATTTCCATAATATTATGAAATACCTTCCTTGAGCCATGTCTCTAGATTTAGATCGCCAATAAATTTCTTCACAACTTAATACTTCATGGTATTCATTTGGCAGTTCCTTCTCTTTTTCAAACTCCATCTATGAAATTCCTTCTCTAAGATAACTTCATTAAGAGTAGCTTGTTCGTTTTCAATTCTT
The DNA here is from genome assembly GCA_007258455.2 of Sequoia sempervirens. NCBI lineage: Eukaryota > Viridiplantae > Streptophyta > Pinopsida > Cupressales > Cupressaceae > Sequoia > Sequoia sempervirens. The sequence continues at coordinate 254,124,587 of VDFB02047230.1, read as the reverse complement.
TCGAAGTATTTTTGAAGGTTGTCTTGTTCCATTCCTTAAGGTGGTTTCTTATAGAAATAATCCTTTTTTCCATCATTAACATTTTAGTTCCTTTTTGAATTTGTGTCTCAGCCATTTTGGTGACAGGCCATGGAGAGATTCACGTCTAAGCCAATTTTTCTCAAACTTAAATAGGCATTTCATAGGAGCTTGATCATTTGATATTGAGAGGACAACTGGGTAATGATCAGAGCCAAATATAGGGGCAATGGAAGATTGCAAAATTAAGGACATAATACAGGAACCAATCTAGTCTTTTAGCAATGTTGGTAAATGTTAAATTCCTGCAGATCTAAAAGACATATTGCTCAAGCATAGTTTTACAAATATATAACCCCGTAGGAGATGAATCCTAGGAGGAAAATCATGAAACAACAAAGAGTTTCCATTAGTTAGCTTATACTGAGGCAAACAACTCTTTAGTCATCCCAAGTTGAACAACAGTTAACAATGATTGCAGTTAATGCATAAGAGCAGTTTGTAAGCAACAGTTGTAACGGAGAGTTAATTGCGCTAACAGTAAAGACGTACCTTCTATGGGTTCAAATGTAGTTAACATTTCGTGGGATAGAATCCACAAGGGCAAAGGGAGCTGACAAATTCTTGGAAGTCTCTTTGTTTTCTTTCATAGGGTCTGCCCCTTCTTTTCCAGATTGGCTAAGACAATATTGAAATCGCCACCTAAAATGTATAACTCCAAATTGTACATACAAATGAAATTAAGCACACTTTCCCATACCTTAGCTTTCTCATCCATTTTCATAGGCCCATAGATGTTGAAGATGTGGAAAAATAGTTTGGAATTTAGGCATTGAACCTTTTCCACCATCCAGTTTGAATCCTCCGAAAGCATCTCTAGTTGAATCCTATTCGGCCTCCATAGGAGCCCTGGGTCCCCCGAGGCAGCCCTCGCTGAAACCAAGATGCCACTCCACCCAGTGCAATTAGAGAGGAATAATTTCACTTCATCATCCTTGAGTTTTATTTCTTGTTACGCCTGGCAGCAAAAACCTTTGTCAATAAAAACTCTTCATGCAAACAAGATGTGCAGGTGGATGTACTCGTTGTTCACTGTTACGATCAAAGTAATGCAGGTACTTATGAGAGCATGATCAAGGTGATAGCTGGTAGTTACGAGAGGAAAAGATTGGGTTGAACGTTACAGGATGCACGATGAGTATTTATTGTGCCTTTTGGCAATCACTGTTTGATTTTTTTGTATATCCAAAAGCTTTGGTAAGCTCTGTGAAGCTCGAAGAGATTGCACACGGGCAGTGATATCGTATGGCTACAATGCTTGCCCTACACTAGGTGTTACCAGTAGAAAGATCCAATCTTCAACCCCGCAACCTACGTATGAGAGCATGCAGGATGCTTTCAGAGCAGGGACGAAAATCCTTTAAGAGCGCTGCTGGGTTTTCTCAATTTGATACCTACTATGATTTGTTAGGCCTCACCACAGTGAAGGTGCCCACGTTGGTGTTCCATTTTGACAGGGGAGCTCATTTGTCTCTGCCTGCAAACAGCTATCTCATTCTGCTTCGCCTTTGCAAGTACCATCTAGGCGGCCTTTCCATTAACATCCAGCAACAGGGATTTCAAGTAGCTTCCAATATTCAATCCAACCGTGTTGGGTTTGCTGCCGGCTCATGCTCCTGAACACAACTTTCTTTCTCTCTATTTTCTATCACTAGGCTGAAGAATGTGTTTTTGGGGATCTTCATACATTTATTTATGTATCTGTTCTCCCTACCCATTTTTTATTGCTTGCTATTGCTCTCGCAGATTTTCATGAAACGACTCTTACTGCAATTCTGTTGGGAAAAATAGACCCAACTACAATGGGCAAAGAATGAAAACACGTACAACTCAAAGGAGACAAACACAAGGAGACATAAATAATATATATATTCGCTTTTCTATTTCATTCCCAAAGTGATTACATTCAAAAAGATTACTGACAAAAACTCAGAGCAACAGCTCTGTACATTCTCATACAAAACATTGTGCTTGTTCTGGCGCATCTTCCTTCTATGTGTTGCTGCGTGCTAGAGACATTCCGGAGCACTAGAGCACTGTTAATGTTCTCTGCTGCTGCAGATTCTTCTGAACTTTCACTTTCTGTAGTTTTGTGTTCTGCTGATCATTCTCTTGTTTGCTGCTGCAAAAACTTTCAGTCTCTGTCTCCTTCTCATTCTACTACTCAAAAACATTCTATCTTTTGTCTTTTGTTGCCTTTCCAAAATCTGGCGCCCAATTCAAATTCAAATTCAACCACCACAATTAATTTGTTGTCAAATATTAACTAGTCAGCATGGTGGTCAGACACGGCAAGGGGGGAACAGTCCAAATTTGATTTCATTTGAGGGTGCAATAAATGCACATTCCCGTTGCTGCTCGGGATTAAATATTCCAACACTCCCCCTTAATCCTGACACATTTTGCTCTTCATTATCATTTGAAACTTCTGGCACAAAACTTTCGGAGCAAGGTTTCTGGTGCAAGAGTTTCTGTTTTTCATCACTCTGCAAAACTTCCGGAGCACTGGCGCAAAGTTTTCAGAGCAAACCTGTGTGCATCTGTTCTGCATTCTGGAACTGTCTTCTGAAGTTCCAGAGCAACTATGCTTTTCTGTGTTTTCCAGAACCAAAGTTCCGGAGCATCTGTGCTTTTCTGAGTTTTCCAGAATCAAAGTTTCGAAGCATTTGCGCTTTTCTGTGTTGCCTTTTTTGTGTTTTTTAGAACTAAAGTTTCGGAGCATCTTCGCTTTTCTGTGTTTTCCAGAACCAAATTTCCGGAGCATTCCTGCATACCAAGCCTATTCCGTAGGTGTTCAAAGAATTCTTTTGACAATGCCTTTGTGAAAATATCAGCGAATTGCTGCTCAGATCTCCAATAATGAAGTTGAATCTCTCCATACTCAACCAACTCTCTTATGAAATGATATCGAATTTCGATATGCTTGCTTCGCCCATGAAAGACGAGATTCTTCTTTAATGCAATAGAAGACACATTGTCACAAAATATGGTTGTACCATCTTCTTGTTGCTCATTCAAATCTACAAGGATTCTTCTAAGCCAAATAGCCTGACATGCTGCTGCATTTACTGCTATGTATTCTGCTTCGGCTGTGGAGAGTGAAACTATGGGCTGCTTCTTTGATGCCCATGATATTGCTCTTGAACCCATGTGGAACAAATATCCTGAAGTACTCTTCTTGTCATCTACATTTCCTGCGCAATCACTGTTTGTGTTCCCAACCAACTAAAACTCATTGGAGGCGGTATACATAATGCCATAGCTTTTCGTGCCACTGACATACCTTAGAATTATTTTTCCTGCTTGCTAGTGTGTGTCCTTAGGTTTCTCCATGAACCTATAAATCAGGCTTACCACGTACATCAAATCTGGTCTTGTTGCTATCAAATACATGAGGCTTCCAACCATGCTCTTGTAGAGGGTTGGGTTAACATCACTGTTGCTGTCCTCTTTGCTTAATTTCAGACTTGTAGCTATTGGGGTTGGGGCTGGTTTGTTGTCCAACATTCTAAATCTCTTCAAGATTTGTTTAGCATAACTTGTTTGTGAAATAAAAATGCCATGATCTGTTTGTTGGACCTCTATGCCTAGGAAATATTTTAGCAAACCTAGGTCTATCATTTCAAACTCATTTTTCATTGCTACTTTGAAATCAGCAATGAAAAGATTACTATTTCTTGTGAAAATTAAATCAGCTACATACAAAACAGCAATAAGAATCTCACCATTAGCTACGTTGATGTAGAGTGTGGGCTCACTATCGCTTTTGCTAAAGCCATTGCTCAGAAGGTATGAATCAATTCTGCTGTACCATGCTCGTGGTGCTTGTTTCAGCCCATAAAGAGCTTTCTGGAGCCTGTAGACCTTGTCTTCTTTCCCTGGAACTTCGTAGCCAGGTGGCTGCCCCACATACACCTCTTCTTTCAACACTCCATTTAAGAAGGCTGATTTCACGTCCATTTGTAATACTTTCCATTCGTGCTGGGCTGCAATTGCTAGGATTGCCCGCACTGTTTCCAGCCTTGCAACTGGTGCATATGTTTCATCATAGTCTCTTCCAAGCTGCTGTTTGTATCCCTTAACAACCAGCCTTGCTTTATGTCTTTCAACCTTACCATCAACAGTGCATTTGGTCTTATAGACTCACTTAACTCCAATGACTGATTTTCCTTTGGGTAAATCAGTGAGCTCCCATGTTTTGTTTCTCACTATAGCGTCCATTTCTTCATCCATGGCGTTATACCATTTTTCCTCTTTCATGACTTTTTCAAAATACATTGGATCACTATAAGAAAACATAGCAAAATCTGAATTCTCATCAAAGTCATTATACCTTACATTGTCATAAATTTCCCTCACGCTTCTAGTCTTCCGTGACATCAATGATGCAAGCATAGGATCAAAATTTCTGGAGCTGTTTGATTGTTGGACTGATGAAGAAGACTGCTGCTGTAAACTTCCGGAGCATCTGCCATGCTGGAAGTTTTCAGAGCAACTTCCCTGCTGAAAGTTTCTGGAGTTGTTGTTGTTGTTTTCTGAACTGTTACCTTGTTGTAAAGTTCCAGAGCATCTTCCTTCTGCAGCTTCTTCATCCTCAAGAGGTATTGAAACAAAAATACTTGTGTTGCTATCAACTGTTCCATCCCATGACTCATTTTCAATGAATTCAACATCCATGCTGATCACCACTTTCTTGGTGATGGGATTGTACAATTTGTAGGCTTTGGATTCTTCACTATAGCCTATGAAAATGCATTTTTCTCCTTTGTCATCAAATTTCTGCCTTTTCTCTTTTGGCACGAGTGCATATACCACACATCCAACTATTCTCAAATGCTCAACACTCCATTTTCATTTCGTCCACGCTTCTTGTGGGATTCTATCACGAATGACCTTTGTGGGGAACCTATTCAAGATGTAGACTGTTGTTGCTACAACATCACCCCAATACTCATTAGACAAACCTTTTGCCTTCAACATGCTTGCTACCATCTCCGTGATGGTTCTATTCTTTCTTTCAGCCACTCCATTTTGTTGTGGAGTATACCGGGCTGTGAGTTGTCTCTGAATACCATGAGACTTGCAAAAATTCATAAACTCTTGAGAGATATACTCCCCCCCTCTGTCTGTTTTGAGGACTTTGATATAGTGACCGCTTTGCTTTTTAGCCAAGGCCTTAAACTCTTTGAATTTCTCAAATGCATCTGATTTGTTTTTCAAAAGATACACCCAGATTTTTCTATTATAGTCATCTATGAGTGTCATGAAATATACATTTCCTCCTAGGGTTGGGGTCTTCATGGGACCACACAAATCTGAATGCACCAACTCTAATGGTGCTCTAGCTCTCCTAGAATGCCATGATTGAAAATGATGCCTATGTTGTTTACCTAGGATGCATGCTTCACACTTTCCATTGGGCTCTACAATTACTGGTAGACCCCTAACCATATCTTTTTTAGCTAAAAGATTTAAACTAGAATAACTTAGATGCCCATACCTCAAATGCCAAAGTTTGGATGGGTCTTGGATGAATGTCTTGAAGGCTGACTGCTGCAAGCCTGTTGATCGTGCTGAGATTTGCATTTTGAGGGGAAACATTCAGTTATTTGTCATTTGAACCGTTGCCATAACTTTCTTGCTTCCATCTCTGTCGTAGATGATGCATTCCCCTTTCTCCGTTAGCACTCTATAACCGTTTTGGACCATCTGTCCAATGCTCAAGAGATTGTGTTTCATTCCTGGGGCATAGAAGATGTCATGAAGCTGTCTTTCTTCACCATGCTTGGTTTGTAGGCACACTATGCCTTTGCCCATAACTGGAACTTTCTCATTGTTTCCCATTTTGATTTCAGACTTAATGCTGTGGTCAATGGAGGCAAATAAATTTTTGTTACCACTCATGTGGTTGCTACAACCACTATCCAAGTACCAAACTTCAGTGCTGCCTTGTTCTGCAAAATTGCATGTAATGAACACTTGTGACTGTTTTTCATTTTCAGCCTTGTTCTCATTTGCTACATTTGCATTTTGACTCCCTTGGTCACGTTGTTTCTTCCTGCATTCACTTGCATAGTGACCATACTTGTGACAGTAGTAACATTGCACATTGCTCTTATTAGATCTTTGATTTGAGCTGCTATTTTTTTTGTGTTTTGGAAGTCTGATTGGGAGGTGTTTTCCTCCTCTTGATTGTTTGAGGCTCCTCTTCCGGAGTTGCTTCTGCCTCTACCTCTTTGACCTCTTCCTCTACCATTTCTTCCTTTTCCTTTGCCTTTCACATTGGCTTGTGCTTTAAAGGCTTGTTCCTGGGAAGAATTTGCAGACCTATTTAGGCATTGCTCATGGGTTGGAAGTGAACCCATTAACTCATCAACTGATAATGTTGAGAGGTCCTTTTCCTCTTCTATGGCAATAACCACCAGGTCAAATTTTGTGGGTAAACTCTTGAGAATCTTGTCCACAATCTTCTGCTCTTCCATAGTTTCTCCATTTATCCTCATTTGGTTAATCAAGGTGGAAGCCCTTGTATGAAAATTTAAAATGGACTCACTGTCCTTCATCTGTATGGTCTCAAATTCTCTCCTTTGCAGCTGGAGTTTCACTTACTTGACTTTCTCAGACCCTTTGTAGGTGGTTTGAAGTATTTCCCATGCTTCTTTTGCATAACTAGCTACTGCTATTCGAGGAAAGATAGCCTTTGTCAAGGTTGCCTCAATCAAACTGAGGGCTTTTGCATCATTTTTCCTTGTCTCCTTCAGCTGGTTCTTTTGAGCATTGCTCAATGCTGCAAATGCATTTGGGTCAGTCACATCTGTGAACCCATTTGATACTAATTCCCACAAATCATTTGCTACTAAAATGGTTTTCATTTTCTTTGCCCAAACATCATACTTTTCTCCATCAAATATAGGTGGCTGCTGCCAACTTCTATTGTCTCCTCCAACCATTTTGCTAAATGGGGGAAAACTACAAGTACCTAGATAAAATCTAGGGCTTTTCTTCACTGCCCAGAAAACTAGGGATTTCCCAAATACCCAGAAACAAAAATTCTATCACAACATGCCTAGGAACAAAGCTAGGGCTTTAAAAACTAAATGCCTAGAAAAATTAGGGTTCTGATACCAATCTGTTGGGAAAAATAGACCCAACTACAGTGGGAAAAGAATGAAAACACATACAGCTCAAAGGAGACAAACACAATGAGACAAAAATAATATATATATTCACTTTTCTATTTCATTCCTAAAGTGATTACATTCAAAAAGATTACTAATAAAAACTCAGAGCAAAAGCTCTGTACATTCTCATACAAAACATTGTGCTTGTTCTGGTGCATCTTCCTTCTGTGTGTTGTTGCGTGCTAGAGACATTCCGGAGCATTGGAGCACTATCAATGTTCTCTGTTGCTGCAGATTCTCCTGAACTTTCACTTTCTGTAGTTCTGTGTTCTGCTGAACATTCTCTTGTTTGCTACTGCAAAAAATTTCAGTCTCTGTCTCCTTCTCATTCTACTACTCAAAAACATTCTGTCTTTTGTCTTTTGTTGCCTTTCCAAAATCTGGCACCCAATTCAAATTCAAATTCAACCACCACAATTAATTTGTTGTCAAATATTAATTGGTCAGCATGGTGGTCAGATACGTCAAGGGGAGAATAGTCCAAATTTGATTTCATTTGAGGGTGCAATAAATGCACTTTCCTGTTGCTGCTTGAGATTAAATATTCCAACAAATTCTGCTGTAAATAGCTGTTAGTGGCTCTCTTTAAAGAGGGATCCTCTTTGCTTTGTTTGGTATGAAAATTTATATTGTGATGATATTTCCTTTGTGAAGAGAAAGCTTAATAGAAGGTAGCTTTCATGCATTTGCTTTCCAAATCATGTGTACACTATTCTTTCGTTGAGTTCAATATTCATACCGAAAATGATGCTCAACTTGTGCCACATGCAAGTCCATTCTTCCATTTTTACACCATTGTTAGATTGTTCAAAAATGCAAAGACTTTGTATAATCATGGGTATCTTCATAAGTGAGTTTAAACTCATCACTGATAATAAGAGTAGCAATTGCATCAAAGAGTCGAATAGAGGAGGGTGTATCCTCTGTAATGTTTAGACTAAACTTTGAGGACCTCATGGCTTGAGTTGCTTTTGTTATCCCATTGCTCTATGTATTCCCAAAAGTAAAATAGTTAAATGTAGATAAATGCAACGCACAAAAAAAATAGAGAAATAAATTAGAGCATTGGAGAATTATAAATGCATTGTAGCTTTTCAGATTTAATCCAATGAAATAAATGAAATAATAATTTTAAATATATTATTGTGTTTTTTCAATGAGGCCGAGAAAATTAGGTATTTGAACTGAATAATGGAAAAATCAAGGATGAAAATATAATTGTTGAACATTATTAGTAAGTGCAATAACAAGAAAGATTTATTAAATTAACATATTTTTTGTTTAGATAGTTATGTTAATATTAGGCACGATTATTTCTCATATGATTTGAAATCATTTATTTCTAAAAATAAAAATGGTATGGAATATAGAAAGGAAAAGAGGCGTTTTACTTTTAGAAATCATTTACATTGTCTTTTAAAATAATTGAAATAATTTGTGTTTTAGAAAAGAGATTTTTAAGAGGAAATGTGAATTCATGTAATAAGAGAATATAAAGTAAAATTAGAATTTTGATTTTTAATTTTTTAAAAGGGAATGATTTGTGATATTATGGCAAGTTATGTATTGGAATTGAATGCATTGGTTCATTGAATTTATTTAAGTAATCATTTCCAATAAAAAATTATTAATTTTAAAGGTAAAATTAAAAAATATTAGACTATTTGACACAAAAAGAAGTTTGTAAAATTTAGAAAATTAAGCATAAACAACATATCTTTTGAGATTTATTTAAATAATCTTTTCTAATAAAAATAATTAGGGAAGAGGGGTCAGTAGTGGTGCGGGCTAACTTTGTAGCATGTAGCGATTGATTGGAATACCATAGAACCTTCATTTTTTTTTTGAAATGTGGACTGACTTCTTATCTATCTATAACTAAGGTTTCAAGGTGTGACTCATCATGCAACTCACCCAGAATTTGACTTTTTAAAGATTTGACCAAAATTAATCATGGGACCCCAGTAGTTGAACAAAAAAATATCATTTGTTGCTTGTAGAATATCATATTTTTATTTACAATAAAATTAATATGCAACCTAAATGGACCAAATACCTATTAGTAACCATAAATCTTTGATATCTCTAGCTTTTATATTCAACACATATAGACCAATAGTTGAACACAAAAAAATTATTTGTTGTTATAAAAACAACACATAATTATTTAAAATACAACTTATACCAAAAAAAAATGGACCAATAGTTGAACACTAAAACTTTTTGAAAATCCTTCACATTTAATGGGAAAATACATGGTATTTATTGTGCTCACCTTTTATATTTGTGATAGGACAAACTATTAATATAAAATACTCCAATGCTTGTACATTGCTACCCCAATAGTTGTACACATAAAAATAATATTTTTTCACTATGATAACAATACTTGTTTAAATGAGTGTCTTATTTTATTAAATGAGCATTTTATTTTTTAAATGAAACACTTATAGTGGATAGCTATGATATTTTATTTGAGACAAAAAAAAGTTATTTCACTTCTTCATGAATGTATTTATGTTTTTTATATAACATTCAGATGTGTTCAAGTATGGGTCCACTTTTGATCAACATTTGGCTATTTTTTTATTTACATTTGGACTATTTATTTACAATATACAGTAATATGTTGTAAGACTGGATATTATAATCACAATTGACTGCATGACTATTGGATCCCGCACAACTACTGGCCCCTCTCCCCTATTATTTATAAAAAACTACACATAAAAAGAAGTTTCTAAAATTCATAAGATTAGTATGAAAGAAATTTCTTAAATTTACTATTGCATTTTTTAATATTAGAATGAAAATAAAATTATAAAGGAATGAAAAACAATTGTTCATTTAAAAAATTATGAATAAATTGAAATTAAAAAATAAATAAATAAAAGGAAATTTCTAAAAATGAAAATTTTAAAATTAAACAAAAGGAAATATTCTAAATTTAAAACATAAAAATTAATATATTTACAACATTAAAAAATACAATATTTTAAAAATAAATAAAAATATTTCAAAAAGGAAAAATCATTAATATTTTATTTTATTCTTTAAATTAAATATTATAAACTTAAGGTTTTATTGAAGATTTAATTGTATAAAAATATAGCAACTTAAATATATAGTCTAATATAAAGACCTTTCATAATATGTGCACATCTAAAATTAATTTAAAATTACAAAATTAAATACAAAGAAAATATAATAAACTATTATTACATAAAAAAGTAAGTTTTTAAAATAATATATTTAAAACTAGCTTATTTATCTTTAATCGATTAATGCAATTAAGAACTACATTTACACTTAACTTCATCATATAGTTTAAAAATAATTCATATAATATTATTATTATTTAGAATTTGGTTATGATTATGATTAAGATTAAATTAGGGTTAGGGTTCAATAAAAATTGTAAGATAAAGCTTGGAATTAGGGTTTAGGTGATTGAGGTTAGATCAAGATGACAATTAGGGTTAGGGTTAGGGATCAATTAGGATTAAGCTTCAATTAGGATTCAATTATTGTTCAATAAGGGTTGAGGTTAGGCTAGGGTTAGGGTTTAATTAGGGTTAGGGTCAGGGTTATAATAGGGTTCAATTATGATTAGGCTTATAGGATAAAGCTTGGGGTAAAGGTTAGGGTCAAGATTAGTGATAGGGAAAGGGATTGGAGGAATCACTTGCTAATTCCTGCTCTTGGTCTTTCCTCAATAGACCCCCTTGGTGCCTTGCTCCACCAAGCTAACCTATAGGTCCCTGCCTCTACCTAGGAACCCCTGGTTGACTGACCAATCCCTCTTCTATCCACTTGCTGTCCGTTTTCCAAACAAAACTTGGTGCTTCACCATGTTCTCTTCTTAGACCCTTAATCTGCCCTAAAGGCCTAATAGCCTCAAAATTCTTCAAGGTTATTGCAGGGGTTTAAAAATGTTTCAAGAACTTCAAAATGACCAATCTAAGGCCCTTGTGCAACCACAATCCTCCAACTCTCCATCGCTTCCTCAAGGTTCCTTCCTAGGGCTTGAAAGGCTAGTAGCCTTGAGCCCCCAATTAGGTCTTTGAAACAGGGGTTTTATGCTTCTTCCTCCTAAACCCACCAAGGATCTAGGTTCTTGGCTTAAGAATGGTGTTTTCCCTGCCCTCACCTCCAAGAATTTTGTGGTCTCAAGCCTGTTCAAGCTGTGTACAGTCTGAACACAAAAATGCACAAAAACCCTAGGGTTTCCAAGTCTTACAAAGCTGATTTAAAACTGGTGAAAAGTTCTTCATTCAAATGGGTTGTTAAAGGCTCCTCCTTGTCACCATGCAGAGCCAAAACACTCCCCTAAATCCTCGAAAAATAATTTCTTAAAAAACTTCACTCCCCTGCAATTTATAGAACTTTTCCTTCAAGACTGCCCCAACCGGGCCTTCTTTGGCTCACCTAGGGCATCCATTTGCTAGCCACCAAAGAACTCACAAAGACTCCTACATTTACATTATATACAAGGATGAAGTTTAGCCTTGTTTCCACTACTCCCATACCTCTTGGTATGGACAAAAAATAGCCTAAAACTCCATTTTCTGGAAATTACCAGTCAAAACAGCAAAGCAGAGAAAAACACAATATTTACAAAAAAAGAAGAAAGCGATGAAAAAAAAAGGTTAATGCATCAAAAAAAAACTTCTAATGGCCTCACTACATGCCATAAACCCCATAAAATGCTTCCCCTAATCCATTTTGCAGCAATCACACGGCCAAGAACAGAAACGGAAATTTACACATAGAAAATACTATATTTTTATTGTTTTCATATAACTTCCAGAGTTCCAAAGGCTTCCCCCCTCATCAAAAGTCAATATTTTCCTTTTAAAAAGCTTTTGAAATGGTTAGGTTTATTTTCCCGAGCCTCAAAATGGCCAAAAACACGTTGTTGAAAAACACAGTGTGTTTTGTAACTTTTCCTATAACTTAGGAAACAACCCCACAAAAAGTTTTCAAAATTATTTAACTTTTTCCTAAGAACCAAAAAGGTCCTCAAACACAATATAAAAGGTATTTAATACCTTACCAAAACATAACAAGATGGATATTAACCAAAAACTTAAAAATAAGCTTGCACCTTGCCAGGTGCTTCAACTGTGCCAAGGTGCTCTTGCACTATTCTCCCCCTCTCTGCACAAAGATCAAGGAACTTGAGGTGATATCAGTGATAGGTCAATGTATAGCTTCTTAAATTCAGCTTCATCCACCCAAGTAGCCTCAGATTCAGGCTTGGTCTTCCACTTGATGAGGTGTTCCATGTACACCTTGTGTCTTGTGGTCTTCCTCACCCTTGACTCCAATATCTTCTCTGCCAGAGGCTTGTCCTAAGTAGGTATGGCCATGTTGCTAATGTCTTTGAATATTTCCTTGCTGTTCTGACCATCATCATTGACTGGTCCCTTGTATTTGATTAAATCAACAACATTGAAAACTGGAGATATGCCCAAATCTGATGGTAACTCCACCTTGTATGCATTCTGCCCATACTTGGCTAACACCTTGCATGGCCCCACTCTTTTCATCTGAATTTTGGTTTCCATTCCCTTCTGCAACCTTGATTTGTTAAGATGAACCATAACATAGTCACCTACTGCAAACTGCACATCTCTCCTTGACACATCAACTTTATCTTTCAATTTTTGTGTTGCTGCTGTGATTGTCTTCTTAACCTGCTCATGAATCTCCTTCATGGTCTGAGTGAAGTCTTCTGCATGTCCACTCCTATTCTCCATTGATTCCAGATTTCTGAGCTCACATACGCCTCTTGGGTGCATCCCATACACCACTTCAAATGGACTTTTCCCTGTAGTTCTATTTACACTGTCATTATAAGCATACTCAGCTTGAGAAATCACCATATCCCAGGTCTGTCCATATTCCTTTGTTAAGCACCTCAAAATATTACCTAGCACTCTATTAACCACCTCTGTTTGACCATCAGTCTGAGGATGGTATGCTGATCCAAATGATAGATTGGTACCCAATCTGCTCCATAAAGTCTTCCAAAAATGGCTCATGAATTTCACATCCCTGTCTGATACAATGCTCAATGGCAATCCATGGATTCTTACAACTTCCTTGAAAAAGAGATGGGCTATGTAACTTGCATCATGTGTAGTCTTGCAAGGGATAAAGTGACTCATCTTGCTAAATCTGTCCACAACTACATAAATACTGTCAAATCCTGCCTTAGTCTTGGGGATTCCTACCACAAAATCCATACTAACACACTCCCATGGTCTATTGGGAATGGGCAAAGGTTGATACAAACCTGCATTGCTGGCTCCCCCTTTGGCTTTCATGCAAACTACACACTGCTCCACATATTTCCTAACATCTCTTGCCAACTTAGGCCAGTAGTAGAATCTTTGTACCAGCTCTAAAGTCTTATTTATTCCAAAATGCCCACTAAGACTGCCATTATGTTTCTCTTGAATTAGATTTTCCCTCATTGATCCTCTTGGGACACATAACAGATTACCCTTAAATAACAGTCCATTTTGCAATGTATACTCAACATACTGACTATGAAAATGATTTGCAAAATCAGAGCATACCTTGTAGGCTTCTGAGAAATCTTCATCCTCACCATAGAGGTCCTTGAAACTCTCTAATCCAATGCTTTGCAGCTGTATCTCTTGGACTGTCAGCAACCTTCTACTTAATGCATCTGCCACCTTATTCATTTGTCCCTTCTTGTGCTTGATTGTAAAAGTGAAAGCTTGGATGTATTCCATCCATTTCAAGTGTCTATTACTCAGCTTCTCTTGGGTGTTGATATAACTGAGTGCCTGGTTATCTGTGAAGACCACAAACTCCTTGGGTAACAAATAATGCCTCCACATCCTAAGGGACTGCACTAAAGCATATAATTCCAGATCATAGGTGGAGTATTTTTGCTTGGCTTCATTGAGCTTTTCACTGAAAAAGGCTACAGGCCTACCTTCTTGACTAGGGACTCCTCCTACTGCTACTCCACTTGCATCACACTCAACTGTGAATAACTTATCAAAACTAGGCAATAATAAAATAGGTTGGGTAGCTACTTCTTGTTTTAGCTTTTCAAACCCTTTATCAGCTTCTTGTGTCCATTTAAACTTTGTTTTTAGACCTCCCTTAATAGTATCTAGAACTGGTGCACATATACCACTGAAATTCCTGATGAACTTCCTATAAAACTGAGCTAAACCATGAAAGCTCCTTACCTCTGTTGCTATGCGGTGCTATCATAATAGTGGTTTACAATTCTTGAGAGGAACGAATTTTAGCTGAAATCACATATTTTTAGAAAATATAATGATTTAAGCCTTAAAAAGTTCCATTTTAAGGATTCCAATTGAAGAGGGTTTGATCAAATCACCTTAGATCAAACCCCCTTGGATAGAACCTCGCTAGTTTTAAACCATACCTATAAATGTATCTCCTTTACACCTATCAAAATGCTGATAAAAAATCACTTTTGATTTAGATTTTGGGGATCAAATGAATTCATTTAAAATTTATTTCAAATGATTATGGTATTCCTAACAAGCTATCCAATGAATATAATTTTAATATGTTTTGGTTTTGTTATGTATTTGTTTTAAGTTTTATTAAACATAGGTTTTTCATCGAAAATGAATTTCTTTTGTTCTTCACATGTGGAAAAAATAGAAGATTATAAAAAAAAAATTTGAAAAATATGAGTGCACCAGATATTGAAGTCCTTGATCCAACAAAAAATTAAATTAAATTTTGATATATACAAAAGTTACTGCTATACAACATATGTCTAATTCTAATTCATTTGACTTTGAAACTTGATTAAGGAAAAATATTCAATAAAAAATATCTAACCAAGGGAAGCACTAGATATCGAGTTACAAATCTAAATTTGAAAGAATTAGAATTTTATCCTTCATGGAAAAAGAGTTATGCTATAATGTGTAAAGGCCACTTTTAAAAAATGTTGTTTCTAAAAAAAAAATCTATTTCGTGGGAGATGGAAAAAGAAGTGCAATTTGATTCCAAAAATTTTGAAAAAATATTTTAGAATCTACAGACAACATTTGATGAGACTCTAGTTTGCACTATCTTCAAATTCCTCACAGTTTAGCCACTATAGGTGCCGGAATGTGAAGATTTAGTTAAAAATAATAATTTCAGTGTCCAGTTTGGCCAAAAATTGTAAACCACTATTATGGGATCACCCTATGGTTGGTGTAGGCCAGTTTAGTATGGATTCCACCTTGCTTGGATCCATCTTTAACGTTCCTTGGGATACCACAAAGCCTAGATACACAAGTTCTTGTTTGAAGAACTCACACTTCTCAAGGTTGATTGCCAACTATTCTTCTTGCAGCCTTTTTAGAACCATCTCCACATGTTCCAAATGTTCTTCTGTTGTCTTACTGAAAATTAGTATGTCATCCAAGTAGACTACCACAAAAATCCCTGTGAAATCCTTAAGCACCTCATTCATTAATCTCATGAATGTGCTAGGGGCATTTGAGAGGCCAAATGGCATCACTTTCCACTCATACAAGCCATCATTTGTCTTAAAAGTTGTCTTCCATTCATCACCCTCCTTGATTCTGATTTGATGATAACCGCTCTTAAGATCCAATTTGGTGAAGAATTTTGCACCTCCAAGACAATCCATCAAGTTTTCAATTCTAGGAATAGGAAACCTATACCTAATTGTGATTCTATTAATTGCTCTAGAATCAGTGCATAATCTCCACTTACCACCTTTTTTTGTTGCCAAAACCACCGGGACCGCACATGGGCTAATGCTCTTTTGAATTAGACCTTGATTCAACAATTCTTCCACTTGTCTTGCCACCTCTTGGTTCTGCTCAGGAGTAAGCTTGTATGCTGCTTTATTAGGAAATGAAGCTCTAGGTATGAAGTCAATTTGATGACTTATTGCTCTCTTTGGTGGTAGAGTTGCTGGTGTTCCATCACTCACTATGCTCTTGTATTTGTCAAGCAACCTTTGGACTGCTTCTGGTAAGACTGTCCTTTCAGCCTTTTCTTCCTCTTTGGACTGCTTCTGGTAAGACTGTCCTTTCAGCCTTTTCTTCCTCTTTGGACTGCATTAGAACCACATAACCTTCACCTCCTTGATGCAGATTGCTGATAAACTCTTTACCACTGCTCAACATAATGTTTGGTACCTTGGACTGCCCTTCATCATCCTCAGTCAATGACTGCAGCTTGAAGGTTCTTCCATCCTTCTTAAATTCAATGGTGTTCTCCTTTCCATGATATATAGCACCTCTGTCATATTGCCATGGCCTGCCAAGTAGAAGATGGCATGCATCCATGGGTAGTACATCACAAACCAACTTGTCTTTATAGCCTCCAATTGAAAATTCCACTGTGACCTGCTCATTCACCAAAACACTCTGCCCTTTATTCAACCATGTGACCTTGTAGGGGTTAGTATGAGGTACCTTCTGCAACTTTAGCTTAGTTATTGCCTCCTCTGAGATGATATTATCTGTAGAACCAGAATCTACAATGACCTTGCATACCTTTCCCAATATCTTGCACCTTGCTCTAAACAAAGCTCTCCTTTGCTTGGGTTCTTCTTTGACCGGTTGTCTGATTAGCACTCTATTAAACATCAGACTCTCACCAATTTCAGATTCAATATGACTGATCTCAGGTGATTTGACACTCATGGTATCCTCTTGTGCATAGGCCACTCTCTTTTCATTGCTTGATGAAGAAGCTTTCTCCGGGCATCTATAAGCAGGGTGACCTAGCTGGTTGCAATGGTAACACTTCATGGTGGCAAAGTAAGAGTTACTTCTACCTGCTCCTCTTCCTCTATTTGAACCTCCTTGAGGTCCTCTTCCTCTGTTAAATCCTCCTCTTGAAGATGTTTCACCTCCATGTTCAATGAGCTTAGATTCACCTTGGTTCCTTTGATCATTACCTCTTCCTTGGTAACCTCCTCGCTGTCCTCTTTGTTCTCTGCCTTTGCCTCTGCCTTTAGAGGATTGATCATGCTTTCTTTTGTTCCTCTCTTCAATCTTTATAGCTAGCTGATAACATTGGTGGACTGTTTTAGGACTCAGTAAGGCCATTTCCTCTTGGATATTCCACTTCAAACCATTAAGATACCTAGCCACTTTCAGGCTCTCATCCTCTGACACATTTGATCTCAAGCAAAGCTTCTAAAACTCTTCAGTATAGGTGTTGACATCTTGATCTTTTTGCCTTAGACTCTGTCTCTTCTTGTGAAGTTGGATCTCATAATCATCTGGCATATATGCTTCCTTTACCTTAGCAACCATTCCTTTCTAGGTTGATATGGGTTGCTTGCCTTCTTTCTCCCTCTCAGTCTAGATAAACTTCCACCATGTCAGGGCTGATCCTCTCAACCTTGATTTTGCTACCTTCACCTTCTAAGCTTCCGTGACTCCATCACACTCAAAGTGATTCTCCATGCCTTCTATCCAATCCATGACCAAATCAGGATCCATCTTTCCATAGAAAAACGGTATGCCCTCAAGTGCTTTTCCACTCAGGGCTTTCAATGCCTTCAAGAAAGGCTCCTCCTCCAAAACAGGATTAGGTTCAGGGACCTTGTCCTCCTCTGCAACCTCTTCTTCCTTTGGCACCGTTCCTTCCAACCTTGCATTGTTCAATGCCTTCTCCAATTGCTCTATTCTTTCTTTTAGGGACTTGTTGTCCTCTTCTTGTTCTTCAACCCTCTTGGCTAACTGTGCATTTGTCACCATGGCGGGGGTTTCACTGGACTCAACTTCTGACATATAAGCTACTTTCCCAAATCTTTCACTTGCTCTGATACCAATCTGATAGGGAAAGGGATTAGAGGAATCACTTGCTAATTCCTGCTCTTGGTCTTTCCTCAATAGACCCCCTTGGTGCCTTGCTCCACCAAGCTAACCTATAGGTCCCTGCCTCTGCCTAGGAACCCCTGGTTGACTGACCAATCCCTCTTCTATCCACTTGCTGTCCGTTTTCCAAACAAAACTTGGTGCTTCACCATGTTCTCTTCTTAGACCCTTAATCTGCCCTAAAGGCCTAATAGCCTCAAACTTCTTCAAGGTTATTGTAGGGGTTTAAAAATGTTTCAAGAACTTCAAAATGACCAATCTAAGGCCCTTGTGCAACCACAATCCTCCAACTCTTCATCGCTTCCTCAAGGTTCCTTCCTAGGGCTTGAAAGGCTAGTAGCCTTGAGCCCCCAATTAGGTCTTTGAAACAGGGGTTTTATGCTTCTTCCTCCTAAACCCACCAAGGATCTAGGTTCTTGGCTTAAGAATGGTGTTTTCCCTGCCCTCACCTCCAAGAATTTTGTGGTCTCAAGCCTGTTCAGGCTGTGTACAGTCCGAACACAAAAATGCACAAGAACCCTAGGGTTTCCAAGTCTCACAGAGCTGATTTAAAACTGGTGAAAAGTTCTTCATTCAAATGGGTTGTTAAAGGCTCCTCCTTGTCACCATGCAGAGCCAAAACACTCCCCTAAATCCTCGAAAAATAATTTCTTAAAAAACTTCACTCCCCTGCAATTTATAGAACTTTTCCTTCAAGACTGCCCCAACCGGACCTGCTCTGGCTCGCCTAGGGCATCCATTTGCTAGCCACCAAAGAACTCACAAAGACTCCTACATTTACATTATATACAAGGATGGAGTTTTTCCTTGTTTCCACTACTCCCATACCTCTTGGTACGGACAGAAAACAACCTAAAACTCCATTTTCTGGAAATTACCAGTCAAAACAACAAAGCAGAGAAAAACACAATATTTACAAAAAAAGAAGAAAGCGATGAACAAAAAAGGTTAATGTGTCAAAAAAAAACTTCTAATGGCCTCACTACATGCCATAAACCCCATAAAATGCTTCCTCTAATCCATTTTGCAGCAATCACACGGCCAAGAACAGAAACATAAATTTACACACAAAAAATACTATATTTTTAGTGTTTTCATATAACTTCCAGAGTTTCAAAGGATTCCCCCCTCATCAAAAGTCGATATTTTCCTTTTACAAAGCTTTTGAAACGGTTAGGTTTATTTTCCCGAGCCTCAAAATGGCCAAAAACACGTTGTTGAAAAACACAGTGTGTTTTGCAACTTTTCCTATAACTTAGGAAACAACCCCACAAAAAGTTTTCAAAATTATTTAACTTTTTCCTAAGAACCAAAAAGGTCCTCAACCACAATCTAAAAGGTATTTAAGACCTTACCAAAACATAACAAGATGGATATTAACCAAAAACTTAAAAATAAGCTTGCACCTTGCCAGGTGCTTCAACTGTGCCAAGGTTCTCCTGCACCAATTAGGGTTGGAATTAGGGTTATGACTCAACTAGAGTTAGAGTTAGGCACAATTAGGGTTTGGGTTTGGGTTAATGTTAGGTTAGGGCAATGGTTCACCTAGGGTTAGGTTTTAATTATGGTAAGGGTTAGGTTTCAATTAGTAATATAGTTATAATTAAGCTTGTTATTAGAATTAGGGTTAGTGTTAGAGTTAGAATTAGAGTTACAACTAGAATTCAATTATAGTTAGGGTTAGGATTAAGTTAGGATTAAAATTAAATTAGGATTAGGATTCAATTAGGATTAGGGTTCAACTAGGGTTAGTATTAGAATTCAAATTATAATTAGGATTAAAATTAGGCTAGTGTTTAGTTAGGGTTAGGATTCTAAAATAAAGCTTGGGTTTAGCATTAGGGTTAGAGTTCAATTAGGGTTTTGATTGTGGTTTGGGTTCAATTAGGGTTAAAATTCAATAGGTTAGGATTAGGGTTAGGGATCAAGCTTACACTAGTAGAATTTGACAAATGAATGATTAGGTGACTAAAATTTTTAGCCACAACAACTAAAAATGACTAAATTCTACTAATTTTTTGTAACTCAGCTATAAATGAGTAAATAAATGACTAATTTGGTTTTTGACTAAAAAACTATTTAGTCACAGAAATAAAAATGAATAAATAGTTAGTCACTAAATACAAATTAAAACTAAAAAACTATTTAGTCACATAAATAAAAATGCATAAATAGTTAGTCACTAAATACAAATTAGATAATTTAAAAAAAATACATTTCGGCCAATATGGCACGATGTATTGGCACGATTCATGAAGTCCCATTTATTCACATTCATTTGAGACCTTGTTCATTGCAGAGCTCAAACACATTATTGTAGCTGGTTAACCTAGCACTAAGGCGCATGGTTTTGACTTACAACAGCTGGGTGTGTGAACTACACTAGGTGTTTTGAGTTACAACACAAGTGCATGGGCGATAAAGATTGGAGAGGACCTGGAGAATTTTGAAAAGGTAGGCAAGGAGTTTGGTGTTTGCTGCAAAGTATTTGAAGTCTGCAATGAAGTCAGATTTGGGGACGCCCTCTACAATGAATTCATAGGTAATTTGAAACCCTCATTACATTAAACACAAAATCTATAGCTTTCTAATTGGAAAATTACAATAGTTACAATCTACTACTCTTAATAATGTTCTTTTACAATCTTGCCACTATTCTGCTTCATGATGTGTTCGAGCTAAATATAATTAAATTTGGGTGTTAGTGCCAAAATATAATTTCTTCAAACAATTTCTTCAAACAATTTTGATACATCTTCACTGCAAGCACAAAATGTTGTACAAAGTAAACATGTGCTAGATTTACCCACACATCAGGCATCTGAACAAAGATGTTTCTTGTAGTAGCTTCTTGTACCCGTGTAAAGATTTCTTTTGCAGTATTAAATTGACCCCTTTCAGCTAGCACAATGGCTTCCCAATTTGCAACATAAACATTTCCTGGTCTTTGTGCCAACACTTTATAATGGATGCCCTATTTGCAACATAAAAATTTTCACTGCAAGCATAAACTATCCTTGTGCAAATTAAACATGTGCTAGATTTACCCACACATTAGGCATATGAACAAAGATGTTTTCTACAGTAGCTTCTTGTACATGTGCAAAAATTTCCTTTTCAATATCAAATTGACCCCTTTCAACTAGCACAATGGCTGCCCCATTTGTAGCATAAACATTTCCTTGTCTCTGTGCCAACACTTAAGTGGCCCCTTTTATCACATTAAGATCCTCTTGAGTTATTATTATACTCCTATTTTCCAAGAGAAAAATCCCCAAGGCCCATGGGAAATGAATGATGAGCATTTGAGTTTCAACTTGGTTTCATTTCGAAAAGGGGACATTACATTGTACATGATTTGTTTAACAACTAAATAATTTAATCTGGACCTATTTGGAATTGTAATATAAAAATAGATGAGTTAATCTATTTTTAATTATAGGTTCTTTTAATCTAGAATTTGATAGAAAGATAAAGCATAATACATTGAAGGACACATAAAATTTTCTAAAATAAAGACTAAAATAGGTTGCCCATAAAAAAAGGGAAAGGGGAAAAATGAAAAGATAGCATACAAATGATTCATTTGAGGTTTTTGATAAGATCTCATTTAACTATATCAAATGGATTTGGAAGAGACAAAGAATATTTGATTGACTAAAATTTTGAGGCAACTTATCCATCGTCATTGTATGCATCATCTTCTATTAGAATCCATTTCTACAATGCACCAAGCCTAGAATTGATTGGGGATGCACTTCAGGTGGATAAAAAATAATCAAATGCTTTATGTATGCTTGGAAACATGGAACTGAAAATAGATGACTAGCTTAAAGAAAAAGAAATAATTAAAGTAGCACACCAACTTGTCCTGGCTAATGAAGAAAAATGAAAAGTTGATGAAGAATGAAGGATTCATATGGAAAGGAGAAAACAAGAGGAAGAACTTCGGCAGGTGATGCAACAAGAGGAGCAACTTGAACATGTGAGGAATGATGGAAGAGTAAGTGTAAGGATAGGGATGATGACGATGATGAGGTTGGTTAGTCTGAGAAGAAATAAAAGAAGGAAAAGAAGAAAAAGAAGGATAATGACCACAAGGCTTATGTTTCTTCTATGGAGGAACCTGATGTTGCCACAGAAGATGAGGCAAATTAAATATGAGTGATAAGGCACAAGATGATGCATAAAATTCCTAAGATCTTCTTGCATCTGTAGGTCTAGAAGACTCTAATGAGGGCGAGAAAAATTCTCTAGTTTCAACAAAATCATGAAGGAGACATGCATACTTTGATTTTGAAGATGATGAACCATTGTAGAAACAGAGTCTTAGAGAAGATGATCCATATGATGATGATGTCTAGGCTTCTTGAGCTTTAACCAAACCTAGCTCCTATTTTCCAAGAGAAAAATCCCCAATGCCCATGGGAAATGAATGATGAGCATTTGAGTTTCAATAGATTCCAAGAGAAGATGATGCATAACATGACGATGGATATGCTAACTCAAAATTTTAGTCAATCAAATATGCTTTGTCCCCTCCAAATCCATTTGACATAGTTAAATGAGATCTTATCAAAAACCTCAAATGAATCATCTATATGCTATCTTTTCATTTTTCCTCTTGTTTTTTATGGGCAACCTATTTTAGTCTATTTTAGAACATTTTTTGTGTCCTTCAATATATTGTGCTTTATCTTTTTATCATATTCTAGATTAAAAGACACTGTAATTGAAAATAGATTAATTCATCTATTTTTATTTTACAGTCCCAAATAGGTGGATTAAATTATTCTACTATTAAAAAAATCTTGTACAATGTAATGCCCCCTTTTCGAAATGAAAACAAGTTGAAACTCAAATGCTCATCATTCATTTCCCATGGGCCTTGGGGTTTTTTCTTTTGGAAAATAGGAGCAAGGTTTGGTTAAAGCTCAAGAAGCTTAGACATCATCATCATATGGATCATCTTCTCTCAGACTCTATTTTTGCAATGGTTCATCATCTTCAGAATCAGAGTACGCATGTCTCCTTCATGATTTTGTTGAAACTGGAGAATTTGTCTCATCATCATCAGAGTCTTCTAGACCTACAACTGCAAGAATGTCTTGTGCATTTTCTACATCATCTTGTGCCTTATTGAACTCATATAATTTTCCTCATATTCCATGGCAACATCAGGTTCCTCCATATAAGAATCATAAGCCTTGTGGTCCTTATCCTTCTTCTTTTTCTTCTTTTTCTTATTTTGTTTCTTCTCAGATTGACCAGCCTCATCATCATCATCATCATCCCTATCCTTATGCTTACTCTTCCATAATTCCTTCACATGTTCAAATTTCTCATCTTGTTGCATCACCCACCAAAGTTTTTCCCCTTGATTTCTCGTTTCCATCTGAATCCTTCGTTCTTCATCAACTTTTCATTTTGCTTCATCAACCAAGACAAGTTGGTGTGCTACTTTAACTGTTTCTTTTTCTTTAAGCCAGTCATATGTTTTTATTTCCATGTTTCCAAGCATACATAAACCATTTGATGAGTTTTTATCCACCTTAAGTGCATCCACAATTAATTCTAGGCTTAGTTGGATATGATTCCAAGCCCGAGCCATGGTTGCAAGGCGTAGATATGCATCAACATAATCATGAAACTTGAACAATTTTAGCATGTATAAAAGATTTTCTTTTTCAATATCATGTAGTTGTTCAAACAGCCTAGCAAGATTAAATAGTGTTGTGACTTTATCCCATGGTAACTCAAGTGAAACACCACCTTCTTCTAGTCGATGGAAGAATTCCATATCCTTAAAGTATAATTTTTTTTTTGCAGAATTGGTACTGGAGCTTTTATTTATGAATTCAACCCAAATTCCATTTCCTAATACCTCCATAAAAGTTTGTTGAGCCAACTCTAGTTCATCACGCTCAAAATGAAGAACCCCAATGTTGTTTAACAATTCAATGGGTACTTCTTCTCTGCTCTTCTTCAAAAGAGACTTTGCTATCTTCAGAGAATCTAAGGCTGCACTGGGGTCTGTCGATATTAATAACAACCATCTTGATAAATGCATGGGAATCACGTGGATCTATGTGAGTTTCCTTTCTTAAAATTTCCAAAGCCTTCTTTGCCTATCCTTGCTGAGCATATATATGGCCTATAGCTTTTAAGCTCTCACAGCTCTCAAGGTGGACCTCTAGAACCTTTTCAAAATTTGAGAGAGAACTCTTAAGATCTCCTAGCTTCAATTGAACCTATCCAAAAACTCCTATGGCCTCTGGCTTTCCTTGACTGATGCCATGTAGTAGCAACCAATGGTGTCATAATAACCTTGACAACAAGATTATAATATGAATGATATTTCATGAGAGGGTGGTTAGTTGAAACAAGAGTTGTCTCAGTCAACTGTTCCACAAGAAAATGTTGCCTTGTGAAGAAAAAATGGTTTGCTGAATGATTCAATGTCATTGCATAGTACAGGCATAATTCAAAGGCTCTACGCATCCTTTCCATTCCTTCATGAAAACTACCTTTTTCACTAACTGTGAGAATCCTACAATTAAAAAATGCACAAAATTGACCATAAAGATTTTTCCCCATTTCAAATAGCAAAATTGCTAAAAAAATGTGTTTAAAACCTACAAAAAAATGCAAATAAAATCACGTTGATTTTTGCGCCAAAAAAACCACGAGACCATAGCTTGTTGCTTACTATTATGCTTTGATAGATTTTTTCCAAGCATCCATAGCTTTTTTGAAGTCACCTATTTTAGGCTTTTAGCCATAGCAGCAAGGCAGTGAACTGTTTGATAAAATGATTTGGTAGACATGTATGAAAAATGTGGTAGCATAGACAAGGCAATGAACTTTGGGAAAAATGCCTCAAAGAAATGTGGTCTAATGGTGATGGAATGCCATGACGAATGCCATGTGACAAGTGAATTGTTATGGATTATCATGGTATTCCATCACCATGAGACCACATTTCTTTGAGGCATTTTTTCAACCAATTCACTGCCTTGTCTATGCTATTGCTTACTATTATGCTTTGATATATTTTTTCCAAGCATCCATAGCTTGTTTGAAAGCACTTGTTTTAGGATTTTAGCCATAGCAACAAGGCAGTGAACTGTTTGATAAAATGCTTTGGTAGGCAATATGCATGAAAAATGTGGTAGCATAGACAAGGCAGTGAACTATTTGAAAAAATGCCTCAAAGAAATGTGGTCTCATGGAATGCCATGACAAGCAAATGCAATTGGGAGCTTCTCCTAGCTATTAGTTATGCAATGTGAAGTAATTGCATAACTGCTTAGGTTGACTTTGTAAAAACTATATTGTCATTGAAATTTTGTCATCTATCAACATCTAGTTATTAGTTATGCAATGTGAATTAATGCTTTGAGTTTGAAAGATGTGAAATGCAATATAATCATCAATGCAGATGATTATGATGATGTTTTTTCACCTTAACTAGCCTGCCACCTTAAGAGGTTAACTTGTCACCTAAAATTTTGTTATATGTATGGTGTAATTTATTATTGAATGTAATTCATTCTTCTTAGTTTTCTTACTTTGGTTAAAATTATTATTTTTTATTTAGAATATAATTTCTTGTATGTCCTATATGTTTTCTACATGCTATACTTTTCTTGTATGTCCTAGATGATAACTTTAGTTTGTAATACAACTTCTAGCCTCCACATGCATTGAATATTCTTGTGTGAAGGAAACAATAATGAACATTCGTGATTTAATAATACATATAGATATCTTAACACTAGGCGAACTAAGCATCATCATTACAAACAAAGAAATGATCTCTTAGGTTTGAGTGACACTGAAACTAAAACTAAGAGACTACAAAATTAGAAAATTGTTCAATCTTTTCAATAAAATGATATCTAAAATACTACATTCATAATATACCCCTATTTTCCCACCTAAAATACATAAAAAATCTAATACCAAAATTTGAGACCACAAATTATTATATCATACATAGTATTATGAACAAATAATTGATACCAATTCATTATATACCCCTATATTCCAACCTAAAATACATAAAAAATCCAATCATACACTATATTATCAAAAAATAATTGAGACCAAGATTTGAGCACTAGATTAAATTTTCTTGTCCATTTATTGCTTCAAATAGATATTGCAATATAACATAAGTCTCCTGATATGTGTTTCTATAAATTCCTATGATGATGATATCAAAATTTTGTCTTGGTTTATCTTTATAAGAGAAGTAACAAGCTTTAGACCATTACAAAATATGGCATCTTTTCAAAATTCATGCCTCTTCTTATAAACTAAACTAAACATTAGTTTTTCTTAAAACATAAAACAGAGAAAGTAGATAACTAATGAAGTCTGCAACACTCGTGACACCATAGTCCATTAATCTCCGTAAGGCACCCGTGATCACTAAAGATCTGTTCAAGGTCCTTTCTCCATATTAGTGTATCTAAATGTGTGATTCTTCCACTGTGATAGCCCCAAGGCCTACTCTTTGGGAGGACCCAGATACTTCTACTCCCATTGTACACTTTATAATCATGTGGCCATTTGTATTCTTGAACTTTTGATATATTTGCAAGGTGAATCTTCCATCGGTTGTCTAGTAATGCCCTGCCATCCATGATAAATTTAGAATATCCAACATCCAATGCTACTACTCCATCCATGATTAAGTTGAACCTATCAAGAATCAAATCACCATCCTTTTGTATGTGAGTGAACCATAGATTTTAAGAAGTGTGGAATGCTATGTCTCTTTGCTCAATTAGGGTCCTTCACCTAAAAGAAAGAGATAGATCTCACACCAAAAATCTAGGTAGTTCACTCAATCTAATGTATGTATTATGGAATTAAGCCTAAATGAAATGATCTAGATGTAGAAAAATGATAAAATGGAATCATTATTGAATGGAAACTGAAGAAATACAACTTGTTTGAAAACACATTGTGTAATGCAAAAACACCTAGAAATGAATGTAAACTATAACAGAACTTGATGAAACTGGAAGTGTGCACCTAATATCTTGTTGAGACTAGAAAAGACATTTGAAATGCTACTAATCCTGATTTTTAGGCTTGGTGGGACTCATTTTCCATCTTGGGCGAATCAGTCCCAGTTCTATGAAATTGTTTTGAAGCCCATTTCAAACAAATGGGTATCCAAAAATGTAGAAAACCAAAATCAGGCCTGGAAGTGGGACTCATTCGCCACCCATGGAGAATGATTCAACTTTTAAATTTCTGAAGATTCAAAGGTGGAAACAGGAGTCTTCAGTCTGTACTTTCTGCTTCTCAGGTGTCTGGTTCTGAAACTATCAAATTCAGGCCTGAAAGTGACTTTTTGTGGGTATTTTGACTTATACGATGAAGAGATGAGTTGAAAAACTTTTAAATGCAATCTTCAATGATTTCTAAGCTTCCAAGATGTCTAAATCTGCAAACACACAAGACAAGAAAGATAAATGTTGGATGTTAGGGCATGGGGGTTTGCCTTGGTCAAACCCCTTTGTAGGTAATTAAACCAAAATGATGAAAGAATGAAATGAAGCATGAAATAATGAAGTCAATACCTTTCCATGATATTTGATCTTGAAGTTCTGCAGAAAAAAATGAAGAATCTACCCTTGAATGTCTTAGGAAGCTAACTTGATGATTTGCAATGATGAAACCCTAGCTTGCTTGACTTGATAAAGAAGATAGATGATGAATGAATGATAAGAGATGTGTCAATGAGTTAAGAGATTAATGGGGGGTTGAAATTGATGGAAAAAAAACTTATTTATACACACTTATGCCCTAATAACCCAATAATACAACATCACAGGCTGACATAAGGTCTTTTTGAATAAAAACCCGAAAGGAAATTTGAATTATTTTGAATTTGGAGCCAAGAGGGACTCGTTCGCCACCCATGGCGAATGGGTCCCACTCTAGGCTTGTAAGTGGGTGTCAGGAATTAAGTTGCATTTAATGTTTTTTGTCCAGTTTACATTCAAAAATACACTTAATTAAGTCTTATGAGTGCATAAAGGGGTCAAATAAAGCATAAGAAAGGTGTAAATAGTGATAACAAGCCTAGAAAAGCATGAAATATTGTTACAAGACTTTACAACACTTTAAAATAGGACTTGATAAGTGATAAAAAGGTGATTTTTAGATGAATTATATTGAGAAGAGTCTGGAAAAGTGTAGAAATGTGTTACAACACTTCACAAAACCTTCAAAAGACATCATTAAATGCATTTGAAAGGGTCCAAGACCAAGTGTGGATGTGTAAAAAACCTCACAACACCAAATCAAGGCCTCATTAAGTCCAATTTATCATCAACTATTCCCCAAATCAAGCAAGTTACCTTTTTTCTATGGTACAACGAGTGATGCATTGTGTAACAATTTGGCCAAATTCACTCTTCCATTCATTGAGATCCTTCAAGTGGTCACCATCTTTCAATATTTTTGGCACAAACCATTGCTTTAGATTATGAAATGAATCTATTATTATTCTGATCTTTTGGCCCTCTCCTTGTATATATTGGAATTCATCTATAACTATTTTGGCCATCTGCTCTATAGGTTTTAATGTTGTAGTAGCCTTAGTACTCCTCTATAATATTCTGCACAAGGTTACCAATGTGTGGTGTATGGGCTGCCAATTCTTAAAAAGGGGATCTGGTATGGGTACACGTGTTTTCATCTGATCAATTGCTAGTGTCAGCGAGCTATAGTAATCATACACACTTTCCAACTTATCCACAATTAGCTTTATCCTATGCTCGAGGACCTTCTCTAAAACATTGTATATTTTCTTTTTCACTCCTTCGTTACCCTCATTGTTGGATTTCTTTAACTCTTCAATCTCCTATCTAGGAATGCTCACTTGTTCAGTAGAAGCAATTTCTATGTCAACTAGTGGAGGAATGGATGGAGCGAGAGATGGAGGGAGAAGTGAGATAGAGAGGAGATTAGAAGAGGAGGGAGGGACAAAGATATATGAGGGTTGAGGATCCAATGTATAGGGTAGAGGGTTGAGAATTGAGGGTATATAGAGTTAAGGACCTATAGGGTTGATGGTTTAGGGTATTGGGTTGAGGGTATAGGGTTGAGGGATTAGGGTTGAGGGTAGAGGGTAGAAGGTTTAAGGGTTTATGGTTTAGGGTTTCAGGGTTTAGGGTTGATGGTTAAGGGTTGAGGGTAGAGCGTTTAGGGTATAGGTTTGACTAGGGTATATGGTTGAAGGATTAGGGTTGAGGGTCCAATGTATAGGGTAGAGGGTATATGGGTTGAGGGATTATGGTAGAGAGTTTACTTGGGTTTAAGGGCTTAAGGGTTTAAGGGTTGAGGGTTGAGGGTAGATGGTATTGGGTACTTGAGGGTAGAGGGTAGAGGCTGGTTTAGAGTTGAGGACCTATAGCATTGATGGTTTAGGGTATTGGGTTGAGGGTATAGGGTTGATGGATTAGGGTTGAGGGTAGAGGGTAGAAGCTGGTTTAAGGGTTTAGGGTTTAGGATTTAAAGGTTTAGGGTTTATGGTTAAGGGTTGAGGGTAGAGCGATTAGGATATAGGTTTTAGGGTATATGGTTGAAGGATTAGGGTTGAGGGTCCAATGTATAGGGTAGAGGGTATAGGGGTTGAGGGTTTAGAGTTTAGGGTTTAAGGTTGAGGGTTGAGGGTTGAGGGATCTTTTGATGCAAGTGAAATGTAGGCAAGCAATTGAAGGCTAGTGAATATTGGGGAAGGGTTTTTTGTTCTAAAACCCCTAATCCCTTAACCCCTAATCCCTGCTAGATCAGAACAATAGGCGCTAAATCCGATGCTAAATCCGGTGCTAAACCCGATGCTACACCCGACACTAAACCCGGTGCTAAACCCGGTGATAAACCCGATGCTAAACCCGACGCTAAATTCGGCACTAAACCTAGTGCTAATTAGCACCTAATTTAGTGCCTACTTGTTCTGATTAGCACAAAAAATGCCAAAAATGGCACCATCCTGATAAATAGTGCTGACTTTTTCAAAAAATGGGAGAAAAATACATTAAAATAGTGGGTGGAAGAAGAAAATAGAGCAATAAAGGGAGCTAATCATAGGGATTTGTTGTAGGGGGAGCACCTTTTTGTTTGTGAATTCCCTTGGAGTTTGTAGGGGAACACTTGCAAACATGTCCTAAAGGTTGCTGACTTGATTAAAAGATCATCTATCATTGAAGGGGTGGTCCATGGTAAGTGAATTTCAATTCAAATTGTGTTTCTTTATGGGAGTCAATTGTGTTTTGCATTTTCTATTGCCTAATACAAGTTTCTTCTATGTGGTCATTTAGATGGGGGAGGTCAACCAATTGATAAAGGGATAGATTTGAATGAGACATTTTCATAGGGGGTGTAGAAGAAAACAATCCTAATGTTCTCACCTCTACACAAGCTCCTTCTATCACTCATGTATATGATGAACATGTGCTCAAAATTTCTCTTTGGAATGATAGAAACAAACTCTTGAAAAAAGTGATGCGTACACCACCACAGTGTCTACAATAGGTGCAATCATATGCAGAATGCATGGACAGGCTTCTAGAGGACCCACGACAATCAAATGCATTGCCATTTGAATTCATTCCCAATCCTGATGAAGCTGCAACTAGCACCGTTCACATGAATCCATGGTTTAGTGCAAGCAGGGTTAATCATCGATGTGCAACCCAATGTACGAAGCCTTTCGTACAATAGTCAGATCACTGAACCCTTCTAGATGACTCCTTTCCCTTCTTTGTGAACAATAGCTTGAATGTGAATGTCAATATGCAATGTGAGACTTCAGGTGCAGCTGCTATGGATGTGGCAGAGGATACAACATCTAATATGGGTGACTATGAGAAAATCCATTTCAATTTCTATATTGTAATATGGAAATGGTATTGCAGATTTCTTTTTTCCACTATGTGCTTGTACCACGTCAAACTTTCTGATTTCTTTTTTGGATTTTTTGTTCACTTCAGCATTCCAATTTGGGGAAAGGAGTCCTTGCTGATGACTGTCTTTCGCGAGTGTAAACCCAATAGAAGGTATGGTTCAAATTTAATAACTATGTGCACATAAGTCCAATTTTTGGTATGACCTTATGCAATACCATGGCTTCCTTATAAAAATTTGGCTACGATGACAAGTTGATGTCAGCCAATGTGCGTTCACTCTGCTGCTTCTTCAAGACTTACTAAGGATTGCACAAGTATAGTTTAGTGAACCTTCATCTATAGGTAAGCATATTTGTTTTGTTTACTTAGTTCAGTGAGTGGGAAATCCATTTGAGGTATTTAGAAGAGGTTGAATCAAATTTAGAAGTGTAAAGATAAGGAAATTCAAAATCTTCCTGTGAACCCTTAACAAGGGGTTTTGAGAGTCTTGTGAGGTTTTAGACCTCCATCCCACCGATACAGGTTTAGAGGAATGGTGGGATGGATTTTTTAGGGCGTAATTAGGATGTTTTAAGAATTTTGTGTGTTGAATCATGTAGGGGAAGTGAAGCATTCAATGTTTGGTTGCTGATCTTCAGAAAATACAAAAGTTTTCCAATGAAAATGGATGCCTACAAGTTGGTAATTGAGGAAAGTACATTCAATGGGGCTGAAAGTTTGTTCCTAAAGCATGGGAAAATATTTCTAAACATGCTTCATATGGTGGAAGAGCATGGGAAGGTTTGGAATACACTATTCTATTAAACCCAAATTTGTTAGAGCTTGTTTTGTGCAAAAAGTAAGGGTTTAGTAGATCAATGTTTGCTTAAGCCTTTCTATTCCTAAAAGTAGATGATTCCTAAGTTTTGAGACTTGTTAAAGGACTATTTGAAGTCATTATGTTTTTTGATGATGATTTAAGACCTCCTCCTTTGTAAATTTGGGCTAATTAAGTGCATTTCCAGCAGTACAGTCATGTTTTCAAGCATTCTTTTCAAAACAATAGCATCTGAATTTGTGATATGTTAAAATTGGCACAAATGGGTTTGTGGAACAACAAATAGCTTATGGGGTTTGAATGTAGTTTGGATGGAATTCCCACTTTTTCCAAGTTGCAATGCTACTAGGGTTGGAGTCTTGGATGCATGAAATTATGAATCTGGTAAAATAAAGTTGGGAGGCAGAATATTTGGATTGTTACTGTCACAGTAAGGTTTGTTAAAGGTATTTCAAGGCTTGGTAAGGGTTTCCAAGTAAGACTTAGTGATGGGTCACCTTTTGTCTTATGGAAAATAAGGTGTTATGAAGGGTAAATTGGGCTTGTTGAATGTAAGGATTGGTTCAGGATGTTTTAATTAGGTTTTGGTTTTTGATTTAGTCAATGAAATGGTAATGAATATATTTCAAGGTTTGTGGAGAGCTTTAAAGCAAGTTTGGCTGATTGGTTATCTTAATTTCCTTGCTTGGAATATTGTTGGAAAGAGAAGTTATTTGGTGAATGCTGGTAGTGATGAGTTCTCTAATCAGGTTTATCCTATGGTTCAGTCAGTTTGATGAAAAGATAAGTTTGTTGGTTTATCTTCTTAATTGTTGTTTGGGTCTACAGACCTATTTTCTCAACTTTACACACCAATAACTTACTCAATCACCCAAATCTTGACACTTTAAAACACCCATTATTCCCAACTCAAACATACTACAAAACTTCAATAGGTTCTTTTGGAACAAACACTTCAAACTAGCTCTTTTTCGCTATCCTAGACCCCAAAATAGGCCTATTTTACAAAGAGACTCATATTCAAACTCTTCCCAAACCTAAAATTTTTATGGGGTAGAATTAAAAAATCACTAAAACCACCAAATACACAAATTTTTTTGGAAGATTGCTTCCCAAGACCCTATTTAACTAAACCCTCATTTTGGGCCATTTTCATGAGGTTTTTATGGAAATCAATGTTCCCAAGCTTCCCACTCTCTAAAATCTCTTCAAACACGACTATTTAAGCCTTCAAAAACTTAATCTAACCTTAAAATTTTCTTCTCCCAAGTTTCATAGACATTCACTTACTAAAACCACCATATTTCACCTAAAACCACTCATTCTTTCCATGCATGGCAACACACAAAATCACCTACAACACCTTCCCAACACTTGAAAACTCACAAAACACATTGTCAGACCTATTAACAACTACCATGGCCATTTCATTGATCTATAGCTCATACAATAGATGGAACAACCATTTTTACAATATGAAGGCCTTAAAATCCTTAAATTTGGTTATAGACCTGCATGCAATCTTTTTGCTCTTAGATGCATAAATATAGTGAATATTCACAAGAATGGAACCAAAATAACATTAGTTATGTCCTTCACCAGATCAAGTCGACCTCTGAGCAATATAGCACCTGTACGACTTTCTACAAAGTTAGGAAAATTGCAGATTTGAGTGTAAAATACAAAAATCTCAAGCAAGAACAAAGTTTTTCATGGAAGTTTTTCAATATTATTCCAGTCTCTTCTATTACAAACAACTACAAGGCCTTTAAAAAGGAATTAACAATATTTACCATGAAAAATTCCCACTAACTCCATCGATTACATTATGGAGACCCACTATCTATACTTGAAACATGCAAATTAGCTAGCAATAAATGCAAGATTTTGCATGCTTTACAATTTTAGCACTAATGACCCAACTAACCTATGTATTTTTGAGTTCCTTTCATTAATGATTGTAAATCCTTCAAGAATCATTTTTTGAAGTGTATTCCATGCTATTGACACTATGGGGAAGGATAGAGAGTCACTTTTAGTTGTGGGTGTCTATGTTGACAAGTTTGATCAATCTCAAGAAGTCTATACAGGCCTAAATTGCAGAACACTAATCCATTTTTATGAGTGTTGTTACAAAATAGAGTTATCCTATCTTTTGATATGTGTTTAAACATATTAAGGGGCATCTAAATATATGTGTAGAATTTAGTTTGATGATTTGGTTCAAAATATACGGTCTATTAGACCTTATTGTAGGGCTACCAGCCTATGAATGTATTTGTATAGTGTGGAATCTTCTATTTGGAAAGGTCATTAGATCATGGTGGGTGGTCCTAAAAGGGTGGTGTTTGAATGTTTAGTTTTGAGGATTTAAGTCTGCTGAGACTGAAACTAAAAGTTGCCTTATGATTGAAATTTTCTCATCTATCAACATCTAGTTATTAGTTATGCAATGTGAAGTAATGCTTTGAGTTAGAAAGATGTGCAATGCAATGAATGTAATCAATGATATGAATATAAAGTACAAAAAAATATGTTATACAATTCATTAGTTAAACTCATCTGATTTCAATAAATAGAATGCTCACATTATTTGCCATGTTGGAAAACACAATGTCCCTACACAGTTAGTTCGTTATGAAAAGTTTTGTTTCACTTTGAATTTTTTTAGCAACTGTTTCGTGCAGTCCAAATGTCTTTTCTTCCTTTCTTCATGTGAATGCAACAAGAATGTAATGAAGCCAACATTCAGAGTGTGTTTCTAATTAGATAATGTTGTTGTATCTGCTGAAATTTTTGTTTTCTTTCATTTCAGGCATTGTTGTTCATGTTGTTCCAGTCGTACATTGCCATATGCCCATTGGAGATACTGCACATGTTGTTTTGTTAAGTTCCAAAGAATAGGTACAATCTCTTCAGTGAAAAAATTATCTATATCTTCCACTTTTCTTGCTTCTTTTTCACTGTTTCCATTGTATTGACAATGTCTTTCTAATTAGAGAATGTAGGTGTACCTTCTCAAAAAGTTGTTTTTTCTTTCATTTCAGGCATTTCAGTACCTGTTGCTGTAGTTCTATAGAATATTTCGCATAGTTCACGAGCATGGGTGGCTAGTTGGTTGACCAACTACCACCCATATCTTCCATGCAATATTCTTGCTCAAATTGAGGAATTGAGCCTCCCGTACAGGTTGCGGGAAAAGATGTTAAGGAGAATTAATAGAAAAGGGCCAAACCACATAGATTTGAACTATGCTAATTATGCTCACTTCTTTAACATCTTTGGTGTATGGGCACAAATGGGCATGGACGTTCAATATTACTATCTAGAAATAGATATTTTAAATTTATTTGATTGGCCAATGTCTCTTTACTGAGAAAATCGAGACCTTTTCCTAGCCGGATGCATCTAGAAGGTGTGCATTAAACCAACAGTTATCATACACAAGCACAATCTTACGGACCAACTGAGCATGAGGTTTATGAGATTCCTCAAGGAGGAATCTATAATTAGTAATCACATGGGTCTTATGGAGGAATGGTTGTTGGCCGTGTTCAAATTCAACCAAATTATCAGGTTTGAGATCCACTGTGTCAGGCCCTCATTCAGGCTACTACATGCGAATTACGGGGTGCCAACATTGTATGCTGTCAATTCCACCTTGACAATCAAAGTGCACCAAATCCTTCTGAATGCTGAGAACACAAAGATTATACCTGTTCGTAAATGGATGACATAGTTCTCAGTGTTAGCAGTATTAAATGTGGATTGTAATTTTCTTCAAATTCTATAATATTGACTCAAAATGTTTTTACATTTCACTGTGTGATGCAAATTGTTGTTATAAAATATGAAGGTGAACTCGAATACACTGTTTCGTTACAGTCTGCATAACAAAAACTGTTGTCTTTGAAGAAGAATTGAGAAGAGAGGG
The DNA here is from genome assembly GCA_007258455.2 of Sequoia sempervirens. NCBI lineage: Eukaryota > Viridiplantae > Streptophyta > Pinopsida > Cupressales > Cupressaceae > Sequoia > Sequoia sempervirens. Next base: position 254,088,759 of record VDFB02047230.1, on the reverse strand, counting down.
ACAACCCTGTGTGTTTTCCATTCTACAAATTTTTTTGTGCGTCTTCTCTTCCAAACGTATAAGAATATTGAAATGGAATGTTTGTTGCAAGTAATGGGTTGTTATAAAATATGAAAGTGAAATTGAATACACTATTTTGTTACTGTTATAAAATATAAGGATATTGAAATGGAATGTTTGCTGCAACATTATGGTTTTTTGATGAACCAAACCCTAGGTTTATATCACTTAACTCTTAGAACTCTGTTTTCTCAGATAGTTATAGTCATAAATATAATATTTTCTGCAAGTAATGGGTTGTTCCTTACAGACATCCATTTCCTTAGAATTTCGTTCCTTAATTGTTCATTGTCTTCTAAACGTATAAGGATATTGAAATGGAATGTTTGCTTCAAGTAATGGGTTGTTAAAAAATATGAAGGTGAACTTGAATACACCGTTTTATTATAGTCTGCATAACAAAAATTGTTGTCTTAGAACAAGATTTTAAGGTGAGGGACAACCCTGTGTGTTTTCCATTCTACAACTTTTTTTGTGCATAGTGTGTTCCAAATGTATAAGGATATTGAAATGGAATGTTTGTTGCAAGTATGGGTTGTTAAAAAATATGAAGGTGAACTTGAATACATTGTTTTATTATAGTCTGCATAATAGAAACTATTGTCTTAGAACAAGATTTCAGAGGTGAGGGACAACCCTATGTGTTTTCCATTCTGCAACTTTTTTTTGTGCATAGTGTGTTCCAAACGTTTAAAGATATTGAAATGGAATGTTTGCTCCAAGTATGGGTTGTTAAAAAATATGAAGGTGAACTTGAATACACTGTTTTGTTACATTTTGCATAATAGAAATTGCTGTCTTAGAACAAGGTTTTAGAGGTGAGGGACAACCCTGTGTATTTTCCATTCTGCAACTTTTTTTGTGCATAGTGTGTTCCAAACATATAAGGATATTGAAATGGAATGTTTGCTGCAAGTATGGGTTGTTAAAAAATATGAAGGTGAACTTGAATACACTGTTTTGTTATAGCCTGCATAACATAAATTGTTGTCTTAGAACAAGATTTCAGAGGTGAGGGACAACCCTATGTGTTTTCCATTCTGCAACTTTTGTAATTTTGTGGAATATGAGTCCTTGTGTAATTTTGTTTTGTAAAGGTGTGTGGGCATAGGCGAGTCCATTCCAAGATAGCAATTGGTGAATTTATGAGTTTTTGGAGACCATTTATTGACTGTCATGTTAGGATAGAGTTGTCAAAAGGCCTAGATTGAATAGTATTTGGAGTGTTTGGAATTTCCTTCCTTGAAAGGCTAAAAAGACATTGAAGAGTTTAAGTTGGGGATTGGTTTGTGTTAGTATTTTGTTGTTGGTTAAAGTGTTTTGAGGAATCTACAAGAGGTTTTGGGCCTGGTTCTTAGTTTGGGTATTTTGAAACAAGGGTTTTGTGAAGGAAAGTTGCCTCAGAGGTGGAGTTTTTTAGTTTAATGATTTGAGTTGTTTGCAAGAGCATAGTGAGTTGAGTTGTTTGACCCCTGGATTGTCATGAAATGTTTGCTACAAGCAAGGGAAGTTATAAAAATATGAAGGTGAACTTCAATACACTGTGTTCTTATGGTGTGCATAACATTAACTATTGTCTTTGAACAAGATTTGAACAGTGAGGGACAACCCTGTGTGTTTTCCAGAATGCAACTTTTTTTTTTCATCTTCTATTCCAAATGTATAACGATATTGAAATGGAATGTTTCCTGCAAGTAAGGGTTGTTATAAAATATGAAGGTGAACTTGAATATAGTGTTTCGTTGTAGTCTGCATAATAGAAAGTATTGTCTTTGAAGATGAATTGAGAAGCAAAGGACAACCCTCTGTGTTTTCCATCTTGCAACTCTTTTTTCTTGTGTGGAACATTTGCTGCTAGCAAGGGAAGTTATAAAATATGAAGGTGAACTTCAATACATTGTGTTCTCATGGTGTGCATAACACTAGCTATTGTCTTTGAACAAGATTTGAATAGTGAGGGACAACCCTGTGTGTTTTCCATCCTGCAACTTTTTTTTGCATCTTGTGTTCCAAATGTATAATGATATTGAAATGGAATATTTGTTGCAAGTAAGGGTTATTATAAAATATGAAGGTGAACTTGAATACAGTGTTTTGTTGCAGTCTACATAATAGAAAGTGTTGTCTTTGAAGAAAAATTGAGAAGCGAGGGACAACCCTTTGTGTTTTCCATCCTGCAACATTTTTTTTTTTTGTGTAATGTTTGCTACAAGAAAGGGTAGTTATAAAATATGAAGGTGAAATTCAATACATTGTGTTCTCACGGTGTTCATAACACTAACTGTTGTTTTTGAACAAGATTTGAACAGTGAGGGACAACCCTGTGTGTTTTCCATCTTGCAACTTTTTTTTTGCATCTTGTGTTCCAAATGTATAACGATATTGAAATGGAATGTTTGCTGCAAGTGAGGGTTGGTATAAAATATGAAGGTGAACTTGAATACAGTGTTTTGTTGCAATTTTCATAACAAAAAGTGTTTTCTTTGAAGAAGAATTGAGAAGTGAAGGACAACCCTCTATGTTTTCCATCCTGTAACTTTTTTTTTGGTGTGAAACGTTTGCTGCAAGCAAGGATAGTTATAAAATATGAAGGTGAACTTCACTACATTGTTTTCTCACGGTGTGCATAACACTAACTATTGTCTTTGAACAAGATTTGTACAATGAGGGAAAACACTGTGTTTTTTCCATTCTACAACTTATTTTTTTGCATCTAGTGTTCCAAATGTATAACAATATTGAAATGGAATGTTTGCTGCAAGTAATGGGTTATTATAAAATATGAATGTGAACTTGAATAAAATGTTTTGTTACAGTCTGCATAATAGAAAGTGTTGTCTATGAAGAAGAATTGAGAAGCGGGGGACAACCCTCTGTGTTTTCCATCATGTAACTTTTTTTTTGTGTGGAACGTTTGCTACAAGCAAGGGCAGTTATAAAATATGAAGGTGAACTTCAATACATTGTGTTCTCACGAGTTGCATAACACTATTTGTTGTCTTTGAACAAGATTTGAATAGTGAGGGACAACCCTGTGTGTTTTCCATCATGCAACTTTTTTGTGCATCTTGTTTTCGAAACATATTACGATATTTAAATGAAATGTTTGTTGTAAGTAATGGGTTGTTATATAATATGAAGGTGAAGTTCAATACACAGTCCTGATACAATCTGCATAACAAAAAGTGTTGTCTTTGAACAAGAATTGAGAAGTGAGGGACAACCCTGTGTGTTTTCCATCATGCAAGTTTGTTTTGTGCATCTTGTGTTGTAAACGTATTATGGTATATTGAAATGGAATGTTTCCTGAAAGTAAGGGTTGTTATAGAATATGAAGTTGAACTTCAATACAGTGTTTTGTTATAGTTATTAGAATATAAAGTGCTCATTGCATGTGCTTACATTTGTAAGTAAGATGAAATACATAAGTAAATTTCCATAACGAAGTAAATGACATAGGAAAGTGCATTTTCCAACACTGCAAGCAATGCAAGCATTTTATTTGTTCTGATCACATGGAAAAAGGAAATGCTATTTTTACTCAACCAACTAGTTATAAAATTTGAAAGTGGACTTCATTACATTTTTGGAGCATATAAAATAAAAAAAAATTCATGAAATATGAGAGTGAACTTAAATTCATTTTTGGAGCGTTAGAAATAAATACTTATCATAAGGAAATAACTAACAGGGGACAATGTGTTTTCCAAAACTGCAATCAATGCAAGTATTTTATGTGTTCCAATCACAAGGAAAAAGGAAATATGCCATTTTTGCTCTACCTAATAGTCATTCTAAAAATTGAAAGTGGACTTCATTTCATTTTGGGAGCATATGAAATAAATAATTTTTAGAAACAAATAACTGATAGGGGACAGTGTGTTTTCCAACACTGCAACCAATACAAGCATTTTATTTGTTACAATGACATGAAAAAGGGAAATCTTCCATCTCCACTCCAGAAAATCATTGTTGTAAAAATTCAAAGTGGACTTCACTTCATTTTGGGAGCATGAAAAATAAAAAAATTTCGTAAGGAAATAACTAAGAGGGGACAGTGTGTTTTCCAACACTGCAAGCAATTCAAGCATTTTATTTGTTCTGATCACATGGAAAGGGGAAATCTGCCATCTCCACTCTAGAAAATACTTGTTCTAAAAATTTAAAGTGGACTTCATTGCATTATTGGTTGTAACGAAACAAATACTTATCATAACAAAATAACTGACAGGGGATAGTGTGTTTTCCAAAACTGTAAACAATGCTAGCATTTAATTTTTTCCAATCACATGGAAAAAGGAAATATGCCATATATAGTCAACAAAATACTTGTTATAAAAATTGAAAGTGGACTTCATTACATTCTTGCTTGTAAGAAAACAATTACAGTGCTATGAAAAGTCTGATACGAAATGGCTAACAACAAAGTGTTCAAAGACATGAAAATAATATATTTGTTCACCATAATTGTTCAATAATCAAATAATTACAGAGGGCCATGAAAAGTATCATATGAAATGTATAAAAACATAGTGTTCAAACATATGAAAATGGTATATCTCTACACCACAATTGTTCAATAATCAAATAATGAAACCCACAATGCAAAATTAGTATTCTGAGCTTGTCTCACCATATCCTACATTGCCTATTCTTTGCAATTGAGTTCATGCCTACGTAATATATGATGTGTTTCTTAGGGTCCTTGTGTATTTCGGGAGGGGTGATTCCAATTCCATGAACCCTCACAGATGATGAATGTGAAACAACAGATTTCTTCATAAGTTGTGCTTTGTCCTTGGCAGGTTTAACACCTTCACCCTATAGCAAACAATTAATCATAATTAACGTATGCATGGAAACAATATAAGGTAGTATGATATATAAACAACATATCATTTATGTGTACCTCTGGAACAAAATACTTCATCTCAAAGAGATTCCATACCACGAAGCCACCCACACACTCTTCGATGGTCTCTACGCCAGGACGTGGAAAAGGCACATAGCGTACACTAGCAATGGCTTGAACAATGCTGACTCTCACACAATTTTCTAGGTGCTTAAAGTAGTGGGTTTGAGCATTTGTGTCAACAACATGTACAATGCCTTTGGAAACCCGTTTACGCTACCTCCAAAGATCAACATGATCACCGACCTTAAAAGTGATCTTTGGCAACCTGTTTATGCTGCCTCCAAAAATCAACATGATCATCGACCTTAAAAGTGATGCCCTTGAACTCTATCATTTGTTCATCCACCAGATTTGGCTGCAATGGAAATGTCATTCATGTGAAGCATAATTCAAGGAATGTTAAAAGATTCATATAGAAATAGAATATAAGCATGGAAGTGTGTTGGGTCTATTATCAATATAGATGGCACATAACTACTCTCCCAGTCCCCATGTCCATCTTTATTTTCATCTCCCCCTTGTAGGCCAACGCTCTCCTCATCCCCATGTCCATATTTATTACCCTCTCCCACTTGCAAGCCAGTGCTCTCCCCATCCCCATGTCCATCTTTAGTACCCTCTCCCACTTGCAAGCCAATGCTCTCCTCGTCCCCATGTGCATCTTTATTACCCTCTCCCACTTGCAACTCAGTGCTCTCCCCATCCCCATGTCCATCTCTATTACCCAGTTCCACATGCAAGCCAATGTTCTCCCCGTCCCTATGTCCATCTATGTTACCCTATCCCACTTGGAGGCCAAATATCTCCCCGTCCCCATGTCCATCTTTATTTCCCTGCCCTACTTGCAGGCTAGTGCTCTCCACATCTACATGTCCATCTCTATTAGCCTCTCCCATTCCAATTGCAATGACATGGCCAATTAGGTCAAGGTCAGGACTCCATTGTTCATCCTTGCCCTGTAATAGCAGGAATTCAAACGTCACTTCAAATTCAGCTGCATGCAACCAATTCATAGAAATAATCAAAACAAACATTAAATAAAATAATTGGAATTCACCGTTTCTTCTAGTTTCTCCATGTCAAGGAACCTTGACACTTTTGACCGTATACGCTCCTTCATCTTCTTCTTCTTCTTCTCGACATTATTAGATAATAGGTTGGGAGGAACAACATCATCTTGTTCTTCCATGGCCTTCACGTCGTCTTCCAAATCAAGAGTATCCTACTTGAAGGTAGGACTCCATTGTTCATCGTCGCCCTGTAATAGTAGGAATTGAAGTATCACATCAAATTTAGATGCATGCAATGAATTCATTGAAATAATCAAAGCAAACGTTAAAATAGAATATTTTGAAATTACCGTTTCTTCTCATTTCTTCTTGTGAGGGCGTGACAAAAATTTAAACCGTATACAACCCTTCTTCTTCTTCTTCTTCTTCTCAACATTGTTAGATGACAGGTTGGGAGAAACAACATCATCTTGTTCTGCCATGGCCTCCGCTTCATCTTCCAAATCAAGAGTATCCTATTCGAGGGAAATAATCTGTTGTTCATTGTTGCCCTGTAATAGTAGGAATTGAAACATCACATCAAATTTAGATGCATGCAATTAATTCATTGAAATAATCAAAACAAACATTAAATAGAAGATTTTGAAATCACCGTTTCTTCTTGTGAGGGTGTGAGGAAACTTTAAACCGTATATGCTCCTTCTTCTTCTTCTTCTTCTCAATGTTATACAACAGGTTGGGAGGAACAACATCATCTTGTTCTTTCATGGCATCCACTTCATCTTCCAAATCAAGAGTATCCAGTTCGAGGGAAAGACTTCATTGTTCATTGTTTCCCTGTAATAGCAAGATTTGAAATGTCACATCAAATTCAGATGCAAGCAACCAATTCATTGAAATAATCAAAACAAACATTAAATAGAAGATTTGGAAATTACCGTTTGTTCTCGTTTCTTCTTGTGAGGGTGTGAGGAAACTTTAAACCGTATATGCTCCTTGTTCTTCTTCTTCTCAATGTTATACAACAGGTTGTGAGGAACAACATCATCTTGTTCTTCCATGGCCTCCACTTCATCTTCCAACTCAAGAGTATCTTGTTCGAGGGAAATAATTTTTTGTTCATCATTCCCTATAATAGTAGGAATTGAAATGTCACATCAAATTCAGATGCATGCAACGAATTCATTGAAATAATCAAAACAAACATCAAATAGAAGATATTGAAATAATTGTTTCTACTCATTTCTTCTTGTGAGGACGTGAGGAAATTTTAAACCATACATGCTTCTTCTTCTTCCAAATGTTAGAGAAGGGGTTGGGAGGAACAATATCATCTTCTGATTCTATGGGCACTGCTTCATCTTCCAATACAACAAAAACCTGCTCGAGGGAAACACTTCGTTGTTCATCCTTGTTGTGTAATAGGGGGAATTGAAACGTCACATCAAACTCAGATGCATGCAACCAATTCATTCAAATAATAAAAAAAAAACATTAGATTAAGCAAAAGATTTCAAGATCATTGTTTGTTGTTGTTTCTTCTTCAGAGGGTTCCTTGAAACTTTCAACCGTGTATGATGCTTCTTCTTAATGTTGGATGCAAGGTTGGGAGGAACAACACCATATTTGTCTTTCATGGGCACAACTTCCTCTAGGGAATGAACACTACTCTGCTGGGTGGGAGAAACCGCTTCTTGACCATCACCTTGTCATGTCATGTAAGTTAATGTTAAGTGAACCTTGTATGCATCAAAATAGAAAATATGAAGCGATAAAAATTTAGATTTAACAGTTCTGTTCGACTTTACTATTCCTTCCTTTCTCTTTCTCTCCTACAATTTTAATATTTTTTGCCTTCTCTACTCCTTCCTCTCCTCACTGTTGTATAACGCCATTCACTTCTTCACCTCATCCTTTCCTTGTTGGGGAAGTTGAAGGAAGCTATGTTTCCCATACTTTTGACAGACACTTCTAATAACACGCTTTTGCTGGAGATGCTGCTGTAGATTCATTTGGTACTCCATATTTTCCACCTTCTTTTGAAGGTACTCTTTCAATTTATCAAGGGGAGGAGCGGGTTGTTTTAGTTCCCCCCGATGTAGTTTAGCCATGCTTTGGTGGTGTGAGAATAAGAAGCAGGTGATGTTGAAACCAATACATGTTGAACACTCTCCAATCATAATATTTTCTTATACATTCTTCTACAATACAATAATATACATATCTACCATTCACCACTTCTCTTATGTATTTAGCAACAACCTGCAAAGAAAATTTGGAAAATAAAATCGCTTAATATATTTGATATTCAAATAATTTGAATGCACCACAACATATACACACAACCAAACGATGCAATAATTCAGTTATTATATCTACCTTCCTTTCCACCACATCACCCCGTGCTTCATTGGGTTCCTCTCCATCCTTAGGTTCTCCCTTTGCACGCTTTCCCTTGTGTTCATGGACTATGGCAAAAGCATGATGGTCTCCCTGATTATTTTCCTGAATCAAAGGAACGATATACTATCAAAATCAGCAAATTTGTAACAAACATGATATTTTCTAGCTGAAATTGTAAAGCATTCTGATTGACGCATAGGACGTAAAGGGCAATTGGAAGTTCACAATCAATTACCGAACACATTGCTGCCTTAGGGTTCAACATTTTCCTAAAATGAGGGGACTTCCTCTGTACCACGGTTGCTACCTCTTGATTAAAACATTCCCACTTTCTAGTCAACATTGTAACCACTTATGAGAGATTAAAATTATACATTTGATTGCATCTTGTAATTACCAGATCTTACCTACACGTTTTGTGAACGTGACCGCCCCGAAGAAGATGTGCTACTACACAACCTTTCAGGTGTGCTATCCACCTTAATGACATTCTTCAGTTTATGAAGTAATTTCCCTTTTACAACACGCATCCTTGGTTTCCTATAAACTATAAAATTGTTGTAAGTGTTATGGTCAGTTAAAGTTCCAAAATTTATTGCACCATTTGCAATAATCAAGCATATCTTTTTTCAATCAAAAGAAGAATTTCAAATGTATATTTTAGTCTACCTAAGACTTGTGATAAATTTTGAAGGTGCCTTTGATTACATTTTTTGTCTAAATAAAAAAAGCTTTTCAATACATTCCTACTAACAACAAAATTGCATGTTGGAAAAGAGATGGTGTTATGAAACGTGCAACCCACACTATTGTAAAACACTATACAAGTAACCCACTGTGTTTTACAACATGCTATTATTTTGTCCATTTATTTTTTTCAATCACATGAAGATACTGAATTGCAATTTATACCATAACTAATAGTTGTAATTTTTGGAGGTTCCTTTTTACATTCATATTGTCTAAATAAGAAAAGCTTTTCAAGACATTCAAATTGTTATCTGAAATTTTAGGTTGGAAAACATAGGGTGTTATAAATCATGCAACCCACAAATTGTTCTAAAACCCTTTACAAGTAACAACCCTATTGGTTACTCCCCCCACCTCAATTTGGTTAATAGGGTTGTCCCTTGCTTCTCAATTCTTCTTCAAAGACAACATTTTCTGTTATGCAGATTGAAACAAAACACTGTATTCAAGTTCACCTTCATATTTTATAACAACCCTTACTTGCAACAAACATTCCATTTCAATATTGTTATACATTTGGAACATGATGCAAAAAAAAAAGTTGCAAGATGGAAAACACACAGGGTTGTCCCTCACTGTTCAAATCTTGTTCAAAGACAACAGTTAGTGTTATGCACACCGTGAGAACACAATGTATTGAAGTTCACCTTCATATTTTATAACTGCCCTTGCTTGCAGCAAATGTTCCACACAAAAAAAAGCTGCAGGATGGAAAACACAGAGGGTTGTCCCTCACTTCTCAATTCTTCTTCAAAGACAACACATCCTGTTATGTAGACTGTAAGAACACAGTGTATTGAAGTTCACCTTCATATTTTATAACAACCCTTACTTGCAGAATTTCAAGCATACCTTTCTCATTTCCAAAACATGCACTTCTCTCCATCATACATCAATGACACCTTCCCACATCATGGAGCTAAGTGGATGAGATTGTTGAAGAGGTGGTGATGTGTGCTAGAGAGAAGAGCTTGTTTTACAAATATTGCAAAGTAACTCCAAATATTCCCAGTTGTCATGAAATTTTGTCATGTATTTTATCCAACGCTTGTATTGGGCATGGAAAGGTCAACCTTTTCATAGAATGCCAAGGCCAACAATGTGTAATTGTAGGTTGGAAAACATTGGGTGTAATTAAACCTGCAAACCAAATACCATTTACAAACCCTTTACAAGTAACATCCCAATTTGTTAATCACCCCTCAGTTGAATTTGGATGCTTTTATATATCTCGCACCTGCAACTCCACCCAGTGCTCTCAAACCTTCATATTTTAATGTGTAGAATGAAAGAACTCACAACACATTATTTTCCAACCTCCAATTATTTTCTACAGTATGCTGTCCCATCATATGGTTTTTGTATGTTATGATGCCTCTGACATGCCTTCTTCTAGGGATAATAGCGACATCCACTTGCAAGACAAAAGCTAATCTCCCTACAAAATATAGTATAATCAAGCTATTATCCCTGAAAAAACATGTGTTTGAAATGATAACATAATCAGACATAAATGATATCAATTTTCCACAATCCATATTGATTATTGCTAGTTGATTTATGGATTTGATTGTGTCAGAATTTTTGCATCAACATTCCTGATCACACTCTGTGATCCAACATCAAGATGAAGAAGAGAGCATCAGTCATCCTGATATTGTATCATAGAGTCTGATCCAAAACATCAATGCAAAAATTCTTACACAATCGAATCCAAAAATCAACTAGCAATGATAATCAGACATGTCTTATCCCTAAAGAAGGGAAATAATTTATCATGTGTAAGCCATGTTGCAAGGAGATCACCTTTTGCAATTGGGAGGAGGCTATTCTCCCTACAAAAATGCATGTCACATGCATCATAACAATCATCTTGTTTTAAAAATCATATTTCAGAATGGACAGAAAGCCTAAAACATGTCATTGAAGACCATTATTTGCAAATAGCAAAAATCCCATATGAGGTCCCATTTTTGCCTCCATTTTCCACAATGACGTTTTGTAGGTTGGTAGAGAGTAACGGGAAATATGAAAATTTGAAATTTCCAAATGAAATAACTGACAACCCATTGTGAAAATATGAGTGAAATTATCGAATAATGTTAAGAGAAATAAAAAACCATGCACAATATGTAAAAGTTTTGTTTCGGTATGCTCCAAGAATGTAATGAAGTTCACTTTCAAATTTCACTTTGCTACAGTCAAAATCTCATTTCACTTTCTTCATCTGATTGGAACAAAAAACCCCAACGGAAAAGGTGGCCGGACAGACAAATAGCACCGACAGAAAGACTTGATGGTTAGACATTAACTCCGACCTGTCGTGGCCTATCTCGTCACCGGGAAAAAAGTGTCAGCACCGGCGGGTTTTCAAAATCATATTTCAGAATGGACAAAGACCCAAAAAAACATGGCATTTGAAACCATTATTCGGAAATATAAAAACGAGGTGCCAAGAATGTAATGAAATTGGAAAACAGTAGGTATTATGAAACTTGCAAGGCACAGTGTTGTTATAGATTGTTTGGAGTGTTGGAAAACACACTGTCCCATTTCAGTTAGTTCATTATGAAGAGTTTAATTTTTTTACTCCAAGAATGTAATGAAATCTAGTTTCAAATTTTTTAACAACTCTTTGCGACAGTCCAAATGTCATTTTAGTTTCTTTATCTTATTAGAACAAATAAAATGCTCGCATTATTTGCAGTGTTGGAAAACACACTATCTCTTCTCACTTGCATAGGGTTTTACAATACTATATGCATTGCTTGTTTCTTAACACCTAGGGTTTTCCAACATGCATTCTTACTAAACAAAAAGAATGTCTTCAAGAGATTTTGTAATATAGATAGTTTGAATGTATTGAAAAGCCCTTTCAAAATTTATAAGGACTTTTAATTTGGGAAAAAATTGCATTTAAATTTTGCATGACTAAAAAAAAGTGCCCAAAATAATTGCAATTTGGAAAACACAATGTTGGGTTTTAGTTATTTCAATGTCCTTGTTTAAATGTAAAGGGTTGTCTCATGGTGGGTTGCTCGCTTCTTAACACGTAGGGCATTGGAACATGGAGTTTTACAAAATAGTATGAATGTCTTCAAAATCACACATTCCATTGTTGTGTTTAAATTTTGCACAATTGAAAACAAAAGGTGCACATAATAATTGTAATTGGGAAAACACAGTGTTGGGTTTTAGTTATTTGAATCTCCCTGTTTAAATGTAAAAGGTTGTCTCATGCTGGGTTGCTTGCTTCTTAACACCCATGGTTTTGCAATGTGGAATGTTACAAAATAGTATGAATGTCTTCAAAATCACACCTTCCATTGTTGTGTTTAAGTTTCACGTATATAACAAATTGCATGCTTCATAACACACTGCATTTTTCAACCTCCACATCACAACATACCCAAGCCCTTTTTGGTTTTTAAACCCGTATATGTAGGTGTGCATTACAAAAAGCAAGAACACCAATTTCTTGCAATTATTGGAAATAATGAATAAACTCATTGAAAGTGATGAATGTTGTGTAGTGCATGTTGGAAAACACAATGTGTTTTGAAGCCTGCCTTTACTTATACCCAACCTTTGTCATGTAATGAAAATGTACAAACATATAGATGGTGTTGTATTTTTTCAAATAGCACATCTCTCATTTAAGGGGGACTCTATTAACCCTCAACGCATAGTGTGATTCATAGTATGCACTTCATTATGTTTTGCAACAATTCATGTTGGAAAACCCTAGGTGTTAAGAAACAAGCAACCCAAATAGTGTTGTAAAACCCTCTGCAACACTATTGGATAGTACCCACCACCTCAATTTGGTCAATTTTCTCCTCCAACTCCTCCACGTGCACTCAAACCTTTAGCTTTCAACGTACAAACTAGAAACAAATAGTATTTTCACCTTTCTTTCTCCAAACAGAAAAGGCCCACGTCATTCCCTTCCACTTTTCCCACGTGAGACAAAAGAAACTTCATGACAAAGCTAAGGCACCTACCTTTTTCATCCGGCATGAGGCGGGAAAACCAACATGGTGGCGTCGTTAACTCCTACCTACCAATTCTCGGACATTTGGTCTGGTCTACCGATTTTGTCACTTTTTATTTCCATGTATGTTGTTATTCTAATATCTCTTTTACAATTTGTCTATTTGTCTATAATATTTAGTGCCAAGTAATGTAGGAAAAATTTTCAATTAAGTCTGTGGCATTATGCCCATTTTGCATAGGTTATTTCCACCCATTGGCTTTATGAGTTCTATTTAATACGATGCATAGAACTATTTCAAGTAATGACTTGTTATATCTGCACATCTTTTGTGGTGTGGTGGTCAGATCGAAACATACTGAAAAATAACATAAATAGGATATAGAAATATAATTCTACAATATTGCAATCAAATGTTGTTAAAAATGAACCATTTATAACTTAGTAAATATTCTAGACAAATAATGAAATTGTAAAAATAACTATTACGAAAACACTTAAGAACCCCAAAAAAATGATAGATGATGGAAAACTAACATTAAATAGAACTTTTAAATATGGAGAAATATTCAACTCGAGAGACGTGGGTGGTAGGGAGGGCATCCCTCCAAGGTGGTAGAGGGAGGTGGCGGAGGATGCCACAGTGGACGAGTGTCAAGTTTTGGTGTGGTGCAGTGGCAACATTTATGGAATGGTGAGCTGGGGTGTCTTGTCGATGGCTCTCGACATGATGCTGAGGACATATACGACACCTGCCTCTACGCATTGCCATGAGCGATCATTATGGGGAAGGATTTCCTCCTCCTTGGAAGGATGCTCTGCATGCTAGACAAGGTACCATTTGCGGATGATGATGACGGTCTTGTGGGTTGCGTTTTCTTATTTATTGAGGGCCAAAGCCATTTTTGGCATGCAATTTTTGTAATAGAAGGGAGTGGTGTCTGTGGATGTTGGTTATCTCCAAAGCTGAGTGCATTTGTTGTAGTAAGGTCAATGGCGAAGGGTTCAAAATTTGTGATTGAGGTCTCTGTGTTAGGTCTTGCTTGTTTTGGAGCAGATACACTAATTTCTATGAATTTTTCGGCAAGACAAGCGATGTTTAGGGAAATCACGGACCAAAGATTAAAGAGAATTTTCTTGAATAATGATTTGCTAGTGGTGGCAGCTGCGAAGATGGTTTTGGGAATGGGCCATTTGGAGAATGGGGAGTATGGGCATGATAACTTGCATGTCTCTTAGTGGTTCTTGGCTTCCCTTCTAGATTTGAGGATACTGAAGGCTAAAGTAAAGAAAATTCTGGTAAAAATGTTCTGGGAGGACTTGGTTGAAGGTGTGGATGATGCTTTACATGTGGTGATTGAAGGTAGAGGATGTCTGAGGCCTTGCAATGTGGAACAACTTCAAGAGGAGGACATGATAAATATTTTTCCCTTTCTTCTGGATTTGCATGGTCTAGGGTTGATGTATCACCGAATGCTAGCTGGAGCTGTGGTTGAATTTCTAAAGAAATTCTTGTTGTGCATGTTTTGCACACATGCCCCATTGTGGGTAGAGACCCCCTCTTTTCACTCTCGACGGGTTGCTTTTCTCCCATCTCATTTTGTGTGCCCCTTTCCTAGAGCCTAAATTGGTGATGTGCCTTCAAACGATCAAATTTCCTTGACCAAATTCACCTACCTAAGTTTCGCTAAGTCTTTTGCTTTCACAAAAGTGCCCCTATGGGTTCCCCTTCATTTGTTGCCCCGACGTCCTCCAAGCCTCGCAGACTCGCAACTGCGGGTCGCCACTCATGTTTCACCGCTGAGTAGCAGCCGACGCCCAACTTCCACCCACATGGCGTGACCCACGCTTAGTTTCTCCATCTGAGCCTTGACCGAGCATCCAAACGAGCGTGAGATTCCACATCTCACCTAACCTTGGTCCGCCATACAAATAAATCAATGCATGCCATTAGTGGAAATTGGCCCATAAACATTGATCCATGCCCTTCATTTTACTTGGGGCATTCAAAACTAGGGAGAAGCAAAGTCCCCCTTTCTTTTTTCCGCTCTTTGCCTTGTTCCTGCTAACTTGGTCCCTGATCACTCGATTCACTTTTTCCTTCATTTTTGACTTTGGGGACAAGTTTCCTATGGATTTGGGATCTTTTTGTGGTGCATAAGCGAACTTCCAAGGTTTTGTTAAGTTTCAGGAAGTTGCAAAAATTTCATTCTAGAACTTCGTCCCTCCTTTTCCATTTTTCCTTTTGTCCACCCTTGACGTTCCGGCTCCTGGAACCTGGCCCCTCCGTGGCTGTTTCCCGAATTCCACCCCTCCATGGCCATTTCTGGAACTCTGTCCCTCCTTTTCCATTTTGCCTTCCGTCCAGCCCCAGCGTTCTGGCTCCTAGAACCCGGCCCCTCTGTGGTCATTTCCGAAACCCAGCCCCTCCATGGCTATTTCTAGAACCTGGCCCCTTCTTGGCCATTTCCAAAACTCCATCCCTCCTTTGTCGTTTTTCCTTCCATCCATCCCTAGCGTTCCGGCTCCCAGAACTTGGCCCGTTCGTGGCCACCCAAAACTTTCCTTCCAGGTTGCCATCCCTCCGCGGTTGTTTTTCCTTCCATCCACCGTATGCCTTCCTGCTGCCGTTTGTCATCGCCCATCACTTACCATTTGTCATCCTTCCACCTTGTGGCACCCGTACCCCAAAGCACACATTAATGTTTATGGTTCAAATGAGCTCCAAATGTGGAACAATGATGAATATTATGATCTTTTGATGATGCATGGGTGAATCTAACAAGGAGTTTGTAGGATTTGACTAACATTTGCCTTGATTTGTGTATGAAAGCACTTACGAAACTTCGTGTATGCAGGATTCAAGAAGCCTACCACTGGTCCGTCAGGGAGACCCATTGAGAAAGTTGAACAAAGAAAAGCACATAGCTCCTGTCACCATTCATTTTATATCCACCTTTCATCGTAGCACCCATCAACAGAGCTAGAATTAGAAGCAGGCCTATGTCAAGGGAGTTAGTGACAAATCTATAAAGGGTGGCCTTGAAGGTGGTGGGAGGGAGTGGCTGTTTCCTCCCTCCAAACAAAAAATCATGATCCATCAGGAGTTGTCTCATCAGATCATTTGATCCATTTAACAACGATGCAAAGCTGTAGGTGAGGTTCGTCTGATCCAATGGAAATGCTACAAATACATCAGCAAGAGGGCAACCTTTAAACGGTTTCAGCTACAATAAAAAGGGAAATCAACAAGAGGAAAAAATTGCTACAACACCTAGGCACTAAAAGACAAAATAGGGAAAAGACAAAAGATGTATTTTAAATTGTTGAATGTTGAGGGGTAGGTGAAACCCTAATGTAAACAAATCTGAGCCACACAATGTAATTCAATCCTAGCCATTCATTTGGGATTTGGAAAACTATAAATAGGGGTCTTCCCTTCATTTGTAAGAGGTTAGAGAGTTGGTGTAAAAATCATTTTGCAGCAATAGAAGACAACATTGCATGATTTTATGGATGCTCTCTTTGATTTTTCTCATCTTGCATGCATGGTTCTACTTCCATGTTAGTTTTGGTGTTAGTTTCTTGAATGGGAGTGGTGATGGTGATTGGTGTTTCAGTATTCGATGAATTTCTAGCTCATGCTTTTTGTGGTTCATTGATGATGAATCACTTTGCAAAGCTAGTTTGAGCTTACTTCCTTCATTGCTGAAACTTAGTTCAATTGCATGTGCACGATGTGTGTGTGCAATTTGAAAATCTACAGTCATTAGAAGATTGCATTGGTTTTGTGTAACTGTAGGTTTCTCTTTGTCAAGAAAAACCCAGTTTGGGGAGTTTGTCTACTGTAGCAACCTCCATGACCACTATTCATTCGTAGTTTTAGGTCTAGGAACTTCCTCTCTTCCCTACCCTTTTTCCTTTTTTTTTAAATAGTAACCTTAGGCAAGGTTCATTGCACATTGTAAAGCTAAATCCAATGATAAAATGGAGTTATGTGTGTGTGTAATCTAAAAATATGCAGTCCTCAAAAGATTGCACTCGTTTTGTGTAACTATAGGATCCTCTTGGCCAAGCAAAACCTAGTTTGGGGAGTTTGTCTACTATAGCAGCCTCCATGATCACTGTTCATTCCTAGTTTCAGGTCCAGGAACTTCCTCTCTTCCCTACCCTTTTTCCTTTTTTTTAAATAGTAACCTTAGGCAAGGTTCATTGAACATTATAAAGCCAAATCCAATGATAAAATGGAGTTCAAGACTGTTGTTTGAACCTACAACAAATGCACAACAACTCTCTCATCCTAAGAACTCTATTTGCAGATCCAACTTCCCCACTTTGTGACTCATCTGTAAGTCTGTCTTGTGATTCCAACAAATCACATGAAACAACTGAGATATTCCAAGCACTGTCAAGACCTAACATTAGAGACCTTGGGATAGTGTTCTGCAATCTGATTATGGAAGATTGTCTTTGAAGAGAGGTAATGCACCTACACACTACCTATGTTGAGAAGTGCATAAAAAACACATCAACAAAACTAGCGCTAGAAGGAGGGCTGAATCAAGACAGGGTTGAACAAAGATATTGCTCCATTCATTCCATGCCCTTCTCCTCCTAGCACCTTCAATAGAACTGGCACTAGAAGGAGGGCTGGCATGTTGAGGCTACAAAGTTGAAAGTTGGAAGTTGAAAAGAGCACTTTCAAAGAAGAAATATGATATAGAGAGATCTCTTTTAATGTTGAAACATAAAATCAAAAAATTCTAAAGGCAAAAGAAGCTAATTCAAAATGGAGCAGCATATACAAATTGACATCACTCAACTACATGCATATTTAAATAGAAGACTGAGGAAACCGTTGCAACAATTTGCATCGGTGGACAAGTGTAGGATTCATTGCACTCGTAGACACAACGAATTGGGGTGTCTAACATTCTTGGATAGTGTTGAAAGAGTCCTGCAAGGAGAAATTCCCTTTTGGGAAATATACCAGCCCTTGGCCCCCAAAGACTTGGAGGAAGAGCTGACAACCATGGCAGCCAAAGTGTTCAAGGAGCTGATCCAGGAACATTTGAGCAGCAAAGAAAAACCAAGATTGGAGGAAATATTGATGTCTAGTTGGTGCAAATTTCACAATGCACCACACTCTGAATTCACTTGCTCGTCATGCAAAAACATCATAGCTCAAGCCAAGGGTTGTTCAGACAAGTTGGAGCAACCAAATATCAAGGAGAGATCATTTGCCAAGGTAGCAGAGTTGTCAGCATTTGGAGGACAACATATTCATTTTGGACTAAGAGGTTGGACACACGCTCATGCTGGGACAGTAAACACTCAGGCTCATAGTCAAGAAGAAGAAGCTGACTTCTTTGGGACAACAAAGAGCTTTAATGAAGATTCACTTGGAAGGGAATCAAAAGGCCCATCCTCCATCAACAAAATGTAGTCCCCCACTCTAGAAGAGGAACCATTGGAAGTCAAGGATGAACCAACGAAGTCTGCAATAGTGTATGTTGGGGCAGCCAATGAAGATGTTGAAAATCAGGAAGAAGAAAAGGTTCACAACCTTGGGACAACAGAGAATGATGATGAAGGCATAAGTGAAATCAGATTAGAGGACCTCTCCTCCATCAATGATAGTGATAAAGCATCCGAAGATGAGGATTTGGAGGAGTGGGATCAACTACATGCCATGGATGTTCACTACTCTACTTATTTCCCAAGTAATGAGGAGAATCCGATAGTCGAAAGATATGACCAACTTGTCTCCAGATTAGAAAAGGATTGGTTTGAGTTGAGATATCAAGTGGATCTAGAAGTGTTGTTACTCCCGAATTGGTGAAAACTTCATGACTCATCACATTTGGAGCTCACGTGCGGACTGTGCCAAAAGGCCATCGAGCAAGTCAAAAAACAAGTGAGGCAACCAAGCACACCACTTCCTGTAGTTGCTTTAAGGATGGAATGTGAGTATTAAGAGCCCGAGCCAAGTGACAACCCAACTGAAGGTAGTCCTTATGAAGATGTTGGGATAACAATAGAAGGACATCAAAGCAGTCCCGAGCTTCTGAATGACAAAGTGGAGCAGATAGGAATGCTACCCAACAATCACCCAAGGTCCTTCCCCTTTGTAGAACATTTGTACGCAATGGATGATAGGATTTGTAGAAGACTTTCAGGGGTGGATCGTTCAACGTACATTGATCCCCTTGACGGACCAGTGTCTCTTCCTATTTTCCTCCCACTTGGAACCATGCCACAAGGGTATATCAGCGCAGCAGAAGAGTACATCCCAGATGTTAGCAGCGATAAAGACATACTACCTAAATTTCCTGGCAGTGAAATGTTGGAACATCCTGGTGAGACGCATGAAATGCAAAAGGAAGAAGATAAAGGAAGAGGTGTTTCAATGGCTGCCAACAAACATGACATGCTCAGTCAACTACAAGATTTAACTAGTGGTCCTTCTGCCTTGGTCATTGCTTGTCCTCCTTCACATTCATGAAGCTGCAATAAGACAGATTCGTGCATGTCATCATCCCATGACACTGAACATCATGAAAATAAGGTCAACACTTGGGAAAGGAAATGGGACAATGTGCTACCTTTTGAAGACAACAATCAAGTGGACACCAGGTTTGCAGAAGATCAACGAGATGAAGTCAGTATTCTCAAAGAACAACCAACAGGGGTTGCTGATCCCACATGAAGATTGGAAGGGGTGCTTGCTGCCCTGTTCTCCTAGCCTTATGCAAGCTTAATGTCTGAAGTTCTTCACCCTCTACCACGCTCACCCGAGGCTACCAATGCACCTATTGACAATGCAATGCTCACTCTTAGCTATCAAACACTGCCACCTCTATATGATGACATCCAAATTCTATCCTTCCTTAACCCTATTGATTTTCATTGCTGCATTTACCATTTTGATTATGGGAATGAGGGGAGACAAACGTGCTTATGGATTAACCATGGGTTTAATGAGCCTCCTTAATTTCTAATTTTCCCTAACTGTGTGATTAAATTTGAGTGTTGCAATAATGAGCTTCCTCTTTCTAAGTATAAAGATAAATCTGCATGACTTAGAACTGTAACAATTTCCCTATTACTTGTGCATGCATTACGAAATCCAATGAGCATTGATGTTAGCTCGCCTTGCCTGAACATAGTACTTTGTAAATATCTCTTTGTACATATATCATTTTTGAGTAGTGTAGGTTTCCTATAAATACTCCACTTTCCTGCTTTCCTTAGGTTAGTTGGTTTGTTGTAGGTTGCTTGCTTTAGAGTAGTTTCTTTGTTGTCCTGCTTTGGTTAGTTTAGGTGTTTTCCTTTCATTTTCTTCTATTTTCTTTTTGTTTGCTGCCGCTTTGTTGCCGCTTTGCCTGAGGTTCCTCTTCTTTTAGTTGGGCACATTTGTGCGCACAAAAACCATACTTATCACCTGGGGTTGTTCTATGTATTTCTTTGTTAAACTCTAATCAAGTTTTCAAAGTGGATGGTGAAGGTCTTTTGTTAGTGTCAAGTGAATCTAGGTGTTTGATTCAAAGACGATAAGTCCTTGGTTGATCTCATTCTCTATGTATTTTGAAATCTTATAAATTTTACACATCTTAAGAATCATGAGGTCACTGTAGGTCCTTTGTGAAGTCCAGTTAAGTGAAAAATCTAAAATTCTGCTTCAGCACCACTGTGATTCTCAACCCTGAGTGCAAGCTTCAATGCTTGCAGGTTGGAATGAAAAGAATTGAAGATTGAAAATGAAAAGAAAAGAAACAAAAGAAAGAAAGAAAAATATTGAAAATCAAAAGAAAAGAAATTCAGCTTTTCAGGGGTATTCGAGCAACTCTATTGGGGCTATGGACGCTCGCCCGACAATAGAGCAATGTTTGAGAGAACCCCAACAACAACCTCGTCGGGTCTATGGATGCCTGACTGGCAACGAGGCAATGTATCAGATGCTTTTGGAGTTAGAATAAACTATGTAGCTTAACTTGACGAAGCTTGGGTTCCTGTAGCAATTAAAGGATGGGAATTAACACAACTGCACACACTTGGATTTTCAGCATACTAAAGGTTGGATTAACTAGTGGTTTTGATCCTTTGGTCGAGCATTTGGTTTGTTTGACCTAGTGTGAAGATCAGAACTAGAGATTCTAGGTTTGTGATTCCAGTTTTCCATCAAAATGCTCTGGAGCATTTCCCCAACGAGTCACCATTTGTTGTGCATGTTTTGCACACACGCCCCACCATGGGCAGGGACCCCCTCTTTTCACTCTTGACGGGCTGCTTTGCTCCTGTCTCATTTTGTGTGCCCCTTTCCTTGAGCCTAAATTGGTCATGTGCCTTCAAACGATCAAATTCCCCTGACCAAATTCACCTACCTAAGTTTCACTAAGTCTTTTGCTTTTGCACAAGTGCCCATGCAGGTTTCCCTTCGTCCATTTCCCTAGTGTCCTCCAGGCCTCGCAAACCCACAGTTGCGGGTCACCGCTCATGTTTCATCGTTGAGTAGCGGCTGACGCCCAACTTCTTCTTGCATGGTGGGACCCATGCTTAGTTTCTCTATCTGAGCCTTGACTGAGCATCTAGATGAGCGTGAGATTCCACAACTCACCTAACCTGGATCTGCCATACAAAGAAATCAATGCACTCCATTAGTGGAAATTGGCCCATAAACATTACTCCATGCCCTTCATTTTACTTGGGGCATTCAAATCTGGGGAGAAGCAAAGTCCCCCTTCCTTTTTTTTGCTCTTTTCCTTTTTCCTGCTGACTTGGTCCTTGATCGCTCAATTCGCTTTTTCCTTCATTTTTGACTTTGGGGATAAGTTTCCTATGGATTTGTGATGTTTTTGTGGTGCCTAAGTGAATTTACAAGGTTTCGTTAAGTTTCAGGAAGTTGTGGAAATTTCATTCTAGAACTTTATCCCTCCTTTGCCGTTTTTCCTTCCGTCCACCCCTGGTGTTCCAGCTCCTGGAACCCGGCCCCTCCGTGGCCATTTTCAGAACTCTACCCCTCTGTGGCCGTTTTTGGAACTCCGTCTCTCCTTTTTCATTTTTCCTTCCATTCGTCCCTGGTGTTTCGGCTCCTGGAACCCAGCCTCTCCATGGCCGTTTTTGGAACTCCATCCCTCCTTTGTTGTTTTTCCTTTTGTCTACCCCCAGCGTTCTGAATCTCGAAACCGGGCTCCTCCATGGCCATACAAAACTTTCCTTCTGGGTCGCCATCCCTTTGCGGTTGTTTTGCCTTCCATCCACCATCTACCTTCCCGCTGCCATCCGCCGTTGCTCGTCGCTTGTTGTTCGTTGTCCTTCCGCCCTGTGGCGCCCACACCCTGGAGCATGCATTAATGTTTATGGTCCAAATGAGCTCCAAATGTGGAACAATGATGAATATTATGATCTTTTGATGATGCATGCAGGGTGAATCTAACAAGGATTTTTCAGGATTTGACTAACATTTTCCTTGATTTTGGTATGAAAGCACTTATGACACTTCGTGTATGCAGGATTCAAGAAGCCTACCACGGGTCCATCGAGGAGACCCATTGAGAAAGCTAAACAAAGAAAAGCACATAGCTCTTGTCACCATTCATTTTATATCCACCTTTCCTCGTAGCACCCATCAACAGAGTTGGCATTTGAAGCAGGCCTATGTCAAGGGAGTCAGTGACAAATCTACAAAGGGTGGCCTTGAAGGTGGTGGGAGGTAGTGGTTGTTTCCTCCCTCCAAAAAAATGATCATGATCCGTTAGGAGCTGTCTCATAAAATCATCTGATCCATTTAACAATGATGCAAAGCTGTAGGTGAGGTTTCTTTGATCCAATGGAAATGCTACAAATACATCAGCAAGAGGGAAAACTTTAAATAGTTTCAACTATAGTAAAAGGGAAATCAGCAAGAGGATAAAATTGCTACAACACTTGGGCACTAAAAGACAAAATAGGGAAAAGACAAAAGATGTATTTTAAATTGTTGAATACTGAGGGGTAGGTGAATCCCTACTGTAAACAAATCTAAGCCACACAATGTAATTCAATCCTAGCCATTCATTTGGGCTTTGGAAAACTATAAATAGGGGTCTTCCCTTCATTTGTAAAAGGTTGGAGAGCTGGTGTAAAAATTTTTTTGCAGCAATAGAAGACAACATTGCATGATTTTATGGATGTTCTCTTTGATTTTTCTCATCTTGCATGCATGGTTATACTTCCATGTTAGTTTCTTGAATGGGAGTAGTGATGGTGATTGCTATTTCAGTATTTGATGAATTTCCAACTCATTCTTTTTGTGGTTCATTGATGATGAATCACTTTGCAAAGCTAGTTTGAGCTTACTTCCTTCATTGCTACAACTTAGTGCGATTGCATGTGCATGATGTGTGTGTGCAATCTAAAAATATGTAGTCCTTAGAAGATTGCATTGGTTTTGTGTAACTGCAGGTTTCTCTTGGTCAAGCAAAACCCAGTTTGGGGAGTTTGTCTACTGTAGCAGCCTCCATTATCACTGTTCATTCATAGTTTCAAGTCCAAGAACTTCCTCTCTTCCCTGCCCTTTTTCCTTTTTTTTAAATAGTAACCTTAGGCAAGGTTCATTGCACATTGTAGATCTAAATCCAATGATAAAATGGAGTTATGTGTGTGTGTAATCTAAAAATTTGTAGTCCTCAGAAGATTGCACTATTTTTGTGTAATTGTAGGATCCTCTTGGCCAAGCAAAACCTAGTTTGGGGAGTTTGTCTACTGTAGCAGCCTCCATGGTCACTGTTCATTCATAGTTTTAGGTCCAGGAACTTCCTCTCTTCCTTGCCCTTTTTCCTTTTTTCTTAAATAGTAACCTTAGGCAAGGTTCCTTGCACATTGTAAAGCCAAATACAATGATAAAATGGAGTTCAAGGTTGTTGTTTGAACCTATAGCAAACACACATCAACTCTCCCATCTTAAGAACTCCATTTTTAGATCCAACTTCCCCACTTTGTGACTCATCCATAAGTACGCCTTGTGATTCCAACAAATCACATGAAACAATTGAGATATTCCAAGCACTGTCAAGACCTGACATTAGAGACCTTGGGATAGTGTTCTGCAATCTGATTGTGGAAGATTATCTTTCAAGAGAGGTAGTGCACCTACACACTACCTGTGTTGAGAAGTGCATAAAAAACACATCAACAATTCTTTGGTTTGTTGGTTGTTGGGGGAGTGGAATGAAAAATTGAGTTTGCGGAATTTGCAAAATTGAACAAGTTTCTGTAAGGTGGGTGTTGGTAGATTTTTTTATTTATGGGTAGGGTTTGGTTGTGCTCGTCTGGTCGAAATCCCTGGTTGTGGCGTAGTATCTAAACCAGTTTTTGTAAAAGCCTAAGTTTTGGTAGTTTTGTTGTGCTTATGGTAGAATTTTCGCTTGGTTGTTGGGCATCAGAAGTTGATGGGGATGGTGGTTGATTTTTTTGTTTTTTGAAAGATCTTTTCCTACTTGGTAGATGCTTGTATTTAGCTTTAATTATTAATATAAATAAATTGATCTTATGTATAAAAGAAAAATCAACTTGAGAGACAAAAAAGAGGTTTAAATTAGGACAAGATCATAGGATGGATTATCAAGAGGACGTATTTTGACAATTTCATAAAATAGGAAATACTCACAAAAGCCTTTGCTGCTACTCACATTTCAAAGTGAAGAACGTAGTTCAAGTGAAGAACCCAATTCAAGTGAAGAAATTGTTGTTACACCTTGTTTAGATACTGATACAATTTTAGGTAACCATGAATATGGTCCAAACTCAAAATTTGTATGTGCATTTCCTTTGAACTGAGTTCTTCCTTCAACTAGGTTCTTCACTTTGAATGTTGTTTGTAAGTAATTTCACATACATACATGTCCACATATAAACTCTTTTGGTGAAAGATTTAAAATTTGTGCAAAACACTTAAGAATCACATGAAAATGACAGCTGATTGAAAACCCCAAAATTTTGGAATTTCAAACAAATTGGAACTTCTAAATGCATAATAAATTTTGGAAATTTAACTCTCCACTACACTTGTGATTCAAGCTATGGCAACTAGAATCACCTGTATTTACTACAAAAGCTTCACATCTCCTAAAGCATCCTTCGCAATCCACCTGCCCTTGTTTTGTTCACTTTTCTTTCCTCGCCTATATCAACCACTAGAAGAAAGACAAGTGTTAGCGATAGATTAAATTGAAAAATTAAAGACATTTGCTGCTACAATGAATTTTTTTTATTCCAAATTTCACCAATATACAATTTATATGTTCTGGTGAGTACAAAATGTCAGCTTGCACAGACAATAAAAAAACATATTAAACTATACATTGGGAATTTAATTTCTAATTTAACCTATCACTAACACTAGTAATATATATCAACAATTATATCTTCCATTTTGCCATCTTGTTGGAACTATGAAGCAATGAACATTCATTTTGCTAGAGCAATTCATTTGTTCCAATCAACAGAAATCTAACTCGTAAACAAAAAGCACCTATGTATGTAACATGAGATCAAAGTGGCATTTCATTTTCCTCATATGATTCGACGAAATAAATGCTCACATTTTTTGCAGTGTTCAAAAATATACTATCTCCATATAAGGTGTTAAGAAACAAGCAACCCATATAGCGTTGTAAAACCCTCTGCAACTGAGAGGAGACAAAGTGTTTTCCAACTATGCAAATAATGCGACCAATTCATTTTTTCCAATCAAGAAAAGATAACTGATAAATAAAAAAAACCTATGTATGTAACATGAGATAAAAATGGCATTTCATTTTCCTCATCTGATTCGACCAAATAAATGCTCACATTATTTGCACAGTTGGAAAACACACCGTCTCCATATAAGGTGTTAAGAAACAAGCAACCCATATAGTGTTGTAAAACCCTCTCCAATTGAGATGAGACAGTGTGTTTTCCAACTGTGCAAATAATGCGAGCAATTCATTTGTTCCAATCAGGAGAAAGCTAACTTGTAAACAAAAAGCACCTATGTATGTAACATGAGATAAAAATGGAATTTCATTTTCCTCATATGATTCGACGAAATAATTGCTCACATTATTTGCAGTGTTGGAAAACACATTGTCTCCATATAAGGTAAGAAACAAGCAACCCATATAGTGTTGTAAAACCCTCTACAACTGAGAGGAGATGGTGTGTTTTCCAACAATGCAAATAATGTGAGCAATTCATTTGTTCCAATTAGAAGAAAGCTAACTCATAAAAAAAAAGCACCTATGTATGTAACATGAGATCAAAATGGCATTTCATTTTCCTCTTTTGGTTCAACCAAATAAATGCTCGCATTATTGGCAGTGTTGGAAAACACACTGTCTCCATATAAGGTGTTAAGAAACAAGCAACCCATATAATGTTGTAAAAACCTCTGCAACTGAGAGGAGACAGTGTGTTTTCCAATTGTGCAAATAATGCAAGCAATTTATTTCTTCCAATTAGGAGAAAGCTAACTCGCAAACAAAAAACACCTATGTATGTAACATGATATAAAAATGGCATTTCATTTTCCTCATCTGATTCAACCAAATAAATTCTCACATTATTTGTAGTGTTGGAAAACACACTCTCTCCATCGAAGGTGTTAAGAAACAAGCAACCCATATAGTGTTGTAAAATCCTCTGCAATTGAGAGGAGACAGTGTGTTTTCCAACTGTGCAAATAATGCAAGCAATTTATTTGTTCCAATCAGGAGAAAGATAACTCGTAAACAAAAAGCACCAATGTATGAAACATGATATGAAAATGGAATTTCACCTTCCTCATCTGATTCAACCAAATAAATGCTCACATTACTTGCAGTGTTGGAAAACACATTGTCTCCATCCTTAACCATGCGTCCCTTTACAGCTAGTAAAATGCAAAATCAAAATGTGGAAAATGGCGATGCGCCACGATGATGAATGAATTTGAGGGGTTTGTAGTGGTTTGACCACCTGCAACTCCATTTTCCTTGCCCACACATCCCTCCCCACCCACCAAATTGGAAAATCAAAACTGTGGAAAATGGCGATGTTAGGTGCGTTTTGTCTAGCTTTTTCACTTTAGACAAAAAGCACCTATGTATGTAACATGAGATCAAAATGGAATTTCACTTTCCTCCTCTGATTCAACCAAATAAATGCTCACATTATTTGCAGTGTTGGAAAACACACTATCTCCATCCTCGACCGCACGTCCCTCCCCAGCTAGCAATCTGCAAAATCAAAATGTGGAAAATGCCTATGTGCCGTAGTGAGGAATGCGTTTGAGGGTTTTCTAGTGGTTCAATCGCCTGCAACTCCATTTTGCTCGCCATAGCATCCCTCCCCACCCACCAAACTGGAAAATGAAAAATGTGGAAAATGGTGATGTTAGGTGCATTTGGTCTAGCTTTTTGACTTTAGACAAAAAAACACGTATGTATGTAACATGAGATCAAAATGGAATTTCACTTTCCTCATCTAATTCAACTAAATAAATGGTCATATTATTTGCAATGTTGGAAAACACACTGTCTCCATATATAGTGTTTAAAACCCTCTACAACTGAGAGGAGATAGTGTGTTTTCCAACTGTGCAAATAATGCGAGCAATTTATTTGTTCCAATAAGGTGAAAGCTAACTCATAAAAAAAAGCACCTATGTATGTAATATGACTTCAAAATGACATTTAATTTTCCTCATTTGATTCGACGAAATAAGTGCTCACATTATTTGCAGTGTTGGAAAACACACTATCTCCATATAAGGTGTTAAGAAACAAGCAACCCATATAGTGTTGTAAAACTCTCTGCAATTGAGAGGAGACAGTGTGTTCTCCAACTCTACAAGTAATGCAAGAAAATTATTTGTTCCAATCAGATAAAGAAAGTGAAATGACATTTGGACTATAGCAAAGAGTTGTTCAAAATTTTGAAACTAAACTTCATTACATTCTTGGAGCATAGGAGCCGGCTAAATACTAGACAAAAAGCACCTATGTACATAAAAAAATGCATGAAAAACATACATAACAACATATATGGAAACATACATAACATGATAAGATGTCATAGTGCGGGACCCGCTAGATGGGGGATGAAAGTGACTAAACCTACAGGTGGGACTCAATGTTTGGGAAATGGTAGGTAGGAGTTAACGACTTCGTCAGGTCGGTTTTTCCACCAACCAAGAGGAGACAGTGTGTTTTCCAACTCTGCAAATATTGCAAGCAATTTATTTGTTCCAATCAGATAAAGAAAGTGAAATGACATTTGGACTATAGCAAAGAGTTGTTCAAAAATTGAAAGTGGACTTCATTACATTCTTGGAGCATAACGAATAAAACTCTTCATATCGAACTAACTGAAATGGGATAGTGTGTTTTCTAACACTACAAACAATCTATAACAACACTATGCCTTGTAGGTATCATAATACCTACTGTTTTCCAATTTCATTACATTCTTGGCACCTCATTTTTCTATTTGCAAATAATGGTTTCAAATGCCACATTTTTTTGGGTTTTTTTCCATTCCAAAATATGATTTTGAAAATCCACCAGTGCTGACATGTTTTCCCAATGACAGGACAGGCTACGGCAGGTCAGAGTTAACATCTGACCATCAAGTCTTTCCATCAGTGCAATTTGTCCATCTGGCCTTCTTTTTTGTCAGGGCGTTTTGTTCCAATAAGATGAACAAAGTGAAATTACATTTGGATTGTACTGGCAGACATGACCAAACATCCAGGAAAGGTAGGCAATAGTTAAATAACATAGGACAATGTGTTTTCCAACACTACAAACAATCTATAACATTATGCCTTGCAGGTTTCATAATACTTGTTGTTTTCCAATTTCATTCCATTCCTACTATCTAAATAACAAAATTTTCTCCACACAATCACAAAACATACCAAATTGAGGTCAGGGGTGAGTAACCAATTTGGTTATTACTTCTAAAGGGTTTTTACAACAGTCAGAGTTTTAGGAGACAGTGTGTTTTCCAAAATGATAGTGTATAAAATGGTGGAAAAAATGGGATGTCGTCTGGGATTTTTGCTATTTGCAAATTATGATTTTGAATTCCATGTTTTGCATTTTTTTCTCCATTCTGAATAACAATGTGAACAATGGCGACATTCCAGGTTTTATCTGGTTTTCAAAATATATCATTTCATTGATGAACCCACGTTACGTTTTCCAACCTCGTAATATATTCCGCATGGATTCTACTTTCTATAAATGTTATTAAGTAATTTCAATAATATTTCCACATTGGGTTGTCACTTATTTCATTCGGCAATGGAAAAATTTGAAAACCAGCATACAGGGAGGAAATGAAACAAAAATTAAAAAACCCTCAACACAAAAAAACATTAACAAACTTGCATTTCAAATAAATAGCCCTTTCCCAATGAAAACCTTGCAACTTTCAAAATAAGAATGTGAACAATGGCAACATTCTGGGATTTATGTGATTTTCACAATATACCATTCCATTCCAGAACCCATGTTGCGTTTTCCAACCTTGTAATATATTTTGCATGGTTTGTGGTTTCTGTAAACCTTATTCAGTTATTTCACTCATATTTCCACAATGGGTTGTCAGCTATTTCATTCGGAAAGCACAAATTTTTAAAACCAGTAGACAGGAGGAAATGAAATTAAAAAACCCTCAACAGAAAATCACAACGAAAACCCCGCAACAAATAGGCGTTTGTTTCTTTAGTGTTCATGGTAGAATGGAAAAATGGCACATATACAAAGAAGATATACATACCTTAGGGAGCTCCAAACGTGTAACACCTCTCTAACTCCAGCCTGGGTAAGGTAGTACTTTGATTTTGATTTGGTATTCTAACTATTAAATGTTGTTATAATGAGATTAGACATTGATGATTAGTTATTATTCTGGATTACATGCTTATATGTTTATATATTGTTATCATTGCTTATGTACGATTATGGATAGGGAAGGGATGATGTCGTAACACTCATATTCGAGAGGCTTACGATGCCATGACTCCCTTCCTGATGATTGATGTTGCTTTGGACTATATGTATACGCACATGTACTTTGACATGTAATTGGAACTAATGCAGGTACTGAGTATCAATTCCGCCTAGATCCACAGGCCTGAGCGTACTCATATTCCTCGATGGTGGTTACTGGAGGTAGTCACAGGACAAATTTCCCCTACCCTAGCCCATTGTACCCTATTAGGGCAATTTTTTCCTTGTTGATGTCTTACCGTCTGGTTACCTAACGATAATGTCCAGAGCACCTTCTAGTCGTATGTTCCAGCGCACCTTTCTGTGGTATGTGGTTTACCAGTATGTCTTGCTGAGGTATTTTGTCTTGGTTTCTGTGATATGTTATGTGGATATATATTTTGGTTGTCGGTGTCTTGATGTGGTTTCTTTGACGTCTTTTCGTGATTTCATTTATGGCATTTTATAGTATTTTATTGGTGGGAGATTCAAATGGTTTTATCCATGAGATTTAAATATGTTATTTTAAATGACTTTATTAATCCTTTTTGGGGAGCTTTGTTTTTTTGGACAATTGGATTTAAATTACTATCTTTATATGGAATAGAGAATTTTGGTATTTTGGTGATTTTAATTAATTTCTTGGGAGTGCATTAATAGCTTGCCTAATGAAATGTTTTATTTCTTTTTTTTTAATGGTGTTGAGGAGTTAGTTAAAAGCTATGGGCAACTTTGTCCTTGGGGGATATTGATTTTTTGTTTTGTTTTGGGGGAGGAGGATTATCTTTTGGAAGGAGAAGAAAATGGTTGTTTGGATGGAGAAGAAAACCCCCATGAATGGGGCAGCAAAGTTTTTGAAAGAAATATGGAGAAGAAATTTGTGGGCATCAGTTTGTTGGTTCTAACATGTCATTTCCTCCCTGTTGTCCTATTTTGGAACCCAGCCGCGCCTTCTCCGCACCTTCTTTTCAGAGTATTCCTTCATTTCAATTTTGGGGTGACATTGAGGTATTTCTTTTGTGGTTCTTGAATCCCTTTAATTTCTGGTGCTATTGAATGCAATTCAGCTTGGGAATGGAAGCGTTGTAATTTCTTTATTGCAGAATTATTTCTCTGTTCTTTTATGAATACCTTGGGGATGAATGGTGTGTGTTTAGAATTCAATTTGAAGTTTTGTAGTCTTGCTTTATGGAAGATTTTTGGTGCATTCCTGTAAATCTGAAATGGGTCTTTGTCAAATTTGATTTCTGGGCACTCCCATTTCATTTCTCTTTTGCCCAACTTGTTTAAAAATGTTTTTATTTTCTGCTCATTATCCTATTCATAAAAATGAAATTTAAGGGTGGATTTCATGTAGAAATGCCAAGATCTCAACTGGGTCTTTGGCAGATTTTGATTCTGGGCACTTTCATTTTTGCCCAAATTTGTGCCTTCTTGTTAAATGACATTTTTTTTATGTTGCTCTTTAACCGTCTGTTAAAAAAGTAAAATAAAATTATATTCCATTTAGAATCATCCATATTTCAAATGGGTCGTTGTTCAATTTTTAGTCCGGGCAAATTCATATTTTCATGTTTTTCTTGCCCAACTTGGCAAAAAATGTTTTTTAGAACAATAGTTCATTTCTTGTCCTAAACTCAAAAATTGAAGGTGGATTCCAACTTGAAACGCCAAAATATGAACTGGGTCAAGCTTATAATTTTAATCCGGATACTTTGAATTTTTATGCCTCTACTTCATGATTGAAATCAACTATTTGAATGATTAGCAACAATGTTTGTTTGACTATTTTAAAAAGCTTTTGTGATGGATTTTGTGGATTTTCCTCTGTTTCACTTTTTTTATGGATTCCTTGTTTTGTTAAACGAGAAGGACTATCCGTCTGCAGGGCGTTGATGCAGGCATGATTAAGTCTCCATCTGTAGGAGAGGTGTACCTAGTTCCATGTGGTGCCATCCCTTTGAGCACGCATGATGACATTCATTCGGTCAACACTTTTGTACTTTATACCATAGTAGTCATGAGTAGTTCCTGACATGTTATTGTATGAGCATTTACGTGTTGTGATATTGGCTTAATGCATTGTATTCCATGTTTGCTCCATGTCTGATGTGAGTGTTGGTCATATGTTCCCTTTCCTTGTCATTTCTGTTTGGGCCTTGTGACTGCCTTCGAGCATGGTGGGGTGGCCTCTTTTGAGACCACATGGTAGGGAGGCATTGCCATTGCCATTGGAGACCGGTGTACAGATTATTGGAGCACCAATTGAAGTCATCCCCTCTTCTATATTTATCTTATCAGATGATGTATTTTATTCAAGGTAATGCTATTGTAATCTCTTGAGAGAGAGAAAGTAATCATAAATTTGATGAGAAGATATGTGATGATTATGTTTGGTTTACGGGTTTCGGTGTTGGTATCAGACTCACGTGTACTATGATAATTCTTTTATAGCTTTTTCTTCAAAAGTTTTCATGCAAAAAAATTTAGAGTTTTGGTTGTATTTTTCCTTCATGTTTTAGTCTGCTAAAGTTTTGGAGCATTGCCACCTTTTTCTATTGTTTTGTGTTGTTGCTGCCAAAGTTCTGGCGCATCGCCGCCTTCTATTTACTATTTTGTGTCACTACTGCAAAGTTCTAGAGCAGCAGGAAGTTCCGGAGCACCGGTGGAGGAAGTTCTGAAGCAGTAGGAAGTTTCGGAGCACCGGCGCAGGAAGTTCCGGAGCAGAGGTTCTGGAGCAGGAAGTTCCGGAGCAGTAGGAAGTTCCGTAGCTGGAAGTTTCAGAGCAGGAAGTTCAGTAGCAGGAAGTTCTGGAGCAGGAAGTTCCGTAGCTGGAAGTTCCGTAGCTAGAAGTTCCAAAGCAGGAAGTTCCGTAGTTGGAAGTTCTGGAGCAGGAAGTTCCGTAGCTGGAAGTTCCGTAGCAGGAAGTTCCAGAGCAAAGTTTTTGGAGCTATTATGTTTGCTCCTATTTGGATTTTCTCTAGAGGGTGGATTAGTCCTCTCCTTTGGGTTGTGTTCAGCCATGCTTGGCCATGTTTGTTGTCGTTATATCATTTTGGAAAAGGCTTTTTGTGTAAGTTATTCTTTATGCTATAAAAAAATTTTATTTGGTCCTCTTTTGGCTCTTACCCTTCGGGGTTGCATAGAGGGATGTTATAAAACAATTGTAACTCTTCTTGTTGCTCTCCACCAAAACGTCGCTATAGAAAATGGCAATGAAAATGGGACCTCCTCTGGGATTTTTGATATTTGCAAATATTTAATGGTTTCGAATGCCATGTTTTTGGCTTTTTGTCTATGTCGAAAACTAATTTTGAAAACCTGCCAGTGTTGACACGTTTTCCCGGCAATGGGACAGGAAACAACACGACAGAGTTAATGTCCGACCATCAAGTCTTTCTGGCTCCCTATTTTCCATCGAGGATCTTTTTTCCATCGTGGGCCATGGGGTATGGGGGTACTATAATATGTTATATACATAGGTGCTTTTTATTAGAGAAAGCTAACTCCTAGACAAAAAGCCCCTATGTATGTAACATTCTAACATAACATGCCATCCCACATCCCCCATCCCACATGTTGGAAAAAAGCACATAGACGGAAAGAGTAATAGATGAATGCTGATAGATATGGACAATAATGGACGGATAGAGTTGGATGGCTACATACATTTTAGTGAGGCAGAGTTTTAAAAATGAGCGGGAATTTGAAGTTTTAAAATTGAGTGGGAGGATTTAAAAATAATGCAGGAGTTTTAAAAGCAATCCATCCCGTATTTTTGTAGGTTCTGGAGAGAATGCGAAGGCTCCAGTGGTAAGTTTTTGCAGGTTCTGGAGAGAATGAGGAGGCTCTAGCGGCAAGTGTTTCGAGGGATGTATTTTTCATGTCAGCGAGTGTAAAACTGGGGAAGAATTTGAAGGACAAAATGTGTTGTTTATTAGTTGTGGGAATTCCGGCATGGAAATGTCTCATGATTTGTCAAACCACAATGCCAAGACCTCCATTGTCCCTAGCTCTATAAGTACAAAATAGGTTATATAATTTGGTGGATAGTGGTGATTTTATGGTTTATATAAGAAAATGGGGATCATGATAGTTTTGCAGTTTTGTAGGGAGAATGGCCACGTGCACTACGGGAGCTAGCCTTCCCATGCTTTCCAAATTTCAGAGCTTCTCATGCCCTGTGTGGAAGGTGCCTACGGTGGCTTTCGATTTCCATAACTGCCAGTATTCTCTACACCTTCTTCCAGCCAAGGATGCCCGTTTGCTTTTTTGAATATCTTTCAAGAATGTCTATGTAAGACACATAGCATGTGAAGCCCAATGTAATAGCTACTCTTCTATCCTGTAAAGACAACTCTCTTCTTGTTTGTAACCACTATCTTTGTAACTGCCATTTTCTTGGCATATATTCTCTTTTTTGGTCGACCATTCTTCTTCTTGGTCAGGCGGTTGGTAATAGAAACAAGTGAGTTAGAGTATTGTATTTGGATGACAGTTTAAGAGTTGCTGCTGCTCTGATTGTATTATGGATGAAGTGAAATAAAATTGAGAATCCCCCCTTTCGATAGTGGATGTAGCCAGATATTCTGGTGAACCACTTTAATCTTTTGTGTCCTTTGTTTTGTTCTTGTGTGTTCTATTTTCATTTTTCTGCAACTTTCATCATCTTTATATTTTTTCTTTAATCTCTATAGTCTATGTATGGTATATTCAAAAAAGGTAGAGGATGGAGAAGATCCCTTCTTTTCTTAACAGCTATATTTTCATGATTTCCAAAAGAAGTTAGTAAATGTTAATTTTGACAACTTTTTTTCATTTGAAAGATCAGGGAGATTTCCTATTGAAGTTTTAATTTACATTGATTTCAAGAGATTTTCCATTAAGTTTTAATTCACATTTGCAATAAATTCATTCTAATTTGATGTAGTGATTCAAGTTCCATTTCTGTTGTTTTTATTTAAATTTCAGACTACTGACATTATCATGTAGAGAGTCATCTTACTTTACTATCAGATGGTTATTAGTTTGTATGATCTGGGTTATATGATGTTCAAATTTAGAATAGCTTCCAACATGAATTCATTGAAGTTTTAAAAGAATAGAAGTCCAAATTTTTTTAAGCGAAGATGTATATCTACATGCTTATATAGTGAAATAAGTAATTATGTGTAGTGTGACACATTTTCCTTTGTAGTGTATGTATGTGTATTACTTAGAAACAAACAAAATAGAAAAACTACATCAATTTTTAATGGAGTATATAAGGACTCAATTTTCATCTCTATTTGAACATTTTTATTTGGAAGATTGGATAATGCAATTTTGAAATAACTCTTCCTAATTACCCATTGTTTTTTGTAAATATTGATGAGTTGATATTTAATTGAACTCTTTAAAAAATAAAAAACTGTTAGTAGGATGGATCTTATTTTAGATGTGGAATAGAAGGAAAAAGAGTATTTGAATGTTTCCAAAGAAAATGGAATATTGGTATATCTAAAGGTTGCACAAGAGTTACAATGCTTATGAAGAATCAAACGAATGATAAATCCCAATCAATAAGTTCTAGAGATCTTTTTCTTAGAATTCACTATCTTCTTATCATCATCAATGTCAAAGTTTTTGAGGAACATAATATTATTAAGAACGATATGTTGGAGTTTAAAATATATTGAAATTAAAATTTAATGGTGAAAGGTTAAAAGGTAGTAGATGCAAGAGCGATGTCGAAGTAATTAGTGATTTTGTACAATCATGAGTGATATGATTGGTGGATATTGTATTATATATGATTTGGTTTTATATTCAAAGGACCTTGATATAAGGGTCCAAATCAAAATATTAAGCCTTTTCTATTCTTAACCTCCCTCAATAATGGAACTTATACTTGATATTCAACATAGAAATCATTAAGCCATATTTCCCCCCTTTACTAAACTTCACAACTATCCAACATCCTAAAAAAATTAAACCTAAAACATTAAAAAAAAAATTAGAGTGATTTCATTTTGCTTGTTCTAAGCTAAAGGTTGGAGAGCATAGGGAGGAGTTGTAGATGGAGGATACATAAAACTAATTAATTTGACATGAGGGGTGACTAATCAAATTTCTTGACTAAATTTTCTCATTTCTATGTATTAAATCACCCATACATTGTGACCATTGTTGCTCTATATTTCTTGGATTTGGTATTTTTAAATGGAATACCTTTATTTGTTATTTATAATGGATTTAAAAAATTTGGGTGGATTTATTTAAGTTGTAGGGAACTAAATTGAATTTGATTTTATCTTATTATCCTCAAATTGATGGTCATAATGAGATTATTAATAAATTTCTTGAGACTTACTTGCATTGATTTTTGTTTGAGAAATAGCCCAGATAATGGGTTGAGTGGTATAATTGACCAATCATGGTACAAAATAAAACTATAATTGATAATGGGTTGAGTGATATAATTGCACAAAATAATGGCAGGTTGGAAAACACAGTGGGTTGTAAATTATTTCATTGTGCTTTTTCTAAGCTCAAGGGCGGAGAGCTTGGGAAAAATTTATAGGTGGGGGATACATAAAACTAATCAAATTGACCTAAGGGGTGACTAACCAATTGGGTTGTTAAGTGTAGAGGGTTTTACAATAGTATGTGGGTTGTAGGTTTCATAACACCCAGTGTTTTCCACTATGTAATTATTGTAATGAAAACCTTTTTCTATTTATAGAGTACAAATGTAATGAAAGGAACCTTCAAAATTTACCACAAATTTTACTTAGGTAAAAATTGTGCTTTAATTTCTTCATATGATGAAAAAATAAATGCACAAAATAATTGCAAGTTGGAAAAAAACAATGGTTTGTGAGTGATATGATTGTGCTTGTTCTAAGCTAAAGGGTGGAGAGCTCGGGGAGGAGTTGTAGGTGGGGGATACATAAAACTAACCAAATTGACTTGAGGGGTGATTCAACAATTGGGTTGTTACTTGTAGAGGGTTTTACAATAGTACATGGGTTGTAGGTTTCATAACACAATGTTTTCCAACCTATAATTTTACAAAATAATAAGAATGTAATGAAAAAACTTTTGTTATTTACACAGTACAAATGTAATGAAATTCACCTTCAAAATTTATAACAAGTCTTAGAGTAAAAATTATGTTTGAATTTCTTCATATGTTCGAAAAATAAATAACTTTTCATAAGGAAATAACTGATAGGGGACAATATGTTTTGCAACACTGTAAATAATGAGAGCATTTTTCTATTCCAATCAGATGAAGAAAGTGAAATGCCATTTTTATTGTACCAAAAAGATGTTCTAAAATTTGAAGGTGGACTTCATTACATTCTTGGTGCGTACGAAATAAAAAAATTTCATAAGAAAATAACAGACAGGGGACAGTGTATTTTCCAACACTGCAAATAATGTGAGCATTTTTTGTTCCAATCAAATGAAGAAAGTGAAATGCCATTTTTATTGTACCAAATAATAGTTCTAAAATTATAAGGTGGACTTCATTACATTGTTGGTGTGTACGAATCAAAAAAAATTCATAAGGAAATATCTGACAAGGGACAGTGTGTTTTCCAACACTGCAATAATGTGAGCATTTTTTATAAGGAAATAATTGACAGGGGACAATGTGTTTTCCAACACTAGAAATAATGTGAGCATTTTTCATAAGGAAATAATTGATAAGGGACAGTGTGTTTTCCAACACTGCAAATAATGTGAGAATTTTTTTGTTTCAATCAAATGAAGAAAGTGAAATACCATTTTTACTATACCAAATAGTTGTAAAATTTTAAGGTGGACTTCATTACATTGTTGGTGTGTATGAATCAAAAACTTTTCATAAGGAAATATCTAACAAGGGACAGTGTGTTTTCCAACACTGCAATAATGTGAGAATTTTTCATAAGGAAATAATTGACAGGGGACAGTGTGTTTTCCAACAATGGAAATAATGTGAGCATTTTTCATAAGGAAATAATTGACAAGGGATAGTGTGTTTTCCAACACTGCAAATAATGTGAGCATTTTTTATTCCAATCAAATGAAGAAAGTGAAATGCCATTTTTACTATACCAAATAGTTGTAAAATTTTAAGGTGGACTTCATTACATTGTTGGTCTGTACAAATCAAAAACTTTTCATAAGGAAATATCTGACAAGGGACAGTGTGTTTTCCAACACTGCAATAATGTGGGCATTTTTCATAAGAAAATAATTGATAGGGGATAGTGTGTTTTCCAACATTAGAAATAATGTGAGCATTTTTCATAAGGAAATAATTGACAAGGGATAGTGTGTTTTCCAACACTGCAAATAATGTGAGCATTTTTTTGTTCCAATCAAATGAAGAAAGTGAAATGTCATTTTTATTGTACCAAATAGTTGTAAAATTTTAAGGTGGACTTCATTACATTGTTGGTGTGTACGAATCAAAAACTTTTCATAAGGAAATATCTGACAAGGGACAGTGTGTTTTCAACACTACAATAATGTGGGCATTTTTCATAAGAAAATAATTGACAAGGGATAGTGTGTTTTCCAACACTAGAAATAATGTGAGCATTTTTCATAAGGAAATAATTGACAAGGGACAGTGTGTTTTCGAACACTGCAAATAATGTGAGCATTTTTTTGTTCCAATCAAATGAAGAAAGTGAAATTCCATTTTTACTATACCAAATAGTTATAAAATTTTAAGGTGGACTTCATTACATTGTTGGTGTGCACGAATCAAAAACGTTGAACATAAGGAAATATCTGACAAGGGATAATGTGTTTTTCAACACTGCAATAATGTGAGCATTTTTCATAAAGAAATAATTGACAGGAGAGTGTGTTTTCCAACACTAGAAATAATGTGAGAATTTTTCATAAGGAAATAATTGACAAGGGACAGTGTGTTTTCCAACACTGCAAATAATGTGAGCATTTTTTTGTTCCAATCAAATGAAGAAAGTGAAATGCCATTTTTACTGTACCAAATATTTGTAAACTTTTAAGGTGGAATTCATTACATTGTTGTTGTGTATGAATCAAAAATGTTGAACATAAGGAAATATATGACAAGGGACAATGTGTTTTCCAACATTGTAATAATGTGACCATCTTTTTGTTCTAATCAGATGCAGAAGTGAAATTCCATTTTTATTGTACTAAAGAGTTGTTCTAAAATTTTAAGAGAGAGAGGGAGAGACCTAAGAGGAAGATGGAGAGTGAGAGATAGAGAGACCTAAGATGGAGATGGAGAGTGAGAGACACAGAGACCTAAGATGAAGATGGAGAGTGAGAGATAGAGAGACCTGAGAGGGAGAGAGAGAGAGACAGAGAGACAGAGAGAGAGACAGAGAGAGAGACAGAGAGAGAGAGAGGAAAGGAGGGAGATAGGAAGTGGTAGGGTGGGAGGGATAGAGGAAAGGAGGGAGATAGGGAGTCTAGTAGGGTGGGATGGATAGGTATATAGAGAGTTAGGGAGGGAGGGAAGGAGGGGTAGGTGGAGAGAGGTTGTGTGTGCATGCGAGGGAGAAGGATAGAGATAAGAAGTGGTAGGGTGGGAGGGATAGAGGGAGGGGAGAAAGAGGGAAGGAGGGAGATAGGAATTGGTATGGTGGGAGGGATAAAAGGATGCAAAATGGACTTAGTAGGAGGGAGAGATGTGATGGTGGATTGTGGGAAATAGGCACCCAAAATGGATTTCACGAGACCAATATTTTATAGAAAATAATTAGTAGGGATTTCATAGGGTATCCTTCATAATACAGACCAAAGTGAATGAGATAGATAATGTGTTGGTTGCAAGTTTCATAAACCATGTACTCAAACCCACCGTGTTTCATAAAAAAACTTGAAAAGATGTAGACCAAAGTGAATGAGATAAATAATGTGTTGGTTGCAAGTTTCATAAACCATCTACTCAAACCCATTGTGTTTTCCAACCTGCAATTATATTGTGCATTTACTTTCTTCATCTTATTGGAAAAAAAAAATGCTAATATGTGGAGCCTATATGTGTGCTAATTTGGGCATAGAGAGTTGGCAACATCTAGTAGTGTTAGGCCTACTTTGTGATGTGCATATGCCCCTATTTGTGGTGAAATTAGTGTTATAAGTAGGTTGGCCATAGATCAAACCCCTCTATCTCTATTCATGGGGATATAGTTCTTGCAGAGCTTACCAAATAAAAGGAAAATGTTGTGGTTTGTTTTGTATGTAGACAATTTAAACTCATCATAAGTTATATGGTAAATTATACTTGGATAAAATTTGGACTTTGTTAGAAATCTAATTAGAGAGGTGTAGGTAGAGAGAGGTGAGGTGCAATGAATAAAGAGAGATGTAGGTAAAGCTAGATACAAAGGTAGGGTGGGAGAGGTAAAGAGAGATCTAGTGAGTGAGAGAGAGAGGGGTGAGGGAGAGGTAGAGAGAGGGGTAGGTAGAGAGAGGTATTATTATTGAATACAACCCATGTATATATTACAATTGTTACTATATAGTCTTTATCATGTTTCTATCAAATGTTTTAAATTTTTTTTGTAGGATTAAAATTATAATTCCACCCTATTGGTTGTAACATATTTGTGCTAATTTATCAAAATTAAAAGATCTAATTATATATCCAATATTTGAAATTTACATAAAGTTATAAGTTTATCCCATGATTTTGGATGGAGTGGTAAGGATCTTCATATCTTTGTTTGACACAAAATAAAATAAATTAAATCAGAAAATTGAAAATATACTTCATATTTATAGGATGGAGGAGGGATAAGGATAATGTTTTTGGGTTGGTATGATGGAGGGGGATGGTGAGAAATGGTTTAGAAGAATGATAATATATAATTTATTGACTTAAGATATTATTCCTGCTCTTGAGATGTTGAGGAAGGAGCATGTGCACTATGTGTAATGGGAAAATGGAAATGCAGAACTAGAGGTAGCAAGTACTAGAATGTCTGAAATGAAAAAATGAATCTTCTCTAAAACACATGAAAAGAATTATACCAAAGTGATTTTTGTATATTTGGAGAGGTAGGTGTAGAGAGGGTTAGAAAGAGAGGGAGGGGTAGGTAGAGAGAGGTTGTGTGTGACAGAGAGAGAGGGGGAAGGAGGGAGATAGGGAGTGGTAGAGTGGAAGGGATAGAAGGACCCAAAATGGACTTAGTAGGAGGGGGAGATATGCTAGTGGATTGTGGGACATAGGGACCCAAAAAAACTTGAAAAAAATTAGACCAAAGTGAATGTGATAGATAATGTATTGAATGAAGAGATTCTTCCTACTCTTGAGAAGTTGAGGAAGGTGCATGTGTAGTATGTGCAATGGGAAAATGGTAATACAGATCTGGAGCAACATGTACTAGAATAAATGAAATGAAAAAGGAATTTGAAGAATCAAACAAAATTGAATGAGATATAGTGTATTGACTGAATGAGATAGGGAGTGGTAGGGTGGGAGGGATAGAGGGAGGGAGAGAAATATGGAAGGATGGAGATAGAGATAGGTAGGGTAGGAGAGGTAGGAATAGAGAGAGGTAGGGAGAGAGGTAGAGCTAGGTGGAGAGAAGTTGTGTGTGTGAGGGAGAGATGGAGGGAGAGATATAGAGGGAAGGAGGTATAGAGAGAGTTAGGGAGAGAGGGATGGGTAGGTGGTGAGAGGTTGTGTGTGTGAGGGAGGGAGAGGAGAAATGAGGGAGATAGGGAGTGGTAAGGTGAGATGGATAGAGGTACATATAGAGAGAGGGTGGGATAGATATGTATATAGTGAGAGAGAGGGAGGAAGGGAGGGAGGAAGGATGGGATGATGGGAAGGGTATTTGGAGAGAGGTTGTGTGTGTGTGAGGGAGATATAGAGAGGGGGGACTTGAGGGAGGTAAAGAGAGGTGGAGAGAGGAAGAAGTAAGGTGGGACATGTAGGTATAGAGAGAGTGAGAGAGGGAATTAGGGAGGGATGGAGAGAGGTTGTGTGGTAAGGAGGGAGAGAGAGGGAAGGAGGGAGATAGGGAGACAATGAATTAAGGGGTACTAAGAGGATGGCTTAAGGGGGTATACAAGATCCTTGAATCAAATTATGTGTCATGTGATAAAATTAGTTTTATAAATAGGAGATGGATTAAAAGGGTACATAATTTCAGATAAGGGGTATAGAATATTTGGATTTTAAACTATAAGGCTCTTTGTATGGATTAAAGTAGTCAATTTGGTTACTTTTATGTATCCCTAAAATGTAACTCCCCCATACTCTCCAATTGTATTTGTTCCATGGAATTCTTAAGTTCAAGAATCTTTGAGTTCATTTGTTCAACTCCAATTATAACATCATCTCTCACTTTCTTTACTTGCACAAATTCATACACAATACAAAACCTCTTCACTTTATCCATTTCTACATTTCCATTTTCCCATTGGACATACTGCACATGCACCTTCCTCAACTTCTCAAGAGGGAATAATCTCTTCAGTCAATATACTAGATCGATCTCATTCACTTTGGTTTACTTCTTCAGATTCCTTTTCCATTTCATCCATTCTAGTACCTATTTTCCAACCTCCAATTTTAGAAAATAGTATTGATGTAATTAAATTTTTTTGTTATTTACACAATATGAGTGTAATGAAAGTTACCTTGAAAATTTACCTTTAATGTAGTTTAAAATTTCATATGTTGTGCAACAACACCTTTGAACATCTCTCATCATCCCTCCTAACCTTCCCCACAAATGAAGGAGGTCAAATGCATTCTTGTAAATCTATTTCATGTATACTATGTTGTGCAACCACACATTTAGGATGATAACATCCCCTACTTACAACATTACTTCATTTTAGTTATTCATAGTTCTACATTGCGTAGTTCTTTCTAAACATTAGTATATCGGCTTCACATTTGTGGTTGAACTAATAATTCATATACTCATAATTCATGGAAAATATTTATGACTAATAATTCATAGACTCATAATCATAATGTTTAATGGGGTTATATACATCTTGCAACCCACATAAAACTAACCAAATTGACTTGAGGGGTGACTAACCAATTGGGTTGTTAGGTTAGAGGGCTTTACAATAGAATCTGTGTTGTATTTTTCATAACACCCACTATTTTCCAAACTATAATTATACATAGATAGTATAATCACTCACAACCCACTGTGTTTTCTAAGCTACAATTATTTCATGCATTTATTTTTCCATCATATGAGGAAATTGAAACAAATTTTTTACTCTAAGTAATAGTTGTGATAAACTTTGAAAGTTCCTTTCATTACATTCGTACTCTCTAAATAAGAAAAGGTTTTCATTACAACAAATATGCACTCAAAACCTACCTAGATGGTTATAAATCACCTAAAGTATTAATAATATTTCTATACTTTAACACAAAGTCTCTGTAAAAGGTAGGCAATAACATTTGTATTATTGACGAAAGATGTGGCACAATTTTTTTGGGTTCATCTACCAAATTAATGTCATCATCATATGAATAAGGGGTACATCATTAGAATATAGTGACGACACACCATACCCTATTAATTATTTCCAATGTTGGAAAACACACTATCCCATGTTAGTTATTTCTAGAAATCTTACATTCTAATGATGTCCCCTATCCACTTGTCCTACACAGGGGACAGTGTGTTTTCCAACATTGCAAACAATGTGAACATTTTTTTGTTCCAATCATATCAAGAAAGTGAAATGTCATTTTCACTGTAACCAAAGAGTTGATCTAAAATTTGAAGGTGGACTTCATTACATAACTGAAAAGGGACAGTGTGTTTTCCAACACTACAAATAATGTGAGCATTTTTTTGTTCCCTGTTGGAAAACACATTGTCCCCTGTTGGAAAACACATTGTCCTCTATTGGAAAACACACTGTCCCCTGTTAGTTATTTCCAATGTTGGAAAACACACTGTCCCCTAATGGAAAACACATTGTCCCCTATTGGAAAACACATTGTCCCCTGTTAGTTATTTCTAGACATCTTACATTCTAATGATGTCCCCTGTCCACTTTTCCTACACAGGGGACAGTGTGTTTTCCAACATTGCAAACAATGTGAGAATTTTTTTTGTTCCAATCATATTAAGAAAGTGAAAAACACACTGTCCCCTGTGTAGGAAAACAGTTATTTCCAAGTTTGGAAAACACACTGTCCCCTATTAGTTATTTCTAATGTTGGAAAGTGGAAAACACACTGTCCCTTGTGTTTTGCAACACTACAAATTCATAAGGAAATAATTTACAAGGGACAATGTGTTTTCCAACACTGCAAATAATGTGAGCATTTTTTTGTTCGCTGTTGGAAAACACATTGTCCCTTGTTGGAAAACACACTATCCCCTATTAGAAAACACGATGTCCCATGTTGGAAAACACACTATCCCCTGTTAGTTATTTCTAATGTTGGAAAAAACACTGTCCCCTATTGGAAAAAAACATTGTCCCCTATTAGTTATTTCTAGACATCTTACATTCTAATGATGTCCCCTATCCACTTTTCCTACATAGGGGACAGTGTGTTTTCCAACACTACAAACAATGTGAGAATTTTTTTTTTCCAATCATATCAAGAAAGTGAAAAACACACTATCCCCTATTAGTTATTTTCAATGTTGGAAAATACACTGTCCCCTATTAGTTATTTCCAATGTTGGAAAGTGGAAAACACATTGTCCCCTGTGTTTTCCAACACTACAAATTAATAAGGAAATAATTGACAAGGGACAA
This sequence comes from Sequoia sempervirens, assembly GCA_007258455.2. Classification (NCBI taxonomy): domain Eukaryota; kingdom Viridiplantae; phylum Streptophyta; class Pinopsida; order Cupressales; family Cupressaceae; genus Sequoia; species Sequoia sempervirens. Next base: position 254,043,888 of record VDFB02047230.1, on the reverse strand, counting down.
TGTGTTTTCCAACACTGCAAATAATGTGAGCATTTTTTTGTTCCCTGTTGGAAAACACATAGTCCCCTATTAGTTATTTCCAATGTTGGAAAACACATTGTCCCCTATTGTAAAACACATTGTTCCCTTGTTAGTTATTTCCAATGTTGGAAAAAACTCCAAATAATGTGAGCATTTTTTTGTTTCAATCAAATAAAGAAAGTGAAATGCTAGTTTTATTGTACCAAATAGTTGTTCTAAAATTTTAAGGTGGACTTCATTACATTGTTTGTGTGTACAAATCAAAAACTTTCCATGAGGAAATATCTAAAAAGGGATTGTGTGTTTTCCAACACTCCAATACTGTGAGCATCTTTCATAAGGAAATAATTGATAGGAGACAGTGTGTTTTCCAACACTGGAAATAATGTGAGCATTTTTCATAAGGAAATAATTGACAAGGGACAGTGTGTTTTCTAACAATACAAATAATGTGAGCATTTTTTTGTTCCAATCAGATGAAGAAGTGAAATGCCATTTTTACTGTACCAAAGATTTGTTCTAAATTTGAAGGTGGACTTCATTGTATTCTTGGTGTGTATGCAACAAAAAACTTTTTATAAGGATATAATTGACATGGGACAATACGATACACCCTAATATAGTATATTATGATGATTGCATGGTAAAAGTGAGCCTTCAATTATTCAATTAATCAATTATAGTGTAAATATGGATAACATTAATCATTTATAGTTTCATGCAATGGATTAATGCAATGATGATAGATGTTAGGTTTAGGGTTTATGGTTTAAGGTTTAACCTAATGGATTAATGCAATGATGATGATGGATTAACCCAAAGAGAGACATAAAGATGGTGTTGAAAGACGTTATAATGAAGAAATTGAAGAAACATGAAGTAGTAGTTCATAATGAAATAAAAGAATAGATGAGTATTAGATAGATGAAGGATGATATGGTAGATGTAGTGAAACAACCAAGTCATCATAGAATTAAGGTTGTATAGAGAGAGAGAGAATTAAGGTTGATTCATCATTAGTGCCTCCTTCTATATTATTTAAGATGCCTTCTATAGAATTTGATTCTTTCAACGTATGGTGCTCATTCTAATAATCTCTATTTTGAAATAGAGAAAGATCTTAGGACTTCAACTCTACTTGAGATTTCAAATGTGAAAACTTCTTTTGTAATGGCAACAATGTTGTAATTTCTACTTCAATTCCCTCCCACCCTACCACTACCTATCACCCTCCTTGCCTCTTTCTCTCCCTCTATCCCTCCCGCCCTACAACTCCCTATCTCACTCCTTCCCTCTTTATCTCCCTCCCTCTATCCCTCCCACCCTACCACTTCCTATCTCCCTACATCCACCTCTCTCTCCCTTAGATTAATAAATTTATATTAGCCTAAAATTAACCTAATCAATTAATGCAATGATGATATATGTTAGGTTTAGGTTTTAGGGTTTAAGGTTTAACCTAATGGAGAGAGAAATAGAGGAAGGAGAGAGATATGTAGTGTTGATGTGGGAGGGATAGAGGTACACATATAGAGAGGGGATGGGAGAGGTATGCATTTAATGGAGAGAGAAATAGAGGAAGGAGAGATATATGTAGTGTTAAGGTGGGAGGGATAGAGGTACACATATAGAGAGGGGATGTGAGAGGTCTCCATAGAGAGAGTGAGAGAGGGGGAAGGAGGGAGGGATAATGTGAGGGGTAGGTGGAGAGAGGTTGAATGTGTGTGAGGGAGAGAGGGAGGGAGAGATAGGTGATATAGAGAGAAATAGAGTAGAGAGGGAAGGGGAGAGCGAGAGAAGTGGGAGAGGTGAGGAGGAAGGTGGAGAGATTGAGAGAGGGAAGGAGGTGTTGGAGTATGGACAGACACTGAGAGGGGGGGTGAATCAGTGTCTAATAGACAAAACTAAAAATTTAAACCTTCTAAACTTTGAAAAATAATTTTAGTTCAGATATCATTTCTATTGATAATAGAGCAGATTAATCACTTTGAGAGAATTCATGAAAAAAAGGTAAACAAAGATATGACAACATTAACCCAGTTCATTTAGAAAACTTATGCCAATATAACATGTGTGATATATCTTGCACTTGCAAAAGATGTGACTGACATTGTTTAACAATCAAAGCATGATGAAAAAATAGGTGTAACTCATAAGACTGTGTACATGAAGACCAAAATCATTGAATCACTTTAAGACCACTAGATTTCAATGCAACTTTATGAGGCACTACAACAACTATGCAACTGAATGACATATGATAAGCATTGAAACAACAAAGAGCTTTAGTACATTATGACAGATTGAAACATAAAAATATTGAACTATGAATCAATGAAAGAACATGTGATGTGATAGACTAAATGCTTTTCATCACAACATGTAAAACATGTTTGGTTAAACAGGGCTTTTAAACCAGTTTGCAACATATGACTGTGAAAGCAGAATACATCAACATTGTAGAAATAGGAACTGATAATAGACATTAATGCATCTGATAACTTATGAAAATCAGATAGACATGAAAAAAATCACACAAAAACTCATCACATAAAAAATTATATGTCCTGAGTGTAAAACCCTCTTGGGGAATAAAAACCAATCAAAAAATCTCTCTTTATTCACTTAGAGCACCAACTCTACAAAGTTCAGAAGCACCAACTCCACAAAATACAAAAGCACCAACTTCACAAAGTTTAGGAGCACCAACTCCACAAAAAATAGAAACACCAACTTCACAAAGTTCAGGAGCACCAACTCCACAAAATACAGAAGCACCAACTTCACAAAGTACAGGAGCACCAACTCCTTTATAATGCATAACAGTTATAGTATACTATCAATACCCTAGAAGTGCAATTTGTAGTTCTAGTGTCTCAATAGAAGACTATGAATATTTTCAATAAGCACATTGAAAAATGTTGTATGAGAATGACAACATCTTCCTTAAATACAATAACCTGAGAATCACTGTTATAAATATTTTCAATGCAATACAACTTTTGTACAATATCTATTAAGAATAAGCCTGATGTCTCATATTCTTCTTCCAAGTTACACAAAAAAATATCTGAAGGTTGTATTTTAAAGACATTACGTGAAATAACCTCTGAAAGCAGTTTGTGTAACTGTAAACCAACTCGGGTTAGGGTTTAAATGAAAAACCCTAAACAATCCTTCTTCAAACAAACCCTTTAACAAAAATTATAGATATCACCACAATTGAACTATTCAGTTACAATTGAGTATTGTCATCCAGAAACCCTAATGGGTTTTTCACAAACTATCAAGGATTAAGCCCTTAAAATAAAAATCTTTAACAATAGCACTTTCAAACCAATTTTATTCACTAGAAAAATTATTAACAACTTGCTTAATCAATTGTTTCAAAGCTCGTAAGTAACCAAAATTCCTTACTTGTTTACGGTGAAAAAACCAACTGAAAGAATACCTCAAAAAAAAAATGTCAAATGGTTTCATAACCATCTAACTGGTAGAAGCTAACTTCCACTGTCTTTTTGTCCAAACACCCACAGTCACATATTTTTCAAGCTCAAAGTCATTACATATGCTGACCAAGCTCATACAGTGAGCTAATTTACATAACCAAAGCATGTCGGCTGAGGAAAAACTAAATGAATTGGCAAACAACAGAATACCATGGTGGCTAGGGTTCCATAATATAGTTTTCCCTAACCGAGCTTCAAGTTTTTGAAGACTTTGTATAATACAATGATCATTAAATAAGATCTGGTACTACCAAACAAAACACCATAATTCCTTAGAATCTGCTGCCAAAGACTACCAAAATACCGACATCATAATAGCATTGAATCTTTAAACCAATGAGCTATCAATGCCACATGTGCTACCAACTACGCTTTGACACAAATAATATCCAGTCTGATAATCACATTTCAAATGATTAAAGTGAGTCAAACAATATCGATCACCTTGTTGCTGCCATGTGACTTTTTAATAAAGTCATCTTCCTTTGATAATAAGAATTGCAATGAGACCCGATAGTATCTTCATTCCATATGCCATGTTAACAAACAATAAACCAAGATTTTTATAATCACGTGAAATGTCGATTACATTAGCAAAGCCATGTAAATCAATAAACATTGACATAATTATATTGTCAAATCAATATGCCATGATGATATGTAATGGAAATGCCACAAAGAAAATGTGAATAATCAATCATTTTAAAATGTAACAAGAAAGACTAAGATCACCTCAGAGTATACAAACATCCTGAGCCTTCATATAATCAAACTGAAAATACTTCAAGCGCAATGACCACAATGATGTCAAAGATGTCAAAGTAATCAAACTGCAACTTAATAATCTAAAAGTGATCAAGCATAAATTAGATAAACACTGCCAGCCAACATCATCATATATAAATCCAAAATCCAACCAATGTGAATAAACCAATTTGCAACATATATCAACCAATCTGAGAATGCATCCTGTCAACATCCATCAACCATATCATCACATATATTCTCATATCAGCAAACCAATTTTGACATCAAGGAAAAACCAAAAACAACTAAGAGCCAATAGGAGGGAGGGAGAGAGAAAGAGGTATAGAGTGATAGGTTAGGTAGCGAGAAGTAGAGAGAAGGTGGGTGAAAGGAGGAGAGAGAGAGAGGGTGGAGGGAGAAAAAGAGGTGAGATAAAGAGAAGTAGAAAGGGAAGGAGAGAGAGGGGGAGAAAGAGAAAATTAGAGAGGGAGGGAGGGGGAGATAGATATAAATTCCCTATTTGAGACTTATATAATATATTGATTATTATATAACCTTGGAGATGATTACCCAAAGGATTTTTCCCTAGTGCCCCATACTATAATTCTATTTAGGTAGCAACTAAGGCTTAGAAAACTAGAGTGAGAGGGAATTAGGAAGGTATGGAGAGAGGTTGTGTGGGAAGGAGGGAGAGAGAGAGGGAAGGAGTGAGATAGGGAGAGGTAGTTAGTTAGAGGGAAGGAGGGAGGTAGATAATTTATAACTATGATCCTTGATTTTTTTACTTTTGGTAGACATTGCAGACCATGTTAAATACATAAAGGAATTAGTCTATAAGCTTTTATTTGTAGATAAGAAAACAAATGGAGGAGGTCAAATACATTCTTGTAAATCTATTTCGTGTATACTATGTTGTGCAATCACACATATAGGATGATAACATCCCCTACTTACAACATTACTTCATTGAAGTTATTCATAGTTCTACATTGCATAGTTCTTTCTAAACATTTCTTGGGTTCCCATCTAAGACATTTATTGACGTGCATCCTACCATGCATGACCATCCAAAATGGAGTTAGATGCTTATGAACAAAAACTTCACAAGGCACATTAAGTTTTTTAGAGCATAAAGTGTATGTACCAATAAGTTCAATAAATTCTTACATTCTAATAATATAAATATAGAGAGTGACACAAAATTCACCACAAACCTTACATATTTTATGTTGGTAAAAAATTTGGTTTTATATTCAAAAGAACCTCCTTTGCGATATGATCCTTATGTAAACCATCTCCACAAGCTAGTAAAAATTCCTTTATTCTTGACCTCCCTCAATACTTGAATTTATACTTGATATTCAACATGGAACTCCTTAAGCCATATTTCCCCCCTTTATCATATTTCACAACTATCCAACATCCTAAACAATTAAACCTAAAACATTCAAAAATAAAATAAAGGGACATAATTGACACCATTACCACTAATATTGACCATAATTCCCATAAACTTGTTTAGGAAATCAAGATTGGACAATATTCAAATCAAACTAATTGGTACGCTCTTTAGAAAATATACACATACTTTCTTGGATAGAGTTTTCAATGTCTTGAATACTTTTCTATAGCTTTGTAGCCAATTTTCCTCAGCTTTGAGAGTGTCTTTACGATTAGAGAATGTAGATGTTTCTTTTAACAAGTTCTTTACAAGACTTGTCTACCTTTTTAGATAAGCCTTTCATGTCTCCACCCAACTGATTCTCTTTTTTTGCACTTAGATCTGATTTTTCCTTTTCCTTGTCATCTATTTCCAATTGTATTTGTTCCATGGAATTCTTAAGTTCAAGATTTTTTGAGTTCATTTATTCAACTCCACTTATAACATCATCTCTCACATTCTTTACTTGCACAAATTCATATGCAATACAAAAATCAGATCTTAGTACAAAAAAAGAGAATTAATTGGGTGGAGACATGAAAGTCTTATCTGAAAAGGTAGACAAGTTTTTTAAAGAACTCATAATTAAAATAAAAATTTACATTTTGTAATCATAAAGACACTCTCAAATCTGAGCCAATGGTGTAGAGGAGAGGGCATGTGATTTTGAGAGCCAATAGGATTGTTGTGCAATATTATGTGTGAGAGTGGCTTGGTGTCCCAAATCACAAATGAGTGGAGATAAAGAGAGGTAGGGCAGGTGAGGAAGGTATAGAGAGTTAGGGAGAGAGGGAGGGGTAGGTAGAGAGGGATAGTGGAGAGAGGTTGTGTGTGTGAGAGGGAGAGAGAGGGGGGAGGGAGATAGTAAGTGGTAAGGAGATATGGTGAGAGAAGAAGTTTAGGAGGGATGGTGAGAGAGGAGAGATAGAGAAAAGTATAGAGGTATGGGGGGAGGGAGAGATATAGCGAGGTAGGATGGGAGGGATAAAGGGAGAGAGATGAAATAAGGGAGACAAGTAGAGGTAGGTAGAGAGAGGTAAGGTTGAAGGAATAGATGAAGAAGTAGGTAGAGAGAGTGAGAGGAGATAAGGAAATGAGAGAGGGAAGGGGAGAGATAAGTAGATAAAGAGGGGAAGTTTGGGAGGAGAGATAGGCAGAAATACAAGTGGGGTGGGATGTATTGAGGGGAAGGTAGGTAAAGAGGGAGAGGGTGAGTGGAGATAGAGAGAGGAAGGGAGGTAGGTAGAACTTGTTGTGTTTCTTATTTGAGTGCTTATACATTTAAAATCATACAAATCATGGACACATCAAGGGATTTCAATGGTATTGGGTGAAATTTTTATTTAGTTTTGAATATCATTTTTGTCTAACCTAAATGGTTTATTAATATGGCTAGTAATTAAATAATTTTAGTTTATTAATATGGCTAGTAATTAAATTAATTTGAATATAATTTTTATTCAATAATCTTTGAGTTCATTTGTTAAACTCCACTTACAGAATCATCTCTCACTTTCTTTTTTTGCATAATTTCATATGTAGTACAATACCTCTTGACTTTCTCCACTTTTGTATTGCCATTTTCCCATTGCACATACTACACTTATATCCACTTTTGTGTGTGTTTGTGAGGGAGAGATAGGGGGAAGGAGGGAGATAGGAAGTGGTAGGTGGGAGGGATAGAGGGAGGGAGAGAAAGAGGGAAGGAGGGAGATAGGGAGTTATAGGGTGGGAGGGATAGAAGAACCCAAAATGGACTTAGTAGGAGGGGGAGATGTGATGGTGGATTGTGGGAAATAGTAACCAAACTGGATTTATAGGATGGAGGAGGGATAAGGATAATGTGTTTGGTTTGGTATGATGGAGGTGCAAGGAATAAAGAGAGATGTAGGTAAAGCTAGATACAAAGGTAGGGTGGGAGAAGTGCAAAGAGAGAGATCTAGTCTATGTGAGAGAGAGGGGGGAGGGAGAGGGAGAGAGAGGGGTAGGTAGAGAGAGGGATTCTTATTGAATACAACCCATGTATATTATAATTGTTATTATATGGTTTTTCATCATGTTTATATCAAATATTATTAATATCTTTTATAGGATTAAAATTCTAATTCTACCTTATTGGCTGTAACATATTTGTGGTAATTTATCAAAACTAAAAGATCTAATTATATCTCAATTGTTCAATTATTGTAAATATGGATACATTAATCAATTGAGCCTTTTTCAATTGTTTAATTAATCAATTATAGTGTCCCCTGTTAGTTATTTCCAATGTTGGAAAACACACTGTCCCCTATTAGTTATTTCTAGACATCTTACATTCTAATGATGTCCCCTGTCCACTTTTCCTGTACAAGGGACAGTGTGTTTTCCAACACTGCAAACAATGTGTGAATTTTTCCTACACAAGGGATAGTGTGTTTTCCAACACTGAAAATTCATAAGGAAATAATTGACAAGGGACAGTGTGTTTTCCAACACTGCAAATAATGTGAGCATTTTTTTGTTCCCTGTTGGAAAACGCACTGTCCCCTGTTAGTTATTTCCAATTTTGTTCTAAAATTTGAAGGTGGAATTCATTACATAACTAAGAAGGGACAGTGTGTTTTCCAACACTGCAAATTCATAAGGAAATAATTGACAAGGGATACTGTGTTTTGGAAAACTACAAATAATGTGAGCATTTTTTTGTTCCAATCATATCAAGAAAGTGAAAAACACACTGTCCCCTATCAAGGGACAATAGGAAATGTCATTTTTAATGTAACCAAAGAGTTTTTCTAAAATTTTAAGGTGGACTTCATTACATAACTGATAAGGGACATTGTGTTTTCCAACACTACAAATTCATAAGGAAATAATTGACAAGGGACAGTGTGTTTTCCAAAACTGTAAATAATGTGAGCATTTTTTTGTTCTGATCAAATGAAGAAAGTGAAATTCTAGTTTTACTGTACCAAATAGTTGTTCTAAAATTTTAAGGTGGACTTCATTACATTGTTGGTGTGTACAAATCAAAAACTTTTCATAAGGAAATATCTGAAAGGGGACAGTGTGTTTTCCAACATTTAAAAGAGATAGGTATAAAGAGAGTTAGGGAGAGAGGGAGGGCTAGGTGGAGAGAGGTTGTGTGTATGTGTGAGGGAGAGAGGGAGGGAAAGGGGGATATACTTAGTGGTAGGGTGGGAGGAGCATTACTAATTCAACAAGGAATACTAGTAGCTTGACTTTATCCACTTTTGCATTTCTATTTTCCTATTGCACATACTACACACACACCTTCCTCAACTTCTCAAGAACGAGAAGAATCTCTTCAGTCAATATATTATCTATCTCATTCACTTTGGTTTTCTTATTTTCAATTTTTTTTAGATTAGATTCCTAAACCATAAACCATAAACCATAAATTTTAAAACTAACATCCATCATCATTGCATTAATCCATTAGGTTCATTTTAGGCTAATACAAATTTATTAATCTACATGTTGATCATCAAGATATTTTTCCTCATCTCCACTGCACTTACCTAATAATACCCCCTAGTATTCCTTTTCATTATCTTCTAATTTATTTTTCATATCTTTTATTACCCATCACTCAATCCTACAACCTCATCCCCACATCTAACTTTTTGATTTGGATCTTATCACATCCCAAATTTGTTGGGTGAGCCTTCACACAAATAAGTTTGATCCTTTTACCTTTTCCTTCTTGGACCTTGCATCGAGTGTCCTTGCTACCACATAGGGAAAACTTGTATGTATCACGCATGCTTACTCTCTCAAAGACAATGATTTTCCTTTTCATGACCATTTTATCCACCAATCCTTTCCTTAAGGAAACAATTGATTTTATAATAATGATATATGCATGGTATGGTGTGATAATAGGCCACAAATCTTGACCTTACCACTATTTTTCTCCAAAAATATCCAATACCTTATCCTTGTGGTCATGAAATACATGACTTAATTGTCATCATGACTTACTAAGAAGTCAAAAGTTCTTCCAAATAAAAAATGTATCCACACTTTTTGTTGGGTAGGGTACTTAATCTGAGTCAATCTATTCTCTACCTTCCCCCCTTAGTGTTTCCATGACATTTGATCAACTCCAAGTCGAACTCATGGAAAACATTTTCTTTCTCAAAATTATTTAAAATTCCATGTTGTTGGATTTCTATTGCCTTTTCCTTGCCTCAATGGCATACCTTGAATATAATTTTTCCAAAAGTTAGATTCATCGTGGACTTCTATCTCATAGATTCAAAATTTTGGATCATCCAATAGGAGATCTAATGAATAATCAACAACTTAAAAAGCTAACATTCATTGTTATTCTCTTCCAATATCCTCTTTGGTGGAGGAATATCCAACTCACAAAGCCTCTTTTACTATTGATGTACTTTTCAACTTAGAGATTTGCTTCCTTACAACTTCCATTGATTTGACACATAGCGTCATACTACATTCCATTTCATTTTGGAACCTCTGACGTATGTTGGTTTTTATTGACATGATGGTGAGTTCTACTTATACGCCAACCTATCTATGTACTATCCAAACATTTTTCAGATCAATACAATTTACCTATCCAGGCTTCTTTCTCACAATCACCTTTCCAAGTGTCTTTGTCCCAACTCTTGGTACATTGTGAGCTTAAACATTCTAAGGTTTACTTGGTTTCTTTTTCTCATCTCAATCAAAACTCAAAATTATTCTCATCAATTTTTGTTGGTGGAAACATGTCCACTTTGTTGATTACTTCTTTTCTGACCATTCTGGTCTTTTCCCTTATTCCTAAGGTACTATCTCCTTTCTTACAAGTTCCTAACCTTGCTCAAAAATTAGATTCAAGTCAAGAGTTCTCCAACCTCTTGGATACCTCTCCCTCTATTCGTTAAACCTTACCTCTCTCTACCTACCTCTCCATGTCTCCCTTATTTCCTCTATCCCTTTATCCCTCCCATGCTACCTCGCTAGAACTCTCCCTACCCCCATTCCTCTATACTTATCTCTATCACTCCTCTCTCACTATCCCTCCTAACCTTCCCCTCCCTCCCTTTTTCCATATTTCCCCCCTCTCTTTCCATCTACCCCTCCCTTATCACTCACTCCCTCCCTCCCTCCCTCCCTCCCTCCCACCAACAACTCCCTCACTCTACCTACCCCTCTCTCTCTACCTCTCCCTCCCCCCCTCTCTCTCTCATGCATACCACCTCTCTCTACCTCTCCCACCCTACCTATATCCCTCTCTCTACCTACCTCTATTTTTTTCACCTTACCACTCTCTAACTACCTCTCCCTATCTCCCTCCTTCCCTCTATCTCTCGCTCCCTCCTTCCCACGTAACCTCTCTCCACCTACCTCTCTCTCCATTCCCCTCTCCTTGATCCCCTATCTCACTCTCTCTATACCTACATGTCCCACCTTACTTCTCACTATCTCTCTACATTTCTCTCCCTACCTCAAGTTCCCTCTCTCTCTCTCCCTCTCTCACACACAATCTCTCTACCTACCCCTCCCATTATCCTACCCTTCTTCCCTCCCTCCTTCCCTCTCTCTCACTCTCTCTATGCATACCTCTCCCACCCTCTCTCTATATGTACCTCTATCCCTCCCACCTTACCACTCCACATCTCCCTCATTTCTCCTCTATCTCCCTCACACACACAACCTCTCACCACCTACCCCTCCCTCTCTCCCTAATTCTCTCTATACCTACCTCACCTACCCTACCTCTCTCTATCTCCATCCTTGCCTCTTTCTCTCCCTCCCTCTATCCCTCCCACTCTACCACTCCCCATATCCATCCTTCCCTCTCTCTATCTCTCTCCCTCCCTCTCTCCCTCACACACACAAAACCTCTCTCCACCTAGTTATACCTCTCTCCCTAACTCTCTCTATGCATACATTGCCTACCCTACCTATCTCTCTCTCCCTCCTTCCATCTTTCTCTCCTTCCCTTTATCCCTCCCACCCTACCACTCACTATCTCCCCCCTTCCCTCTCTCTCTCTCCATCCCTATCTCCCTCTCTCTCACACACAACCTTTCTCCACCTATCCCTCCATCCCTTCCTCCCTCCTTCTCTCTCTCTCTCTATACATACATGTCATAGCACCACACATCTAATAACATTGAGATTTCTAAACTTGAATTCAAACAAGACAAAATACACATTGAACATCATGCAATCTACAAAAAAAATTCATAGGTACAACTCTTGAACAATAAATAGTTAACATATCTATTTCCTACTATCTCCATCTACATCACAAGTATTCCTTTCAAGATGTATGTTTCCCATATCAACCATAATCCAATCATATATCATTTATCCTAATTTGGAAAAATAAATGATTCTTGCATGACTTGTTTTCCAATTGGTATTTTATTTTGATTTATCTTTTTTACCCATACTATTCCTACTCGTGGCCACCTAGATCTTCCCATTTTTTATTGTTTTGATTGATATACAATGGGGCATAGTATTTTATTGATATATCTCATGTTTGTTTGTTTATTCCTTACATTAACCACTAAGGTTGCTTTCAACCTTGTGTGTGTAGGAATTCCTTTATGTATGATGGTTTTTCTTTGCATAAACTTACCAAGGCCATGCCAGTGTCTTGAGTACACAAGAAATTCCTTATGCTTAAATGTATTTCATGATAGTGAGTTTGGGTATGAAAAGTCGCAGGTTCCATAACACACCTTGATTTGTAACCTACACTTCACATGGTACCCAAAACACACCATGTTTTCTAACCTCTACTATGGAAAAGTATAGCCAATTTACCCAATAACAGGAACAATTGTGTAGTTTCTATTTCAAATGCAAACCAAGATAAATGTAATTTGAAAAAATTATGGGTTGGGTATGTTGTGAATTGCAAGTTAATAAACACAGTGGTTTTGAAACACAACTTTTGAAACCTCTTATTTGTTATAATATATTCATAACTATACATATCTAGATCTCTATTTCAACTACCAACCTCATTTCATGACAATGTGTTTGGGTATGAAAAATTATAAGCTTCAAAACACACTATGATTTGTAACATGCACTTCACATGATACCCAAAACACACCGTGTATTGTAACCTCTACTATGGCATCTACATCTAATGCTCTTTACAAAAAATTGGAATGAGTCGACTTATAATTCCCCTTGCTCAAGTAATTTTTAAGCCTTATACATATTAATGCATACGTAGAGCTATCAATTACAATTGGATAATAAATCTTCTTAATGTCCCTAAAAACCTTTATAGATTTAGGGCATTGTTGTAGGCTCAACTTAGTGGATATTGTTAAAGGAATACTTAAAATATTATCATTGTGCATGTTGAACACTAAAAAATAGTCTCAAGATACTTCCTCTAGTTTAACCATAGCTTCTTATTAGCCATATTTCTATGTATCTGATAGCTCCTAGATATTTCATTTGAAATCTATAATCCAACTAAACCTTGAGTTCTCTAGTCAATACTTCATTTGTTCTAATGATTAACATATCATCATGTAAAATTGTGATTAACTCAACTTAATTCCTTGAAAAATCTAATTCTAATGCATATGTATCAAATTTTTGATACAACATACATGGTGAGTACTTTAATCCATATAGAGACACTTTTAGTTTAGAAACCCTATATTCTATACCCCTTATCTAACATTCTTTAGGTTAACAAATATAGATTTTCTCATCTAAATCTCCTTGTACGATAATGTTGTATCAAAATTTATTTTGTCCACTTCAAAATAAAAAGATGTAGCTATAGACAACAACATCCTAATGAAGTTGAACAACACATTAACCTACTATAATAAATTGCATGCTTCAAAATACATTGTGTTTTATAACCTACACTTTGTTATACCCAAGCACACTGTATTGAAATTCTATTATTATTTGAAATGCATATGTAAACAAGGGACAAATAAGTATAGTTATGAATATCTTATGTTTTTTCAAGTAAACTATAAATGTTTAATAAAAAATATAACACAAAAATAAAGGCCATTACACAATAAATAATTCTAAATTAAAATAAAATATATTTAAGTAATAAATCGATTATAGTCAATAAAACAAAATTTCTAGTTAAATGAGATAAATCTTGAAAGTAGAAATATAGATAATAATTTAATTAATATATTAATATTAATATCTATATTATTATTAAAAAAATAGAAATAAATATAATTATAGACATAATTATTATAATAATGATACATAAATATAATTTATTATTAATATTATATTTAGATAATAATATAATATAATAATAATTATAAAATATATAATAATAATAAAATAATAAATATATAACATAATAGTTTTAATATCATAATAATATTATAACAATATAATAAAATAATATAATAAAATAGTTTAATAATTGCAATATTCTAAAACTAATAAATAATATATAATTTAATATAATATTAATTATAAATAATAATATAAATTTATTTATATAATTTAAATATATTATAATACAATATAACATAATAAAAATATAAAATAATAATAAAAATTAAATTACATTATAATAAATTTAAACATAATGATACATTAAAAAATAAACAAAACATCAAAATTTATATTTAAAAACAAAGTACATTACAAATATAAAATAATAATACAAATGCAATTACATTATAAATATTATAATAAATTTAAATATATCAATTCATTAAAAAACAAGAGTTGTCCTGCTAGAAAGTTTTAGAATAGTTTTTTTTGAATTTGTTGTGTTTGTTGTGTTTTAGGAACAATTGGTCAGGATAAAGTAGTTGTCACCTAAATTTAGGAATGTGATAATTAATAGAGTCAACTTTGTCTTCCATTTAAAAATGACCCTTATAACAAAAGAATTTTGCTCACTTCAAAATTCTGAGATGCTCTAGTTGTGCTCTTAGGCCATGAAGAAATCACAATTTACATGTTGCCAACATTAAAAAACATAAAGGAGGGGTAAATTTTTTATTAAAACAAGAAGTACAAAGCAAGGGCATTACATAGCCCTATCAAGCTCCACCAAATGATCATATTTCCTTAACCATTCAACATATATGATGAAAAATCCTCTTTAAAAAATAAAAGATCTTTAGAACTTTCATTGTACGTAGTCATGTATAACCAACCTCCTTAAATGTTATAGTTTTTTGCACAAATGAAAGTATATAGTCCTAAGTCCTCTTATAGGTGCCTAATGTCTCCAAAAAATGACTTATGATAGAAAATGATCTTTTCATTCCATTCAGTAATAGATAACTCATTTATAAGCCTCATAAAACTTATAATGTGAAGTATATTGCAAAAGGCCTAGATCAAACATCAAAATTATCAATTGAACCCATATGCCTGTTTTGTTGATTGTAGAGTAGTGGATAGAAGCATTGCAATAGTCATTGGACCAAGACCACAAGGTAGAGGATTAATTGTTGAAGCTATTCTTGAAGCCTCTTCATAGGAAACATGACCGACTAATTGGTATTATCTTTTAGCACTAGGATCCTACAAAAGTGGAAGTGATAGTTTTAATTTTCTATATATTAACCATCTTTTACTTACAATTTTTTTTTGAAAAAGGTAGTTAGAAGGTACCATACCTCTACTGCATTTAAGCCAAGATCAATTAGTACTGCACTAGGTTTTAGCCAATCACCATGAACCAAATTTGGGACACCTGTTGCAACAACAAGAACATCTACTTCATGAGTAAAATCTCTAGGAAATTCTTTTTGTTTTGAGTAGCTATGGTCTACATAATTTTTTTGTGGAAACATGGTTTAAAACTTTAAATTAATACTTAAGTAAAGATTGTCTACTATGTTTCAAATTTCAGAGCTATTCAATAGAATATGACCCATATTCTGACATGTCAAACACTTTTTTAAGAAGAGAAAATGCAGTCCACCCTTAATCAATGTGTATTTATTTACAGAAAATACATTTGTACTTATAAATTTATAGATATGTATTTTTCCAGATCCTTTTTTAGTTGAAAATAAAGATTACGATATTTCTTGTAGAGTATGTAAAAAGTGATTTATGAAAATTCAGATCTACCCATTTTGTCTGACAAATTTTTTTTAAGACATTTAATTGTTATTGTTGTTGTCCCTTACCTTCAAAATAAAGTGTAAGCTGAAATTCTGGCACAACTAATTCTCAAGAAAAAGTTTTTAGTATTTCAAATAACCATATAAAATTTAAAATTATCCTTTGTAGCTCAAATTTTGATGCTACTCTTTGGATTGCAAATATTTTACCCTTAAAGAACCTATTCTTCATGTAACAATTTTTACTCAATATTGTGGTGGACACATCAGATACTTCAACCATAATGATTTAAGAAATTGATGATTCAAAATATTTTATTCCTTTCAAGGTGACCAAACAATGCTCATGCATTTCTAGGATGGTATAGTTATAAGCCTACCATCTAGAATCACAATTTTGTACTGCAAACTCATCACCATATGAACTGATATTTGTCTAGGGTATTAGTTGTTTAACTCAGACATTGATGCGTATACCCTTAGCTTCCAAACTTGCTTGTCTCATTTGAATTGTTGTCGACATCACTATCTCTAGATAAGTCATAACCAAATTCTAAGGTCATCTCTAGATGGGCATGCTCTTTGCTAGTTATGATGAACTAGGGCATGAGTGCACTAAATGTGTTACATATCCATCAACGTTTTATTTGGATGATCTTACAAACTTCAAGAAATTGTATAAATAAAGATAAAGATTAAATAAAAGCTAAATGATATACACTCTTGACAATATTTATTTGGGATTTTCACTGCTATTTGGTTCTATGTTATATTCTTTTCAAAATTGGAAGTGTTTTTGTTATGATCAATTGGAATAGACTCTGCAAGAAATGCATAAATATATTGTCGTGTGTAAGAAGCCCACGAACATAAATAATAATTTGTTGATAAATCACAAGAGATAACTCTTTGCAGCCAAACACAAATCTCTAGATTTTACACACATATCCAATAATTATCACCAATAAATTAGAACAGTAGTATCAATCTCAATTCAATGATATATGTCAATATCGGATTCATAATTAACAGAAATTTTGGATACTCCACACTAGGCATTGAAACAAATTGAAAGTTGTCTTTATTTGCATCTCCTCCAGAAACTCATCTATCTTGTAAGTTAGGTAACATTTGCAAACTGTATGTACTGGCTTGTGTTGCTAGAATTGACAGTCATGTAAATTTTTGTAACATATTGGCTAGTATAAGTTTTGTACTAAGGGGCTCTGCCATTTTGATGGAAAAAATACATGATAATGGGTCTCTTTAACTTAATCCCATACTTGGTGAAGAAGAACCTATGGGGGATGATTAATCGAATTGAAAAAGAATACAATTCATTATGCAATTAGTACTCCCCTAGTTGAAGTTGACAAGAGGTATATGTAGTATAGAAGTTGCCAAGTCAACTTATCAAAGGATTTTGACATATCCAATTTGATAATCATTCCAGAATAATAGCCAAATTTTGAGAGATTGAATGGTTCTCCAAGTGTAGGTAGATTTGCAAGGTGTACTTTACCTTAAGCATTCTCATGAGGTCAAACACAATGATAAAAAATCTAAAAAATATAAAAGGTATATAGAAATAAATACCTTGTGGGCTTCGACAAGGGGTCTTTTAAACCAAATTGCCATCTAGCATGGTCATGACTTAAAAACTAACCAATATTATTATACTCTTATTGTACCCTACCCTTTATTGAACCCTAATTTAAGCCTAACCCTACCACTTACCATAGCCCTAACCTTAGCTCCAAGTTTTATTCTAGATTAATAATTTTAATCTTAACTTAACATTAACCCTACCCCTAATTAAACAGTAATCATAACCCTAATTGAATCCTAATTGAACCCTATTTGAACCTTAATCTAAATGAACCCTAACCCTAACCCTAATTGAACCATAAACCTTACTCTAATTAAACCTTAATTCTAAACTTAACTAAAATAAGCCTAATTGAACCCTAACTTGAACTTGAACTTGATCCTAATAATAACACTAATTGAATGCTAATCCTAACCCTAATTGAACCCTAACTTGAACTTGAACTTGATCCTAATAATAACACCAGTTGAATGCTAATCCTAACCCTAATTGAACCCTATTTCCAACCATAAGCCTAATTGAACTCAAACCTTGACTCTAATTGAACCTTGTTGTTGGGGTTAAATTAGGGTTCAATTAGCATTCTAGTTAAACCCCAATTATAAGATTAACCAAAATAAGCCTAACTAAACCCTAACTATAACTTGAACTTGACCCTAATCATAACAATTATTGAATGTTATCCTTAACCAGGTAATTGAACCCTAATTCCAACCATAAACCTACTTGAACCCTAACCCTAACTGTTATTGAACTTTATTGTTACAGTTCAATTAGGGTTTAATTAGCATTCTAGGATGGAGATTAAGGTTAGGTTAGGGTTAGAGTTGTGAATATCTTAATATTAGCTTATAAATTTGACCCTAACTATAATCATAATTGAATCCTAACCTTAACCCTAATTAAACCCTAATTCTAACCCTAACACTAACCATAATTAAATTCTCGCTCTAACCCTAAGGTTCCCTAATTAAATTCTATTGTTAAGGTTGAATTAGGGTTAGGTTTGGGGTTCAATTACAGTTCTAGTATAAATCTTGGGGTTAAGGTTATTTATTTCTTGATATTAGTTTATAAATTTGACATTAATGATAAACATATTAAACAAAGAAAAGTTAGTATATATTTTTATTCGTATGTGAAATTAAGTACTATTAGGGTTAGAATTATTAATGTCTTAATATTAGTTTATAAATTTAGCATTAATGAAAAATATTACAAACAAAAATAAGTATTTTAACTAGAAATCTATTTGTATGTGAAATGAAGTATTATTAGAGTTAGAATTATTAATCATAAAAAAAATTTAATCAAATCATAATAATATTTGTAAAGCTTAGAATTAATTTTAAAATTAAACTAAATTTTAATTTTAAAATTTATAAAGTATTTATTATCTAGTTTTGAAAATAATCATTGAAATTATAGTAATTATCTACTACAAATAAATTAGATTAAAACTATTTTTTTTTAAATAATTCAACAATTATTAATTAAAATTTTAATAAATTAAGAATATATATATATATATATATATATGACTAAATTATCTATTATTTTTTTCTTTGCATCCAAATTATTTTATTTTCTAAAATTACATTAAATTCTAACTTCAAAAAAATAGAAATTATTTTGCTTGCCTACTTTTGTATTTTTGAGTTCAATTAGGTATATTTATTGTTCTTTAAATTTGAATAACCAATAGAGTAAATTAATAATCAAGTCATCACAATGTGTGTGTATATTTATATATATTATAAAAATAAGTATTTAAATCTAGAATTCTATTTCTATGTGAAAAGAAGTATTATTAGGGTAAGAATTATTAATCATATAAAAAAATTAAATCAATATTTTTAAAGCTTAGAATTAATTTTAAAAATTTATAAAGTATTTATTATCTATTTTTAAAATTAAAATTAGAATTTAGTTTAAAAATTAGAATTTAGTTTAATTTTCAATATAAAAAAGTTTGTATGTAAAAATGAAAAACAATACAATATAAAGAATACTTTTAAATTTAAATTTTAGTCTTTGATTGTTGAATTATTTTAAAAGGAAAATGTACTTCTATTTAATATTTAATTCATTTATATTACATAATCATTATAATTTGATTAATTATAAATTTAATAATTAAATAATAAATATTCTATGAATTTTAGAAAATAGAATTTAATTTAATTTTAAAATGAAATTTATGTTTTGCAAATATTGTGTTGATTTGATTATTTATTTACTTTATGATTGGTTATTCAAATTTAAAGAACAACTCAATTCAACTAAGAAATATAAAAATAAGCATGTAAAATATTTTATGATTTTTTGAAGTTAGAATTTAATATGATTTTAGAAAATAAAATCATTTGGATGCAAAGAAATAAAAAAGGTTGCTTTTATATATTTTTTCATTTCTTAATTTAATATGATTATTAGTAAATAGAGTAGTGAAATTAAATTTACTTAAAAGGAAAAGGAACTATTTTTGAAACTATGATAATGGAGTCGGGAAAATTGCAACTGTGATAATGGAGCCAAGAAAATCGCCCTTATCGCTCAAAAGTTTTGAGCCAATTTCATTTCAAAAAATCAATTTGTGAAATATGTTTTGTTATATATTTTGCATGTTACTTTAACAACACATAAATATTTGTTAAATAAAAAAAAAGAAATGAACTCTCATTTGTCAAAAACAGAATATTAATAAGGAGTTAAGAAACAGGTTGTGCCTATAGTTCCCTTGTCAGGAACTAATAAAGAGGCCGCAATATTTAAATTTAAAAACAAAGTACATTGAAACCCGAAACCCATCTTTTAAAATTTGTCGTTAGCACATTTTTGTCGCTGCCATTTCTACCGCTGTCATTTGTTTCTGCCATCACACATCAGTACCCCTCTGTTATTTCTGCATCCTTCCTTGGTGGGCCCTACGCATGATGGGCATGCATGTTTTTATGTGTTTTTGTATGTACATAGGTGTGTTTTGTCTAGGAGTTAGCCGACTCCTATAGAAAATTGGAGAGCATATATTGATATTATATTTTCTACATTGAAAAATATGGATAGAAATATCCTTAAATACATATATGAATTTAATAAAACATGACATTTCATAATTAAATAAAGTTTATATTTTAACCGTTCAAGGCAGAAAAATCAAAATAGTACAACCTTGAGGTAAATGAGCATTCAAAATGGTGCGTACGAAAGCACATGGATGAGCAGCGTGAATGTCAGTGGAGGATGGGAATAAATCTTTTGTCATCTTTTTGGAAAGACGAAATATTAGTTTGCACCAAGAATTGCAAGACCCAGAAATCTCATCGCTCCGTCCTTTCACACTTTCTAAACCTATTGACATGTATTAAGTGCCCAATAAAATTATCAAGTTCGTGTAAAATTGTGAAGGAAAACTTATATTAGGGTATTATCCAATTTAACAATTATTTTCTTACTAAATTTGTCAGGTCATCATCATGGCCATACTTCAATAGTAATATCATTTATTCGTAGGATTTTTCTTACAATTAGAGGCCAGTCACAACACATGATGCCGAGATGATGCAAAAATTTGTGTGGACTGTCCCATAGACTATTTAGTCTCATGGACATCATTAAAATATTTCATTCATTCATTCAAGCTAGACTATCCATTGGACCGACTTTTCGTAGTTAAGTGAAAAATTCACAAGAAAAAAGAGAAAGAAGTTGTCACGATTCAATGCCTCAGAAGGAAACGATCACGAAGTTTACTAGTGTTCGAAAAAGATAAAGCTTTGCATAATTATTTACATATTTAGGTAATGTGTGTGTAAGGATGAAAATTCTATATCTGAATTTTTTGAATTTATTTTAGTTAAGTAATATGTAAAATAATGATTTATATAGAGTCTTTGTATTTTAATATAAAAGTATTAGTTGAGTGATTTACTATTTAAATATATGAGGATAAACTATTAACTAAGTTATTTTCAAGAATTTTTAAAGAATTATGTTATTCAATGGTTCTATTATTTACCTCTTAGGTCTACCAATTTATTTTATCAGTTGAACACAAATTTCTCAAGACATTGTTTATTTTCAAATGGGTCTGAAAAAAACTATGATTAATTTAAGTCAATGTGCCTAATGACAATATTATCCTATCAATGATTATGTTATTCTCCTACAAACTTTATGTAGTGAGGTTAAACACCAAGTAGATGATCATGATATTGATCTACAAACCATATTCCTTTATAGACCCCTTCCTCCTTCAAAAATAGTGTGCATTCGAGTAGTTTTCCTTATTTTATGGTCATGTGTACTCTAATACACATGATTGGATGAAATCACTTTAAGAGGATATCTAAAATTGTCTTATCAAAGAGAGTTGCTTTATAACACAACAAGCTAGTTTTTTCTTAACTCTTTCAAAACATATTTTCATAGAAAGAATCCTAAAAATCAAAAGGACTATCCCAAAAGTTTAAAATTAGTCCACTTCCAAGTGTAGCCCTAGAGACAACATGGAAGGGGTGAAGAGGATTGTCTATAGCACTATCTTTTGCACCATTTTATAATGAAGCATTATCCAAATAGAGCATGTTGAGGCACTTAATGTCTTTCTTAATATTTTATTCTTCCTCAATTAGCATGAAGAAAGAATAATCTACAAAATGGGCATTGGTAAGTTGTGAATCATCACCTAGAAGGGAGATCCCAAAAACTATTTTGTTAAGAAATGGAACCAACAAGAAGACAACCAAACCCTTTAACAACCAAAAAATATACATATGGTGTTAAAAGCATCATTTCCTAAATGATTGAAATGGTCTAAATTATTAAGAATGGGTGTCATTGATGGTTAAACAAGAAAAGACAGATCAACGAACAAAATTCTCACATATTAAAAAAGTTTATCTCTAAACCCTAAAGCTCAAGGCATGCCTAAAATGACCACTCAATCATATCATAAGTTTTTATTAGTGTAATATTCATATAATTGCACCTATTATATTAAGTTTACTTAGGTAATTTCATTTTTATCACCTAGGTAGGATCCACGATAAGGAGTACATATCATTTTATTTTTAGGGGGCTTTTATTTTTTTCTTATCCTCATTAGATTTGGAAACACAAAGATCATCCCTTTCTTATTCAATAATTCTACCCTATCTTATTCTTATCAACCTTAAAAACTCTAAGGCTATATATTATAACTATTTTCTTTCATTTTCATTTAATTGAATTTAGATATTCGAATGTTGAAATTCATGTTTTCTAATTATTTTGAGTTTATGCCATCATAATGTTATTTTGTTCTTAGAATAGATATATTATTATAATTTCATTATAAAATGTAACACGGTATTAGAGAAAAGTATATTCTAAGTGACATTAATTTATATCTAGGG
Organism: Sequoia sempervirens; assembly: GCA_007258455.2. Classification (NCBI taxonomy): domain Eukaryota; kingdom Viridiplantae; phylum Streptophyta; class Pinopsida; order Cupressales; family Cupressaceae; genus Sequoia; species Sequoia sempervirens. Next base: position 254,021,089 of record VDFB02047230.1, on the reverse strand, counting down.
CAATCTTTCTACTTTTTCCTAAGTTTATATTCTTAGAGGTGTGTTATGTTTTGATCACTCATTATAGGATGGCTCCATGGAAGAAATTGATTATTCCATTGCATTCATAAGTGTCAAAACAATCAAGATATATTTTTGCTTCATTCAAATCAAACATCATGAAGTCAATCAATACAAAAAATTGAGTGAAGGGTTTGATTTAAGATTTTACAAGCCACATACTTTTTGAGATAGTTAAGAGCCAAACATGTCAGTCCAAGTTTTTATTTTTCTAATATAGGATTTTCTTACACTTTTATTTAAGCTTTCTTAAGTTAATAAAGTGGGTATTAGTGTGAGTGGAGTGAATTGTTAGCATTTTCTATGGGGGTTACACTTTTCTATTTTTAGGTAGTTTTGGTGTACTCTACCCCTTGGTTGTATCTACTGTTAGTGTAAATAACATGTCTTTATCTATCTAGTTAGCTAAACACCTATATAGGATTGACCTATTCACCTAGATTAATTTTACTTAGGCTTCTTTTTCTTTTTGTCACACTTCAAAGCATTGAGACATGTGTCCTCATGACTTGAGACACCTATTGACACTTGCTCACCCACTTGTCAAGTGAGCTCACAAGTGTCCCACCTATAGATGGGTAGTTAGTAGTTTAGTCCTTCCTTCCTACCTCCTCATCCTTGCGTATATATTCAAGGCTTGATCATTGTATCATACACTCTTCATTTTTATATTGAGAAACATACTACTATGCTCCATTTTGTTTCAATTGTGGAAGTTGTTCCATGCTCTTGTATCTTAGCATTCTCCAACATGGTATCAAAGAAAGATTACAAATCCAATCCCTTTCACTCTTGAATTTGCGAGGATCATGGAAATCAAGTTTCAAATGGTACATGCTAGAACAAAATTGACTTCACATGCTTATGATATTTTCTCATTTTTCAAATGTTCAATTATGGATTGCTTTTAGTTTGCAAGAAAATCTTGGTTTCTCCAACAACTACCAACTCCTTCTCACTTAGCCTATATATAGATTTTAAGGGTGAGTGCAGGATCATAGGGGGGAAAATAGTGGTGATGTAAAAAAAAAGTGACTTGAGGAAGGAAAAATCACAAAAATCAAGTTTGACTTTTTACTTGGGTTGATAAAATGTACAATTGCTATCGTAAACACCACAACAAAATAGATATTCATTAATAATGGATATCCACTTTTTAAAAAGTGGATATCCATTCTAAACAAATATTCGATATTAAATAGAAAAACAAATATATGTTCTTATACAAAACATATATTCGTTATTCTTCCTAAAAAAATATTCGTTATATATATATATATATATATAATTTATTAGAGAATGAGTATTGTATTATAACTATTATAATATATAATATTATATTATATGTATTACTATATATATAAATATAATAATATATATGATATTAATATATATTAATATAATGATAATATATTAATAATATCATAATATAATATAATAATACATACTAATATTGTAACATATTATATATTATAGCATATTAATATTAATATGCTATATTTTTTATATTATACATAATAATATACTGATATATTATTATTATATTATATAATAATAAATATTTATATAATAATATATCAATATATATTATATTATTATGTATTATATATAATACATAATAGTATACAATATATATTAATATTATATTAATAAATATTGTATTATATCATGAGTTAACTAGCTTATTTTAAAAAAAAACATACGTCAAGAAATAGATATCAGTTTGTAACTGAATCATACAAATATGTGTGTGTGTGTGTAAAATAATATATATTATATTATTATGTATTATATATAATACATAATAGTATACAATATATATTAATATAATATATAATATATATTATATTATATCATGAGTTAACTAGCTTATTTTAAAAAAAACATACATCAAGAAATAGATATCAGTTTGTAACTAAATCATACAAATATGTGTGTGTGTGTGTGTAAAATAATGGGGCGGTGGGCCTAGCTTGATTGGCTAAAGCATCCTGTTACAAGCAAGAGGTCATGAGGTCTAGTCTCCCCACTATCCCCGTGGTACCAGAGGGTGTGTCGCACTAGCATCATCGGTCACATGGAATTTTTTTACCAGGCACATTATAGTTTATAGGGGGCAACTACCCAATTTCAATCCCTGCAATCTAATATATATATATATTATTATATAATATATAATATACTATATATTATATTATTAAGAATATATGACGAGTTTTGATGACTTAATTCTAAAAAATGATACAAAAAGAAACAAATATAATGGATATTCACTTCAAATGGATATTTGTTTAGTCCACAACAATAAAAAAAAAGGCAGTCGAAGCTTGATTCATTTTAACCCATGACAGCGGCAAGAGAGCAAGCAAGAGAAACATGATCTGAATAAAACTGATATTCATTCTTCAAAATCATCAATTTTTCAATTTTCTTCCAAGGTATGTCATTTTTTATTATATTTCTTCATTTATTTTGTTTTAGCATTATTTTTTAATAATTTTAGTGTAAATTAAGTTTTTGTATATGTATTGTAGTTTGTAATTAAAAAATTGTTAATTTTTTTAATTTTCAACATCAATCAAGTGTTTCAATGGTTGAAAATCCAAATCCTCCTCCACCAGCAAACCCTACCCAACCAAATCCTCCTCCACCACCAAATCCTCCCCTACAAAACCCTCCTTCAATTCATGACTTAATCAATGGCAATCTAATTGAATTAAAGAATATTTTCCAGTTATATTATAGGCACCCTCAGTTGCATGGAATGACCACTTTAGAATCAATCATTTCTAATGTTAAAACCCTCACCAACCAATATGCTTCCTTTTTAGAGTGGCGAGAGGCCAAGAAGCAACAATATGTCGATGGCTTATCATATGATCAAGTGAGGGAACTAGAAATTTCCAAAGCCCAATTAGCCCAACTTTTCATCAATCTTAGAACTAGCCAACACATTGATATGTGTAAGCCCAAATACTAGATTATATGGTGCACACATCTAGGTATCCTAGATAATTTTTTGGATCATTGGTGGATGGTTTTTGATAAACCACTCAACAAAAATATTGATGTCCCCTAATATTTTCTTTGAAAACTATATGTTGAATTTGTCATGGGTAAGCATATGAATTACTTTGATATGAGGGATTTCCAAGGTGTGGGTAGAGGTTCATGCCTCAAGATACATCCAAGGAAAATCAAGTAGTACAAGGCCCATTTATTCCCCCTCCTCCTATTTCTCCCCCACATCCTACCACACCCAAATATTGTTGTATATGCAACATCTCAAAGTATCTTTTCGTACACACTTTGACTGTCCATTTGATCACATAGAGATCACAATTTTCTCAACCACATGATAGTGATACACATGTTGGATCAATTGATATTGGTAGACCCTCCTCTTCTCCACATGTTTGTGTGTCCCATCAGTGCACTATGTGCAACCACATATATTTAGGTCCTCTTGCACAAATAATTGATCATTCGATGGACACATCCAATTATGAGGTCCATGATATGCCAGATGTATGAGATGAGACAACAGGGGCTATAACACATCCTAGAGAGTCATCGAGTGCGAAAGATGAGGATGTTGGATCTTATCAACAACATACAATTGTAAGACTTAAAGTGATTTCATAGTTCATTTTATCTTAAATTAATATTTTATAAGAGATATTAAGTGCCAAATTTAACATTTGATGATGGAGGAGCAAATTACACAGGTCCAAGAGGGTACCCTTATGGCCATTTCATTTGGCCTAGAGAGTTATATGTTATACTTTTTTACACATACATGTTTACAATTTTTTTATTGTATATGCATATCATTTAAATTGTGATTTAAATGTTAATTTTTTAAATCTATTATGATTATGCATGTACATAGATTGATAGTCTTATATATTCTTGTATTTTTATATAACAACCTATTAGTTTTACATCCATGATGACTACTTCCAAAAAAATGGAAGAAAAGAGGTATATGTTTTTTTATATTCTCGATATTATGATTATATGCACATGTGCATTTATAGTCTTACATTATTGTCATTTTTTATATAGGAAATTTGCATATTTGTTTCATCCATGATGAGTGTCATGCCCAAAATTTGCACTATGGGCGAAAACAAAACTACATTTTTTTTTTTGAAAATAAAGCAACCCATGCTAGCTCTAAAGTAATAACCATTCAAGCTTTAGCCATATTAATGTTAAGGATATCGTTAGGAAATCATAGTTGATACAATTGAAGTTTTGATGCAACCTTGAGGGGTTGCGAAGGTTGGGCTTCAACTTACCTTAAAACTATGCTAGTGGGTATGCAACCGTTTCAAGGGTCCTCTCCCCCTAAACAGTTTCACGGTCGGCTACCACCCACTTAGGTGAAGCAAGAGATCAAAAAACATGCCAAGGATACCCTAACAACATAAGGGGTATGGAGTCGATCATGAATGGATTGACAAAACTCGGTCTTGCATATTACAATTTGATTAGATAAAGCTTGAAATAGGGATGAAGTCATTTAATGAGGATTGAATTTATGAGTAATTAGATCATGGTTCAAAATGAATAACGTGCTTATAACAAGAATATAACTTGATCATTTTAGGTGATGATTATTGCATATAACATAAGGATATACAAAACCTAACACCTCTAAACAAGAAGAATAAAGAGGTGTATTTTGGTTGATGTCGGACTTTGGGCATCAACATTACCTCTTACTGAATGCCTTGATGAAAAGAGAATTAGACGGTTGGTTTTGAAAATTTCGGACATCAAGCATCGATAATACTCTTTTTCAAATTCCTTGAGGAGAAGAATATTGAAAAAGGAAAAGTATGCTTATGTGTTGGACATCAGGCTTCTGTCATTCCCTATAATGCAAGCCACAAGGACAAAAAATATCGAAAGAGTGAAGTCTGAATTAGGTGTCAGGTATCAGGATTCAGTCATACCATTTGTTGAATGCCTCGACCGAAAGGAGATAGGAAGGTTTAAGCCTGAAACGTTGGACTTTGGTCATCGGTAAAGCCTCATACCAAATTCCATTTTGATGAAGAAGACCAAAAGGACTAAGTCTAAAAATGTTGGACGTTGAGCTTCAAAAATTCCCTTTACCAAATACCTGAAAGGAAGAATAAATTAGTGAAGTCCGAAGACGTCGGACTTTGGGCTTCATCAATATCCTCTTCTAAAATCCTGAATGAAAAGAATAGAACCAAGTGGTTAAGTCAAATAACATCAAACTTTGGGCTTCGACAATTCCTTGTGTCGAATGCTCTTAACAAAAAGAAAGAAAAACCAAAAGGATAAGGCCAATATGTTCGGACTTAAGGCCTCAACAATATCATTTTCCAAATACCTTTATCCAAAAAGGTAGAAAGCCAAAAAAGGGATTTATTAAGTCTTATTACTTCGAACTTTGGGTGTCAGTAATACCCCTTACTAAATTCCCTTGATGAAGGAAGCAAACCATACTAGTTAAGTCTGATATCTTTGGACTTCAGTCTTCATTGATACTTAGTACCAAATACCTTAGCACAAAGCAAGGAGGAAAAAAAAAACCCAAAATCTCAACATCAAGATGGCTTCGATGTTTGCAAATTTGGCCTAAGGCTTTTTCCTTAAGTAGTTTGATGAATATGAGATGGAAATAAGGTCTGAAGCCAACTCCCAAAAAGGTTAAGTCTATCAACGCTTGAGAATAAGTGATTCAGGCATCGCGGGCTGGAAAGATGGCCTACACCCATACATAAAGGCATATCAATGGCATCATGGAAGGTAAGACCCCGACCTCTGATGATTTAAAGCAAAGTCAGAATTCACACTTTGATGATTTGGGGGTTAACGCAATGGATTTCAATAGAGAAGGATAGGTAGAAGATAACAGGTAAGGCCAATGACCGAAACCCGATAGGTCATAATGAGTTGTAGACTTAGGAAATCAGACATGTCTTTTAAAGTATTCCAAAGCTCTTCCAGCATAAGGTAAGGGGGGATTAGCAATCCTCGACTCTCGACTAACATGAAAGTTGGTAGCAAGGTGTTATTCTACGAGGGACCTGCGTTGACTTTGGTTGACCCACAAAGGCTAACAACTTGGTGACATACGGCGAATGACGATTGCCTCAACAGATTCACCTCCCCGTTGTGAGTCATCAAGTTACAATGACCGCATTAAAAACTACATCAATAGGAGTGATAAATGTCCATTCCAGGTGCAATTGAAGAAAAATACCAAGCAAGGTTTGGAGTTATGATTCTGACAGGGTAGGTTGAAGGTGCTAAGCAAAATCTTGTCTCAAATTTGATTGATGCTAGAGAGTTTAAGTTCAAAAGATTCGATTAACAATGAAGGGTACGATGCAAGAAAATTGACGATGAAGCAAGAGTTGGAGGAATGAACCGACATAGCAATCTATAGGTTTCCCTTCTAAGTAGTTCGCTCAACAAAGAACATGCCTCCCTAACAAGGATACACAGAGGACCTCAATTAAGTGATTACTCTTCTCTAAAATAATGTAATAGTTCATGCATTCACAAAATATTACATCTCCAATGCAAGGGCTAGCATTTTATACTCAACATAATTATCGTATACTATCGATTGGACTAGAGGAGTGAATTAAATGGTCATTCCAAAACATGCTATACAAAATAATTCATTTATATAGTAATAAAAATAAACATATATTCTACTAGCAAAAGTATAGTGCAATTACAGGAAAAAAGAAGAAGAAAACAATACATCTTTCCCAACCTGGACGATAACAGACTTCTACGCAACGTTTAATACAATACGAATTTTCTTTCAAATGAGAGAAATTCCATTTCATTTTCAAACAACATGCATCAATTCCCTTTAAGAAAGAATAACAACAATCATCTCTTCTTACTACATAGCAATGGTAAATAACTGTATTCCATCTCTTTCAACGACTTGAATCCAATACTACACTGGGAGTAAAGAAGCTAAAGTCATAGTTATAATTACAAAAAATAAACTTATAAACACGTGTTACAAACATTGTATCAATCATTCTACTCTCTCTATTCCATTGTACAAGAATAGGTGTTTTTCTCTATACTGGAAGCTACAATATCATAGACCTACACATATACACATAAGATCTCCCATGGCCATAGATAAGCTCACCTCCCATCCGTAGGTTTGCTGACAAACCACCCCTGAGCTAGGAGGTAACCAAAAGGTACAGGTACACACAACACTAACATGAAACTATCCATTTCAAACCACAAAATTCAATAAAGATACTCCCAACCAAGATTCACACATTTACATAGGTATTCTTCAAGAATCGAAAGATGGGGATAGAGGTTGACTTCACTTCTATATGGGGAGACCTATTAACAAGTAGAAATAACCAACAACATTTTTTTCTTCCTCTTCAATCCACCCATTCATCAAAACTCTTCATATCATACATTCTCCATACAACAATCTCCCAATACACCATACCATCATGGAACAAATTTGGGTACCCATACCTTATTTATCCTCTCCTTCTCAAAGGAGGAACAATCTCCCCATAGAGGTTCCTACTCATTCCTATTCCCCAAAAGGGTACTCTTCCCAAATTGGGTGAGCTTTCCCTATACAACCCCAACCCAACACATGGAAAAGAAAAAGCACATAAAATGAACAACAATTCATATAAACAAACTTCTCACACTTCCATACACAAGAGCTAGAAAGGAGAAACATGCATACAAGTAAAGTAGAACCTACCTCAAATCCAAGCCAAAATAAAAGGAAGTTGAAGATGAACTCCAATCTTCTATCCCTCCAAGCCCAAGCCAAATTTTCTCCTCCAAAGCAATCCCAACCCCCAAAAAAATGAAAAACCCTTCCTTTGGCTTTCCAAATGATTGAAATAGGAGTCAAGGGTTGAAAACCCTTGGAGGAGAGAGTGACACATTTCAATCTCCTATTCACTCCTATGGACACACCTCCCCACAAGTTTTCTTTGTGGTCGGGTTTCTGCCTTGTATTTTGGTTCGGGAAAAGCATTGGGAATCTGAACCTAGGCCTTCAACCTGGTTTGACCTACAAGTTGAAGGTCCTAACAATGTCAGAGAAAAATACCAAGCTTGGACATATGGCTGACGACTTTTTTTGCCGAATTTTTTGATGAAATTAAAACCCATTTTAGATGAGACAATACAGAATCCAAATATGTAAAAAAAATTTACAATTGGATTATTTTTTCTATTTTTCAATTAATTTCTGATGAAACTGGTCAATAAACTTTAAATATCAGGGTTTTTTAATATTTTAATAACTTTTGATCAACATAACATTTTGACGAACGGATTGCACGAGAACAAACTTCAGACAATTCTTTTCAATTTAAAATATAAAAAATAAAAATGATAAGTTAAGGTCATCCTATGCATGTCATACACAACGATTTTTCAAAATGACAAATATGCCTAATAAAAAATTAACAAAAAAAAAAATCAATAAAAAATTTCAAAAAAAATCAAGAACAAGCTTCAGTGAGTCACAAATCTTTTCCCATAAGGATTTAGAAAAATACGATAATTTAGGTCAAAATATGGATGTTGTACACATGCATGGTATGGTAAAAAGCAATGACTTTTAAACAGTGGTTTTTAGAAATGCTTATTGAAACTCAATTTGTACAGTCTGGGTATTGAAATAAATTACATATTTGGAAACTAGAGTCCGAGTACTACATTTTATGATTAGTGAATTTTTTGAAGATTCCATCTCTAAGTGCTTCAAATTTTAAGGTCAAATGTGTCAAATGCTGAAAATCAGGGAAAACACTTCCACTTTTTGGCCAAAAAGTGGACTCAACTTCTTGTCAGCGCCCAACAACATATTCCATCAATTCATATCAAGTCATGGCATTATAAAGAAGTCTCATATTCACCTAATTCAATTTTAACATCTTATCAATTATATATCATAACCACTTATATATTCCTACCATCGTAGTCAAATCAACATGAACATATCAATAAGCAAAGCAAAACATACATATAATCAGATTGTAGCATCATAAATAGGAAATCAACATAACATCCAATGTCCATGATTATCCAAAATAGTCCAAACCACATAGAGTATCGACATGGTCAAACCAAAAGACATTCAAATGGGTGTATCAAATGGTAGGCCTCACAATGAGCCCTTCTACAACAACAAAACAAGCATCATAGGAGGTATGTGTTGAAGGGTACACAATCTACTGAGAGGGGGGTGAATCAGTAGATTTAATCAACTCAAAATTCTTAACCTCAAAACAAATAATTGAACATGAAACATGAACCTTCACTAGTACTAAGAAACATCAAGAGAACACCAAATATACTTGGAAACCCAAGATGGGAAAAACCACGGTGAGAATAGATTCTTGGAGCTACTTGATTAGTTGAAAAATAGCTTTATGGTTTTGGACATAGAACATCACTTTTCTCCAACTAGCGTTCAAGGATGCCCTAGAGATCTCAACCCAAGAGTGGAATAAAGGTAAGAGATTTGCTAAGGGACTATCCTAGGGGCTGAATATAAACTAATGAGGGATTCATCACCAAGTTAAGACTTGGAAAAGAGAACGAAATGCAAAACCATAATATGATGCAAACTTGAAATAAATGACCTAGAAATGCATATAAAATAGAATAATAAATTGTAAGATGAAATGTGTGCACCTGGGAACTTGAAGATGATTGGAAGAAGTCCTGAAATGTTGGAAATTTTGACTTTTTGACCTAGTGGAACTCATTTGCCATTCTGGGTGAATCAATCCCAGTTCTAGATTTTTGCACATGAGCAAGTTTCAAACAAAAGGGTATCTGAATCTACAAAAAAAATGAAAAACACCTACAGTAGGACTCATTCACCACTTATGACGAATGAGTCCAGTTTGGTTTTTCTAGAACTTCAAGGTCTGAATCTAGCCTTCAATGTTTTCTCTTTCTGTTCCTCTTTGTTTCCGGATCTGAAACGCTGATTTCAGACCTATAGATGACTTTTTGGTGAAGATTATGACCTTGTAAACAAGGAGAAAACTCCAACAAATTTCTCCAAGCTTGTAACCTAGTCTTCAATGATCTTTTAAGATACAAGACACCTAGATCTACAATCACACATGTAAAGAGGAGAAAACTTGTTGATTGTTAGGGAATAGGGGTTTGCCTTGGTCAAACCCCTTGTAGGTAATTAAACCAAATGATGAGACAATGAAATGAAGGCATGAAACATGAAACAAAGAACATGAATCATGGACAATAATTTACCTTGAATGATGTCTTATAAATGGTGTCTTGTAAATTTGTAACTCAACATGAAATGGCCATGAAGGATGTAGATTTTGATCTTGACAATAAGTGTAGAACAATGCTTGATCTTGGATCTTCAATGCTACATCACAACACTAGCTCACTAGCATTCTTGATGCTTGATATCCTTGCCATGATAATGGATCTTGAATTGTTGCAACAATTGATGAAGAATTCTGCCCTTGAATTCCTTAGAAATGATCTCAAATGCTCTCTTGATGATGTTGTAAAGACTTAGAATGCTTAGCTCTTGCTTGCTTAGCTTGATATCATGTAGGTTTGTGTTGCTTATGTGAAATAAGGATTTGAAAGCTTTCTTATATAGGAAATCCACTCAAATGACCATTTATTAGATCCCCAAGACCGGCATAGAAGAAATTTGAACTTAAAACCCAATTTTTCCTACTCAAACCTCAAAAATAGGCCAAATGGGACAAACAGGACTCATTCACGAAGCTAGGCGAATGAGTCCCACCTAGATGGGACTCATTCGCGAAGCTAGGCGAATGAGTCCCACCTAGATGGGACTCATTCACCAAGATAGGCGAATGAGTCCCACCTGGATGGGACTCATTCACCAAGCTAGGTGAATGAGTCCCACCTAGATGGGGCTCATTCACCCAAAGTGGCGAATGGGTCCCATAGGGGCTATTTTGCTTCCTAAAATATCGAGGAATGTGTAAATTAAGCTTATTTGTTGATTTTGTCAGGTTTTTGATTGAAATATGCCTTGGAATGCATAATATGGGATCATAGGGGCCTATTAATGATGATATAAAGGTCATAAATGCAATAGTGCCCAAAATCCAATGTGAAAGTGTAAATAAATACACTTTACAACACTAAATTAAGGAAAAAATAGGTCTATTTAGCTAAAAAGGGCCCTAAATCCCATGTGAATATGTAGAGGGTAAACCCAAAAAAGTGGTTTACAATTCAAAAGAGGAAGGAAAACTTGTAAAAAATGACCCCATGCCAAAAAATTTCATTTTGGGGGTTCGAACGAACTAGTTGGTTCAAATGAACCAAAAGAGGGTTCGCTCAAACTAGGGTTTGAGCGAATCCATTTAATGCATGTACAGACCAATCGGCTCAAAAAATAAATGGAAAACCCTTTATGGAAGGGGGTTCAAATGAACCCTGGTTCGCTCGAACCCCCCTGGTTCAAGCGAACCCCTCCTTTTCCTAATTTTTGACCTTGTTCACAAAAAAAATCAATTTTTTTGCACTTCGGAGCTCGGTTTGAAGATGAAAATGGTGGATACTTCACAGACCCAACTAGAGCCAAGTAGTCCTCGAAACGAGCTATCCAACGAATATAATTTTAATATGTTTTGGTTTTATTATGTATTTATTGTTTTAGTTTTATTAAACATAGATTTTTCACTGAAAATCAATCTCTTTGTTCTGCACATGTGGAAAAATAACAGATTATCAATTTTTTTTTTGAAAAATATGAGTGCACCAAATATTGAAGTCCTTGATGCAACAATTTTTTTTTGAATTTTGATACATACAAAAAAAGTTACGCGTTATACGACCGTGCTATGTCTGAATTGTAATTTGTTTGACTTCAAAACTTGATTAAAGAAAAAATATTCAATAAAAAACTATCTAACCAAGTGGAAGCACTATATATCATAGTTAAAAATCTAAATTTGAAAGAATTAGAATTTTATCCTTCATGGAAAAAAATTCATGTGTTATACAATGAGTGTCACTTTTTAAAAATGTTGTTTTCTGAAAAAAAAAACTAGTTTTCGAGGGAGATGGAAAAAGAAGTGCAATCTGATTCCAAAATTTTTGAAAAAAATATATTTAGAATTGATAGACAAAATGTCACGAAACTCTAGTTTGCATCATCTTCAAATTCCTCACGGTTTAGCTACTATAGGTGCCCGAAAGTGAAGATTTAGTTAAAAAATATTATTTCAGTGTCTAGTTTGGCCAAAACTTGTAAACCACTATTGTGGGATCACCCTAGAACACATTACAACACTAGATTAGGTCCAATTAATTTACAAGCCTCCTAAATTTAATGTGAAGGTGTCAATAAATACACTTTACAACATTAAATCAGGGAAAAGTTAAGTTTATTGAGCTTAGAAGGGCCCAAAACCTTATGTGGATGTGTAAAACTCATCACAACACTAGATCAAGGTGATACCAAGTCCAATTTATCATTAATTATTCCAAAATAAATTGTGAAAATGTACATGGAGACATTTTTCGACACTACATTTAGCCCCCACTTTAGTGAGAGGATGAACTTGCTTCAAACTCACACTAAAGTAGACATTCAAGAGAGGTCCCAGTATATCGATGCAGATGACAAAGAATGAAAAAGATCAAAGGAGGTGGCCAAGCCCCCAGAATCCGAGATCCTTCATCAAACCAACATGTGCACAAAAGCACACTCACAAAGTGTATGATTTGTAGCAAAACAAGATATACAAACATACAATGCCAAATATATAAAGAAAAGAATAAGGTGGGTGGATCTAGCTTTGACGAAAATGCACTCACTCCGAGGCCACGAAACTTCAGGTCATCTACAGGGTGAGTAATCCAAAGAGGTGAGACACATGACCGGTATGTTCCCACATACGTGAGTGTTAAGGGAATTCATGCCTTCATTCGGCTCCCATACAACCAGACCAAAGCTATACCTCCTGATAACTTTGATAAGGTGCCACACAATAATGATCTTTGAGCTTCATGAAACAAGAAAAACTTTGTATGCTTGGAGCTCATGAACAAACAAGATGGCACCACAGGCATTCAAGGTGTATTATGCAAGGTGGCCATATAACAGTTGTTGTAAATGCAAAATAGTGTAAGGTATGTTCAAATGGATTTTGCTTAGTTCGTGCAAGGTCTCTTCTTATGGAACATTGTGCTTAATGTTTCCAAGAGAGGAAAATTCAAAGAAATATCATGGTCTCAGAGGAAATCAAGCCCAATGACACCAAGAAAAGGACACATCACAAGAAGAAGGAAATCACACAATGAAACATGAGTGTCGATGTATGCCCCCACTTTAAAGTGGTTGCTAACATCATTGTTGTGAGCAATTGCTTTAAAGTAGAAGAAGACATGAGAGGTTATTCGGAAAGTCATATGCCAAGTCATATGTTTTTGAATCGAGCTACATCATGAATAAGTATGTCACAAGCGAGCCAACTTAAGGCATGTCGTCCACATCCCAAGCTTGCTCTTATATGTACATGAAAGGTGATCAACTGGCCAAAAGAGACAATGACAAGTGGCATACGAGGACAAGGCTATCTAACCCCTTTCCCCCACTTAGTGTAGGACAAGGGTGAGCCGAATAGGATGAAAATAAGTGTCAATTAGAGGAACTAGGTGCTTCAACACAAGGAAGAGTACCACAGTCCCTACGATGTTGAATTTTGTTACTTAAAGCCTTACATTCATTAGTAGAATGACCATGGACTCTATGATATGTGCAAAATGAACTCTTGTAGTAAAATTTCTTTCATGTTCATGGAGGGAGAGATATCAAATGATCTTGGAGGAGTCTCAACAAGATACCCTCTTGATCAAAAGTAGAAAGTGTTCCTTTATTTTGCGACAAAGATATCTCTTGCTTAGTACAGGATGTAATACTTACAAAAGACTCTTTAGATTGTGAGATTTTGTTCTCTCCTTTATTGGAGGGTGTAAAATCTAATGAACTCAAATCATTAGCGTTTTGCGTGATGATGTTGACATTAAGCGAAGATTTCTTTGTTTGTTTCATTTCTTACAAAGGATAGCAATCAAGACCACTATTGTCTATTAGTTCAAGATGTACTATTGTTAAAGTCGACTTAGAATAATCTTTTGTTAGAGTACTGATATTGAGAAAAGGCTTTCTTGTTGGTTTGATTTCTATCAAAGGACAATAACCAAGACCACAAGTTGTTTCTTGTATGTTAGGCTCTATAGGGACACAAATACCTTGTTCTCTAGCACCACATCCTTTTCCACTATATCCCAGTTGTTTCATAAGTTCATAACCTCTTCCATAAAGCCTTTTCATCTCTTTTGGATCGGTGGTTGCTCATAATTAATTTCATCAAAGTTTTTTGTGTAATTTGTTGTCTTTTGTTCTAAAGTGGTTGAGGTGGATGCTTTCGAAGGGTCTTCCAAATTTTGTGTTGACATTACCACTTTCTCTTTTTCCTTTTCAGAGTCTTTGTTTATGATCTTGTATTCTCCCATGAATGTTGGTGTGAAGTCCAAGGAACCCCATCATCTTCTAATAGCTTTGTGACTTCCTCAATAGGTTTTTTTTTGTCTTTTTGTTGCACGAGTTCTACTTATGTAGTTGGCGTTAATGTTTTTAAGGGGCTCTCTTTGTTTTTATCAAGTTGTAAGACACTATAAGGCTCATGATCAGTGTCAAGTGTGTACACTGTGTTGTTGTAGACATACTTCATTTTACGATGAAGAGTAGAAATCACCACATACATCTCATGAATCCAAGGTCTTCCTAAAAGAAGATTGTATCAGTAAAAGCACAAAGCCATGTCACAATTTTGGCCAAATAAATAGTTTTGAGCAAAACATTTTTGGATTTTTGGCCGAATAGGTTTTGACTGAAACCATGTGGCCTATATGTGGCACACATGGTTTTGCCCGAATCCATTTTTTTTTTTCCCTTTGCCGCTTTGAAATTGGATTATTTTATGTGTGAGGTTTCTATAGAAAAGGTTTCGATCGAAACCCTTTCTATAGAAACCCTTTCTACTGAAACTGTCTATGTGACATCCTAGTTGGTAGCCAACTCAAATTTTTTCAGAATTTTCTAAAACTTTTAACTTCAACTAAGTATTTCTTCAGTCAGAATGATGTTTAAAAGAAAAAGAAAAATACCCTTTTGTAGAGCTCGGAGTGGTGAATCTGAATATGTAATTTTTTAAATATTTTTATTAGCTTTAATATATTTTATTTTTAAATTAATGCAAGTAGGTTGTTAAAGTTAAAAAAGAGGCTTATTAGAAATAAAAAAGTAAAACATATTATTTTAAAAAAAAAAATATGGCGCACTAGAGGAGGGAGTCCTCTTCAAAAGGGTATAATTTGTTTTTTGAAAATGATTAAAAAAATAGACAATAGTTGATGTCCCATGAAAACTATCAAATTCTGACAAGTTTGACTTTAAAACGTTATTACGAGAAAAATATACATCAAAATTTGATTTTTTTTCCATGCACTAGATATTGAAGTTACCTATTTGGAGAAAAAAAAATCAGGGAAAAATTACAAGAATAAACTTCATCAAAATTTCTACATTTCATTAGTTTACATCATTTTGAAATTCAAAACATAACTTGACCACTTTTATGTGGTCGAAGTTCAATTTTTTTTTTGTTGTTGGCCGATTTCTTTATAAAGTGTGACACAGGTTTGTGCTTTTACCCATATGAAAGATTATCAGGCATGACATGAATAGGTGTTTATAATGTATCTTTTCAAGTTGTAATAGGCAAAGTAATCATACTAAGCAGTTTCTTTCCTAGATTGTCAAATCCACTAATAGATAAAGAGGTAGGTTGAATTTTTTATTTATCTACACCAAGCCTATCCAAAAGGGATACACTACACACATTAAGGGCAGAGCCATTGTCAACAAGGGTTCACTTTATCCCTTTTCTATTTTATTTAGCTATTATCATGGAAGCCTCATTATGTTTTTGCACTTCCAAAGGGGGGAGCTCGCTTTGGTGGAAAACAATGTTAGTATTTATTCCTTGAATCATGTATGCTATGCCATTCAATTGTGCATTATAAGGGATAGGAACTTGTTGCAAGGAACTTTGAATCATGTTGTGATAGTGAGGGGAGGCTTGAATAAGGTCCCATAATGATATCTTAGCAGGAGTATACTTTATTTGTTCGACAAGATCATACTCCTTTCCACGAGGACTCAGTAAGATAGGGTTAGGTAGGATAGGATTAGGTAATGGGAGGAATGATGAAGGTGGTTATCTTGGTTGTAGATTGTTCCTATTGTTATATGTATGAGTAATGGTATTATGACTCGGTTGCTATGACACATTATTCTTAGGTGGGTAAAGAATAAGTTTAGGTTTGTTTTGATTTTGAGGTTTGTGTGAGGGTGGGTAAAGAATTAGAGGATTCTTAGGATGTCCCACGGGGTATGTAGGAGGTCCATTAATCAAGGGGGATCTAACAAACACTTGCACATTCATAACCTCAATAGTCTTGGTTTGATGTATTTCTAATAAATGGCAATCTAGAATCACCTTTTTATCATCACCTAAGGAAGCCACCTTACTATTGTTGTCATTTTATTGTACCATGATATTCTCCCTAGGAGGAGAGTTGTTAGGAGAACTATAAACCAAATGTTCTTGACATTCAAGGATTGGTTCTTCCAAAATGACTTCATCGCAAGTAGGGGAATGATCAATGGTTCGATTTTCTTGCTTATCAATGATGGTGTTTCCTTGTTCAAAAATGTTTTCTCTAGGGGAAGAGAGGAAATCAAGATTTTAATGACTTTCATCGATTGTATTTTCTAAAATCAAAGTATCTTCTTCAAAACTATGAGATATAATAGGAGGAAAAATGTGATTGTCATGATCATTTATGATTTCATTCCTTTGTTCCCTAATGTCTTCCAAAATAGGATAGGTAGGGGAATGATCATAAAGAGTGTTGTTATAGACCTTAAAGGTTTGATCATCCAACACCAACATATCTTCCTCACTTATGCTTTCATCTTCTAAAACATTATCATAATAGGGGAAGATGTTAGGAGATGAATAAAGGCTAGTTGAAGTTTTAATGGTTTCTTGTTGTGTTATGTTATCATCATGAATACCTATAGTTGTTCCTTCTTGTTCATCAATGTCTTGGCTAATAAGAGAAGTAGGAGAGAAACAACTAGGATTCTCAAAACTCTCATTGATTGGTTCTTCTAACACAAAAATATCTTCTTCACCAATAGGAGAGATATTAGGAGAACAAATATGATCGTTAGGAATGTCCAAGGTTGTATTCTCTTTCACTAAAACACTCTCATAGGGAGGGGATATGAAATTTTTATTAGCATGCCTATAAAGGTAAGGTACTAACATTGTTTGAAAAAAATGAAAAGCACTTCTAACCATCTTATGCAATGCTTTAAGAATGTAAACAATGCATATCCAAAGATGAAAAGTACTTTTATCCAATGTATGCAAAACTTTAAGAATGCAAATAATGTATATTCAAGAATGAAAAGCACTTTTATAAAACTTATGCAATTTTTTATGAATGTAAGCATTGTATATGCAAAAGTGAAAAGTACTTTTATCCATATGATGCAAAGTTTCAGAAATGTGAACATTTTCATATCTGATGATGCTTGTAATTGAAATGATTTAAAAATTGAGTACCCTAAATTGATGTTTTTGACCTAGATGCATAAAAAAAATGTTCCTGAAAATTTCCATACTTTTAGTATATGTTACTAGAAAGCTTACAAAGCACAAAAATGAGGTTTTTAGTGTTGATAAATGCAATTTAAAATCTAGACTGGGGCTGATTCACCCAAGGTGGCGAATGAGTCCTAGGAGGGATTTTTTTCAAAACTTTCAAAAAAATTTAATTTATTTTTATGCTTTTTATGTTATATGATCTGTAAACTAAATGCAAATGCAAATTTTATATGATTTTCAATGATTTGAGATGCAAAAATGCAACCTATATGCACTTTCACTAATGTAAGATTTTGAAACCCTAGAATGCCAATTAACTAATGCAAACTCTAATGCAAAACTAATGCAAGCTAGATCTATGATGAAAATGCACTCCAAATCAAAATTATGATGTTCTAAATGTAGGTTCACCAAAATGATTAGTTGAAAAATGGAAGCTTTATGGTTTTGGACATAGAACATCACTTTTCTCAAGCTAACATTCAAGGATTCCCTAGAGATCTCAAACCAAGAGTGGAATAAAGGTAAGAGATCTACTAAGGGACTGTCCTATGGGATGAATAAAAACTAATGAGGGGTTCACCACCAAGTTAATACTTGGAAAAGACAATGAAATGAAAAACCCTAATATGATGCAAACTTGAATTAAATGACCTAAAAATGCATATAAAACAAAATAATAAACTATAAGATGAAATGTGTGCACCTAGAAACTTGAAGATAACTTAAAGGAGTCCTGAAATGTTGGAAATTCTAACTTTTTTACCTAGTGGGACTCATTTTCCATTCTGGGCGAATCAGTCCTAGTTCTGGATTTTTCTGCAGGAGTAGGTTTCGAACAAAAGGGTATCTAAATCTGTAAAAAAAATTGAAAAAAACCTATAGTGGGACTCATTCGCCACTTGTGGTGAGTGATTCCAATTTGGATTTTTTAGAACTTCAAGGTCTAAATCTAGCCTTCAATGTTTGCTCTTTATGTTCCTCTTTGTTTCTAGATTTGAAACATTGATTTCAGACCTGCAGATGAATTTTTGGTGAAGATTATGACCTTTTAAATGGGGACACAACTCCAACAACTTTCTCCAAGCTTATAACCTAGTCTTCAATGATATTTCAAGCTCCAAGACACCTAGATTTGCAATCACACATGTAAAGAGGAGAAAACTTGTTGATTGTTAGGGAATAGGGGTTTGCCTTGGTCAAACCCCTTGTAGGTAATTAAACCAAATGATGAGACAATGAAATGAAGGCATGAAACATGAAACAAAGAACATGAATCATGGACAATAATACCTTGAATGATGTCTTGTAAATCTGCAACTCAACATGAAATGGTCATGAAGGATGTAGATCTTGATCTTGACAATAGGTGTAGAAAAATGCTTGATCTTGGATCTTCAATGCTACATCACAACACTAGATCACTAACATGATTGATGATTGATATCCTTGACATGATAATGGATCTTGAATTTCTGTAATAATTGATGAACAATTCTACCCTTAAATTCCTTAGAAATTATCTTGAATGCTCTCTTGATGATGTTGTAAGGTTTTGGAATGCTTAGCTCTTGCTTTCTTGGCTTGATATAATGTAAGCTCATGTTGCTTATGTGAAATAAGGATTTGAAAGCTTTCTTATATAGGCAATCCATGCAAATTACTATTTATTAGATCCCCAAGGTCGACATAGAAGAAATTTCAACTTAAAACCTAATTTTTCCTACTCAAACCTCAAAAATAGGCCAAATGGGACTCATTCGCCAAGCTGGGTGAATGAGTCCCACTTGGATGGGACTCACTCACCCAAAGTGGTGAATGGGTCCCACGGGGGCTGTTTTGCTTGCTAAAGTGTCAAGGAATGTGTAAATTAAGCTTTTTTTTTATTTTGTCAGGCTTTTGATTGAAATATGACTTGGAATGCATAATATGGGGTCATAGGGGCCTATTAATGATGATATAAAGGTCATAAATGCAATAGGGCCCAAAATCCATTGTGAAAGTGTAAATAAATACACTTTACAACACTAAATTAAGGAAAAAATAGGTCTATTTAGCTAAAAAGGGCCCTAAATCCCATGTGAATGTGTAGAACACATTACAACACTAGATTAGGTCCACTTAATTTACAAGCCTCCTAAATTTAATGTGAAGGTGTCAATAAATACACTTTACAACATTAAATTAGGGAAAAGTTAAGTCTATTGAGCTTAGAAGGGCCCAAAACCTAATGTGGATGTGTAAAACTCATTACAACACTAGATCAAGGTGATATCAAGTCCAATTTATCATTAATTATTCCAAATCAAGAGTGAAAATGTACACGACATTTTTCGACACTACACTACTGTCCAAATCTAGCCTCACAATACAAAAATATAACAAGTAAATTTTACAATGCACCAACCTATTGGAGACACCAATCCCCAATTGTATCTATAGGCACCAACCTACTAGAGACACCAATCCTACTAGATTACACATATGAAGCTTGTAGATCTTCTATACAGTTGAATACACCTCATACACATGCTAGAGTTCAACTGACACTCTTCCACACTACATATGATCTTTTAATACTGGCGTACACACTGAAATTCAACTCTTCCTTTCATTCACCACCTTCTCTTCAATTTACAACTACAACAAGTTATTCTTCACACTAGTGTAATTATTGTTCATATCATGCATCTACACGTTTGAGGAATATATACATGACATTGCATTAACACTCTACTATGTCAGCTAAGGATCCATAAATAGCCAAGATGACATAAGGTGGACCTAAATTTAAATTGCATGAAACATGTAGTTGCCCATTCCCGATTCAAATTCAGTTTCTTCCAAAACAACATGACACCATGTGCTACCACAAGATCCTTAATCAAGTCCTATCTTAACATCACATGCTAACCTTGAATTTTATATAGCACTAGTCATTACCGCACAGTTCTCCAACATCAAGTAGTTAACAAAAAAGGATAGAGAGCCTTCTATAACTTCAAACCTTTTACATGTTGAACATATCTCTCAAAAAATATAGAACATGGTAGAACATGTGTAGGCATACTCTCCTCTCAAATCATAGAGCAAACAATGTCTCTAGAAGGGAGATATGAGAAACACTGAACTTGATAAATATTAAACCAAAACATTCTAGTACAACCTTTTAGATCACCACTATAATAGTGAATAGATACATGCGTGATATTGCAAACATACAACAATCACACCAACTTTTGAAACACAAACACTCACTCACTATAGCTAATAATCTATGTTTCTTGATTTAGTGATATGACAATATAATTACCAACACAGAAAGGTATACTAGTATGCCTCTAATCATACATTCTTTGACACATCTTTTGACATCAATCCTTTACTACATCAAAAGAAGAGAAAAAAGAAGGTGCAACAATTGAAGAGAAAAATGATGTTGGAGTAGTAGATGAGTGTCCTTTGGAGGACTTAAAGGCATTGGAAAAAAAGGAATTGCAATTGATAGTGAAGGTGAGAAGATGGATGTTGCAGTGAACAATGAGGAAAAAGATGTTGGGACAACAAACAAGGATTGAGGTAAATTTTAATTTTGAATTTAGTTGTAATGATTCTATACCTTATTTTGTGAGAGTATAAGAGGATGTCGAGAAAGAAGAGAGCATACAAATGGAATTTTTTAATTTCGATGGAGTGGTAATTGTAGATTTGTCTAAGGATGTAGTAGATTTTTATTGTTGTTTGGATAACACATATTTGCATGTAAAAGTTGTAGAGGATGTTGCAATATTAGGCCAAAAATAATATACTAATTTATAATTGGTCTTACTCTATTGTTGCAAATCTTGAAGTGGAGATAGTGTAAAAAATCAATTTTAAAGTTTGAAAGCATAAAAATTAAAAAGCTAATCTTGGCATGGATTTTTTGGGAGTTACTAAAATGCATCTTGGAGAATTTTATGATTTTTCTAATTATTGGAGCAGCCTTTTCAAAGGAGGGAAAAATCTGATTTTTGAAATTAGTGCTAAGTGTTTTATTTGACAATTTATGGAGTTTGTCAAAAGGGGATGATTTTTGAAGAAGAAGAGTAGGTGGTGGCTTTTCTTGGAGATGGTGGAAAATACATTTTTCTGTAGGTTTTGAAGGTGTGCTGCAATAGTAAATGGATTGTGAAATCCATAATTGAAGATCAACAAAGTTGATTGTTGAAGAATGTGGATTGAAGAGTCAATTTCATAGTTTGGGGAGATGATGGGAAGAAGAGGAATTTGAGTTTGTCTTTGATGATTGTTTGCTATCATATATCAGATTTATATATAATTTGTAATGATTTACATCAGCCCATATGGCTGCTAAAAAAATGTCATTTCAGATTTGCTTTGTTATTATGTAATTTTGGAGAATTTGAATGAGAAACTATGACACTTCTTACAAATTTTTGTGTCTTTTCAAGCATTTTATGAGTTGCTTTGTTTATTGTCGTGAGTTTTTGATTGAGGGTTTGGAATCCCTTACATCATAATTGAGGTTCCTTTTCAATCAACTAACTAAATTTTGAGATGGTCACTAAATTTAGATATGGAAGAATATAAATAAAATTAAGTAAACAATTTTTATTTATTTTATGTGCATGAGATGAGGATATAATTAGGAAATAAATAAAAAATACCGTTTTTTATTTATTTTTAGAAGAATTTTAAAGATAGAAAAGTCAAATTAAATAAATTATTTATTTATTAAATTTTGGAGGAAATATTAGCTAATATAAAAAAATTAAATATGTTGGATGAGAAGATAACATGATTTAATTAAATAATAATAATTTATTTAATTAAATGAATGGAAGAATAATTAGAAATTTAATTAAATAATTAAAAAATCATTTAATCAAAGTGGATAAAATAATTTACAAAATTAATTAAATAATTAAAATTATTTAATTAATGTGGATGAGAGGCAAATTGGAATTAATCAAATAATTCAAAATTATTTAATTAAAGTGGATTAGGAATTTTTGAAGAATTGATTAAATAATTAAAAAATCATTTACTTAATGTTTGGTGATGAAAGTGATGTGGATGATCAAAATAAAAAGAGAAAGCATTGTCCTACTGAGAAAGAAGGTAGTCCCATCAACGTTTCTGATGTTGAAGGAGATTTAAAACCATGTTGATGTTAGAGACAAACACCTTGTTGTCTTTGGGTGGTTGAAAATCTACCAATCTGGATAATCAGCTAGTTGTGGGCCCTTCTTTGGTGTCTAAAGGGAAATAGGTTGTCTCCTCCTTGAATTTGGAGGTTGATGACTTTGAGGATGAGGATCTTATCCATCAGCATGCAGAGTCTGAGGATGACATCCTTAGCAAGGAACAGGTGGAAATGTTGCAGACTGGGGCTATGGAGGAACAATTTGAGGACATGAAGGTGGAACTAGGTTATGGTGAAGAGAAGGAAAAGTTGCATGTAGAAGGGTAAGTGCACCAAGATGGTTCCCAAAAGGGGGCTTAAGTGGCCACTTTTTTTTTTTCTGAAATCAAGAAATACTAACCTTGGATGTGAAATTGAGGATAGTTACGCTCAAAATTTTGAGATGGAACAAAAGAAAGGATCGAAGTGCTTCGAGTCTACTTTCTAAACTACTAATTTATTTTGAAAATGGTTTTGATTAAGGGGTTCAAAAGAGGGACGTACAAAAATTGGTGTTTTTTTTGTCAGAAAAACATAACATAGAAACTCTTGTACAACCCTAGCACGGTGAAATTTTTTGTAATATTTTTAAAATCGCTACGGTTAGAAGTTAGCTAACAGTATCTAGTTAATACATAATTTTTCTGATAATTTTTTAATGAATATTTGACTTTTTACTAATTTTCTAAGTGGGCACTTCCTGAAAAGCAAAATTTTGGCCATGCTCCCCCTACAAATTTTGGAAAGTAATTGATTTTTTTTTTTAATTTGTAGAATGGAGTCTAGTTTCTAAAAATGTAATTTATTTGAAATTTCGATGAACGGTTAATTTATAACGAAAAAAACACCAAACACTGCTTTTGGAAAAGAAGAGACATACAAACAAAATAAATTATGGATGAAAGGCTTAACATTGTCAAAAAGTGAAAAAAAATACATCGTTGTATAGCTAAGAGAGAACTTGACATTACCCATGTGTTCGATTTTTTTGATATTGAACCAGATGCAATCGTGATGGTGAGCACGAACCCAATTATGTGAAATTTTTTAGAATTTGCAAAAACACGCCTCTGGTCGTTGGGAATTCCCTCCAAGCCTTTGGGTTGGTATTCCAAGGAAAATACCAATGCTAAGGCTTAGGGATTCTCAAAGCAAGATATAACATGAGTGTGTTATAACGCGCTCACGTTATTTCCTTGTTTTGACATTTTTTGCTTATCT